>OZ010588.1:67001636-67031636 GCA_963932145.1 Acanthosepion lycidas | reverse complement strand
CGCTAGTGGCTGTACTGCCTTGCTTGGCGTGATACCGATTTAAAAAAAAAAAAAAAACAGGAAATACTATATACGATAACACGTTTTGTGTTTATTGAAGCTTCACCGGGGAATGAAATATGGAGAAAAAAATTCTGATATTTTTAATTGTATTGTTGTTTGTTTTTGCATTAGTTATGCAGACCTCGCGTGCATCTGTCTTCTCAATCAGCGTTCGTGGGTATAATTCATGTGTGCATGTGCATCGTAATTCTATTTTGTCTATGCGAAATTCGGATGAACTTGTGTATTCGTTTGTGAGAGTGTGTGTGTTAGCGCGCACGTCTAGTAGGCATTTTTATCCATGCTTGGTGCTGGTCCACATGTTAATTTAGGGACGTTCTGTGTGAGGGTGAAAGAATTTAAGTTACACCGGTTGATTCTTTAGATTCTTTAAGTATGGATTTTATAATTTTTTATAACTTTTTAATTTTTTATGGACATTGAAGTCAACACCCAGAGGCTCTGGTTGTTGACGTCAATATACAAAGTTATATTTACATACGCTCTATCGCTGATATTGAACATTAATCCACAAATATAGTATACCTTAAAACTATTTGGTTGGTGCAAAAATAATGTCGTTTTCTCACAGATGTTACTATGTGATAAAACGACATTATTTTTGCAATAACTTAATATATTTTAACATATATATATATATATATATGTGTGTGTGTGTGTGTGTGTGTGTGTCTGTGTGTGTGTGTGTCTCTGTGTCTGTGTGTGTGTCTCTGTGTCTGTGTGTGAGTGGCTGTATATGTGTTTGGGTGTGTATGAAGTAAAAAACAAAAATCTGGATACCGTAATGCTCGTTATGGCTTCTTGAAAAACAGAATAAAGGACGTTGCGTGAAAAGTCCAGCGAGATACGGAAAATAGTGGGGAACTTGACACTTCCAGTCTGCTTAGATATAGATAGATAGATAGATAGATAGATAGATATTAGGTTGGTGTAAAAATAATGACGTAATAATGTCGTTTTTTGACGTTAAAAATACGTCAAAAAACGACATTATTACGTCATTATTTTTGCACCAACCTAATTGATAGAATTTGATTCGTTCTACAGATTTGTAATATATATTGTATACTGTATTAATAATTCACGATTATGTAATTTTGTTTCTTTTTTTTCTTTTTTTCTTTGTTTATTTTACTTTTTTTCTTTGTTTATTTTACTTTTACTGTATCAGTCGCTCGGAATTTTCTATCTCCCAATCTGCCCTAATTAGGCTTATTATTTACCTGTAGCGCACGAAATCATCCGAAAGAAGTCTAGACATCGAAAAAGGAACGGTTGATGAAAAAGAGACAAAAACCATGCCAAAGTAGGGTACAAAATATGACATTTCACAAAAAACAAAATTAGGAACAAATGCAAGCAAGCTAAAGAGGAATAACTCAACGAAAAATACGTAGAAATAGATTACTTCAGAGATGGAACAAATATATCAGAGAACACTTACACGACGATAGAGGACAAGTGATAATCCAGAGATATCGAGGGACCAGAAATATTAAAATCTGGAGTTAACTCAGCACCAGCCAAATTGAACAGTAACAAAACAACAGAACCAGACTGAGTTGCTATAGAGATGCTGGCAGCCTTAGACGACATTGACTAAGAAGCCAAGTGGAAACGAATGTGAACTCCAACAGACAATCAACCTAATGAGCGATATAACAAAACTTATCCGAATTTTGATGAATAGAGCGCGCAGCAGAATTAGACCGGAAATATCAGTGTGGTTTTGTTAACTCTATTAGAACAAGTAATGAGATATTCGTTCACAGAATGATATCGGAATGAGCAATACAAATGTAAAAGGATGTATACCTATGTTTTATATATTATGCAAAAGTGTTTGATAAAATACGCCACAAAGAACTGTTGGAACTGCTAGGTAAGCTTGATATATTTGGGAAGAATATTAGAATAATCCAGAATCTATAACGGGAGCAAACCGTCTGGATGCGGATAGAAAATGAATTCATTAAATATGCAAAAATAGAAAGGCGTGTAAAACAAGGATATGTCTTCTCTCCGGATGTTCAAGCTATACAGCAATTCGATTCTGAGAGAAGTCCTACCAAGTTTTATCATTGGTGATCAAAAGCTTAACAAAAATAGATGTGCAGATGACTTAGTCTTTATAACAGACACGAAAAGGAAATTACAAGAACTTCTACAGAAAGTAGTGAAGGAAAACAAGAAGAAAGAACTAAAGATCAATTGCAAGAAAATAGAATATATGCTTGTCACCAAAAGAAACAAGAAGATACGTAAATCAAACAAGTACAACAATATAAATATCTATAAAGTTATTTTAAGAGGAAGGAAAGTGCGAAAACGAACAGTAGAAAAGATAGTACTGGACTGTGATGTAATATCAGTTCTTCTATGTGGCAGTTAATACAGATCAAACTGAATGAAGATGAGACTTGAGACAACAGAAATGTGGTTCTACAGAAGGATGCTGAGAATTCCGTGGATTGAAAATAAAAGCAACGATGAAGTTTTCGAGAAAATGGAAACAAAATCAGAAAGAGTGAGTTGACATTTCTACCCTTGAATTGCAAGCAGTCTGAAATAAGAACTACTTTGAAATCCAAATTGTAGAAAAGGAAGAGATAAACTACTCCACTATCATTCCAAACACTCGGGGCAATTCTTCTTCTTTTTCTTCTTCTTCTTCTTTTTCTTCTTCTTCTTCTTCTTTTTCTTTTTCTTCTTCTTCTTCTTCTTCTTTTCTGTGCGCTGTGTATTCGGGAGGTAGGCGATCACGGCTCCCTAAAATTTCCTTTCCTTTGTAGTTTTTAGTAAAACTTTTTTAGTTTTCTAGTATTTATTCTGCTATTCGAATCTCTCTCCCCTACTCATTGATTCTCTTTTCTCTGCTTCGAAATCCCACCCACTTTCACACTTGTCTCTTTTTCGGGCTCCTTTTTTTATTTTTTATTTTTTTTTTTTTTTGTACCACATCACTCTGTCTGTCTGTTTTCATCTATGACGCAGTAAAAGAAAAACCAACATTTCCGTTCACTTTTCTTCTTTCTTCTCCGTTGAATCTGAGTAGAACTCCAATAAAATTCCATATAGCTTCTACTGTCCGGCGTATTCATGGGATTTAGTGATATTCCACGTGATATGATTTAACTTGCTGGGTTTATTGATCTAAGCTTGTCCCACAGCCGACCATCAACCTGTTTCTTGTCTTCGCTTTCGTCCAAAATCGCCATCGGTTATTGTCAGAAGAAATAAGATTCGAAAAGACTGTAAAAGACTGCCAAAGCACTTTCATCACTCGTCAATCTCTGTCTCTGTATGGAAGATTGCTTTCAGTTTCTTTAATGCACATGCATAACGTGTATCAATTGGATGTGTACATGTATGTATCTATTAATGAATTGTCGGAATGTATTTGCCTGCTCAGATGATTGTCAGCGTCTCACTTGACAGATCTCGATCTCTCTCTTTCTCTCACACTCTCTCTCTCACTCTCTCTTTCTCTTTCAGATTTCCCTTTTACCAGACGTTTATCTTGCCTTAATTTCATATCTCTCTCTCTCTCTCTCTCTCTCTCTCTCTCTCTCTCTCTCTCTCTATCTATCTATCTATCTATCTATCTATCTTTTTCAGATTTTTCCATTCTACGAGGACGTTTATCTTGCCTTAATTTCATCTCTCCCTCTCACCTATATGTCGACGTCTCTATCTCACGTTCAGATTTTCCCTTTTACCACGGCGTTTATCTGGCCTTAATTTTATTCCCCACTCTCTCTCTCCCTCTCTCTCCCTCTCTCTCTCTCTGTCAGATTTTTCCCTTTTGCCAGGACGTTTATCATGCCTTGATTTCATCTCTCTCTCTCTCTCTCCTTCTCTCTCTCCTTCTCTCTCTCTCTCTATCTCTCTCGCTCTCTCTTTCCTTTGGTCTTCTTTGCAATCTATTCACCCTTTTTTTATACTATTTCCTCTCTTGATTTTATTCTTTTCGATTCTCTCTTAATCATCTTTTCTTTCATCTTTTTTCCTGTCAATGTTTCTTCTTCACATCTGTTTCCTTCTTTTTGTGGGGAGGGGTTGCCTCTATTCCGTCTTTCTTTTTTTCTTTTTTTCTTTTTTTCTTTTTTTTTTTTGCTCCTGTTCCCTTTCTCTCTCTATCTTTTATATTTTGAGTGTATCTCAGGGTTTGTTTTTTTTATCTTACGTTTAGAACTTTCTTCAAAATCATCTTCTACCCTCCACTTTACTGATATTTACAAATATAAAATAAATAAAATACTAATCTAACACTTCTGTCTTTTTACTCTTTCCCATTCACTCACTTTTCTGCTGCCTGTCTACCTTTGTCTCTCTTTCTTTCTTTCTATCTATCTATCTATCTATCTATCTATCTATTAGTGTGCGTGTGTACAAATAGTGTGCATATCTCATATTTTAAAGGACATTAAGACAACCAGGCATGAAAAGTTCTCGGCCCGACCAAATACTAAACTCTTCTCATTTTGTTGGTTTTTGAGGAGTGGATCGAACTAAAAGCTTTTCTTTTGATTGTTTCCGTTTTATGTCTTATCAACTCTTTGCCGGTTATTTAAAGCCATAAAAAATATAGATTACAATATTTGGTGGGTGGAGATAATAATGATTTAATGATACGACATAGTGGGGAGAAGGGGTCGATTCATACCTTTTCCAATGGTATTTGAGCGTAAGTGAATATAACGAGACATTATCTATTGCAACCCCCGCACATACAAGATTGCAGCACCTGGCATTCAAAAACGGTCACCCATCTAGGTATTGCCTAGGCTAGACGTTGCCTAACTTCGGTAAACTTACGAAAACCTTCTTATACTGTCTGATAAGGGGATTTTAAAAAAGTCGCGTAGCACCAACCATTAAATATCAGATTCTTGATAGATAACAGTTAAAACCATTGTTTCACAGGGAGTCAAACATGAAGGAAGTCGCAAACATGTTAGCTGGAATAATATGATAGACAGAAACAAATTGAGGACACAGATTCCAAATCACTATATAATAAAAATAACTATATTTAAACGAGTCTTTGAACCAATTCATATAGAATTACTCATGAGACAGATGGGATAGGTCTCTGTTTTCCTTTGCCTCTAAGTTTGTTCGTATCTGTATATTTACATTATTGCCAGTCTATATTTAACTACGCTTTTCTATTAGGTTGGTGCAAAAATAATGACATAATAATGTCGTTTTTTGATTACTTTGTTCCTGTCTATTTATCTGTCATATTCTGTTCATATCTAACTCTCTATTTATTTGTTTATCTATCTATCTATCTATCTATCTATCTATTTATTTACCTCAATGTGTTTACATCTATCTCATTCTGTTCATATCTATCTCATTCTGTTTATATCTCATTCATTTTGTTTATATCTCATTCTTTTGAATTATCTATCGCATTCTGTTTATATCTATCTATATATCTAATTCTGTTTATATCAATCTAATTCTCTTTTTCTATCTATCTAACTATCTATCTCATTCTGTTCATATCTATCTATATACCTACACCTATATCTATCTGTTTATATCAGTCTCATTCTGGTTTTCTATCTTTCTCTCTCTCTCTCTCTCTCTCTCTCTCTCTCTCTCGCTTTCTTTCTCTATCTCTCCCTATCTATCTATCTATCTATCTATCTATCAATCTAATTCGGCTCTCTGTTAATTTCATTCTATTTCCTCATATTTATTGATTTTTCTCATTTTTTTTTAATATTTCCCATTCAGTTCATACCCACATACCTATCAATCGATGTGTTCATATATGTCTCTCTCGCGCTCTCTCTCTTTTTCTCTTTCTACACCCACACAAACACACACACACACACACACACACACACATATATATATATATATATATATATATATATATATATATATTAGGTTGGTGCAAAAATAATGTCGTTTTCTCACATAGTAACATATGTGAGAAAACGACATTATTTTTGCACCAACCTTATATATATATATATATATATATATATATATATATATATATATATATATATATATATATATATATATATATATATAAACAGATACATTTATATCTCTATCACTGTTTATCTCGGTATGATATCTCTGAATCAATCTACCTTGAATTCTACCTTTATAACCTACCACCATTCAAGCAGATTCCGAAAGACTCTGTTTTAACGTGCTGATATGTCTCTTCAACTGTAACAAACAACGCCTATAAGTCTTGTCACGCCCAACAATTGATTGCTGTAAAAGTCGCTTCGAGATAAAGCAAAGAATAAACTCGTACATAAAGTCTCCGTCAAAAGGGTGACCAGCAATGAATACTAAATTACTTTTGACCTTAGGCCAATGCCAGAGTTAAGCATATTGACCAAAGATTGCATATTAAACGCCCTTTGTTTTCGTCTTCACTGTTAGCTTCTTTTTTGTGTGACAGTTCCCGGCGTTCTTTTTCTTTCCTTTTTCTTCTCTTACTTTTCATTCTCTTTGTTTACTTTAGTTTTCTTCTGATGTTGTGCTTCTTTTTTTTTTCTTTTTTTTTTTTTTTCCTTTCTGTCATGAGTTACCATTTTCCTTTTCGTCTTCATTTGCTTTTTGATTTCGTTCATTATTGTCTTATTTTTCTTTGCCTCTCCTGAATAGTTGTTTATTTTCCATCCTTATCTACATTACCTCCCGCCTTACACGTTTCCTTTCTTCCTTTTATACCCAATCGCTTTTCTCTTTAATGTGTTTTACATCGATTTCTCTCATTTGATTTGTTCTTTTTCTAATATCAGAACTCTTTCTTTATATATTTTCTTTCTTTTTCTTTCTCCCTAATCTGCTACACGTAATTTTGTTTTACTCTCCCCTTTCTTTCTCGGGCTTTTTTTTTTTTCTTCAAATTTCCACTTCACTTTTTACGACTTACCAGAAACATCAAGTTATACAGAGTTTTTTTTTCTTTGATTGACACACTCTTCGATCTTCAGTCAAGAATTTGCACAGAAAACACACCGGAATGGAAATTTGTCTTCCTTGATCCTCAATATGTTACTTGTAATTTTTTTTGTGTCAAGAGTAATAAAAAGGTAAATATGTAGATTAAATAGCTTTTATTTTTGTTATCCACGCCGGACAGAGGTAAAAAGAGATCGAAACCGAGGTATCAAGCGAAAATGTCAAAGAATCCAGAGTTTAACTCAGAATAAACTAAGACTATGAATATTTATTCCGAAATAAACTGTGTCATTCTTGCACTCTAACTTATAGACAAATTATTAAACGCAGCTTTCACTCTAAGCTGAACACATTTTTCTAATAACAACATGATGTGGGTGCCAAAGTTGGTCCCACAGAAGTAAAACAAAGAACACGGATTAGATGTAAGAAAGATCTATTAACAACAGGTTACAGAGATAGTGTAAGCAGAGCTTTCTATAAGTTAGTGTCCAACGCTGGTAGTCGTACGAGACCCGCTCTGTGTCTCTGTGTCACTCTCCTGTAGAGTGCTATGTCGCCTACTTAATATAGGCCTGGAAGAGTCTATTGTGTAGGTAGTTTCCGGTCTCACAATACAACATACATTTTATAATCTAGGACCCACATTTTAAAAAGATATGAGATCCATATTTATGCAGTCAATATGAATTTATAAAATCAGAAGTCTTTGGTGTGATCGAACACCATATTTATTTCTGTGTTGTAAACTGTAAAAATATATTTAACCTAGAAATAATCAACGTCCATGTAAATGTTTTTAAATTCAGTATATTTTGTCTCAATTATTCTTCTAAACATGTCTTATATATATATATATATATATATATATATATATATATATATATATATATATATATGTGTGTGTGTGCGTGTGTGTGTGTGCGTGTGTGTGTGTGTGTGCTTGCTGTCAAAACCTACCATTCAGCGGTAGAAATTGATTGAAAGTTGACGAAATTGAAAGATACGCTTAGTTGAATAAATCGAAGGTTAGAAATATATATGGCGCAATTTCGAAAGAAAAACAAAACGACCAATGGTTGACCTTTAAATATATTGATCATTCTTTCAAGCAAGCTAATAACAATTCGCAAACGTGACTGTTATTGATGTATAAAATATCCAAATTTTGTATTTTGTCGATGCTATCAATTAATATATGTCATCAGCAAAGGTGTGAGGAAAGAAAAAAAAGAAATGAAAACCGGGTGCATTGTTTTAAAAGTGTCGTTATTTTTGTTTGAAAGCTAAGACAGAACTCGGTAAGTCACGTGTCAGCAACGGTAACGTTCAACAGCAACGTGTGATGGCGTGTAATTGTATTTTTATAAGCACTCAAAAATACGGAACGTTAAACTATACTTAACTTGATTAATATATAGTTGCTTATGTTAAATGTGAATGGCTTCAATAATTTTGAGTCTTTTTTTTTTTTTTTGCAAATCATTCTATGGGATATTTTAACATTGTTAGAGAGAAACTGTTTCATACCGTTATAGTTCTAGTGGTGCTTGTTAATATGTTGCCAGAATAAGAGGACCAGAGGAAATAAATGCACAACTTACCTGGCGAGATTGAGAGAATGGATGGCGGCACAAGGTTTGCGAAAAATGGCAAAAAGGCAAAAGTTACTAAGAGGTACAAAGAACAGAGCCATGCTCGCCAACATCCTGATTGGAGACAGCACAGAAAAGAATAATAATAATAATAATAATAATAATAATAAGAAGAAGAAGAAGAAGAAGAAGAAGAAGAAGAAGAAGAAGAAGAAGAATGATAACGATTATAATAATAATAATAATAATAATAATAATAATAAGAAGAAGAAGAAGAAGAAGAAGAAGAAGAAGAATGATAGCGATAATAATAATAATAATAATAATAATAATAATAATAATAATAATAATAGAGGCATCAACAATCCCTGTTGTAGTTGGAGCCCTCGGATTGGTTGGAAAAGATTCCAGAAGTCTCATTGAAGGGATTCCTTGAAACCGATGCCTTAAAGAAATACAAAAAATTGTTCTCACAAGTACAACACGCACTTTATGAAAGGCTTTATCTATGTAATTTTTTTTTTTTAATTGGTCAGCGGAAAATGTCATGATGCCATGACCCGGAAAGAAATGAGTACACATCAGAAATCAAAGGAATAATAATAATAATAAGTGCCTCCTTATTGATATGGCAGTCCCTACAGACTGCAATGTATCTTTGAAGATATTCAAAAAGCTGTCAAAATAGAAGGACCTTGAAATAAAAATCTCAAAAATGTGGCATATGGGAACATCAACAATCCCTGTTGTAGTTGGAGCCATAGGATTGGTTGGAAAAGATTCCAGTAGACTAATTGAAGAGATTCCTGGAAGTCCATGCCTCAAAGAGATACAAAAAATTGTTCTCACAAGTAAAGCTCACACTTTACGAAGGGCTTCATCTCTCTCTCTCTCTCTCTATATATATATATATATATATATATATTGTCAGTGGAAAGTGTCATGATGCCATTTCTAAACTTAGGTCCCTGGGTGGGACCCGGAAAGAAGTGTGTAAATGCCAGAAATCAAAGGAAACAAAAATTATAATAATAATAATTTCACTTTGATAAGATAAATGGCATGCGGACCTACGGGATACGTTTTTGTGCAAAAAAAAAAAGTAAAAACTCATCTAATCAAAAGAAGAAATATATTTTAGATAGACTATACGATTTTTTTTCCAAAAACCTCAGATGTTTGCTCATTAAAATATTGATTTTGGAAAGTAGGTAGCCCTGAGAACTTTTCGGTATCAACTTTTATTTAGCCTATAGCTTGCGTGGCTGTCGATTTTTTTTCGCATTGTGTGCAAACGTACATATGTGAGATTTCGGACAAAATAGAAGTTATGCTTGCTACGGAATGTTTGTCAAAAACCTACCGTTCAGCGGTGGAAATTGATTGATAGTTGATGAAAATGAAAGATACGCTTAGTTTAATAAATCGAAGGTTAGAAATACATGTAGCGCAATTTCGAAAGAAAAACAAACCGACCAATGGGTGACTTTTATTTATTTCGGTTATTTATGAGGAATTAATGCTTCAAATAAAAGTGAATGTTTTAGAATAATTTGTTAATTAGTACTCTAACTGAACAAAAATAATAATAAAATATCTAATGTTAGCCACCTTTTCTATTGTATAAAATAACGATAACAGAATTTCGAGGTGGAAGGGTGTTTTACTTTTGAACTCAGTGACCTTTTAATTTTTAAACTTTATGATCAAATGGAATGGTTAATGTTCACTGCTAACTTTCCAATTTGTTATAAAATGTAAAAGTTAAGATTCAAATTTGTGTCGGTCTGGGATCCTAATTTAGCATAAAAATAATTCATCTGAAATTGTTATTATACTGACTCTTACATCCCTTTATAAGGTGAGTATATATATTTTTATTTTCTCAAATTTCATATTACTTTCTTCATTTTTATTCATTCGCTTTTTCTTGAAAGTATTTTTCATCTATTTTTCGTCCTTGTCATAGTGTTTTGTTTTCATTTTCGATCATTCTAGACCTCTGTTCGTCATAGATAAAAAATAAAAGCTTTTTCATTTACATATTTTCTTTTTGTATTGCACTTGATGGAAAGATTTACAAGCAACATATTAAAAATCAAGGAAGGCAAATTTCATATCCGATATAGTTTCTGTGACAATTTTTGACTGAAGCTATAGACAGGAAAACTCATTTAGTTTGATATTCAACGCCGATTTTTTTTATTATAATTGAGTAATCAACAATATCATTTAGATACATTTTAAAAGACTTAAAATGCCCCAGTCATCGATTTCTCTCAAATTATCTTTCAATACAGATTAGAAGAAAAACAGCCAAAGGTGAGAAGAGTTCTAACAATTTTTTTGAATAACAAACTTTAATTTTCATTAATAAAATGCTAAAATATTAAACGTAGTAAAAGTCACAGTAGGTTAAATTAGCTGAATGTTAAAAAGAGAAAGGAAAAGAAAAGCAATGTAATTTTGTGTTTCATTTTAAAAAATGTAATGCTATATTTTTAAAAAAGCCGAATAAAATTGTAGCATTAATTAGTTCATTTTGATTAGCGGCATATCAACACCTCTATGGGTTATTTAATGTCGAAATATAAGGATTCTAAATACAATTGCATACCTTCTATTAAATATATTTTGAACGAAATTGTATGCCTTCAACTACTGATATTTTGAACATACTTCTATACTTTCTGAGTAAAAGTATTCTTTATATATATATATATATATATATATAGACATATATATATATATATATATATATATATATATATATATATATATATATATATAGTTAGTATATGATAACATGTATTGTTGGTAAATTTTTATAAAAATGTATTGCTGGTAATTTTAGTATAAAAATGTATTTTTATACTTTTTAGTTTTGTACTGATTGTCATTTTGCTATAAAAATATATTATTGATCATTTTATTATGAAATATATTATTGATAATTCTACTTTAAATGCATTCTTTATAATTTTTATATAAAATATATTGCTGGTTATTTTACTGTAAAATAGGTATTATTGGTCATTTTATTATAATAAAGTATTATTGGTATTATTTTTAATAAGAAAAAGTATTTCTGGTATTTTTACTATAACAATCTGTTTTTTTATACTTTCCTAGTGTTCTGATTTTTTTTTTTTTTTTTTTTGAAATACCAGCATTTGCCTCCACCCCAGGATCAGAGTGGATGCAGGAACAACAGCAAGTAAGATGTGCTTCCACGCTTCTCAAAACCTCCAATCTCCCGACCAGAGGCTTTGCTACCGGGTGTAGTTTATCATCATACCCAGGACAACTGTTAAAGTGGTGCTTTATTATCTGATTCAAGGATCGAACTCATCACCACTATATACCTTACACGTGTATAACCAATTCCTATATCCACTACTGCACCTCTTTTTATAATTTATTATTTCATTTCCAAGATGAGTAATTATCAATAACCATAGTATTTTGTTAGAGGTGTTCTATAGGTGGGACTATAAGTGGTGCTACCACTCCGGGTCAGGGTGGACCTGGGAACAACAGTAACTAACAGTTGATTCCACACTCCTCAAAACCTACAATCTCCCAATCAGAGGCTTTACTGGCAGGTGTAGTTTATCGTCATACCCCAGGACTAAGCATTAATTGGAATAGGAAGAAAGTTGATAATTATTTCAAACTCTCATGTCTAACAAAGTGAACATCATCATCCTAAAAAATATTCTTAAAAATTATTTATAGTTACTTTAAAAACTGAAGTGTCGAAAAATTAGGTAACTAACTAGTAACGTGTAGCGCGTCCCTTCGACTAAATAACTGCATAGCGTCGATAATATACATGAGTCGTTGCATGGTTATATATATATATATATATATATATATATATATATATATAGAGAGAGAGAGAGAGCTGATTTCTGTTTGTTAGGTGTTGCTGCGGGAGAATTTAGTGAGGTTTGCAAAATTCCCAATACATGCACAGTGGTTTAAATTTGAAGGAGTCGGGAACCTGGAAACTATACGAATGCCCCTGGCTACCTTGCTATGAACAAACTATCCAAACAAATGGATCCAAATGGTCTACATCAAAATCTATCTGTGCTAAAACTCTCCAGATGCTACAAATTCACTCGTGATCTTTACGAACTCTACTATAACCTACCTTACATCTTTATTAAATTATCAGTTTTCCTCAATGCCCTGCTGAAAGCCTGGCTGTATAATTTCATGCTTTCTCATCCGTTCGGAAGCATGTCTCTTCTGACAAGGGCATATGATGAAAATCTCCAACGGCCCATTGATCGTTGTTCTCTGACCCACTTGAAGTACAGTAAGCGATGCCATGTTACATTTGTTGGGTAATATCAACGGAACCCCATCGAATGTAATATACGCTGAACAATGCATTAACGGATTAAAATGAGACGCCCATTGATACAATTATAAATTCTTCTCTGTCCTTGTCCGACACTGGCGGTTCCGTTTACGCATTATCTATGGGCAGCCGCAGATTTTCTGTAATGCTGGTGTTTGCCCAGAATTCATATATTCCTGATATACTCTTGTCGTAGTTGTCTGAGAAAGTCTAGCGCGCTTACCATATTGGAAATAAAGTGAATTCACGCTGGATCTAACAATCATTTCGCCATCAAACTATATTCAATCCTTTCCGTGTCCTATGATGGCCACTGCTAATTGTCATAGCTACAAAACCTCTTTACCTATTGCGTCATATATGCGCTACTTGAGTTCATTTCTACAAGGTATTGAAGGTGAAACTTCTGTCTCTAGGTTTTGGTACGTTAGTTTATTTGATGAAAAGGGTTTCTTATATTTCCTCTCGTTTGTTTCGCTTTCACTGCATTCAGAACGAATCATCAAATTAGTGTATCGTGACAATTTATCTTATCACACTAATTGAATTGTTCTGACCACTAGCTTTAGTTTTCAATTAAATTAGTATTTCCCTTAAGATTAATACCGCGTCGGAACAAAAGTTCGTAGCGTTTTAAAATTATTTTTAAGATATTTGTACTTAGATATAACGTTTATGTAATAATATATGCCGAATTAATAAATGAAAAATCCATTCCTAAAATTGCTTTAGATATTTGTACATAGAATTATTCAACCAGATATGTGACTATCCCACTATCATTCGCCATCTTTGAGACAGTACCCATCCTCAAGAACTTTACATCTTTAAGGCCGAAGAACTTGTTTAATTGGTTTTTACGGGCTTCCAAAGAATTAAAGTTCTTCTCATTAGGTGAATTTAGTAAGGGTGGAAATGGGTGTTCATCCGATGGTACAAAGTCAGGTGAGTATAGTATGTGCAGTAGGGTATTACACCTACCCACCCCACTGTACCAACAATTTCTGTTGGGCTTGCAAGAGACGTGAAATTTAGTATAATATCCTGTGGTATGACGACACTCTTCCGGTTTGTCAATTCCGGGCGCTTTTCACTGATTGCTGCCTGTAATCGGTCCAGTTGGTGAGAATACCTGTCTGACTTCAACGTTTCGTTTTGCAAAAGGAACTCGTAATATATAATGCCCTTCCGATCATACAAGATATACATCATGACCTTTTTCAGATGCAGACCAGCTTTTCATTTCCCCACGCCCGGACCATTTTTCGCCCTACAATGTTGTAAACAATCCATTTTCCATTGACTGTGATCAGTAATTTTCAAAAATGGGTCGTTTCTGATATGTTTAGGCAGAGAATTGCAAATGGAAACGCGGCACATACATTTTTTAGTTAGATCGTGAAGCACTCAAACATCGGAGTAATTCACGTATCCAGGTGTTTTCAAATACCTTGAAACGCTCATATGAAATATGTGAAGAATCTATGCTATTTTTCATGTTATATGACTAGGATTGTTTTGATTTGCTCATCATCTCAGTCTTCCTGATAAAAATGTCCTCTTTTGAATCTTGTGAAGTATTTACGCATTATGTTCTTTCAGTTATGTCACTACCTCCAACTATTTTACAAATCTATTTTACTGTTCGTACAGCCAGAGATTTTCCACAAATAAAACAGCATTAAATGGATGAAAATGCATCACATTTTCATCCATTTTCACTTTCTTTTGACATAAAAACATTTAAAATTCACAATCCACACATGAATCGTTTAGAAAACTCATTGAAATGCCATCTTTCAGCATATGTATATATGTCAAAAATGGGTATATGTGGCCAAGTGGTTCGAACGTACGAATCTCACTATAATCTATTTGTCAGTGAGGTGACTGCTTGATCTTTTCGGCCCGGTGAGGCATGTGGCTTCTTTGGAGAGTGTCTGAAAACCATACCACGGATTGGACCAATTCTTGTGAGGGAAATTGGGTATACAGTACTATTTTGGTGCTGTTGGTAGTTGTGCCAGCATAAAATCACAAATCAACGTGATAGAGTGTTTCAGAGTATTGACCACGACAGATAATGCGGTCTTCCCCAGAAATTATAAGGCCCGCTCAGCATAGTTGCAGTATAAACCACAATTGCGCACTGTGGGTTGGTTTTGAACAAACACAAATATTCTTGAGTAGGCGTCTGCAATAGGGATTGGCTATCCCCCCACCGCTAGTAGACAGGCATACTCGGATACGATCGGCCAGTCGCCATACATAAGTCATAATTTTAACCAGTGAAACGTTCAAAGTTTCAAACGGTAGCTATTGAAAAACGTTACGAACTTTTGTTTCAATCCTATATAATCTATATAAAGATATCAAATCATTCTGCAGCTTTTTCAGAAGAAACATTAACATATCCAATATTGTTCGAACTTTTTTATCTCTTCTTTGTATATTTTCTGTTATTAACATTTTTTTACTGTAAATTTCAATAAAATATGCTTACGTTTTTCTTTATCAACCATTTAAAAGATTGTCGCGTTGCCTTCACTAAAAATTCGTATGCATGTGTGTGTGTTTTACAGTATAGTTATTATCACATTTTTCCCATCCATTTCAATATTAACGAACGCCGCTGTCCTGATACAGACATAATAGTTATGTATTATTCACCCAGCGTAGAAACCAAGTTATATTCCATGAGGTAAAAGGAAATATTTGGAACGCGAAAAGAAATCATATATTATTCAGTTTCTGCTTTCGTTGTTGTCTTCATACAATGCATTCCCTCTGTGATTTTAAGACCACTACGACTATCATCTTTACAGAATGCAGAAATAATAACAATGTGTGAGATAGTAGCAGTAGTGGTAGTGAGTATTTTTTAAACGAAAAATCTTCTCTCGAACAATATATAACCATCAAACTAAAACAGTATTATTACATATATACGTGACTGGAGAGTGAAATGGCGGACACACCGGTATTTACTTGAAATTTAAGTTTTCTATTAAGAGATAAAAGTTTCAATGAATGAGGATTCTCTATTAGAACTTTACATGTCACAATTTAAATCAGTCATAAATTTAAACGCCTTCAAAACAAAATTGCTTTCATTTAATCAGCATAAAGAATCGTTTCCGCCTTCCATCAGCATGGCTGGTGCTAACATCCAGATCAACCCTTTGTGCCTTCTTGTGATTATGCCTTCAACGGCCATAAAGTGGAGGGATTACACTGAATCAATTACTAGCTCTAATGCGAGGAGTTAGTTTCCTTTGGTCTCTTTGCTTGTGCCAGACAACATTTTTTCTCATCGAAATCAATTTTGCACATTTATACCCCTACTATTTTTCCGTTCATTGAATATTACTGCTACTAGGGCTGCTACTACATATCTCTAGATTCTTGTAATCGTCCCTAACCAAGCATGTCGACTTCAGTGACTTACTGAACTCTGTGACGTGGCTTCCCTCTACCTTTTCTATAAACATGTTCATGGTAATAGTTCTGAAAAGCTTTTCTCGACTGCATTTATTTTAGCGTACTACTAGTTTGGCAACTTTTTCCTAAGATATGTATAAATTGTTTTTTGTACATTTGACTTGTAAAACCGTGGACAGTAATAACAATTGCATTAATTATTGTTATGGTCCAGTTCCTTGTCCAAGGTGGAACCAATAAAGAAGAACGCGAACACGGATATGGAGTAACACAGATATATTACAAACAGGAATATATACAGAGAAGTAGAAAGTGTTAGTACGAACAATCAGGTTTAGTAGTAATTGTCTGAACGCGACTCTGTTTCGGACTGCCTCTGACTCGACTGACTGACTCCTGAGGGACCTCACCCCAGACTTCAGACTGAACGGTATTTAGTCACCCCCCCACGAGGGCATCATGTGGCACAAGGCTGGTTTAATGTGGGATCTCCGAGCCCATGTGCTCAGCTAAAAATATGCCCTTTGAACCCGTATAAACGGATTCAGGGTCGGTTTAACTCCCCGAAAGAGACTCCGCCCCTACGACGTAGCCTCGTTCGGGTTCCTCCCGGCCCGAAGGCAGAGAGTTCAACCGATCAGCCGGTCAGCCGGTCGCTCGACTTCGGGCTGAACGGTATCTAGTCACCCCCCGATGAGGGCATCATGTGGCACAAGGCCGGTTTAACGTGGGGTTTCCGAGCCCATGGGCTCGGGCAAAAATATGCCCTTTGAACCCGTATAAACGGGTTCAGGGTCGGTCTACCACCCCGAAAGAGACTCCGCCCTTCGGCGTAGCCTCCTTCGGGTTCCTCCCCGCCCGTAGACAGAGAGTTCAACCGATCAGCCGGTCGCCCGACTTCGGGCTGAACTCCCTGCTTCCTCTTGAGGCGCAGTATTTATTACGTATGGAATAGTCCAATTTGTTATTATGGGTAAGGTCCCATAACAATTATTGAGACCCACATCTTCATTGGCAATTTTACATCAGAGCGTAACATTTGGAACGTTGAAATTGGAACAACAACTCAAAAACTGTTGGTACGAAACGTCATAGAATCATAAAAATACTTAATACCAGAATTTCATGCAATACTCTGAGAATAAATATATCAGACATATTAAAAACCGTTAATAGAATCGCAGGTAGGACAATAGTTATTTCTTGCACGTGAAACATTTGTTCTTAGTCTGTGATCATCGGAGAACAAAAGACTAATTCTAGCTCGTTTAATAGGGAAATATTCGTTCAATGGGATCATAGGAAAACAGTTGTCATTTCTTGCTGGTCTGATAGGAAAACATTTCTTCAAATAATGTTATTAATGAGAGTCCAAAAAGTGTTGTTTAATGGTTAGATAAGAAAACTTCTGTTCAAGCAGAGAAATAATTTCGTTTATATGATAGTCAATCTACAACATATATTTAATTTTCTTTCAACTCTACTCCCAAATATAGTTTTGGGTATGATGATAAACTACACCCAGAAGTAAGGCCTCTGATCGGAAGTACCTATTTATTGTAAAATGACCAAAATGATTGGCGAAAACTTTCCATTATTTTAAAGAAGAGTTCGAATTAAGAAAAGAAAAAGAAAAGAAAACCAACAGTATTTGATATTAACCAATATTTCGACGGTATGCCTGTCTTCTTCAATTTATATTTTTAAAAACATTTTCAAGTATAAAATATATAAATCTACAAAAAATGATAAGTCTTTGAACAAACGTTGTAATGAAAAACGTCTGTACTCGTAGTTAATGAGTCAAAACGACGCCAGAGTGAAGTCAAGCAACTAAAACGTGCGTAATATGAAGGCGATCTTGTTTATCTTAGAATATTCCATTAGTTGATTAGTTACTAAGAGGAATTAATCAAACTTTGTTTTTGCTTAGTATAAATCTTATAGAAACTTCTTAATTTGCGTTCTTCTCGTGTTGTTAATAATAATGATAATAATAATAATAATAATAGTAATAATAATAATAATAATAATAATAACACGCAACTCAATGTGTTAATCATGCCGAGGAATGAGTGACCATTGAGTTATGAGATCACGAACGATCTGCTACAGGTTTCGGAACCCTGACTGTAAAAGGCCCTAAACCAATGTGCCGGGAAACTTTGCGAGGACATTTGGACCCGTGGGCCACTCTTGGAAATATTGTGAGAATCAAATGTCAAACCAAGTCCAGTATGGTTCTTCCAGTGGTTAAATTTGGAGCCCGTCCATCAAGAGGGAACCTACCTGAGGTCAAAAAATCTGCTATAGGAACTGTTATATCTCGTGCAAGATATAACAAACAAAGTAACCCGAGTGTAGGTTTTCAATAATAGATTTATAATCGGATGTATGTGTGACAAGTACAGAGACAGGGTCGAGAGTATCCTAACCTCAATAGGTGTTAACAAACGAAGTCCCCTGACTGTCCGCTGTGGTCGTATTTAATCGGCAACCAGTCCGTCCATTATCGTGAATGGGGAAGTTGGGTTATATCCTCACACCTCCCCACGAAGCTGAAATTCTCACTTTTGAAAATTTCTGCTTCTAATGTCGTCTTCTTTTTGGATCCGGGCTAAAACGCTCCACTGGTTTTCTTTCCCGTGTGCTCCTTCTTTTAGTCGTCACAATTAGATCCTTTTTTGGCGAAGATAATTTTCGCTTTTCAGCCCATAAGGCTGGTCCACGAGATACAGGTTCATATACACTATTGGGTAGTGTCATGTTAAAAGTATCGCATAGCACTTCCATCGGAATTCCTTCTTCGCTTTTTTCACTTTCTTCACCATATCGTGGTCTAATCTGATTGATGTGTCTTTTACGCGTAAATCTTTTACTTTTAATCGTGTAGATCACTTTACCAATCCTTTTCTGGATTATGCCATCCATCCAATAGCTTTTTCCACTTTGAAAATTTAAAAAAAAAACTTTGTCTCCTGAAGTGTATTTTTTTTATGTTTACTTTTTCCTCTTTCTTAGCAACTTTTTTGTTTTGATAGGGTAACAATCTATCGAAAATTGATCTAATTTTGCTTGCGAACATAATTTCCGCCGGTGACATTTTCGCATCGTTGTTCTCATTAGGAGTTACCCTATAGATTGCTAAGAACTTCTGAATAGTTCTTTCTTCCGTGTCCATACCTTGATTTTTACGTAAAGCATGTTTAAAAGTGTCAACAAATTTCTCGGCTTGACCGTTCGACCTGGGATGACACACTGGTGTAGTTATGTGTTCAATGTCTAAGGCAGTACAGAAATCCTTAAACTCCATACTTGTGAACGCCGTACCATTGTCGCTAACCAATGTCCTGAGAACCCCGAAACGACTGAAAATTTCATCCAATGCACTGATGGTGTTCCTAGATGTAGGATGCTTGCATTTGACTACCTCATGCCATTTCGATAAAGAGTCCACCAATATCAAATAATAGTACCCATTAATTGGTCCATCATAGTCTATATGTAGACGTGCCCACGGCAAATCCGTTTTCGGCCAAGGATTCATTTTGACCGGAGGTGCCCTTGCAGCCAATTGACAACCTCTACAAAGTCTTACAAAATCTTCAATATCCTTGTCCATTCCTGTCCAGTATACGTAACCACGCATGAGTGATTTCATCCGAGACATTCCAGGATGACCGGTATGAAATTCTTTCAGCATATCTGTACGTAGAGATTGAGTTATAACAACTCTATCTGCGTACATCGACGTGTTGTCGCAAATTGAGAACGGTGAAATCTGAGTTCCCTTTTTCTGTCTTTTGTTCAATCTCGTCTGGTTCTTTAAATTCACAATATAGTGATCTTTTTCCGCTTCTTTTTTTATTTGGTCCAAAGTTACCGGCAATTCCCTGATTGTATTCAACAAGAGACCTGATATTTCTTTTTCCTCAGTTAATGCTGCTATAACCGTCTCTTCTAAAATTTCTTCATTTTTTGGAATCAGCCTTGACAGTCCATCCGCATGCTCATGTTCTTTAGATTTAACGTATTCCATCCTAAAATGGTAATTAAGCAGGGTTACACCCCATCGCTGTAAATGATTAGCTGTATGCGTAGGAATGCTTTTTTTACCTCCAAATATTGTAAGTAACGGTTTATGGTCCATTTGAAGTACAAATGATCTACCATGTAAAAAGCGATGGTATTTTTTAACCCCGAACACAATCGACAAAGCCTCTTTCTCGATCTGGCTATAATTTTTTTCATTCGGAAGAAGAGTCCTCGACGCGTGCGCGATCGGTTTAGTAGTGCCATCTTCATATTTGTGTAGCAGTGCAGCACCCACTCCGTACAAACTTGCGTCAGTTGCCAGGATGATCTCTTTCTCAGGATCATAATGTGCTAAGGCGAGATCTGAGAGTAGGCATTTTTTTTATTTTCTGAAAAGCCGTCTCGCAATCTTTTGACCAAAACCACTTCTTGTCTTTTTTTCAACAATTCGTTAAGGGGGGCTCTTAAATCATACATTTTAGGTATGTAGATTGCATAATATTGGGCCAACCCCAGAAACGATTGTAGTTTCGCAACTGTGTCGGGTGCAGGCATGTTCTTAATTGCATCGACTCTCTGTGGGTCCGGTTTCCTGCCTATCACCTGTCCGAGGTATGTAATTCTTTCCATGAAGAATTTACACTTCTCGTGGCTTAATTTAAAGCCAAAATCTTCTAGTCTTTTGAATATCGCTCTGATGTGCGTTTTATGTTCTTGAACATTCTTACTTTTGACTAGAGTGTCATCTAAATAGGCGGTACCAAACTCCAGGCCTGCCAGCATAGTGTCCATCACCTGTTGGAACAAAGATGGGGCGACCTTTAAGCCGAAAGGAAGCCTACTTAGCTTATAAATACCTTTATGTGTATTTATACACAAATATTTTAAGCATTCGTCACTCACTTTAATCTGCAAGTATGCGTCAGACAAATCGATTTTTGAAAAAATCTTACCACCATTCAACTTTGAAAAAATATCTTCTGGTGAAGGTAGTGGATAACTGTGATTTTTAAGGCAATCGTTTAACCCTGTTGAAAAATCTGCGCACACTCTTATTTTTCCGTTTTTCTTCTTAACGTAGACTGTGGGCGAGGCCCAATCCGCATGGTCAACCTTAGATATCACTCCCATTTTTTCTAGCCTTTCCAATTCCTTATTAATTGTGTCTAAGGAGGAAAAAGGAACGTTTTTCTTAGGTTTAAAAATTGGTTTCACATTTTCCTTGAGTTCAAATTTGACTTCCGTCTTAGTACATAAACCCAATCCCTCAGAAAAAACTCTGGGATATTCTTCTTTTAATTCATTCATGAATTTTTCATTTTTAATACTTTTTTGTTTTTCTGCACTGTTTATTACGTTGCAAAACGAGTTAATCGGGAGTTCAAACAAATCAAAGAGTACTATCCAGTCTACTCCAAAAAGACATGGATTAATCCCTTGGATTACATACACTTTCGTTTTTGCAGTCTTGCCACATAACGAAATATCGCACTTTAATTCTCCCTTAAAGTTTAATTTCTTTCCTGAAACCCCTCTAGCGGTTTTTTTGGTTTCAGATAATTTGGGTCTTCCAATATTTTTCCATGTTTGTTTATCAATGATACTTATGTCTGAACCAGAATCCAATAGGAAAGTAATTGTATGATTATTCATACGTACATCTACGTACTTTCTATTTTTAGCGTTCTGAATTTCTTTTTCTGATAATACCAGGCTTACATCTTGTAATTTCCTTTTCTTGCGGCAAACCGAATATTTATGCCCTTTATTTCCGCACGATTGGCAGAATTTATTTTTGTACCAACACACGTCTTTGGTATGGTTATTTTTTCCAAACGTCTCACATTTTTCTGTCTTTTTGACTTTTGGAGTTTGAGTTTTTACGTGTCGAACATTAGCAACACTTTTTTTCTCAATTTGTGTATTATCCCTTTTTACGTTTATGAGACGTTGGCATTCTTCGGTCACCCTTTGTAATGTTATGTTCGAGTCTTGCTCGACCATTATTAATATTCTCGACCTAATTTCTTTGTATTTAGGATCAGTTAGTCCTTGAAGAAAAATTAGGCACTTGAATACATCTTTGGGAATTTCTTCTAACTTGAATTGTTCAACCAGAGAGTTCACTGTTCCCGCGTATGTCAGAAAATCCTCGTTATCTGCTTTAACGATTTTTAGACATCTGTATCGCGTGTGGAACAGACTATTCCTTTCGTCAAATATTTTTGACAGAATACTTATAGTTTCTTCAAACGAAACTTCTTCTGGTTTTCTTGTCAATACCAAGTTTGAGTACTTCCTGTTCTCGTTTGTCCCTAGTTTCTGGACTTTTAATGTTACTCGTTCCTCATCCGACCAATGTTGACATCTCTTGGTAAATATAGTTTCGAAACGTTTAAAGTATGCTGTAAATATAATGCCCGAATCAGGTTCATATATAAATTCGGATAATGAATTTGCTATTCCTTCGGCAGAAAAAACAGCATTTTTTCTTTCTCCAGTCGTCTGTTTCAAATTTTTTCGAGACTTTTTTGCTGTTGTAATATTTGTTGTTATAACTCTTGGCGCTGTTGTTGTTGCTGTTGTAACTCTTGGTGCTGTTGTTGTTGCAAGCTTGTACACAGCATTTTAGTCATTTCGACTAATTGCTCCATCCTAACTTTATTTAGAATTCAACAAAAAAAAAGAAAAAAATTTTTTTTTTTTTTTTTTTTAAATGGTTAACAGACAATTTACAGCAGTCATATTTTTACAACCCGTACTTTTTACTCGAATAATCAATTATTAGACCGGGCTCGCATTTGCGTCGCGGTTCAATATATATTTTTCCAATATCTTTGACTTGCGAATTTGCTTTCGAAATCCGTTCAGCGTAATCTGATATATATATATATATATATATATATATATATATATATATATATATATAAATATATATATATATATATAGATATAATAAACAAAGTAACCCGAGTGTAGGTTTTCAATAATAGATTTATAATCGGATGTATGTGTGACAAGTACAGAGACAGAGTCGAGAGTATCCTAACCTCAATAGGTGTTAACAAACGAAGTCACCCCGATTGTCCGTTGTGGTCGTACTTAATCGGCAACCAGTCCGTCCATTATCGTGAATGGGGAAGTTGGGTTATATCATCACAACAGGAACAAACTTCAGTTCCCCAATGATGGCCCTGTGAATTGTCCAATTATATCCACAAACATTTAAAGAAAGCAAAAGTAAAATGGTCTCGTGAGGAGTGCAAGCTCGTTATGATTGTATTCTATGAAGCGTTGCACGAACCTCAGACAAAAATCACTCGTCAAACATATAACATTTGGCGAGAAAAGGTTGGACAAGCCATTAGAAAGTTCATTGACGAAAATAAACAAGTCAATGTAACATCATGAGAAATAACCGATTGACAAATATTGAAATGAAGGAAATAAAAAGAACTGCAACTAGAACAGATGAATTATGAGAACATGACAGGGAACCAGAAATGGACACAAACCACAGATGATAATGAAGAAACACACCAACTGATGTAGATAAACCCCGTACCAATCAGTGGTTACGTAGAGATTAAAAGTGGAAACCGAAATTAGAAATTAGAAATGTTCTAACATCACACAAACCACAGATCATAACAAAGAAACTGGGATACACGCCAATCCATGTGAAGGTAATGCTGAAAGTTTTGAAGAGTTAGAAATTCGCGACCTTAGTTACTCACAAGATTGCAATAAAACAAGCCCAAAAAACATTGAACCGAATTATTTTACTGAAAATATAAAACGTATAGCGGAAGCCAAAGAAGAATCCAGGAGACATATAAGTCAGACACAAAATATGGCGGAGCGAGAACAACGCCCAAAATTACAACCAACAAAGCATGACTTCAAAACTATTAAAATCTACAATGCAGCACTCAAATTAATTCTGGATGAAGTAGACCCATATATAAGTGTCAATGAAGCAATATATGCATCATCAATAGCAGCAAGTAAAAAAAATTAAACTTCATAATAAATAAAGACAGTCTTACAAACAAGTGGAAAATAAAAATAGAGAAAGAAATTGAACAACTTAGACGCAAATTATCAGGTACTCGATCAACTGGCGAGGGGAAAAAATATAAGGACGAGAAGAGGCAGAAACGTCAAAATAAAATATAAAATTAGGAATGAAAATGAAGTCCTATCAGCTAAAGAAAAAATAAACAATAAGGTTCAAAGAAACAGGCTCTGTGTAAAAAAAATTGAGATTATACAGACAGAGCAAAATCTTTCAAACCCAGGTGGAGAAATTTTGCATAGAAATAGGCAAACAAAAAAAATTGAAGTGAACACCCCCACCCGCAACTAAATATGAAAGAGGCTATACAGAAAATATGGGCTTGCTCTAAAGAACTTAATAAAGAAGGAGACTGGATTACGCAAGAAGTAGAACGGATGAAAAATAAAGCAGACCAAACATGGGCGGGAATCACAGAGAAGGATGTTGAATATGCACTGAAAAAAGGAATAGATCAAATTCCAAACTGTTGGCTCTATTATCTAAATACAGCAAACAAAAATAGCCAAATAATTTCAAGAAATGGTCAATAATCTTACTAAAATTCCAGATTGGGTAACTAAAGGAATTACCTTCCTTCCATCCAAGAATGGTGACACAAATGTTCCAAAAACTATAGACCAATTACATGTCTTCCCACTACTTACAAACTGTTGATATCTATCCTGACAAAACAGACATATTATTTCTTCTAAATATATGACATACCACCTCTTGAACAAAATGGGTGCAAACCTGGTTTTTACGTATGTAAAGACCAATTACTAATTAATGGGATGATCTTTGAAAGCTGCTTCAATTCAAAGAAAAATCTGAGTACTACCTGGATAGATTACCGTAAAGCATTCGATAGTGTACCCCATTCCTAGATCTTAAAGTCTTTAAATATATACAAGATATCACCCGTCGTCATCAAACAAAATATGTTGATATGGAAAACAATACTTCATCTCAATCGTATAAATAGAATCTACAAGTCTAGTTAAACATCAACAGAGGAATATTTCAAGGTGACTCGTAGTCTCCCTTACTATATTGTATATCCTTAATAGCATTAACCAGCGAACTTAACAGGACGGAATATGGCTATAAGATATCTCAAAAGAAAATAACCCATCTATTTTGCATGAATGACTTAAAGTTGTATGCTAGAAATGACAGTGAGCTAGAAAGTCGCCTGAACACAGTAAATTCGATAGTGTACCCCATTCCTAGATCTTAAATATTATGTTGGTGCAAAAATAATGACGTAATAATGTCGTTTTTGACATTAAAAAATACGTCAAAAAACGACATTATTACGTCATTATTTTTGCACCAACCTAATAGTACCAGTCATGGTAGGTAGGCTTGAAACGATAAAAAAGGTACATAACAACACATTGAAAAAATCCCTGGAAAACCCAACTTAAGAGAAATACAAAAAAATTGTCTTGATAAGTACAGCCTTCAAAACAAAAACTTTGTCCATGTAACTCTAGTGATGTTATGGGAATTAGAAAAAGAAATCGTGAAATGTAGCCATAACAACACACTAGAACCTGCCTTAGGTCTTTCCGTAGACTTGGCAGGTAGTGTGACCATAGCAGAAATCAAAATATAATAATAATAATAATAACAACAGCAACAACAAAAACATCAACAACTCAATAAATTATTTTTCATGGTTCAAATACTACAATACAGTTATAAGAAAATTTAATTATATTGATTTATGGAGATAATTCAGACTAATTTGTGGTAATGTGAAATCTCAAACTATAGTGATAATTACTCCCAACGTTACAGGAAATAAGATTATAACTGATGTTGTCGGGCTTTACAATTATAGAATTCTATAAAATGTTAATATTTTCGATTATTTCCTTTCTGTCCACTTCTAAAGAAAAAAAATTATTATTTTTAGAAAACAGGATTTCGTTTATTTTACCTTTTTTTATATAAATACATTTTTCTACTAATAGATTTTTCATAAGGCAGGTATGAATTCTTTCTCTAGAAAAATTATCAATTTAAAAAAAATTTTGTCGACTGGAACATTGCTTTTATATATCAATTCTGAAAATTTGAATTAAAACAAATAATACAGATCAAATATTTATGAAATATTCTTTTAAAATTGTTATGCTAAGAAAATGCCGCTTCAATTTGTTTATATATATATATATATATATATATATAGAGAGAGAGAGAGAGAGAGAGGAGAGAGAGGAGAGAGAGTGTGTGAGTGAGAGAGAGAGAGAGAGAATTAAAAGTAAAAAATTGAAAAAAAGAAAGAATTTAAAACTTATTCATTTGTAAAAACAAAATAATTAAAAGACGATTACTTGTTCTTATATAAAAACAAAAACCAAAATTCAAAATAAATGGTAATTTTATTAAAAAATAAAACGTAATTTACATCATAAATTAAGATTAAAAAATAATCTAAATCAACGTATTTAAGCTGATATTTATTTTTATAACTGCATGTAACTATCAATTCATTTCTCTTTAACAAGTTAGGGTCATTTAAGTGTGTTAAGATTTTCAACAAGTCATAAGTTACATTTAATTCCTTTATCGTTATAAACTTTAGCTTTAGATATAATTTCCCAGCTGATTGATTGATTGTTCTGCTTTTTTTATTATTTTAAATTACTTAAATTCATTCTTCAATGATCCTAGGTGATGATAGGAAAAACGAAATTTTCAAGGATTTTCCGTGGAATTAAAATAAAATTTAACATCCTTACCGGAATATATGCTTGCTCGGTATACAATATTATCGGTCATACATTGACCGTTTAAGGAATAGATCATATTTCTTCCGCAGTTGCATTTATTTTTAGAAGAATTTACGTTGTCTTTGTTGGAAATATTTTTGTTTAATCTAATGCCGTTATGATGGGAGATTGACGTGTCTATGTTATCAACGCAGGTATAAACTGATCATAACATTATTTCTGTTTTTTTGTTTATTGTTTTTTGGGTTTTTTTTTGTTTTCTTTTCGTGAATGGTTAAAGTCTTTATGAATTAAATTTAGAAACATTCTGCTGATATTAATTTGGACAGTACGGTTAAAAGTTGGATTAAACCATACAATGTTGCGATTGCGGTGTTTCTGCTTATTTTTTATCTTCAATATTTATTTCTAAATACACTAAATTTACTTTTATGATTGCTTAGTTCTAAAGCTTTATATATTTAATTTTTTAATTATCAAATATTTCATTATTACAGGAAATAATGGATAATCAAAATTAAACTGTTTTATGTAAATTATCAAGAATATTGTGCCGGTCGTGTGATTCATTAGTAAGGTATCTCTGGTTATATAGATTATTTATGTATGGTTTATAATAACCATTATTCAGGTCTAAACATATATCGAGAAAGTTGATCAATTTAGCGTTGGTGGTTGTGGTAATATTTAGTTCGTGACCTTTAAAAAATTGTATCAGTTCCTTTCTCGATCGGTCTATATTTCATTGCCTTGTTTTAAAAAGGAGAATAACACCGTCATCTCTATAGAGTCCGGTGTCCGTAATGTCGAAAATAAATCTAAGTCGTCATAATAATGGAATTTCAACATGATCGCATGCCACCGCTGAATCATACCCTCCGGCAGCAATACAAAATTCTGAGTTATTTCTTTTGGTCTACAGGTAACCATTACGGAATAGTATAGGTCTTTATATCTGCTTTGAGATATTTATTTCGCGACCGGTGAGGAATAATATGTATATTTATTAATATATACTTTAAAGTTCTACTATATTACATCGAGTACTATTTTATTAACACCAGCACTATATCTGCGAAAAAATATATATATATATATATGTGTGTGTGTGTGTATGTGTGTAAGTATGTATATATAATGTTGAGTGTAACTGGTCTTGAGTATGGCGATAAACTAAATCCGGCAGCAAGGCCTCTGATCAGGAGAGTGAAGATTTTGAGAAGCGTGGAAGCTCTTAATTGTTTTTGTTCCCAGGTCCACCCTAACTCGGGGTGGTAGCATCTGTTAGGGTCCCAGCAACAAGAAAATAGTGAACCGCCAAACAAAAACAAAACACTATAAAAGTATAAAAATAGTGTTGTAGAGTAAAAATACCAGCAATATGTTTTTATAGTAAAATTACCCACAATGCCTATTAATAGTAAAATTACAAATCTTTTGTTTTCTAATTTTGATGAACTGGTTATATGTTTTATAGTCCTCGAAAAACATTATAGACTTTGAATAAATCTCTGTCGAGAATTGAGTTCAAATATCTCCAAAGGCTTATATTTTGTTTCAGTTCTGAAATAAAATATAAGTCATCAAAGTTGCAATAAAAACCCAACAGTAATAAAATGAAAGAAATAATAATAAACATTAATAATAATTAAAAGTAAAATAGGAATAAAAACGCTTATCACCCCACTACTGAAATTTATGAACAAAAAATATATTAGATTTATACGGACAATAAAATTACTCAAATTTCATTATTTGGGTAAGTTTAGGTTGTAAATCAGTACTAATTATATTGTAGGACAGCAGACATGATTTATAATGGGAATAAATTAACGCAAAATATCGAAAAAAAATTTCAGAAATGTCTCAAAAAATTTACATGAATTAAACGGAATTTATTCTTGCAGTTAATGAGATCGAAAAATTATTGTCATATGTGATGGACTGTCTAAGGTTCAAAATGTTTGCCTCTAAATCTTTTTATTTTCATGTTATTTTTCTTATTTATATAAGACTAAGAAAAAATTATATGATAGATAATGAAGGAGATCTTTGTCAAACATATGTAAACGCTTATGATGGCCATGTACGCACTGCTGATTTCTCAATAACAATCGATTTCTTCAATGTTCGGTTTCCTCCCCTCACTGTTCTTAGCCTTTATTCCTATATATATATATATATATATATATATATATATATATATATATATATATATATATATATATATATATATATATAAGTATAGGATTGATGTATACGGAATAAATTCCAATAACACAAAAATACTATTCTTAAAAGAGTGCTCACTACTCAGTAGAGCAAATATAATTATTTGAAAATTATAACATAAATATCAATACAAAAATAGCCATTTTGTTTCAACACTTCTGGTGTCTTATCAAGTGGTGGTGACACTAGAAGTGTTGAAATGAAATGGCTATTTTTGTAGTGATTTTATAACATATTTATGTTATAATTTTCAAATAAATTATATATATAATATTTTCATAATAGATTATAATAAATATATTAATATAAAAATATTTCATATTTCAATACTATGATAGTCAGAATTAATAATTCAGATCTTATATTCACTTTTAACTTCCGAAAAGAGGCAACGATTTGTTTTAAATTTCCCAAAAAATCATTTTTATCACAAGTTATCTACGGTCGCATGACGAAGTACAATATAATACTGAAACATGAAAGCTTTTGTGTAGCAATGTAAAGTGTCTT
>OZ010588.1:66976636-66996636 GCA_963932145.1 Acanthosepion lycidas | reverse complement strand
CTAACGTGATATCAATGAATAGGAATGAGCTGAGATAGATAAGATTTCTTACCTGTATTTCCGCAAGGAAAGGGATTTACGTTTTTTTAATCTTCATCTTAACGCTTAATCACAAATACTATTACGAATAGGAAAAACACAAAAACTAGAAATTCGATTACTCAATGCAGAAGCCTTTTTTTGTTTTATCATCCTTTTTTTTATTTTAGTATGCCACCCCGAATATTTATTCCAAATACAAAACAACAGGTGTATATATATATATGTGTGTGTGTGTGTAACTTCGGGCCGTTCGTTTAACTCATTGTAATTCAAGATAATTTACTTATCTCTTTCAATGGTGTAGTTTGCCTCAAATTTGCTGCGTTGAAAAATACTTATACTCTTTCCGTAATCTCGTTTAAGCAATTGATTGTGATCTGCGTTTTGAAATCGAGTATTTCACTCAATTCGAATTCCAATCGGGCTCAACAATAATCCCTGGCGTCAGTTTTATATTCTGCAGGTAGTGCGTAAAATTCAATTCGTAACTGACAACTGCAAATCAGTGCCAGGCAGGTGGGTTAGTGACGATAATGTTTCGCATTCTATCTCATTCACCATGTTGATGGGGATTGTTAAGAATACTTATCTGGATGAATTGTTTATTACTTAAAAAGGGGGAAAATTCAAAGCAAACCTTTTAGTTGTTGTCAAGTTAAGTGTAAAGTCTTTTCACCCTTTACTGTATTAAAAGATGTTATAGATTACTTTTTGAATTCCTTCTAATGAGAAATCTTTCTACACTTCAGTTACGTGCCATGCGTAATACACATGTGTGGCGATCATGTATCTTTCTATATATGACTGACGAGTCAGGTTTTTCTCCTGCCATTTCTTTCTGGTTTTTCGCTTGCCATTTCTTTCTGCGGTAGACCAGTTGCCATCCAATGCTATAGAACCCAGTTTGTCCTGCTATTTACCAATAGCTGGTGGGGAGGAAGAGAATTCATACCTTTCCCAAGGGTATTAGCCCGTATATGAATATGATGGATTCGACTGGAATTCGAATTCGGCTCTCTGATTCCTCAATCCGAGCCGCTATCCATTTCTACACTTAAAAGTCAATTAAGTTAAAATTCGAAACTAATACAACTGACAAAAGTTCGAGCTTCCAAGCCGTACAAATGTCGATCACAGAAATGAATTCGCAAAATATTCCACTGCCTTTTTGTTGCAATAATGGATCCTGGACTTATTGGATCCGTTCTCTCGGACTCATTTTAGAATACTTTCTACAAATTTCATTCGAAAATTAGATCCGCATATTTCGGTTTTTGACGTTAAGAAATACGTCAAAAACCGTCATTATTTTTACACCAACCTAATACTATTTGAAAACATTCCCTTGGGATTTTCTCGACACGAAATCTCTGTCATTTTGCCGTATACTCTCTTGTGGTTAGTGATTAGTCTTTGCCTGAATTCCTAGAATGAGGAGTTATCATTACTTTCACTCCAGAACGGTTGTTGACGCAACGACCGAAATGTTATGATAACAACATCAAAGATGAGGACAATAGTCCTAAAATAAATAGTGTAAACAGGGATTAGTCTATTGTAATATATTGATATATGTGATAGATTAAAATAACATCGTTATAAGACGATATTTAGTGTGTTTTTAGAATCAAGATTCACTCAAGATAGAGGTTTTAATGATTTGTATGATATTAATGCTAGTGTAGGATTAGGTAACAATTGAGGACCGTAGAAAGCAACCATGCGGGAGTCTGATCCACAAAGCTGCTATTTTTAGGGATAAGGTGTATGAATGGAACTTCATCCTTACAATTAGAATGCGGAAGGGTAAAGATGGTTCAATGCTATGGATACAGCAGGCGGGTCTTAGTGATAAAGGTAAGAATTTGTGGAATTAAAGAATGGAGCTTATTTGAACAATTTGAAATAGTAACATAATAGTGATGTTGCATCTGTGAGAAAATGGATGCTTGATGGAAACTATGTCTTCCCCTATAAGGCCGCGTAAATTAATTTTGACTCTATTAGGGCGGCTATTTTCGTCTAATAGAGATAAAGATCTGCATGACAGAAATCGTAAATTATAGTGTAAAGAAATCATTTTTCCAGCATCTTTGGTAATGGTTAATGGTAATGGTTAATGGTAATGGTTAATGGTAAGGGTAACATTCACCTTTCCCTGCAAAGAAACATTTGGCATTCATTGATCGAGCAGCCAGATCTGCTTTCGGTTGAAATTCACGAAATCTTTCTCTCAAAACAAATTTTCAGGAAGAAAGATTTCTCAAGTTCAGTAATTGTTATAGCTCTTTCCAGTATTGATGGAGATGAGTTCCACTTCAGATCTAGAATGAAGTTGATTTCCAAAAGACGGTCGAAGCAAGGAACCTCTTTGCTATATCAGCCATTCATTATGACTGGAGAAAACTCTAGGTCTTATCGGGGATGATGAATTGATACAAGATTTGTTTTGAAGGTATTGAGACACACTTTCCTTAATTAAGTTGTTTGAGCTAGGTCAGAGGAGATATCAACTGCTAATCTGGGATCATTTTGATTTTTTAATGTATTTCCATAAACTGTTTGATCGTTTACATAGATACTTACTGAGAATGTTCCTATTTAGATCATTAATAAAAAGCAGTGCTGTTTGATTCAAATGAATCAACGATGTCCGACGAGTCTAACTTGTTATCGTTTAAAGAAAATGCTGTAAAACCAGGGAAAAGAATTCCCAACTACTCCATGATACATGTTTGTACTAAAGCTTTTTTACTACACTGAACATTTGTACAGATCAGTTAGATAATTTAGTATAGAAGGAAATTCAATATAGAATAAGCTGCAGGAGTGTTAGCACCAAAGCAAAACCTTAACCTTAAAAGTCGAGTCATGTTCATATATAGCATTGCCAAACGGAGACTTTCATGTGAATGGCATGCATACCGCCAAAACCCGTTCTAAAATATCACCCGGTAACTGCATGTAATCGCTTTTTAAGATCAATGGTTATAAATGGTTTGAGGCGAGTGAAACTTATGGGTCTTGGTAAAGACCACACTTCTTTGAAGCTTGTGAACTGGCGCTACATAATCACAAACAAAGGACTGAGCAATATAACAGAAACTACTGCAGCTACTAAAATGGCTATCACGTATAAAATAAAATAACATGATCAAGTTAATGACAAGTCCCAGCACTTAAAACAAATGGTTAGGAAGGAAACCTCCATCAACACTGGAAAGAGTGATAACGGCTACTGGGCTTGAAGAACCCATTCTCCTGAAAAATTGTTTCACGGGGAAGATTTTATAAAATGTCAACCACAGTGATACTGGCTGCTGAGTCAATGTATATCAAATTCTTCTTTATAAGGAAACAGTTAATGTTAACAATACCATCTAAACTTCAGACATATTGTCCTGCTATGAGTGCTATCATGTCACAAAATGGCAAAGATCGAATATTTTTATTAATATAATAGCCGAATTACCCGTGCCTTGCTGCTTCTTACAGTTTTTTGTAAGAAAATGATAATTGATTTTAAATCATTTTTATAATTTGTAGATGCATTTCAATATTCCTCAATGATGTTACCGGCTTTCTCGTTCTATATTTTGGAGTCATTTCCTTGTTCAAATTTAAATTTAATTTAAATCAAGGGGAACAAATTTTCACTGGGAGGGGTGCAAAAACAGCTTGATTTGACTGTATTTGATGTAATACTTGATTGTATGAATTGATAAGCAGATTCCAATATTAATATGACAGTTGAATTGTCGCAACAAATATGTATTGTAACGTTGATAGATAACCCTTTTGCATGACTATGTGATCAAAGTGTATTTTCAGTTTTCCTTCTGAGTCCTCCAAGAACACAATATCCTTTGCATATCTCATTTCGTATACAGAATTCTTATTAAAACCTTTGCAGGATTTAGAAATAATTATTAATCTCTTTAATCAAAGGCTTAATAATGAATTAACAAAGAAAAGGGAATGTGAGAAAATAAATCGAAGAGGCATTTTCATTAATAAATGCATTGTTCGGTATTAATACTCTCTAATAAAGAGCTGATTAGCCCGAATATCGATAAATGTGGCAAAAATCGATCACTTCATTTTTAGAGTTCGTTGGCGTATTGAAAAAACGCTGCAGATCGATATCTCTACACAAGTACGTTATTTATTATGCGTTCAATTTGATAAGAAAGCAGAAAAATAAAAACAAAGAGTGAAATGATAAATTCGTATAGAGTTTTATTGATAAAGGCAGACAATTTAAGATCGTCTGCAAGCAAAAACCAGTCACATATATCCAGAATAGGAACGCATATAATTATTTTTCTTTCTATTTTTTTACCCTTTAAAAACTTTTTTATGGGAACGTTTTCTCTGTGAGTTACAATGGTCAAGGACTTCACTACACACTGGGATTATTTGTCATCACACTTTTCTTTCTCTCTCCCTCTCTCTATTACTCTCTCACACACACACATACCCTCTCTCTCTCTCTCTCTCTGTCTCTCTCTCTCTCTCTCTTATTATCACTGATTAAATTTTAGTTTAGTTTTCTCTCTCTCACACACACTCAAAACACAAGCTACCGATGTCTGCTTCATCGTTTCGTCTTGTCTTCACCTTACATAAACAAAATTTGATATAAATTTTTTTCTTTGTTATTAGTCAATCTAAAGAAACGGTCATTTTATAATAAACCTGAAACATTATCCAGCTCTTCAAATTTTATTAAAATATATTATACACTAATTGTTTTCACAATATCTATTATATATATATATATATATATATATATATATATATATATATATATATATATATATATTAAATCTGTGTATTTAGGTAGCAAATTCTCTTTTAGGCATGTCTGATCAATAAATTACAGACATTATGTCTGCTAATTTTTAATAAAATCTGTTCATACTCACGAATAACCTTCCGTGTATTGATGCTAAAGGATGAAAGAAATGTGCTATAGCTGTTTAAATTTTTATTTTCATTTCCCAAGTACTTTCGATCTTTTTCCAAGATCATCTTCAGGAGTGCAAGTCGTACAAAACTATATATATATATATATATATATATATATATATATATATATATATATATATATATATATATGTGTTTGTGTGTGTACATATGTGTGTATGTTCGTGTATGTATATTTGATCATATCATTTATACATACATATATATATATATATATATATATATATATATATATATAATCATGTTACCGCAAGCCGGGCAACAAAGTCACTGAGATGCAAGGGCTTTACTCTGGATGAAAGAATACTAGAAAAGAAAACATTAAGGAGACATCATATAAAAGAACTGGAATTAAGAAAACAAATGATGATTGGATTTAAATTTTTGAAGAGCAAAGTTGAAAAGGAAACGAAAAATCCGAAAGAGAGTTTCACAAGCGAAAAGAATAGTATTTACGGTTGCATCTAACCATTTCAACTGTAAAATGACCTTGCCGGCCAAAATCTAGTACTGCGCTTAAAGTCTACGTACTAAAGAAGAAAGCTCATCAGAACAATTACCATAAAATATTTATAGAAAAGACAGAGGGAAGCTACGTTACGGTGGAAGGGGAAGCGACAGAAGCCGAAATACCAGATCAGGAACATTAACAGATTTCTTTGAATTTCATCAACAATCAGACCAGATGTGACAACAATATTCAATGCATGGACGAATGAAATATATAAAATACATTCAATTTCCTCTCCATTGACAATATTTTAACGAACTCTAAAACATAAAATAAATATTAATTAACAATAAGTTCCCTAAACATATAATTTATAAACAGATTAAACTTAAACCGTAGAAAGAACAAAAACACTCAATCAAATATAAATACTATTAAACTATTCTACCAGAATCAATTACCCAAACTAGAAAAATTGTAAGAAAACGATCCAACATCGTTTTGAAATTCTGACGTGATAGTTTAGTTACCATGGCTCGCTCTCAGTTTATTTTTAACTAATTAGGGATCAGGATTGTTTACACCTTTTGCTCCAATATGGGAATTGCATTTGAAATTCTTAACTTAAATGTCAATTTTCCTAGAAGTCTGTTAATATATGAAATAGTATCGCCGAAATATCTCGGCTAATTATAGTTTTCATTGCTTTCTTCATCGTCTACAAATTGCCTTGAATCGCTATCCTATTGACTGACTGAGTAAAAACATACAGTACTTGTAAATAATATATCGAAGTTTTTTAGAAGTAAAAAAATGCGATGGATAAATTGTCGTCTAGATTACGTAAAAATGAAAATAACACTGACATCTCGTTTTAACATATAATTACCAAAATTACATAAAAATATCTTAAAATAACACGGAATAAATTTATTCAATAAAATCACCACTGCCTTAAGACAACTTCAAAATCTTCTGTATCTCTTCTGAGCAGTCTTCTAATTTAAGCTGGTGAATGCTGTCATAATCCTTGCCTTCAGTTCATCTTTGCTGTTACAGTTTTGTTCTCTCACTCGAGTACGCCTCACACACAATAATCAAGGGGTTGAAGTCTGGGTAGTTAAATGGCCAGATTTGATGGGTGAGGTGATCGCAGAAATATTTTAACAGCCATGACTATGCGGCATGGTGCACAGTCCTGTTGCCAGACACAGGTTCTTCCCGCAGCCACTCTCTTGACCTAGGGAATCACTACCTACACTTGATGTAGGCCTCCGTGTTTAGTCTGGGGACGCATGAGAAGATAAATGGAGGCATAATTTCGCCATCACTAGTCATCATTCCAAACACAAGGATGTTGACTGGATATATCATCCAACTCTTTGCGAAACCTCTACACTGTCCTCAGACACTCAAACACTCTGAAATGTTTATATTAAAGCCTGGCGAATGTCAAGAAGTACAGCATGCCGTTTCCAAATTTCTGGCGGAGTGAATTACGTCATGGTGATCTTTTTATCACAGACAGTGCCCAACTGACCCTACTATATTGTGCAGTCAACAAAATCCAAAAGAAACAACGCCCATGCGCGAAATTAAAAAATATAAAATGCAACAATTTAACCATCGCACGCTATATATATATATATATATATATATATATATATATATATATATATATATATATATATATATATATATATAAAATCATTTGATAATTAGTAGGGATAATTCCAAGGAGATTATTAATACAAAAAAAAGTTTAATGCAAGGACAAAGTAATGCAAGCAGAATCCTTGAAAATCCGTCTGGTTTTAATTTATTTCGTAGACTTTTTGTGAAGGAAAGAGTGTGAGAAGGAGGAAGGAAAGAAGGGAAAGAAGGAAAAATTAAGCATGAGTCGACAGGGTGACCCAGAAATGACTATTTCTTTTTGGACTGGACAAGTTAAAAACAGGGTGGGAGAGTGATCAGATTCAAAGTAGATATATTGTATTGTCTAGTCATTTTCATCGGCGAAACCACCAACATCGCATTATAACCGTCACAATTACAAATTGATAATAATAATAATAATAATAATAATAATAATAATAATAATAATAATAATAATCGATATCAATATAAAAAATAAATTAAAGTTAATTTTTTTAAATTAAAATTTATAAAAAATGCACATAAAAATATTAATTAAATTAAGAGATAAATAAATAACCATTTTAAGGAACTGATATATATATACATATATATATATATATATATATATATATATATATATATATATATATATATAACGTTTCTTCATGGACGCAGCCATTTTTAAATGTCAGGATGTTGTTTATGAGGTGCAGTCAAAATCACATTTACCAGCAAAAGGCATAAATATCACCACATTGTGGAAATAAATAAAACTGACAGGAGAATTAAACTGACCTGTTTACAACCCATCATAAGTCGTTATTGAACCTGTCTGGCAAAGACCAAAGAAAATTCCTCAAGAGAGATTTTGTCGGCTATATATTGTCGGCTAGTTGCAAGTAATTAACAAACGAAATATTATTGCCAAAATATCTCTTGCTTTTTTTCGGCTTTGCAGCCGTATATTTTAAAATATTTGAATTTATGTTCAATGAAATTTCGTTAAGCATATTCATCGCGTAGAATTTCTTCTTGTGTAAGCATGTCGGGATGAATTTGAACTTCCGATATTTTTATCGGGTGACCCCAAATCGATTCTATAGAAGCAACTTTCGTCTCTGACTTGTTAAGTCATAAATAAAATGTAAAGATATCGAACCAGATGTACAGAAGATTTTTCTAATGCTTTTCGCTACTTTTGAAGTTATTTGATTATTAATTTGCTGTTTTACATTGCTGGGTTTAGTTGAGGATTTTACAAGCTAAATATCATTGTTATTAAAATAATGATAGAAAACTTTGGGAGACACGATATACAACTCTATATATCAGGCTAATACTGGGTAAATTAATGGGGAAAAGTTGGTACGTATTATGTTATATCCATTATATATATATATATATATATATATATATATATATATATATATATATATATATATTAGGTTGGTGCAAAAATAATGACGTAATAATGTCGTTTTTTGATGTATTTTTTAACGTCAAAAAACGACATTATTACGTCATTATTCTTGCACCAACCTAATATTATATTATATTTCATCCATCAAAACGAGATCTTCAGATTAATAATTATGTATTCCGTTACAGGATTGATTATTTTTACGGCTTATCAACCCTTTGCAGGTTATTTAAAGCCAAAAAATATTTTCAGATTGTAAAATTTTGGGGAGATAATAATGATAATAACCGATCTAAGTCTTACTAATTAACTCATAGCTAGGGGAAGATGTGTATTCATACCTTTCCCAAGAGTATTTGCACGTAAGTGTATATAATGAATCAGATTAAAATTGGAACTCAGCTGTCCGACTCCCAATTTCGTTATTCATTACATCACCGTGACATCTAAGTGGTCGCTCATTTAGACACTGACATCAACGTTGCTTAACTTCGGTGATAATACGTGAACTGGTGTTTCAATGTGATGTGACCATAAGCTTTTGAAATACAGCAATGCATATACATGAAATAAACTTCAGACAAAATATAATGTATAGAAAGTGTACTTACTAATTTCTGAATCTCCCACCGTAAATTTACGCCATGCATACCTTAAATCTATATTTCATCATATATATATATATATATATATATATATATATATATATATATAATGAAATGGACCAAGTCCGACCATTATTTTTAATATATTTTCTGTTTATACGTTATTTTTATAGATATAAATATTTAAGTAAATCCTCTGTTTATACTAAACAGTATTAACAACATTTACTGACCTGAATGTCCCAAAAATTTCATAGAAAATATGTCCTCCGACAAAACCGTCATATAGCCTGACGTGCTACGCCATTTAGCTATAGAGGAAGCGTCTGATTAGCAGTAAAAAAACAGAAATTTGACTTTCTAACCAGACGCTTCCTCTGTAGCTAAATGGTAGAGCTCGTAAGACTATATGACGGTTCCGTGTAGTATACAGGTTCGATTCCTACTGGAGGACATATTTTCTATGAAATTTCTCGGTCATTCACGCCGGTAAATGTTGTAAATACTGTTTATTATAACCACAGCATTTACTTAAATATTTGTATCTATAAAATTAACATATAAACATATATATATATATATATATATATATATTAGTCTTGTCAGATCTCACGACGTTTTCTTTCACCAGAGGAACACAGGTTCGAATCATGCCGGAGAGCACATATTATTCTTTAATAAAATTTATCGAATATTAAGGTCGCTAGACGAAAATAAATAAATATATTGCTTGATAAATCAATGGGGCGTTTACTCAAAAATGAGTATACACTAAAAATAACATTTAGAGTGATTAAACTCTGTCGGGTTGATAAATAAAAATCCATTACTTTAGGAAATCACTTTGTTTAAGTTTGGATACAAAACTGAAGAGATACGAAAATTCCGAGGAATTTAATACGAGAATTTCGCTTAAAGGTACGTTTCAGATTTTGCTTGATCGGCACGGCTACTACGTGGCAGAATTGGTTATACACACACACACACATATATATATATATATATATATAGCTGATTGATGCTACCTTCAGCATCCCGACTACAAAGTTTCGTAGACGGACCTTCCGCGATTTACTCCGCCCACTTGTCAGCAATATCAGTAACTGACTGCTGATACTTTTAAATTTTTGTTTTTTATATGAACTTTTCATAGGTGCAATTTTTTCCATAGTGTATATGTGCGTTCGGCATGGTTCCATTAGCACGCGTGAGCATACGTGTAAAATGGTTATTTTATAAGCATAACTTAGATATGGGACAAGGCCGAAATTATGGGGCATCTAGTGAGGGTCGAACTCACCTTTCAGTCGTAATTGATCTATCGAGTTAAGCTTGCTAACCATTACTCCACGCTGAGAATGTCGTGATCATTTGTCCTTTTCGTCTTTTTGTTGTTTTTCTCCACTTTACACTCACTCCTTAAACTTTTGTCTCTTTTTCCTCACTTCTTTCAACTATCGCCATTTGACTTCTGGTTTTCTAGACATGGCGTCGTTATTAAAATCCATATATATATATATATATATATATATATATATATATATATATATATATATATATATATATATATATATATATGTCTGTGTGTGTGTGTGAATATATATATATATATATATATATATATATATATAATTCCGTCGACACAAATGATTGACAATGAAATGGAATTTAATCCATCAACAAAAGTGAGTAGTCATTAAGAAACCTCATGTATAAATGTCTTGCCCTTTCTAAGTAAAATTAAAGTGAAATGTTAACCAAAACAGCATATATATATATATATATATATATATATATATATATAATTCCGTCGACACAAATAATTGGAACTTTTATTAGTAGTATTCACAAGTCTCTTAATAAGATTACGTAACTTCGTGTGTTACTTTTATCTTATCCCTCTTCAGACATGCAAATTTATCTTATCCCTCTTCAGACATGCAAATTAAGCAATGCAAATATATCACATGTCCCGGAAACGTAGGACTTTTTTTTTATCAATTGTAGGTCATTTATTTCTTCCATACATTATTTCGTTTTCAGCATGTATCTCCTTCTCTTCTACTCTCCTGGGATCTTGATATGTGTCTTTCTCCATCTTGCATATTCTTATTAGTACTTATGGTGCAATTCTTCTTCTTCTTTTTCTCCTCCTCCTCCTCCTTCTTCTTCTTCTTCTTCTAACTAATGTTTAACTAATGGTTTTCTTTATCTATAGTTATGTCTTCGTCGAAGCTTTCAGAATCCTCTTGGCCCAGTTGATCATCCGTAAGTATGTCTTTATATATTCCATTCTCTACTCTAAAAGATTTTTCGTTGTTGGTCTTTCTGGCATTGCCTATGAAAAGCTCTTCGGCCTTTACCATTTCACAATCTTCTCGCGGCCTTATTTGATATGCCTTGAACATTATACTATTACCAGTATTTTTACTATAATGGTTGTTTTGTAGCCTATTGATTTTTAAAATTTTCGGATCCGACTCTATTGCTGGACAACAAATAATTTAAAACTGGATAAAAGAAGACAAGATTAGAAAACAAGAGAAATTTAAATATAAGAATTAAAGAAACGATAGAAAATTTAATATTTTGAAATCTATACACAGCCTATTTTATTTTAATATTTTTAAGCATTTTGCTTATCAGAAAGAGACAGCTAAAATTACAAGGGAATAGTACGAGGAAAGAAAGTGTAGAGAATTTGACACTCACTGGGTATATTGAAGGTCAGAGGATTAGAGGCAAGTAACGAATAATCTCAATAACGAGCTCGTGTAAATGTCTGGCAGAACAAGGATTAGAAAGGAAGCTCACAAAAAGTCAAGACTTGCTAAGAACTACAGCGAATAGAAAGTCGTGGTGAATCAGACTGCTAATGTCCTGAATGGACATGGCACATAGAAGAAGAAGAAGAAGAAGAAGAAGAAGGAGAAGAAGAATTGCACCATAAGTACTAATAAGAACACGTTGATCGTTATTAAAGGCTAATGGATCGTGATTAAAAAACAGTAATTCATTAAAACTTGATTATATCACACAACTAAATATACTGATAATATAGATTGATTGAACTGTTTTTTATGGATTATCAACGCTTACTGATAATATTATAGAGAAGAGCAGTAATAATGATAATGAAAATCTAATCATAATATTGATGAATAGATTTGAAATATGTTTAATATGAACATAAAATAATAAATACCCTCACTCAATAATTAATTGTAATAAAAGTATTATTATTATTATTATTATTATTATTATTATTATTAACATTATCATGTCGTGAAGGGCTGCAAGTTCTGAAATAATTACATTTTCTTTTGATTCATCTTCAAAGTGAATGCCAAAAGCGGAATCCATATTACTTTTTCCCAGTTGCCATGAAACAAATTGTGTCGAATTAATTCGAAGCCTTTCGTTATCCATAAAGTAGAGAAAAGAAAGAAATTAAATTTGCCGACGGATCTGATTTAGATGCTAACATTATCTGCCTGTTCGCGACCAGACAGTAAATTTAAAAAAAAAAAAGTAAACCGTGAATGTCCTTTAAAAGATAGCATATTCACACAACATAAATAAAACAAAAATATCCTCATTTTGAAAAATATATGTCCTTGTGTCTGACATGTTTATGTTATTTTTACTATGGCATATTTCAAATAGTCGTTCACCTGTTTCTTGAAGAAATAGAGTAAGTTAAATCCTTATAACATATAACATTTTTATAACAGCTATAATTATAATAAATGTAATGAAGTAATAAAAACAAAGGCAGGCACGTCTACTCAAGCATAGGTAGCCACTAAGTTTAACGTTTATCGCATTAAGAAAATATTAGAAATAGATTTGAAAATTTTCTTATCCTTTTCTTTTCCTTTTATTTATTTGTTTCACACCTGGCCTTATGCTTCTGCTATATATTTGGAGATTCTTGATAAAATACAAAGAAGAATCTGCAATGTTATCGATCTTGACCTGGCATATCGGCTTTAACTTATTTTTCACTTTCTTACCGCCGTAACGCAACTTCCCTGTGTCTGTCCTATAAATATATTTATGGCAATTATTCTGATGAGCTTTCTTGTTTGGTACTTAGACATTACAAAATTAAACGCAGTACTAGACTGGTAGTTAGGTTCCATTATTTTACAGCTGAAACTGTTAGATATAACCGTAAGTTATATGCTAACAGTTTCCTCTCTCGCGCTTCTAGCTTTTGGAACTCTCTCCCATCTCTTTACTTTTCAGTTAACTTTGACCTTCAATAATTTAAATGCAATTTCAGTTCTTGTCTTGTATTTTTTTTATTGTGCTCTCTCCTTAGTATTTTTTTTTTTATCATATCTTTTCACTTTCAGAAAATCTTGGCGTCTTATTGGCTTTATTGCCTTGCTGGTGTAAAACGATTTAAAAAAATGAATTTTCTGAAGAATCTTAATTCTAAATTAATGCTTTAATAAACTCATGGCAAGTTCTACATTATTAAAATATCCGTAGAAATTCCGATATCGCTGCGTTAAATATTTGAGCTCAACAACTTTAATGGAATATTGCTATAATAATCATAAATATGAATTCTGGTCGTTATTTTAAGAAGTAAGGGAGTACAAATGAAAAGATTTGAAATTGACAACTATAACCATTTCACTAAAACAGACGTTAAATACTTCCATCTTTCCTTCTTTCTTTTATTTTCTAAATGAAACAATGTAATGTCATTTATATCTGGGTTTTTTTCTTTTCCCGGAATTCATAACGGAATAGTTCATTATTTAGAAGGTATTAGCAGGAAACATTAAACATTTCTATATTTCTTTCTTTTATTCACTGAAAACAAGTAGCGTCTCTGATATGTCATGTCTTTCCAAGCGATCAAAACGGAATAGTTCATTATTTATTAGGTATTGTCAGGACCTAATGGTTGTGCGGACTAACGAAGAGAGTGCCAAGCATAATTATTACATGGTATATATTTTTTTATATATGTTTAAGTAGTATATAGGCAGCAGCAAGAATTCTTTTAAACTGTCACTGAAACAAACGTTAACACTTCTATCTTCCCTTCTTTCTTTCTTTCTTTCATTTTCTCAATGAAACAAAGTAACGTCTATGTGTTTTTTCCATCTTTCCACGCGCGATCAAAACGGAATAGTCTATTACTTGTGAGTTACTGGCGGGGCGTAACGGTCGTGCCAGCTAAGGGAGGGACAAGCAGAGTTATAATAAGATTGTTGGATTTAAAAGCATTAACTGCTTAAAAATACTTTGTTTACGTTTCGGATACGAATTCATAAAATTAGCGGATATAGACTTCGAAAAGTCCGAACGAGATATGTGCATTTCTTGAATAGGTTAATTATGATTTGCTTAAGACCGTATTAAAGACGTCATTGTAAGACAAACGGATGTTTTCCATGATAGAAAAAAATGAGAATACTGGTTATATTCTTGTCGAGAGAAATATTTTCTTTTATAGGTTTCCCAGTTTCTAGGCCAACAGACATTAATTTTACTCTTTGAAAACCGGAGATGTCTAGTCAGGTACGCGTAGCTATTTTACTTATAATATACAATATTATGGTTATCAAAAATAATAAATGGTTATTTGAAACATTACGAAATAGTGTCTGAAGAAATTAAAAAGGTGTCACTACGTTTGACGAGTTGATTAATATCGCCCTTCAAAATCACCTGATACAGAAGATACAAAAATTTTTTTCAATTTTAGGAAACGTAGGAAATGAAGAATTTGTCAAAAAATCATTCATTTTCATTTTTCTTTTTTACTCACATGACATAATTTTATTCCTGTTTCTGGTTCTGATTTCTACTGAGTTTGAATCCAAATTTTCCAAAATATTATGAATTAATGTAGATGTATGTTTCATGTGGGAAAGTTTAAAAGTATACAGTGATACCTCGGTTTAAGTCGTTTCGAGTTAACTCATTTTCGAAGATACGTCGGTTTTTCATAAATATTATATGAAAACTTGCCTTGCTCGAGGTTACGTGAATTTAAAATTTGTTTTTACTTAATTATTTTTAATTATTTTATTCAGAATACTGTAGGTCAGTCAGTTATGTGCCATGCGTGATACACGCTTAAGCGATCATGTATCTTTCGATACATGACTGACGAGGTAGATTATTCCCGCAGTAGGTTGCTATTTCTTTTTAGGGTAGACCATTTGGCATCCAAGGCTAGAGAACCCGACCTGTCCTTCTATTTACCCATAGCTGGGGAGGAGGAGAAGAAGAGGATTCATACCTTTCCCAATGGTATTAGCACGTTACTGTACGTACATATCATAAATGTTGTAATATGCATTGGGGAGTGATTATTTGGGGTTTATAGTCTGTTTATTTCGACTTAAGACTTTGGAACCAATTAATGACGTAGGGTGAGGTATACCTGTAATGCACAAACTTCCTACATCAGTTGTTCAATTAGAAAGGAAGACAGGAATTAAAACTAAGCTATTTAGCCTACGAATCATGATTTTCAACTCTTCTGAAAACGTAAAAACATCTATAATCAGTCACAGTCCAACGAGATATTCTTAAATTAAAAATTAACATTTTATATTTGTGTTTGAAACACCAGGTTTTTGTTTGATAGATGCTATCAAATTATGGCCATATTGAATAATTATATAAACGGTAAAAACATGATCATCTTTGCTGTCTCGAATGGCAGATTTATTACCGTCATTTACAGCTTTGGTAATTTGCCTTTGATATTCTATGAAGCATATCCAATTACTTAGTTCCATTATGGAACTCTGACAATTCAAATATAATGCATTATAATACATTAATATAATACATTAATAAATACCACAGAAAAGTACTTAGACTAATATGTGACACTATTTACGACGCTAGAAAGAAAGAAGAAAAAAGAAAGGCGAGAATTAAATTTAGGTGATAAGAAGCCATCACGAAAAGGACACTGAGCGGTGTTGTTTTTCTGGCGGGGAAAAGTGGTAAGATTTTTATTTCCATTGTCGAGAATGTAAAACACAGAATTTAATCTGATTTATGTTACCGGGCGGCGAGAAAGATATATCCAATCTGCCCATGGCAATGATAAAAAAAGATTTTTTCAAGTTGGACAAGCTACCTTCCGCAGAATTCTAAAGAGATAAAAATAAAAATTAATTAAGCACCCACTATCCGAGAAAAATCAAAAGTGTCCGCTGACCACCATGAAGGAAAGGTTAAGCCTTTGTCTATATGCAGAATATCGTTGAGAGGAGCATCTGTTTATCGTCCGGGCTGGCTATGATAGCGAAACTATTTTATCGGATCAGTAATTGGCACCAAGAATGCAAATACATCCAAATGGCCACCCACTTGATGCTGGCGAAAATCTGATTGACGAATTCCAGGTGATTCGGTTAAGATAAGAGTCTAGGGTGTGAGGTCTCCTGGAAGAAGGGAAAGAAAAGAAAAGAAGAAAAAGGGGAAGATAAATTTATTTTTTTTTATTTATTTATTTTTTTTTTTTTTTGAGCAAGGTTTTTTAAAACCGAGGCTAGTCTGGCCACACCCACGCTGCTGAGCGCCCATTGGCTGAATGGTGGCATGAGCGTTAGGCGGAGGTAACCATGTGAAGAAGGATGGGAGGCCTGTTGCGCCCCCCCCCCCTGAATGGATAGGTGTGAGATGCCACTGTGAGAGAGAGGAGAAACCCATAGACACCCTCTGAGGGCATGGTGAGATACCAATATGAGAACAGAAGGTGGGAAGACGAAAGACTTCCAAAAATGGAAAATAATGAAATTTTCCTGACCGAAAAAAAAGAAGTGGATTGTGGGTTTAGAATTATCAAGGAACCTGAAACCCCGACAAGCCCAACCCGGTTTTGGTCGGCGTCCATATAAGCAGAGTCGCAACGAGTGAAAACCAGTTCAAATTCAAGTTCGCAGTTGGGGTTGAAGACAGACAGGCAAGCAGTTGCAGTGAGCTGAGAACTCTGAAGACCCGCCTCGTAGAAGCTAAGATTCACGCAATTCCGAACTCAACTTCTAATCAAGAACAATTTATTTTTGAAGAACGACTTAGACTCACACCACCGAAACAAGTTTTACGAATATCGCCTGAAGATACACCAAGAACCAGTTTCTTGAAGAACAAACAACTTAGGATGTTAAGACTCGCCTAACAAACGCAAAGTGTCACGAATCCATATAGCGGGTTGGGAAGAAGACGCAGTCCTGTATTCAGCAACCATATATAAAATATTGTTATCCTTTTTTAGCACATTTGAACTTTTCGAGTTATTATTTTATTTTATTTTACATATACTTGTGCGATATCACCCTTGTTCGAACTCGACTTGCATTACGGCCCGGCGACTGATTGATTTCGTCTGTCTAAGATCAATTCACAACGTGGGTAGGTTAGACTGGAAATCAAAACAGTTACTTCGGTAACCAGACGTTGGAGGCGAGCTGGGAACGACAAGGCTGATACCGAATCTAATTAGATTCCCATCCGAATCACCAAAAGGTTAGAACGTCACATTTGGTGCCGCGACCAATACCAAGCAGTTGGTCGTCACAGGACAGGATAGCACGACGGACACGGCTAGGCAGACGTCACATTTGGCGCAGCGACACCGGGGGGACGTCACAAATATCTACTGAATAGAAATAATTTTGAAGTTGGTAAATTTGATACAATTCATGGATATAATCAAAGTGAAATTTGATTATATCCATGTAATAGACTGGTCAAACTTTAGTTAGAATATCAGAATATTTTTAGAGGTTTAATCAATTATTAAAATGTCTACATGAATATAGACATTTTAATAATTCATTAAACCTCTAAAAATATTCTGATATTCTAACTAAAGTTTGAACAGTCAATTACATTTGAACTTGATTAAAATGTTCTATAACTTAATATGTAAAGATTTTCTAAGCGTAGCTTAGATGCGGCACAAGGCCGAAAGCATGGGGCATCCAGTGAGGATCGAACTCACTTTTCAGTAGTAACTGACATAGCAAGACAAGCTTGCTAACCATTACACCACGCCGTGGTGCCCTATGTATTATAATACGTATACATCAAGTTTGAACATCATGATAGAGTTGGTTATTTTCGTAAAGAACAAAATTAGCCGGTCATTTCAAGATTTCAACTATTCACCCTCTTTTCTTCCTAGTGTAAAAAAACAGATATGGTGTTAAGTTTACTGTATTGGATATATGTGGATTGTTTTATAGTTTTATTTGAAAAAATAAACTATAAAATTACTCTTGCCAAAATGAAACAACCAAAGAAACAAATAGTTACCTGAAAAAGTCAGGTGTTATTCTTTTCCACTTTTTCATTATTCAAATCAGTTCGTTTCTTATGAAAAACACAGAGATGCAGACATTCGCATGAAAAACACATCAGCGCATAAATTATTTATATGAATATATACATATATATATATATATATATATATATATATATACATGCAAGCATATGCTTTGAGATAGATAAAAGCAGTAGATTTATGTATATACATGTTGCTAAAAACGTTCATGTGTACTTTGATATCTTCAGAAAATATGCATTTCTTTGACTCAAAATAAGCAAGAATAAAAATATATGTAAGAATAAATATACATCTATACACGGTAATAGCAGATGTATTTGTATTTGAACATACGTATAAAACAATCATACAAACAGATACATACAGGCATATATATATATATATATATATATATATATATATATATATATATATATATATATGTGTGTGTGTGGGTGTGTGTGTATGTATTTTCATATATAAATATATATGTTCGAATAAATTGATTCACATTTCTCTCACACACAATCTCTCTCTCTCTCTATATATATCTATCTATCTATATGTATATATATATATATATATATATATATATATATATATATATATATAGATATAGATATAGATATATATATATATGTGTGTGTGTGTTTGTATCTATTATCAACATGTATGTGTTTCTATTGGCAGTGTCGTCTCAAAATGCATGTTTATATATTATTCTATGTCCATATGATTGTGTAGGTATATGCGTTTGTACTTTTCGGGCAGAAAATGATTGAGTAAAAAGAATAAAAAAAAAAACAATCCTGCAAAATAAATAACTTATCTAACACTTCATCCTATTGATAACATTTTGCCTTCTCACCGTCTACTTTTCCTTTTCTTCTCAGCTGTATGTAGTTTTTGACATGATGGATGTTTGCTTACTCACTGGAAATTTTGCATTTCCTCAACAAAAAGAAATTCATATCGTTTTGGACAAGGCAAGATTTTTTTTTTTTTGTTTCTTTTCTTCTTCAGAGATGAAATAGAAGACCAATGCCGCCATCTATTTTCAGTAATCCTGGATTAGCGGAATTTATTTTTCTTAAACGGATACAGATTCATTAAACATTTGATAATTTTTTATAGACAAAACGATCTATAATTTTTTTCGTGTGTCACGTTACAGAACTTTCATTGTAAACTACAAAATAAAATACAGCTTTAAGCATTACTTGCTTACTTAAAAGAAGAAAATAAGCTGAAATCCTGCTTATTATCATATATTAAAAAATACATAGCAGAACATGTAAACTTCTATCTTTCTTTACGACATTGTGTTCGTTTTAATTTCACGCTTCATAAGTTTACTGAATGTATGCTGAAACAGCAACAGCTCCTGCTGAAACAGCAACAAGCAACAGTTGCAAAGTGCAAGATTAAGATGTGACTTGTCATATTGTTGAGATTCGGTGATCAGTTCTTGTAGCATAAGATTATCCGTTGCGTGGAGAATACAAGAAAAATGTAAGATCCGCCAATCAGAGAACC
>OZ010588.1:66917956-66976436 GCA_963932145.1 Acanthosepion lycidas | reverse complement strand
TATATATATATATATATTATATAATATATGAATATAATGAAAACGAAAATAATATAAATTCTAATGTTCACCGCATTAATTCAAAAGCGTGCTTAATACCAAGAGTAGTGCAATGATTATTTATTAAAATTTTTACATACGGACAAAAAGAACTTGCTCACTACAAAGATGCATTCTTGTTTCGATGGTAATCATTTTTGGTTCTCAACAGTTGAGATGCAGCTACATCGGAACAAGAATACATCTTTGTAGACAACAAGTTGTTTTTGTCCGTATGTAAAAATTATAACATATATATATATATATACAACTCTTCCCTTTAAGACAATTACGTTACACATTCCTCTAACCACTGCCTCGTGCCTTCCGTGCGACTGAAACATTGGATTGGATAAAATCTGAATTAGTTTTCGGCGTTTAAGATTATTATTATTATTATTATTATTATTATTATTATTATTATTATTATATTTTCTTTGATATCTGGCGTTTACACATTTCTTTCCGGGTCTCGCCCAGGGACCTAAGGTTAGAAATGGCATCATAACACTTTCCACTGACAAAAAAAAATTACATAGATAAAGCCCTTCGTAAAGTGTGGGCTGTACTTGTCAGAACAATTTTTTGTATCTCTTTGAGGCATGGACTTCCAGGAATCCCTTCAATTAGTCTACTGCAATCTTTTCCAACCAATCCTATGGCTCGAACTACAATAGGGATTGTTGATGTTCCCATATGCCACATTTTTGAGATTTTTATTTCAAGGTCCTTGTATTTTGACAGCTTTTTGAATATCTTCAAAGATACATTGCAGTCAGCAGGGACTGCCATATCAACAAGGAGGCACTATTATTTTTATTATTATTATTATTATTTTGTAGCTGTCACAGTTAAATTTCTAATTTCAACAGAAACGCAGTCTATATACCGGGGTTAAATAAGAATGACATTTTGACATTGATATATATATATATATATATATATATATATATATATATGATTTCCTGTCACTATGAAATTTGAAATGTCGAACGAAGTCTATATGCAGATATAATGAAGGGAAAATCAAATTCTAATTTAAAAAGAAATTAACTCGAATCGTTCACATATAAAGCGTTTCGGGATGTCAATTCAAACATTGTGCAATGGAAGAGTATCCTTTTCTAAGTTTTATTGACATGGAAACAACGAAAATTAAATTAGCCAATATGATTAATAACGGATAATCGACTCATTTAGACAAGATACGGGTTTTATACATGTAAGTCCTTATTTACAAGAACAATGTGCAGCCATTATTATATATTTTTTATTACTAACTACGCAAGATTGAGAAAAAAGAGGTAAAGTCTTAGAATGATGAAGGAAAAGGGCAACAAAAAGAAAGAAGATTCAAAATCAGAAAGCGTCAGCTTGAATTTCCTGAACAAGGGGTTGGAGTATTTGACGCTCAAAGGACATATCGAAAGAAAAATGAAAGGAAGAAGCTGCAGGCCCCTTACTTGGTGTGCTTGTGTAAACAGACATTGGGGTGGGACGTTTAGCAAGGGAAAAACGTTGCTTATGGCTACAAGGGATAAGAGGTTGTAGAGTTATGATCGCCCATGTCCTGAAGGCAAAGAGCATTTAGACGACATGCCGCAGTGACCCGGCTAAAAGTTGCAATAGAAAGAAACTGAAAATTAAGATGAAAGTAAGTACTACTCGAAAATTAACTTTCATCTCTGCATTATTATAGCATTATTTCCTGCCTGTGGTGACCCATTGTCGGGGAAATAGAAGATTGTTATTTACTGCAAATGGCTATGAAAACGTTGACGGCGATATTTCATGGTTGTTACCATTTGAGTTCGATAAGATACTTCGCACGAAGAAATGAATACTTATCTTTTAAGTGACATCTGTTCTTCTTTACGGCAGAGAATGTCGGACGAATTCCTTAAAGATGAAGAAGAGACTCGAGTGGACGGAGATGTGGTTCTACAGAAGGATGCTAAGGATATCATGGACCAAGCATGTGAGCAACGATGAGGTCTTAGAGAGGACACAAACAAGGAGGAGGGTTATGCTTAACATCAGGAAGAGGCAGCTGAAGTTTCTGGGACATAATGAGGAAGGAGGGCCTTAAGTTAAAGTCATTAAAAGTTGATGACAATACTGAAATGTTGGTTACGTGTAAAATAGTAATTTTAAAAAAGTCTTTTTTTTTTCTTTTACCCTCTTCGGTGAGAAAAAGCCGTGTCACTCGGCAAAATGAGAAATGAAAAACTCAATATGCTATGATTGTCTCCTTGAACGAAAATGTACGTGCAAACATTCATTGGTACCCAACCTTTTGAATCAGTCTGGCATTAGGCTTCGTACTATCTAATCGTTTTCAATTATAACGGGAGATTTTCTAACCTTCTGTTCATTACGATGTATGAGAAATTCGAGCAATGTCTCCCTATCAAATCTTGCGTGAAGATCAGCAATCATGTTACCGAGACTCTTCGTCCGGTTTTTTGACAAAAATTCTTTCGATCGAACACAGGATTTTAAGTGACATTTCAAAGCTGGTCGAATGTACGTTCAGTTTGGTGATCATTCAAGGCATCCAGTCACCAGAAAAATGCCAGAAAATGTTCTTAGAAATCCGTGAACTCATCCATCATCTTTCGCACATGACCGCAGATCAATTATTGAATCTGACAAATTCTCACTGAAAACTTGAACCCGCATCACGTAAGAATGAACTTTGTCCTTAACATTCGATGAGGCGTGGAAGAGGCTCAGAATTCGTTATGGATGTTCCAAGGAGGGACTCTTTCGTTTCAAGTGCGATCCAAATTTAATATATTATATGAAATATTTTACTGGTACAATAGTCTACTCTATTTTAAAGCCATGTCCGGGAAAATTCTTATCCCACTTCGTATGTTTAATCATGAGAAATGTTTTATAAGTCATTGTTAACCGCAAAATACATGTATATTCATACGCTCATATACTCACAAACAATATATATATATATATATAGATAGATAGATAGATAGATAGATATAGATATAGATAGGTAGGCAGGCAGGTAGGTAGGTAGATAGATAGGTAATAATCCGTTGGCGTGTTCTATTAACACAACATAGAATTTGAAATATGTTAAAACTGACTCACAAAAGAACACTCAATGTTTATTTTCATTAAACAGGGCAAATTTTCTTTACAATTGGAATTAAGATACCTTTAGTAAATGACTATCTTTAGCTACGAATTTTAATTTTAAAATTAAATTCGATGAAAATGGTCATTTACTAACGGTATCTTTATTCCAATTGTAAATAAAGTATATATATATATATATATATATATATATATATATATATATATATATATATATATATATATATATATTTTCGTTCAAGGAGACAATCATATATATATATATATATATATATATATATATATATATATATATATATATATATATATATATATATTAATAAATATACATATTACCTTACGTCGAAAGTACGATTCGGAGTTTCATGTTCAATACAATCTTCACGTACTTATAATGGTGATAAACTTTTCTTTACGATCGTTAGTATTTGAAAAGATTCTCGGTCTCAAAGTAAATTAATAAATATACATAAATATATATGAATAAAGATAAAAGGAAGACGTAACCGACTCCTTTCGTCCTCTGAGCAAATTTATCAAGGAAAATGCAATGATTTTATTTCGTATTTGTAACAAGTATTTAGAATTTAAAATTAAGAACACTCAGAAATATTCATCAAGTAAGCCGAATAGTAAGGGCAATCTATGGAGGATGAGAAGTGATGTAATTCAGTGTCTAATAGACGAGAGTGAGTTTATTTTTTAATATTTTTATGTTTTATTTTATTATTTTATTTTTGCATATTAACAATTAAATGTGACGTGAATTTGTTGTATATTTTAAATAACATGAGATTATGAATTTAACCCTTTTCTTTTCTTTTTTTAAGATTTTTATAGTTTTGTATGTTGACTTGGGAAAATAGTCATTCTTTCAGGAATGGATATATTTTTAAAAAAATATGAGGATGTGTGTGAATTTTCTAAAATCAGCCTTGTATGACACAAGACAGACACTGAATAGTTGTGAGGATCTATCTTAATATATTGTTATAAATAGCTTTGTTTTGCTACAAGGCAACATATATAATACTGCTAGGAATGATCAAACTCACCACCAAATGAACTGACTGATAATCTTCCAAACTAGTCATGGAAACGGAAGTATAATTTTAAATAATATCTAAACTATTACATTTTAAAATTATTTTTTTTTATGTGATCTTCTTAAAAAAATCATGATTATTTTTTGTAATCTTTTTCTACTGTTATGTGCTTTCAAAACGTTTGCGATAATAGCTCTCTACAGCTTCGTATACAATATGATTTAGTTTTTTACTATCTCATCCAGTCCATCCATCCATCTATTTGCACAAGCTTGTTAATTAGATTTCTCACTGTTATCCTCCTCCACCCCTGTTTTCAGTATAATTTATGTGGGTGACCACTTGGAGATACAGGGCCCTGTATGCATGGATGTGAGGGTGGTGTATTGTTAATCAGAGAGCTGAGTTCCAATTCCAGTTGGGTTCGTTATATTCACTTACGTGCAAATATCCCTGGGAAAAGTATGAGTTTGCCTCTTCTCCTCCCAGCTATATGTTAATTAGTACTGCTTGTATCAGTAAATCATTGTTATCTTCAAAACTATCTTACAATCTAAAAATATTTTCGGCTTTAAATAACCTACAAAGAGTTGATACGCCGTAAAAACTAATCAATACGCCTTACGAGTGTCAAATTCTACAAAACCCTCTTTCTGTATTATGTTTCTCAGAAATATGAATTTTCTCTCTTTCTGATTGTAAGTATAGTTTTCCATTTTCATTTCAATTTTCCTTAAAACTTCGTCGTTACTTATATGATCCGTCCATAGGTATTCTTAACTTCTCTCGAACTACATCTCTTTTGCCTCAAATCTCCTCCCCTTATTTTTGAAGAAATAATCAAGCATTCACTACCACATAGCATTTCAGAACATTGTCTTTTAGTTCTAATAAAATTATACCGTTTTTATTTTCAGGCTAAATTAATCATGGTGCAAAGCTAATTTTCTGAACTGAAATTTTTAGGTTTACAGATAAAACTTTTCTTCATATATTTTCCTTGAAATTTACGAAGGTAAACAAATAAATTTGTACGCCGATAGGCAAATACATTTATAAATTTTAACTGAAATTCTAACAGAATAATATTCGATATATTTGATTAATATTCGCAACAGAATTACGTGCATTGACAAGAAAATGAATTATACTGAAAAACCTATATTAATTACACAAAATAAATGTATTTTTGTTCAATAGGCTAGAGAATTACTGATATTCATATATTGGGTAAAAATATGACAAAATGAAAAAAAAGTTTCTATGTGACGCGTTTCGTTCTTTAGGACTTCATCGGAGTAAATTATGTTGGCGTGACTACACATGCGCACGAACGAGAGATACTGTTTATATATATATATATATATATATATATATATATATATATATATATATATATATATATATATATATTGTCTAACCGAATTAATTTAGATTCTTTTTCTTTTTGTTTCCATCACATTTGTTATTAAATATTCCACACTGTGATAATAGAAGATCTACCAGAAATGGTGAAATGTTGTAAAACCCAGGACGCAAATTTACTGCGATTTAGGCACTCTCTAGACATTTATGTCGTAGTGAATTATTCTAGCCTTTGATCGGAGTAGCATTTTTTATGTCAAAATTGTGCTCAGACTCGTTACGGTGGGCAGCCAATGCATTTGATGTATCATTTAGTAACATGTCCCTTTTGTGTTCCTATAATCTTTTATTAAGATCCCTTGATGTTTCGGCTATGTATTTTTGTGACAATTATTGTAGGTGATCGGGTAAATTGCTTCAAGTTTTAACATATTGTTTTGTTTAGTATTGAGTAAGTCTTGTATTGTTTTAGACATAGTAGTAACATATTTTATGTTGAGTTTAGGTAAGTTCTTTTCAGTTGTAGTTATAGTTACTTGGTAAGTAATAGATAGATAGATAGAAGAGTGTTTTGATATAAACCCGTGTTTGATTAGATATCACTGATTTTTGTTTTTGATTTTAGCTTTTAATACAAGAAAAATAATGCCAACTGTCTTAGACATCACCGGCCTAGATATCTAGGAGTTCTATTAACGAAATCGTGCCAGCCAACATAAACTGAACCTGTATTTTCACTTGCCACCAGGGAAACCGCTTTTAAGTAAAAAATTGCAATTTTGACAAATACATTATACTCTGTATTATGAAGATACGTTTAAAAATTACCTTGACTCCAACATCTGAGATATAATAGTTGATGAAAATTCTTCTGAAAAACAAAGAATTGACTTTTAAAAGAAGAAAAACTACTGCTCCAAATAAGCTTGGTTTAAAAATGTAAAATCAAAATAATTAATATCACGTGGTATTTGTAAGTTTATTTTTTGTTTGTTTTTTTTCCTTTTTTATTGTAAAACCCCCCAAATATTTCGTAATGTTTTGGGTTTCATTCAAAACCTCAGTTTCTTTCTTCATGTCCTCCTTTCTCATCTATCATTTAATCTATCGTATCTATCAACCAGCCAATCACAACCTCTGTTCCTATCAAGCACATCCAATCAAACCAATCTAACTCTTTTTCGTATCAATCACTATATCTCAATCAGTTCACAACTGTCTATCACTTACTCATCCGATCAATTTATTTCATACATTTATTCAAATATATCTGAAAAATCTGAACTCCTACGAAGAACTTTCTCCATATGCTTTCCTATGTAACACTTTATGTTCTCTAGAAGGAATTCAACGTAGTATTTTTTTAATTTGTCATTCAATTGCCTTCTAACATATAGAAATTCATATATCATTTCTTTCTATGTAGATATTGCTCTAACATTGTTCTGATATATAGAAATTTATGTATCATATTCTCCTATACATTTTTATGTAGATAGTTGCTAAGTGCAACTTATTCTGTCACAAGGCCAAGGTGAATTGTCTTTCAAATGGGGTATGATATCCATCCTAGATAACCAAAAAGCAAAATTATAACTAGGCAAGGACTAATTATTACGTAACTATCTCTTCCAAAAGGTAAGTCCAGATATTTTATTGTATTTCTACCTGACTGTAACTGTCTATCAACAATCAGTCAATCAATCAGTTTATACATTTGTACAAAATCTAACAAATGTATTATCGTTTTTATACAGAACGTTACTCCAAATCTTTTTTCATGTACACAACTACACAATGGCGAAGCATGAGTTCTCAGCGTCCGGGAGTTAATACAATTTTATTGTCCCCCACCTGAGATACACCTGAAATGTTCTACTGTATGTTTTGGGACGTATTACCCACTTAATGACAATAACAAAGAATTAATTAACACTTTACACAGGCAAAAATAAGCTTCTATTATCATAACTGTAAAATTAGATTAGACCTCAGAACTAAGTATATATACGTAATTTTCAAATCGCTTTGAAATGTATGTCATCCTGTAATATTGTTCTTCACTGTAATAGCTTCAGTCAGTCGGTGCTCTTTCTCTAGTTCAGAATTCTGGAACTCACTTGTAAAGCGAATCATTTCTGGTAGTATCCCTATGGCTTATGAAACAGTTTATATTCATCAAATTTAGATTATTTTACAGAATTGGTATTCCTGGCTACATAAGCTACAGATGAACTTTTCTCGACTGATAAAAATATGTCTGAGAGTCTCAGTTCTCCCGAGTCCCCATCTTGCTACGCCTCTACAGCTACAAATTGTCCATGAATTCATTATATCATTAATATTAGTATATGTATTATTTAACTTTATAGACTTTCTTCCATTCTTCATCAGGTCCACCCAGATCCGGGTGGTAGCACCTTTTAGGGTTCCAGCTATCGGCAAATAGTGAATCCTCAAGCAAAACACTACGAAAATATAAAAATACATTATTTATATGAAAAATACCTGAAATACATTTTTATATAAAATGACCAATAATACTTTTTAAAATCAAAATGACAACAATACATTTCATCTGTAGTTGAAGGCATATGATTGCGTTCTGTATATATTTGGAAGAAGCCATAAAATTGTGTTCAGATTATTTAGATTTTGGCATTAAATAAGAAGTGTTGATATACCGCTAAAGAAAAATCAACCAAATCAACTGAAGAGTAAGTTTCCCGTTGCTTGTTCTACAGTTTGGAATTCTACAGTTTGGAATTCAGAATTATCTCTTTCTTGGACTGGTTACCACAAAAGGATAGAGAGTTCAGTCTACACTGCTATTTAACCTATGGCCAAGGTGGAGGGTAAGACGTATTCATGCCTTTCGCAATGGTATTTATACGAAAATGAGAGCAACAAACTAGCCTGAAATTTGAATTCTTTTCGCTGATATTCGTTATACTATTATTTACGTCTTTTTTTAATCTATTTTTTGCCTTTTTCTATTATGTATTCCCCTCACTTTCTCTCTTTCTTCATACATTTATTTGCCTGTCACTGTCTATCTATCTATCTATCTATCTATTCCAATTTGTTCAGAATTATCTATCTATCCCAGTTTATTCATATCTATCTATCTATCTATCTATCTATCTATTCCAATTTGTTCAGAATTATCTATCTATCCCAGTTTATTCATATCTATCTATCTATCTATCTATCTATTCCAATTTGTTCAGAATTATCTATCTATCCCAGTTTATTCATATCTATCTATCTATCTATCTATCTATCTATCCCAATTTCTTCATAATTATCTATCCCAGTTTATATCTATCTATCTATCTATCTATCTATCTATCAGTTTTGTAATGTTTATGAACTTTATTTAACGCAAGCTTATTTTCCATGCTTGCATGTACAAAGAGGAGAATGTTGATAGCCTAAAAATAAATTAGCTACTTTAATTTAAATTTTTTTGTATATTGATCAAGGCTAACATTTCATTTCTATTTCTTCGTTTGTTGCTTTTTTTTTTCTTTTGCTTGAAGCTGCAGATTTTATTTAGCATTATTAATATCCCAGCTAGCTCTGCCTTCATTTTGTCTCCTACACAGTCGTCGCCATAATGTTCGCTAACCAAATACAACCAAGCGGCATTGCTGTGAATCTACTGCAGTAGCCTTCATCTTTTTCCTGTCTCACGGCGACCGGAACTTGTCTTCTAACTCACAGAATTCGATGAATTGAGTAATAATTATTTCAAATGTGACCAGAACCAGTGCAGCGGAATGACGGAAACCAGAGCTGAACTTCAAACAAATTTTGTTTTTATCATCACTTGCAAACCGAATGAACACGGATTAATATCATTCTTCTTTCTTTCTTTCTTTCTTTCTTTCTTTCTTCTTATTCTTCTTCTTCTTAAGATTAATTCAGACATTATTATTATTGTTACCTAAAATTATATAATTTTGTTACAAGAAATTATTAGTAATACTATTGTATATATACTATTATTTTTATTATTTTCAATTCAGACATTATTATCATTTTTACCTAAAATTATATAATTTTCTTGCAAGGAATTATTAGTACTATAGAATACATATTACCGATTTCATTATCATTGTTTATGTATTATGTTTGCTGCTTTGTATCCTGTAGATCCGGATCCAAACTATGGTTCTTAGACCCTATAGGATAATTGTCATTTCATTGACAGCACTTTTCTTATTCTATGGGTTGTTCTTCCCAAGGCTATTTTCTGGGCAACTTTTATGGTGATGTTACCTGGGATACTGTCAGTAAAATTATCCATTCCTTTTCTCACGAAGCCCAGAGCTTCAGTTACTATTAATAGTCTAGCCTTCATTCCCCACATCCTGGTTATCTCGATCTCCAGGTATTTGGACAATTCCTCGGTAATTTCCATGGCGGTGTTTCTCTCAGATGGTACTGCTATGTCAATAAGCATACACTGCCTGAGTTTCTTGTCTTTTAAAATATCAGGTTTGTTGGCTTTTATTTTCCTCTCAGTTTGAATTGGCATGTCCCAGAGGATAGTTACATTGTTATTTTGTATAACTGTGTCTGATTGGTGCTCATACCAAATCTCAGTGGTTTCAATTTTGACGTCTAGCATATCTTCCAGTGCATATATGTCGTTACCTTTTTATGTCTGTGGGCATATTCAGTCTTTGCGAGTTCAATTCATCCTGAGATAATAAGGTCGACAGTTTCATATTTTCTGCACATCCTGCATTTCGGGTTAGTTCCATCCTTGATTCTGTGACAGTGATAGGATCTGGTTGCGGACCTTTTGTCCTGAACTGCAATGATTAAACCTTCTCTCTCAGCTTTCAACCCTGTTCTCCTCAGCCACTGATGTGTTTTCTGTTAGTCCACATCTACTTCTTTCGTTCTTTTTAAGTATTTGCCATGCAATGCCTTATTATTATTATTATTATTATTATTATTATTATTATTATTATCTTCCAATTCATTCAGACATCATCATCATCATCATCATTATCATCATCATCATCATCATTATTATTATTATTATCATTACATAAAATTATATAATTTTGTTACAATTATTATTATTAATAATACTAGTCTATACATATGACTGGGTTCATTATTATTATTATTATTATTATTATTATTATTATTATTTAAAACTATGTAAATTTGTTGCGTTCTTTATTGACGGATATTACCATCATCCCGAAATGGTAGTGAATGATGGACAATCTTCTCATAGATGAAGAAGACTCTTGAAACAACAGAAGTGGTCCTACAGAAGGATGCTGAGAATAATATGAACTGAAAATCTGAGCAACAACAGAGTTTTAGAGAAATGGAACCAAAAAAGGATACATACTTTACATCAGGAAGAGACGGTTGAAATTTCAAGGGCATATAATGAGGAAAGAGGGCTTGGGAAATTTGATGCTCACATGTCAGACTGTAGTCAAGAGGGGCAGATGAAAACAACTCATAACTTACCTATCGAGCTTGAGTAAATAGATGATGAAACAGGGTTTAGGAGTGATAACAAAAAATATCATTTATTAAGAGCTACAAAGGTCAGGAAATTGTGGAAATCCATGATCGCCAACATCCTCAATAGACACAACACAGAGAAGAAGAAGATTGTCCTCATAATTCATATGTACTGTATATTCGTCATTTCATGTCTTCTCTTGCTACTTTGAAGATTTCGGTATGATGATATTTTAATAATAAAAGATATCTCTATCATCTTATTTATTTTCATTATCATTTACACTATCTATCTATCTATCGATCTGTATGTCTATCTACTGTAAGTTGAAATTTCTGGGCTACTTAATGGGGAAAAGAAGGCTCAGAGGATGTAATACTCACGGAATTTACTGAAGGCAATAGAATCAAAGAAAACAGCGATTGACATAATTAACGAATGTATGTTAATAGATGACATTCAAAACCAAAGATGGATGGTGAAAAGTTATTTAGAGTAACAAAAGATGGGAAGTTGTGGAGAGTTATAACTTATTGTTGGTATAGATGGGTATGTTCCTGCTGTTGGTTCAAGCGTTGTTTCAAACTCCCGATAACTTCCGGAATAGATATAGTCTATGCATACAGGAAAAAAACCCTAATAATTAAATGCAAAAATGCTGGTCAACGGTTTAACCAAAGGAATAAAATTATTTTCAGGTGTCGGCATAAAAACAAATTCAAATTACCCTAAAAACATTCACTTGAGAATCCACTTGTGATTTGGGTTCTTATTATGTATACATATGGTCGTATGTATGTGTGTATGTGTATATGCATTTGCATGTTCTTGTCTCACACACACACACACACACATATATATATATATATATATATATATATATATATATATATATATATATATATATATGATTTAAATAAAAACAGACCACTTTAAGGTTCCATGGAACCTTAAAATGGTCTGTTTTTATTTAAATTATTTGCTCTGGATTTACATTGAGCTCTCTGGATTTTATCCTCCTTGGTTCTACCCATACGGATTATCTAGTTTTTCATAATATATATATATATATATATATATATATATATATATATATATATGTCGTTGATCATTTATATGATTACCATGCTGATGCCTTCATCATCTATATTATATTTACCATATATATTTTTAATATAATTTTTTATTATTTGTTATTTTTTACTTATTTATTATTATCTGTATTTTTATTTTTATTTATTATTAGAGGATTATTATGATTATCTTGATTTTTATTATTCATTATTATTAATAGTAGTATTATGTGATGATTGTATCATGTGATGATGATGAAGCCACTTAAACAGACATCATTTTAACTGCCTCATTTTGTGAACTTTATTTCATACATTGCTGTAACTCACTTTTAAATTTGATCTTCCTATCTCTTTACTTTCCTGTTATATTAACTCACGGAATTTACTGAAGACAATAGAAGCTCTCTTTTTAATGTAAGCCCCCTTTATGCTTTTTCTTATATTTTCTTATTTTTTATCTTTGTATTTCTGTCTGACTGGATATTTTGGTTCCATTTCATAAAATGTGTTCGATCTAATCGGATAAATATGACTATTATAAGTTTTTTTCTAATTACATATATATATATATATATATATATATATATATATATATATATATATATATATATATATTATTTAATAGATACAATGCATTCGTGGTGAGTAAATCTTCTTAATAAATTCACCAGTATTAAGAAATAGAGTAGTAAATAAATATATAGATAAGTGAATAAATAAATAAATAAAATATTTACCTTACCCCTGAAGTACGGATTTACTTCTACAAAACTCTTTGGGACGGGAGATAAATCTTTGAAATATATATTTTATATATATATATATATATATATATATATATATATATATATATATATATATATATATATATATATATATATATATGTACGTGGTGCAAAAATGGGTATACAGTAAGACTCGCAGAGTGTGTGTATGCCGGGGGCAATCAGTTTAAACATTTGTCGGATTTGTATGGTTATTATTAATATGTTGTTATTGATATATTTGTATAATCAATAATAATCACGTTTCCTTTTTCATTGCTATATACCAACATTTGGATATATATAAATATATGTGTGTATGTTTGTGCGTATACATATAAGGTAACCAAAAGAGTACTTACCATTTTTCTTTACCTCGTGTGCGAAGAAGTGAACACTGATGCGCAAATGTACTAGTCACGAAAAGCAGTAGGAGAATTTCCCTCAATCAATGCAGGGGCATTGCGCACACACATCAGTACGTGTGGGACACGAGCAGCGGTGAGAAAACATGGCTGTGTCGAAGTAGCTCGTTCAGGGTTGTCTGCTTTATGACTTTAAGATGCACTTGTCCGCAGCCGCATCAAGTCGTCGAATATATCAAGCTTGTGGGGAAAATGCTGTGAGTGAACTCATCTCCAGGAATTTGTTTCAGAAGTTCAGGAGATCTGTCCCTTTGTGATTAATTCCGCAGTAACTGAATGGTGAGTACCTGAATACTGCCACAAAGGAGGACAACAGCCAATCCTGTGGTGAGCTTGTCAGACTTGTCCTACAATGCGTAGGATAGGCGTTACTTTTGAGCAAGTGCGTACTCAAAACACTGTCAGAAGCCAACAAGCAACCCCCGATAGCCTGTTTCTTGCAGCTTTCAAGGCAACCTGAACATACCCAAATTTGATCGAGTGCCCACCACTGACGAAAGTGAGCAATGTGTGACGCATTCAAGTGGATCAGACATTGGTTGTCACCGCAGCATCTTGTGTCTCACACCACAAGACCACCTCTACACCCACGCAGGTTCATGATCTGTATTTGGAGGATTAGACGACAAGCGTTGCACAATGAGCTGCTATCATCGGGCCAAACTCTCACTGCGGAACTGTACTCATCGGAGTTGGAACGTATGCAAAATGGCACTGAATCAGAAGGAGCCAGCACTAGTTGATCGCAATGGTGTATTATTCCTCCATGACAACGCCAAGCCTCGTGTTGCGGCGACTGGCTGGGAGATACTGTCTCATCTACCTTACACACCGGAGCTTACGTCAACATTTTGCCACCGCACCCATTCCCTGGATAACCACCTTCGTGAGAAAATCAGTTGCAAATGAGGCAGCCTTGCGGCAGGCACATGCAGTCTTTGCGTCCTAGACACCTGATTTTTACCGCAAGGGCATTGCACAGCTGAAGACAAGTTGGCAAGATTTAGCCTGTTTTCTGTGTTTACATGAAAAAATCGAAATCAGAGTTTTGGGCAAAAATTTAAAAATCTTTGGAATTTGATAATACTTTTTCTTATATTTTAGTTGTACTGCGTTGCACTATATATATGGCTTATCTTTCTATTTGTAAGATTGATCTGCATTTAATATAATTTTGTATTAATTTCCTGGTAGTATTAGTAACATCTTGTATAGTTGTATTGGTATTTGGTTGCTATTTTTGACATTTTACATTGATTGGTTAGTGTTCTTAACATCATATGAACGATCGTTATTTAACAGTTGCAAATTAATTTACCAAATAATTCCATATATTTTAACTATTTACTAGTTTCTTAAAGAAGCCATTTATTTATCAACTACAAAAAATATTTATGTGGGAAATTCACAAAGCATATAACTTGTTTAACATTTTGTCAAATTACCTCTCTACCCCACCATTTTATTTCTTAGGAAACTGCATTGTCTGATTTGTATAATTTATGTAACCCTTAGTTTAAGTTTGGCTACCGTTAGCTGCAAATGCACATGTCATGACCCATTTATAAAAAATAATTTTTAATTTTTGCTTCTTCGCTTAGTTTAAATTCGATGTAGGTCATATTTGATTGGTTGATCAGAGTAAAGCCCACATACCTTATAAAACCCCTTTTTTCGTAAAATGAGGTTGTATTTTGCTATTAAATCTAAATAAATCGTTCACTCGCCAGTAATTTACAATTGCCTGATGAGGTGCATTGATATGCATTGAAACACGACTGAAATTGTGTAGCGATTTTGACGTGTTTTGGTGTAATATCCTAAAATAAATAATATTGCTATATTTTGTATTGAGGCCTTTTTTAAATTGTTACGAACGTTGGAGTTGTACTCTATTCGTTCTCATCGTATCTAGAATTATATATATATATATATATATATATATATATATATATATATATATATATATATATATAGAGAGAGAGAGAGAGAGAGAGAGATATTCTAAAGAAATAATGTATTTTTACATAGATTCCTCGAAATTATCAAATCTGCCCAGTTTCATATTGAAATGTAAACAAAGTAATTTTCTAAAGAAATAATGAATCTTTTAATTTTATTAACCCAACAGATTTTTATTACTTTAAACGTTATTTTAGTGAATACTCATATTTAAGTAGACGTTACGTTTATTTATTAAACTGTATATTCTTTTATTTTCGTCTATCGGCGTGAATATTTGAGAAATCTTATTAAAGAATAAGTGTTCTTAACATCATATGAATGATGCGCCTCATATAGATATATAAAAAACAATTGGAAAAAAAACAAATATATCAGATTCATTATTTATTACAAGCAATTCACAACCAGCAACCCAGTTATTAAAAAGAATATATCCATACTTCCAACTCCCTATACAAGATCAATAGGTATATGAGTATGCTTGCCCACTCGAAGTATGCTTCTCAATAAATAAAAGGCACATAACGTCTTACATAGGATGTACCGCAATCACAGTCTCACGGAGACTCACTTGCCATATATCGGAACAGAGTGCTATCAAATTAATAAGCAATATAAGGATCATAATTGCATTACACATCTGTTCACAAACAATAAAAAAAATACTAGTAAAATCAAACTTATGATCCTCGAACCAATATCTATACAAAAAACAGCCATCTATATATAAAAATTGGCAGGGTAAATAAAATCGATACATGTGTTCTAAATGAACTTATTGAAAGTCAAAGTGTTCGATGGTTTAGAGTGTGTTAAACGCTGCGTCTGCAAAATCTGAATAATGCATTTCTTGATCGAATATTGACTTGCGATGAAAAATGTATCCTTTATGACTATCATAAACTATCCTCTATGACTATCATAAACTATAGACGCAATGAATTGAAATGTCCTAACTCTTACCAAAAACCAAATAGATTATAACCGGCACTGGTTAATCCATGAAACTCAATTCTGTTTCATGACAATGATCGAACACATGTTACCAGTATGACTCTGCCTTGGGAAACGAGACATCAACTATATTCCTCCTGTTCTTTCGCCTACTGGCTACTACTTTTTCAAGCTTCTTGCTAATATTTAAGCCAAAAGACATTCGGTTGCAAAGAAGATACAAAAACTGCATTCAAAGATTTCTTGGCGTCCAAACCTTTAGAGTTTGATGGTAAAGGCATAAATAATTATGCAAATCAATGGTAGAAATGTATAAATGTTCAGGGTCCCTATTTTGAATGATTTAAATACTGTTTAAAAAACATTAATTCAGGAATAAAAGTTGATTCTAAAATCACACATTATTTTTTGAACAACCTAAAAGAAAGAAAGAAAGAAAGAAAGAAAGAAAGAAAGAAAGAAAGAAAGAAAGAAAGAAAAGAAAGAAAGAAAGAAAGAAAGGAGATAAAATACAGAAGCAGATATCGATGGAGAAAGCTAGATAGATAGATAGATAGATAGATAGATAGATAGATAGATAGATAAAATGAGAATGTACTTATAATCCATACATTTAGGAGTATATCTGTATCTATGTATATAAGAAAAGAAACTGAGAAACATAATAAGATAGATACATAAAAACATTCAGATAGAAAAAAGACGAATTATTTCTTAGTGAATACAAGAAAAAACTTAGTGAGTTAACAAATGATTGAATGAGTGAGTGAAGCGGAGAGCTTGAGAAATGGCGGAGAGGCGGATGGGAAGCCAAATGTTGAGATAATAGAACTTAATACAATATATGGCCCGTAGTTGAATTACTTAATATTGAGTTGGTGCAATACAATTCTCGAATAATTGCATTGGAAGCAACACAGCGAAAATGGTGTTAGATTGTTCAGTAGAATTACCTTAATATACCAATACATATAACCTCCGAGATAAAGATCTTATTACTCTATTGTGATCGTGTAAATGTGTTGCGGTCTGCAAAAGAAAAGTGGCAAGGGAGAAAATTGATGATGTCTATTTGTAAATCTCGGTGCGGAGGTCTCCTGTTTACAAGGATGCGTATATGAGTGTATCTCAGTGAGTTTGCCTGTTACACGCTTACGTTTGTAGAAAATTGCTTTGTATATTATATTTATAAAGATTCTTTTTATAACAGTATCTGTGTGTGGGTTGAGTATGAAAATTATTGTACAAGATGGGAGTGAGAAGCAGACATACTTTAAGCCAGACACCGACATAGATAAAGAAAAAAAACACTTCTCTACCATCAATCGACAAAAATAGCTTATATTATAATATAATATAAATGTCTATATATTAAATAAATAAGTAAATATATATTTGCTACATATATCCGTGGGGATATTTATGTACATATATATGTATACTAATATATATGTATCATCAGTAATCTAACACACACGCTACACTTATACTCGATATATTTATGTTTACATTGAAATCTTTTAATTGCCAGCGATTTAAATTTTTTACAAAAGTTTCTATGGCCAAACATTAAATGTGAAATGTTCTCAAACTGTCTCAAATTATTTAAACGTTATTTACTCGTGATAATTATGTTGTTAGATATATATTAGGTTGGTGCAAAAATAATGTCGTTTTCTCACATAGTAACATATGTGAGAAAACGACATTATTTTTGCACCAACCTAATACAACAGTACAAACCTGTATTGTTTTTCTTCTCTTTTGTCAGTTTAGTTATGAATATTTCTCCAAAAGTGAGTGAACCAGTTGCTGAATATATTCTTCGAATATTGGTCGCTAAATATTGTTCAATATGTCTCTGGATGATTAGTGTTTTCCGATCTACCAAAAAAAAAAAAATCCTGCGAAGTAATTAAAATTAAATTCTTCAGAATTTCTTTCAATACCTACAAAGAGTTGTGGTTATATTTTCTTTTTACAATCACTATTTACTTTGAACCTCCAATTTTATCACCCCTCTCCCTACAAGATCTAAACCAGTCAACTTGAGGTGGCTTATTTGCATACGAAGTCATAAAGACGATATGTAGCTACAGCTATTAGTCAACAGGCAGTTGAGAGCATATTACTTCCCGTGAGTTAGTAATACTACACTACAATGTAGTCATCGATATCTAACGAACCTAACGAATAATTATCACTTGCTAATTATGAATACGCACAATTGTTGATTAGCATACTAGAAGCTAAAGCTAGAACAAAAAGCTGAAGGATTTAAAATCAGTTGGAGGAGAAAACCAAATAAATGATCTTTTCTTGACAACTTCTGGTTTTGCGGCAATTATACAATTATCAACAATTACACACGCAAGACACTCCTATAAAAAAAAGAAAAAAAGATCACGATCTCCCATCTCTAAACAATCTTTTAGAAAGAGGGAGATAATCTCTTACAGATAGTCAGGAGACAAATCTCGCAGAAGTAGTACCAGGGGAAAAGGGCATAAAACCTTTTCGGTACAGAGAGATGAGCTGACTGATTTACATATTAAATAACAAAGACTATAAATAGCTACGGCTATTACCCATGAGGCATAATGCTTGCCGGGATTCAGTTACCCTACACTATATTTACCTCTTGGGTTAGCCGTCGTTTTGACCACATCCTGTTAGCCTTTCGTCATCACAGAAACTTGCAAACTAAACATAGGCCCAAGCACAAAATTCATATTTTTCTTATCCTCTCTCATATGGTCGCCGTTATGTAACCGTTAAAACCTTGAACCCTCTTTTAATGTCATGCTATTATTTGTTTAATGTAGCCATCTTTTATGTGTTTATTTGACGTTTGTATCTCTCTATGTGTTATCCATTTCATCACGTGTCCACTGCTTACAACACTGTTTCCAAATGTAACTTCTTCCTTTCTGAGACATTATCAAAGTAACTTTATACATATTCAGTAAGCAAAGTATTTGCTCTCATCTATTACCCACTTAGACAAATGATTTCGCTTTTATGTTCAAGGTTTCAACTGCCTTTGTCATACTTCTTTTTACCTTTTTCTTTGCTATTCTGATTACTCTTAAATATATACAGTGTAACCGGGATATAAGAGAGTTGTCGGGACCGGAGAAGTCTCTTATATTCGGGTTTCTCTTATATCCGGGTTTGGTATATTTTATTTAGGTACGTATGGCTCTAATTTGGGACCAGATAAAATATCTCTTATATCCGGGTTTCTCTTATATACGGGTCTCTTATATCCGGGTTACACTGTATTCATTTCATTTTCTAAAACAACATCCTTTAGAAAGTGGGATGCTGCATAAAAGAAAAGACATCAAAACCTTGACAACATGATTAAGAAACAAAGAAATACTGAGCAACACATATTCCTCGTTTTTATTCAATGTTTTAATTAAAAGCAAAAATAAAAAAAATATCTTATAATCATATTCAAAATGGAAAATAAATAGAAAACAATAAATGAGAGCAAAACCAAAACCCTTGAAATAAACAACTTCATTAGTTCATTTATTTAATGGACACAATTATGTTTACTTAAGAAATGAAAATAAATTCGTGACAACGAAAATGTAGCACCGAAATCTGAAGGCGCATTTGAATAGAGAAAAATGCCTTCCAAATCTAAGCAACATATTAGGAAACAGGATAATAAAGTTACAAAGAAAAGAGTGTTGAATTCTTATTCAATATCAGTTCTTCTGTATGACAATGAATGCTGTACAAACAGATGAAGAGACTTGGGGCAACAGAAATATGGTTCTATAGAAGGATATTAAGAACCCCATAGAATGAACACGTGTATAACACGAAAGTTTTAAAAATACAAACAAAAAGGCCACTTCTACGTAGAAGCAGAAAGTTGAAATTTCTATAATAAGGAAAGCGTGCTTGGAGAATTTAACACTCACAGGTTATATTGCAGACAAGAACGACAGAGGAAAACAGCAAAACTTACCCAACAAGCTTATGTTAATTGTTTGTAGAAAATGGACTAGAAGAGATAACTAAGATAATCCTTAATAAGCGCTACAAGGAGGAGGAGGCAAGATGGAGTAATGGATAGCAGCTCGGATTAAAGAATCGGAGAGCCGAGTTCGAATTCCAGTCGAATCCATTACATTCACTTAAATGTTAATGCATAAGGTATGAATCATCTTCTTATCCCCAGCTATGGGTAAATAACAGGACAGACCAGTTTCTATAGCTTTGGATGGCAACTGGTCTACCGCATAAAGAAATGGCAACCTAATGCGGGAAAAAATCTGCCTCGTAAGTCATGTATCGAAAGATACATGATCGCCTAAGCGTATATCACGCATGGCATATAACTGACTGACTGAGGCGCTACAAACGACAGGGAATTGTGAGGGACAAGGCACATAAAAAATGAAGAATTTCATGTTGATTTATCAAAAATACCATAATTAAATAGTTTAAGATCAAATAAGAGGAATTTTTATTAAATAAAGGTTACAGACAAATAAATAAAAGGTGACTTCTTTTATATGCTATATTCCCTCAGGATCACAGCTCACCATATTTTCCTATTCTGCAAGTTTTCTCTATTATTCCTCCTAGTCTATGTTCTGTCTTCCATCACGCATGCTCATTAGATAGGTTACTCGTCGTTAATCCTCTGTCTGTCTTGACTTCAATGTGCTCTGTGAATGTCAAATGCTCTTTCTTCATTATGTCCCAGAAAATTCAACTGTTTCTTTCTGATCTTAAGTATGGCTCCTTTTTGTTTCCATTTTCCTTAAAACTTCTGTAGAATATCGTCTCTCTTGCTTCAAGTCCCCACTTCGTTTGCGAGGAAATTGCCCATTCACTTCCATTTTTTCTTGAAGGAAAATTCCATTAGAATAGATAATAAAAAAAAAAGGTAACTGAAATAATATAATTTTATAGAATCTAGAAAATTAAGAAAAAAATCAGCATCACCTACACTGAGAATCAATGGAATTATAGTTACTGATTCCAATGGGTTTTTTTTTTCAATTTATTATTTTTAAAAATATTCACGTTAAAATTTTTTTTAATTTCGACTGAATGTCTTTCTTCTATTTTGACGGAGTTATCATGATGAAAAATAAAATTATTGAGACGTATTCTAGAAGGACCTTATTTCTAGATGATACTTACTATTCATAATTCCCTAAATTCGATAGAACATTACAACTGTATTTTAAAACATAATTTCACACCAAGACAAGCGGTCATGCTTCACACAATGTGTCTAGTACACTTTGATTATAATTTTTCTAATGTACAACCGACCATTAAAACCAACGATGTTAAATTTTGATTTTTCATTCCCTTTCGCTCCTGATATTTTTATCAAAAGCAAGTTCTTGGGCTCTTTAATGAAATGGATTCGCCTACCTCTTAAAGAATCAAAAACCTAAATTAATTTCAGGAAATTTTTGTTTTGGTTATATATATTTTTTAATTACATAACTTCATATATAAGCAACTGTTTATCAGAAGTTGATAAACATACTTATGTAATTATATAGTGTTTTCACTTGGCTGTATCTTTGGATAGGCCTAGATCTGAGTTTCCGAAATTTCACACCCACACAGAGAGAGAGAGAGAGAGACAGAAAGAGAGAGAGAGAGGGAGATAATAAAAATATAGTTTAATGTATACTATATTGATGGATAAAAACTCAATATCAGTGAAAGACCGTATATAAAAGTAGACACTGAGGTCAACACCAAGCAGCGATATTTAGTTTCATGCTTAAACAAACACTCAGACCATGAAGATTGTATTCAAACATAAAAATGACTGTCGCCCCTTGGTGTTGACAACAGTATCCACTTATATATATACATACATATATATATATATATATGTGTGTATTCGAACACACACATGCACTTATGCAGTTTACTCAGTGTCACTTTAGAAAGAGACAAAGTGTTATGTTTACATATGTGTTTGTAGGTGAATACGAAATCATTTTGTATATCTTAGATCATGTACTTTATATTTGTATACCTGATAAATAAGTGTATGTATGGATGCACGTTTCTGCGTCTATGCCTATCTGGTAAGCATTTCACTCCTTTCAAATAACTGCATGATTGTCTATGCTTAAATTTTTATACGTGTAGCTTGTTTTCATGCGCGTCTGCTTGTAAAATACATGAAAGCATTTGTAAAGTCTAGTTTAATGTACATGCGTTTCTTTATTGTTTTTTTTTTATGTATGTGTGCATTTTTGTGTCTTCGTTCGTGTGCTACTGTATAAATGCCTAAGACCATATTTACAGGCTAGTATTATGTGTGGGCGTTTCTTTCTTTATTGTCTGGTAAGCTCTCGTCTTTATACAAACGGATTAGTATATATGAACGTTCGTATCGAGTGGTATATATCCGTGTATTGTCGTCGATGCGAATGCACACGCAGAGAGGAGTTAGTTGGTTATGTATGAATATTTGGTGAATCCGTGTGCTCATAGACGAGTGTATTTTCTCGGTTTCCTATGTGTGAAAGCGCTTATATTCATACATGTGTTTATATATTCAGAATATCTGGAAACGGAGGGTTTTATGGATGCGCGTCAAGTGTAGACAAACTTTTGTGTCAATTTATTCTCGTTCAACTTACATTTTCTCATCAGCAACTATCTCCAATAAAACAAAAGTTATCGACAATTGTCGCGTAAGTTTCCTATTCTGTCGTACATTGTTTCGACATCATTTTTTATACTATTCTTTTACATGAAATATTATACTTCAAATAGAGTCATTAACAGTGTTCAAAACAGTTAATCGATATATATATATATATATGTGTGTGTTTCATTGAATGCGACTGAGAAGGGATATTTTGTAAGTTTTTATTCAGTATTTCTATTGTCTTTAAAATGTTTTCTATTACAACGATGTCATTATGTCGTAGGCTGGCAAACCACTTATACGATCTAATTTCTATGAGGAAATAATTAAACACTCAGGTACAAGTTCTCGCTCCCATAAAAAATATGGACAGTTTCTCTCCATAAATCATGTAAGAACATTAAAAAAATATATAATATTCAATATTATATTAAATTATAATTATTATTATTCATTATTATTAATATATAATATATTATATAAATTATTAATATATAATATAAATTATTAATATACAATATATAATATATTATATAAAAAAATATAAAAATTTCACATTCAATAAAATATATATATTTGTGTGTGTGTGTGCTAAAGGGATATGTAGCTAGGAATACCGAGATGCAAAAGAAAATTATATTGATAACGAAACTCTTTCACTATCCTCGACGCAAGAAGAAAAGCATACAAAATCTATATACTAAGAAAATGTGTACAGAATTCATAAGACTAAAAAAGTAAATGCTATCAGCACCAAGTTTATAATTTTACCTACTAACATCTTACTACACACAGATATGGAAATCTATTATATACAGATATATATATATGTACAGTGGTGGGAAAACAAATGCCCGTACACATACAAATGTTTAATTTATTCTATTTCCAACTAATGAATAAACATACTTTTCATATAATTAACTCTACACAGATGAATAATTACTAAATATGGATAGAAAACAAAATATGTTGACTTAATAGAAATAAATCCTATTTATCCATTTTAATAGATAAAAAAATATTCGTACAATACAAAAAAGAATACATAATCTTCATTTAATACTTTTTAGAATAGCCATTATTCATTTATACAGCATCCAACTTCTTGAAGTTCTCAATTAATGATTTTCAAATTTTAGTTGGTATTTTGTTCCATTCTTCTTCGCATATGGTCTTCAGATCCGAGATGTTTGTTGATGCTCTTGATTGGATTTGAATTTTTTAATAACACCACAGATTTCGATTGGGTTTAAATCTTGGGACTTACTTGGCCATTCCAGGATATTTACATTAGCCATTTCGCCGTAGATTTTGCAATGTGCGCAGGATCATTATCTTTTTGGAAGATCCAATCCGGAGGAGGTTGAAGATTTTCAACCGAAATCATTAAATTTGCTTCCAAAATATTTTGATATGCTACGGTATTCATTCTACAATCTATTACTGATATGTTGCCAGTACTTTTTGCAGAAAAAACATCCCCAAACTATGATGCTGCCACACTCAAATTTCATAGTTGGAACTGTGTTCTTTTCTTTGAAGGCATCGCTGTCTTTCCTCGTACATGATTTTTAGGATTACGTCCAAACAACTCAATTTTGGTTTTGTCTGTCCATAATACTCTTTCCCAATACTATTTTTCCTTACCCTCATATTCACGAATGAACTTCAAACTTACATCGCTGTGTCTTTTCAATAGCAGTGGAGTTTTCCGAGGGAAGCGCCACTTTAGATTGTTCTTATGAATTTTATTGCTTATTGTCCGTTTACAAATTCTTAATGAAATCAAATCATCCTGCAACTTTTGATGAGTAACCATTGAAGTTTGTTTAATCTTACGCATTAATTTCTCGAAGATTTTCCTGTAGCTTTAACCTTCTTTCCGGGGTTGAACAGTCAATTCATTACCTCATTCCATGATGATAACCTTCTTGCACGAATATCAATTACAAAATGTTCTGTTTGTATTTTTAGGCTAAAAATAATTGCTGATAACATTATTGGAACGTTCTGGAATATTCCATTTGAATAATCAAGAGTATTAAAGCAATTTAAAAGTTTTAAAATCTGAAATTTGCATTGTACGAATACTTTTTCACTCATTAAAATGGATAAATAGGATTTATTTCTATTAAATCAATTTCTTTCTGTATTCTATGCATATTTAGTTATCATGAATCTGTGTACAGTTAATATATATATATATATATATATATATATATATATATATATATATATATATATATATATATATATAGATAGATAGATAGATAGATATAGTTAAATTCCCAGATCAATTCTGTGGACAAGACAGATTGGTATAAATAAAAATTTATTTATTTTATTTATACCAATCTGTCTTGTCCACAGATTTGATCTGGGAATTTAACTATATTGTTGACATGGAAGAAAAAAAAATCTCTTACTATAAAGGTAATTTACATTAACCAGAAAAAAAGGCTTAGACAGAAGCGTCTATCTTTTTAAATTTGGATTTTTTTTTATGTAACTATAACAACAAGAACATTTCGATTTCATTTTTGCCTTGAAAAAGTCGGAAGACGAAACGCGTCGGCAAAATCTAAGATCTTTTTTCCAATTGTCATTTTATTTATACCATATATATATATATATATATATATATATATATATATATATTATCTATATATTTCGTCTACAAAACTTAATAAAGTTAGCGATAAACAGATGAAGTAACTAACGTTTTTTCCTCAACAAGAAACGAAAATTCCCTCTGCTGTTAGGTCCTTGAGATACAGAGCCCCTTTTGACTCCTGCTTTTTTTCTCCAACGCCGTCTGGAATCCAGTATGCCTCAAAATATTTTGCTCCATCTCCTTAATTTGACTTTTTATCGACTTTTTACCAAATCCATCACATTAATGGCAATAAATGTCTTCTAAAAATTTAAGACTGTGGGTCTTGGCGAAGATCCTCTTTGAACATTATGAACAGCTGCTACATAATCACAAAGAATTGTACCAAATAACAGAAACTACATCACTTGAGGACAACCAACAGCAGCAACAACTAAAATGGATAGCACATGCATCTCGAAGAGAAAATAATGGCATAAGCAAGATGTTAATATTCCACACTCCTTCAAATAAAAGGTTAGGAAGGAAATCCCTATCAATACTGGAAAGAGCGATTACAGCTACTAGACTTGAGAAACCTATTGTTCTGAAAAATGTTATTTTAAGAGAAAGGTCTTATAAATATCAACCGAAATCATAACTGGCTGCTTGGTCAATGAATACCGAATGTTTTCTTAGAGGGAAACGGCCAATATTACCATTCAGTCATTTATGAGCCATGCGTGATACACGCTTAGGCGATCATGTGTATTTGGATACATGACTGACGAGGCAGATTTTTTTCCGCAGTAGCTTTTTTAGGTTGCCATTTCTTTCTACGGTAGACCAGTTGCCATACACGGCTATAGAACACAGTTAATCCTGCTATTTAGCCATAACTGCTATTTACCCGGTCTGTCCTGTTGTTTACCCATAGCTGGGGATAAGAAGACGATTTATACCTTTCCTATTAAAGGTTTCGTCATGGTAAATTATAGGGAATGCATTATTTATAGGGAATATTTATATAATTAATAATTATAGGGAATGCATTATTTCCCGCCTTTATATAAAATTCAATAAATTTTACTCTCTTATATGCAGACTCTTATTAATATTTTGCTTTTTCTCATATATACTTAAATACATACACACAGAACGACACATGCTCAAATACATAGGCATATATATATTTACCAATTCAATTCTAATAAGACACTTGCATTTATACAGGTCTTTTATTTACACATGTAGATGTGTTGTGGCAATATAATACTCACTTTCAACCAAAGCATAAACCTTCATCCATATAAGCACACACATGCATCCTAATTTATACCTCCATTATTCAAGACCTGTTCGCATTGACACCAAGAATAAATCTTCAATTCTTTCATAGATTCATTTACACACGCTTGCAGGCGCTCTTATTCGCCCAAATATCTACATTCCAGGAGATTAGCACCAGCAGAACATCCGGACATGCACGCATGCGTTAAGTGACTCTCTCCCAAAATGGCTGGTGACAGTCTATTTTTACCGCCGCTAATTCGTTTCTGTTGCGTGATTAATTTTTGTTCGAATATCATTGAGGCAAACAATTTCTGCAAGCTTTCCATCAGCAGCCAGATTGCTAATTCTTACGCCAACACTAACTACATTCGTTTTCGCATTGCTACCTAAATTCTTTGGACGATTTTTATACGATCTGGGCGCCAAGGCACAAGTCACCAACAACGACAAATCGATATTTTTTGTTTTTTCTTGAAATATCTATGACTGACCAATCAATGGAAATTAAATTAAAAAAGACAAAAACTACATCTCTTCTTTAAATGAGTAAATGCAAAATTAAAAGATAATATATATATATATATATATATATATATATATATATATATATATATATGAGAAAATAGTGCAATGAAGTCATAAACACGTCACACCAAAACTTTTCTATTTTCTAAGTTTTACGTTAAAAATAAAAATTATAAAAATTAAAAAATCATCTTTAAATTTTAAATTTCCAGTTTCTCACGGTCATGTATACGTGTAGTCTTATTAAAGTCAAAACATAAACTTTGTTCGATGAAATCCTAAGGTCTTACATCTTTTCCCCCAAATTATTCTTCATATATAAAAATTGATGTATTGTATGTATAATAGATTTTCCCATCGGTTTTTACGTATGAGGATCCGACAACTTCATTAAGTTTAAGTTTAAGAGAAACTTTGTTTACTCTAATAATATATTGTGTTATTTCAAAGCTATGAAAGCTTACAGCCACTTTTAACTACCGCATTCGACGACATATAAGACGCACGGGTGTATAAGACGCACCTTAATTTCAGCAGGGAAAATCAAGAAAAAATTAGCAATTAATAAAATTAGTAAAATTATTAGTAAATAGTATAGCCTAGGGTATATTTATCAGCTACTATTGGTTAAACAAAATTAAATTAAACTAAAAATAATATGAATAAAAAAGAACACGAGTCTATAAAAACTTTATTATATCCAAAATTAAGAAAACAAAATAAAAACCAAGGAATTATTATAATTGAGCAAAACAGTAAAGTTACCATTAAAATATAATGTGTCATCTTCCCTTCCATTGATAAGATTGCTAATGTCACACTTTTTAAAAGATTTCACAATTTGTGGTCTAATATTATCCCAAGCTTGCTTCAGCCATTTGCAGACTTGTGCAATGCTGTTTTTTTTATTCTTCCTGTAAGTGTCGTGATCAGGCATCGCCATCCACGTGTTCCATTGCTCCTTCATGTTTAAGTCTAAGCTAATAGGAGCTGCCAGGTAGCTAATTTCGCGAATCTTAAACCTACATATGGTATATAAATTGCAGGGAAATTTTAAAAGATATTTTAGTAAAAAAAGTGCGCCTTATATGATGTCAAATACGGTAAAAAGTTTGTATGTATGTTTGCATCGTACTTGACACTAGTACCACTAGTTCACGTACGTTCCATCAGTTACTTGCATTCAAGTCCACGTATTGTGCAACAGCGAGGATCTCTGGACATAGCAACAGGAACATTTGCTGACGCTTTTCGCTTTTTGTCTTTCATCTCTTAGCTGGTCAATATGACTGATTTCAAAATTTCTGCTTGCACTCAATATCTCCAGTTATTTCTACCCAGAGCAACTCGCACGAAGTTAGTATGAGGTGTATTGAAAGCTGAGAGGTTACTCGTTAGATCGTATTTACATCTGAGCCAGGGCCGTCCAACATTCCTTTGTACATTGTCAAGCTGGCTATACATGAGGACATTAGATATTCTGCTGTCACTGATCTGTGTAATATGAACAGCTCAGCGAAGTTGTAAGGACCAGCATTGGACACCCTATGGTCAAAATTATACCCACATATATATATATTCTATTAGGTTGGTGCAAAAATAATGACGTATTTTTAACGTCAAAAAACGTCATTATTTTTGCACCAACCTAATATATTTCTGAGATGAGGTATTATTGTCCTCATATTTGTGGCCATATTTATTATAGCGTTTCGGCCGCTGTACGCTCCGGCCTTCTTCAGGTGGTTGGAATGTCGAACTGAACCCTTTATTTCGCTCACTGGAGTAGACTGTTCTAGTTCCACGTGCCATGTTTAATGGCTGTCAGTTATCTGCCTGTTAATTTCCCTCTGAAAGTTCACAACTGCCTTAGCTAGGTATTGAACTGTCACTGGATCTAACTAACGCTTTTATCCACTGTGCCATGTGTCCTTGAGGACATCTGTGTGTGAATTTCTGGGTATTATAAACCTAATATCTTAAAAATTAAATAGATTGAAAGATCAGAAGGTGACGCACAAGGTCCATCACCCACCAGTGAAAGAAGTAGTCAACATCAGCCAATATCAGCAGAGTACCTCAACTTGGCCACAACCATCAGACGAGTGCCATACACCTATCCTCCTTTGTATCATCTTATTACAATTGGTATCTGCAGAATAATGGATGTTATTGCTATTAACGAGGCGGGTATTTTTACTATTTTTGACTGAAAAAAGAGGGACCCTTTTATGTTTGTTTATACTGGGTTGGAACATAAGTCCATTGTGTTTTTCAATAGCTGGTATTTGCAAACGTGATTTTGTTTCGTACGTTACGGAAATTTATGACATATATACAAATTGTGAAAAGCAGACATTTCAATACTTTTTCTACACGATTCGCCTGTATTTTATGAAATTCAAATCATCTTGCGTTAAGATGAAAATGGAGGAAAATTAAATGCTCTTTTATTTCCGATAAGGAAGAAACGCTGTACAAAGACCAAAACAGATATATGCCGTTTATAGAGGTGGTGAGTACAGATTGTAAGCTGTTCCCTAGCTTCAAAAATAAAAAAAATATTGAGAACACACACACACACACACACACACACACACACACACATATATATATATATATATATATATATATATATATATAAAGAAAGAAAGAAAGAAAGAAAGAAAGAAATCACTGGTAAACTGAAGATCAGTGATAGGGTAGGTCAACTATATAAAAAAGAATGCTACATAACCTTAAAGGACCACAAACCAGATTTTGAGTCTAATCCCACTACAAGGATAATAAATCCTACAAGACCGGATATCGGAAAAATTAGCAAAATGATCCTTGAAAGGGTAAATAAACAAATTAAAGAAAAATAGGCCTGAAACTTTGGATTAATACCAAGGAAGTGATAAACTGGTTTACTTACATAAAATAAAAAACAACTGTACACTAATGCAGTTTGATATTGATAATTATTACCAATCAATATCTAAATAACTATTTTTGAAAGCGTTGGACTTTGCCATCCACTATACGGATATTACAAGTGAAGAAAAAAACATTATTCTATATGCGAAAAAATCAGTACTTATACATAAAGGTGAGCAATGGATTAAGAATTCTTATGACCATTTTGACATCACAATGAGATCACTAGATTCAGCTGAGTCTTCTGATCTCATTGGTCTTTTTATTTTATACAACCTTACAGCGCACCCTGATATCAATATAACTGACATTGGTTTGTACAGAGACGATGGTCTTATGGTTATTAGAAACTCAACTAACTTAAAAATAGATAGAATTAGAAAGGTATTATATAAAGAATTTAAAAGCATGGGCTTAAAATTACGGTTAGCACTAAATTAAAAATAGTGAACTTCCTAGATATAACATTAGATTTAAATAAAAATATATACACACCTTATAAAAAACCAACACCAATCCTTTATATATACACCCTAAATCAAATCACCCCCCATCTAAAATTAAACATATACCGTTATCTATCCATAAAAGAATTAGTACAAATTCAGCAAATGACAAGATTTTCGATGAGCATATCAATTCCTATAATAAAGCTCTAAAAGCGAGTGGCTACAAAAACCCAAAACTAACTTATGTAAAAAATGAAAATGGAAACCATAGAAAAAACAGATGTAGAAAAATAATTTGGTATACACCCCCATACAACCAAATGGTAAAAAACAAATTAGGACAAAAATTCCTCGCATTAATAGTCAAGCATTTTCCTATTGGAAGTAAACTAAGTACTATTTTCAATAAAAACACACAAAAATTGAGTTACAGCTGTACGGAAAACTTAGAAAAAATTTTTAAGAAACATAATGCTAATATCTTAAATAAACACTTATACCAAAACCAAAAAATTTAGACAATGGAAAAATAAAAATAAAAACTGATGAAAATAAACAAAAATTGTGTAACTGTAGAAACCCTCAAAATTTCACTCTACAAAATAAATGTCGCACTGAATCATTAGTATACCAATGCAATATCTCTTCAATTGAAAATCCTGTAAACATAAAAAATATATATAGGTTGCACTAGCCATGAGTTCAAAAAAAGATTCAACCAACATCAAAGTTCATTTAGGCTAAATAAATATAAAAATCAAACATCTCTCTCGAAGTACTTCTGGCACCTAAAAGAATCAAATAAAACACCTACAGTAAAATGGAAATTAATAAGAAAAGCTAGAATATGTAGGTCATTAAATGACCCATGTCCTTTGTGCATACATGAGAAACTATATATTAGTAAGTTTATAAAAAACAAAAATTTACTGAATCAGAGAAATTAAATAGCTATTTTATGCCTTCATTGTCAAAAATTTTTCTTAAATAATATTTAAAAATAAAAATAAATTTAAAAAGTGTGACCTCGTAATATACGTACTTATATTTAATGGGAAAAATAATTTTATATACTGTAAGTAATTCTATTACATTTACAAAAAAAAGTCTATTAAAATAACAGTGAAAATACTTTAAAGTTGTATTTAAAATTTTAGTTAAAACGAAATCTAAACTAAACATCTTTTAAAATTGTAGTTAAATAAAACGTATTCTAACAAAAACATCTCTCTCAAAGTACTACCGGCACTTAAAGGGATCCAATAAAACACCTACAGAAAAATGAAATTATGATGCAAAGCTATAAGATGTAGGCCATTGAATGTCCCATGTCCTTTGTACAGACATGTGAAACTATATATTACTAAGTATAAAAACAAAGTTTACTAAATCAGAGAAATTAATTAGCTATTTTTACCGTAATTGTCATAAATTTTACTTAAATAATATTTAAATATAAAAATTTTAACAAAGGTAATAGACATACTTATACTTGATATGTAAAAATAATTTTACTTACTGTAAGTAATTCTAATACATTTACTTCTTTAAAAAAGAAATATAGTCTATTAAAACTAACTGTGAAAATATTTTAAAGCTGTATTTAAAATTGTAGCTAAATAAAAAGAAATTCTAACCTAACCATCTTCTAAAATTGTAATTAAATAAAACGTATTCTAACCTACAGATCTCCCTCTAAGTACTACAAGCACTTAAAGGAATCCAATAAAACACCTACAGTAAAATGAATTTTATGTGAAAAGCTAGAAGATGTAAGCCATTGAATGACCCGTGTCCTTTGTACTTACATGAGAAACAAGATATTACTAGGTTTATATAAAAATAAAAGTTTACTAAATCAGTGAAATCAATTAGCTATTTTTGGCGTCATTGTCATAAAGTTTACTTAAATAATATTTAAATACAAAAAAAAGAAAAAATTGTTACCTAATAATATACATACTTATAGCTGATGTGAAAATAACTCTACATACTGTAAGGGATTCTAATACATTTACTTGTTCTTAAAAGAAATATAGTATATTAAAAATTAAAAGTGAAAATATTTTTCAAAATGTAGTTAAATAAAACGTATTCTAACCTGAACACCTCCACCAAAAATCTTTAAATATACAAATAGAAAAAATGCCGTAAGAATTTTTGCCGTTAATAATAAAATTTTAAAAAATCCAGACGACATGCATTTAACGGATGTCAGATTTCATTGAAGAATACATCCCTACCCCTACCAAAACGTACTTAATAACGGATACATCAAAATACAGATATAATGAACACGCAAACACCCCTGTCTAGCGGAAGTTAATTTATCTGTAACCTTGGAAACGTGAATTATGATTTTAGCTGTGTCTTTAAAATCCAGTAATTTTAAAAGTTACTCCAAAATTCGCTTGAGGATGAAATGGAACTAATGTCTTTAATTTAATTAAAAAATTAAATTCGGACCTTCCACTTTTGAAACATGGTTAGAACTGTGTAGCGGAAAAACCATATTTTAAATCAATTAATTTATAATATATATATATATATATATATAGCATGTCCAGTGAAAAAAAGGGAAACTTGTAAACGCCATGTTAACTTTCAGGAATAATTGACGTTGAATAATCTTGAATAAATTCTTTGAATGTTCATGACCTTGAATAAAGCTACTGCCTTCTGGTTACCACGCTTACAAATTCGTGTATAACATTCAGGCAAACTTTTCGAAAATTTACGATGCATCCTTAAATATATATATATATATATATATATATATATATATATATATATATATATATATATATATATATATATATATATAAACACACCTCAGATACGTCACAACACTCTTTTCTCACGTCGCTACACTCACCAGTTTTATGAAACTCACCACTTCTTTCTATCTATCCTGATGAAGACTTAAAAAAGTCTAAAGCTTGAAGCACGTTTTTTCAGAAATAAACTTTAGCTAATTTATGAAGGAATTTTCTGAGAAGGATTATTTGTAATTTTGTAATTTGAAAAATTCGATCAATAAAATTATTAGACACAAAATGTCTATTGTCTTTAATAACATTGGCCTACATATATATATATATATATATATATATATATATATATATATATATATATATATAGTTAATTGCATCTTACATTGATGAATATATAACCGTATCATGAAATTTATTTGTATATATTATCTAGCAGCATTTTTTAGGTTGAATTCTTAATAAGGAAGGTATCAATTTTATGTTTGTTTGTGTGGAAACTTGTATTTCTTGTTTCTTTTTTATTTCTTTTGTTTTCGGGTCGGGTGTTGTGTAGTAATTGTATTTACTATCGCTGCTTATTTAACGCTACCTGTTCGGCTATTTCTACAATCATTATAATTCATAATCATTAAGTTTTCCGACACAGTGCAGAAATACTCCATTGGACCAATCTTTCATCCAGAGTTGTTTTAGCCTGGTTCGATCTTTGATCATATATTCCTATGGATAACGCACAACTATCTCAATCCCGATGAACACCATGTAAGTACCAATACTATTAATTCTCTTATTAACTTTCACCAAAGCCTTTCAATTTCTAACGTCACTATTTTTATCCTCATGACTATTCATTCATTCATTATCACCATTTTAATTCCCATAATTGCCAAAACGATCAGCTTTTCTCTCTTCGTTTTCGACCTCATCGCCTTTCACCTCTTCTTACTTATCATCATCTTATTATCATTATTATTGTCGTCGTCGTTGTTGTTGTTGCTGCATTGTATCTTATTGCTGTCATACACTTATTTTTCTTCTGTCTCCACCATTTTTTGCTTCTTAAAATTGAAACTGAGCTTTTAATTGAAAGTGCGTCGTTTGAGAAGGAATGTCGGAGAAAGACTGTAAAAAGCAGTGATTTCTTTAAAGTTATTTTTAAAACACAAAGTAAGGAAGATGAGAGAACGGGATGTCAAAGAAAGGTGACTAATAATGTAGCATTTGGTAGAGATAAGAGCCCGAGAGAGCAAATAAAAAGACGCGAGAATTAACGAGATTTGAAATGTGGAAATTGTATTTATGGAAAGTAATTTAGAATATTATTAAAATAGAATGAGAAACCGAGCAGCAGGCGACAGGATCAAAAAGTTAAGAATGAGAGAAAAATTAAAAGAACAAGCACTTGAAGGAAGCAATGAAATAAACATTAAGAGAAAGAAATAAAGAAAGAAAATAAGAGTCTAAAAAGAAAGAATTTTCAAAAAAAGAAAGAAAGAACTTAAAGAAAAGAAGAATTTTAAAGAAAGGGAAAAGAAAGTAAAAATTTTAAAGGAAGTAGTTCAAAGAATAAATGTCTGACGGAAAATAAATAAAAGATTTAAATAAAATAAACAAAAAAGAATTTGAAAGTGTGGAAATGTTGTCTCTATGGCTAATGATGCAGATTCTTGGATATCAGTTCCATTTCGGCCTAGATATATCTGATTGATCTTTGGCTGATATAAAGACATTCGAATTGCCGCAGTGTGACGGGGAACCTACAAAGCCGTAGTTCCGAAAACATGCTTGAACGCACGGTGAACATCTGATGGGGGTTTTGTTGGAAGCAATTGTTTATAAATTTATAAATTCGTATATCTATACACCTCCGAAAAAATAAATTTCGGTCGAGCACTTTAGAAACAAAGCGCGAATTTGTAAGTAGTGACTGCAAAGCTCTTCTATGAATCGAGTACTCTGAGTCACTAGCATGTTTATTCGAAACAAATACGTATGAATTTACCTTCCTCTCTGCCGAGAGACGATAGCTTAGGGGAAAAATCTCCGACTGATGCGAAATCAGCCGGGTTTTGATCCTGGCTTGTAGCAATCGGATGTCTACACACACTGACGAGCTGTGATACAGCGAAACAGTTTGTCTGTGGATAACAGTATATATATATATATATATATATGTGTGTGTGTGTGTGTGTGTGTGTGTGTGTGTGTGTGTGCGTGTGTGTGTGTGTAGGCATATTTTTCGCTTTCCGATCATGATACACAGGTTCGAATCTTACCAGGTGACTTCTTAATGTGGAATTTTTCGTCAATGGTTTGCTGGCACGAAGTTACAAGGCATCGTTACCGAGAGATCGTCAGTACTGGCCTTATTCAACTGTTCATAATGCCGGGTGATTCGCTCACTCCCCAAAACTGTAAATAAGACTCGATCAGCATAGTTACAGTATAAACCACAGGTCGAGTGATCAGCCATTCAAACACACACACACATACACACACACACACACACACATATATATATATATATATATATATATATATATATAATATGGTCATATTGAACAGTACGTTTCCGACACGGGTTTCGATTTTATGATCTCATCTGGACCCAGTAAGCCACCTGATGAAATCATTAGATCGAAAACCGGGTCGGAAAGGTACTATTCGATATTGCCATATTTATTCTGTGGCTCTGTTGTCCAACATTCAGCACTTTTAATTGTGCTTTTGTAGGCATTGCCTCCTTACGGCCTATTTTTGCAAATATTTATTCATTTATTTACTTGAAAATTTTTACAACTTTGAAGCTTTGGTATTATGCTACATATATATATATATATATATATATATATATATATATATATATATATATATATATATATATATTTCATTAAAGACAACGGACAAGGTACTGCGATTAGGCTTTTTATTTAAGACACCAACAAAATCAAAATTACAATGAATGAACATTATTTATGAGAACGAATGCTCCCTAAGGAACTGCGTTCCTGATCAAACCAACCTGATAAATAATTACATCGGTCACGCTACTACATGCCTTTCCAGACGTCTTACGTTACACCTATCCTGCAACAGCTCTATTACAACACAATTAAACACACACACAGACTTAATAATGGCTAAAAGGATAGCCAAATTACAGAAGATTTGGACAGTTATTATACACTGCGTGTCCAGAAAAGAAAACAAACAAAAAAAAAGAAAAACCTGTGGTATATTGATCGAATTTATATATATATATATATATATATATATATATATATATATATATATATATATATATATATATTACGGCAAATGTTATTAAATATATATTAGGTTGGTGCAAAAATAATGTCGTTTTCTCAAATAGTAACATATGTGAGAAAACGACATTATTTTTGCACCAACCTAATATATATATATATATATATATATATATATATATATATATATATATATATATATATTAAGGCAACTGTTATTAAAGACAATAGACATTTTGTGTCGAATAATTTTATTGGTCGAATAATCCCTCTCAGAATATTCCCTCATAAATTAGCTAAAGATTATTTCTGATAAAACGTGCTTCAAGCTTTAGACTTTTTTAAGTCATCATCAGGATAGATAGAAACAAGTGGTGAGTTTCATAAAACTGGTGAGTGTAATGACATGGGAAAAGAGTGCAGTGACGTATGCGAGGTGTGTGTGTGTCTTTTATAGATATATATATATACATTTAAAGATGCAAGCTCTTGAATTATTTATTGTTTTTATTTATAGATGATTGTTTTTGTCATATAAGTATTGCTTCGATAAGTTTCCATCCTTAACTATTTGCTCTGCACGAGAGACAAAATTTAGACAAATGTACAGTGGGGGGGATTTCTTTGCATATTATTGACCCCAACTGACAGGACGATATACGTGTTGGCATTTAAGTGTATGTGTGCTTGTGCTGATAAAGTGGACCCTGTGTTAGATTGTGTGCCTGTAAATTTTCATAGAAATGTTTTCTCACTTACTTTACTCACCAAAAAAATTGTTCGGTTTTTTTTTTGTCTATACAGTTCGCCTCTTTTTGCAGCCATCTCTATTTTCTTCAATCTCTTTCACAAAAACTTCACAAATGTCAAGCCACACTTCGATTAAAACAGATGTATGAAAGCTATTGAAACTTACGAAAAAAGTAAGAAATTACATTCACTAATCAACGTAGTAGTGGCTGTTTACAAAATATCTGTCAACCAGGGTATGTATCGATTGTGACAGAAATAGCTGCAAACATGAAACATTGAAGAAAAGAAAACTGATTGACTTTTATCAATGACTTCTTTCTATTTTTTTAGCTTACTTATATATATATATATCTGTGTGTGTTTGTGTGTGCGTCCTTAGGTATGTATATATGACACGTTTGTTAGTTTATCAAGATTATTGCTACTGACATATCTAATATAGAGTTATCACTTTATTGGTGTTGTTTTTTGTTTTGTTTTTTTTGTATTCGAACGTGTGTAAGAATGTATATTGTTTATTTTTCTTCATTAATAAAGGGGAAAAGACAATAGGAAAACTGTATGTAGTTTTAACCGGCATCAAAAATCTACTAAAAATGAAGACACCACCTGGATAAAACTTATTGAACATCATCCCAAAACACCCACATTATACGATCTACTAAAAACACGTAAATCGACCATACCAATGAGACCTAACATATCAGAAATGGGCAGTGCCCAATATCAACTAGACGGCACAGTAAGCAAAATCTTAACCCCACTCCACGGAAGTATTAGTTCATCACACATAACAAAATTCAGGTGACCTTCTAAACCAATTAAAAAACATAGACATCATAAACAAATATATGGCCATTTTAGACATAAAATCTCTATACACAAACATCTCTATAGATAAATGCCTAAATCTACTAAAAATACGCCTAACAAAAACAACAATAAAACTACCTCTTCTAATACATAAAATCATAAAAATATGCCACATAATCACCAAGCAATGTTTCTTTATTTTTGGTAACCACCTCTATAAAAAAAAATTTGGTTTACCAATGAAATCTCCTCCCAACGGCGTTCTTGCTTGTCTATTTTTAGAGTTTCTAGAAAGTGACCCATTCAAATCATTCTACCAACAAACTCTTCCTATTTCCGATACATAGTCGACTAACTACTAATATATCTATAAAATATTAATTTAACACATCTTGTCAACCAACTTAACAACGTTGAACCTAATATAGATTTCAGCTTTGAAACTGAAACGAACTACACCCTTCCCTTCCTAGATATCATGTTACACAAAAACAATAACGAACTTAATTTTGACATTTATCAAAAAGCAACCAACAAAAACGACCTGGTCAGCTTCTACCCAAACCACTTCCCTAAAATTAAATCTATTATCATTTTAGGTTTCTATTTAAGAGCATTAAGAACTTGCAGCCCACAATAATTAACCAAAGAAGAAATATACATAGAAAACACATTCAAAACCTACCATATCCATATCACTTCAATTACAACCGAAAAGAAAGGCATACAAATATACAACTGCGACAAAAATAACATCATCATCTATAATAACAAATTATACATGAACAGATACGTAATAATACCGACCAACTTCACTATCCAGAACAACCTATCTCATCTAAACAACATGCAAATAATCACAACCACTTCCAAAACCATCATCGATACAAACAGATCTACAAATATCCATAACAATATTTCAGAAGCAAGCATATATAAAATAAATTGCTAAAACTGTTATTCTAAATATATTGGAGAAACATGCAGAATTTTTTTTTTAAATCTATGAACACAAAAGGGACCTCATAAATAACAATTTGATAAATGCTTTGGTCATACATAGAAATAAATTCAGCTTCAATTTTCATTTTAAAAATGCTACACTAAAGAGAAAAGAAATAAATTACTCACAAGGAAAATCCTCGTGAGTGCCGCCATTGAATATTATCCAAATATAAATCTACACCCACGTTTTTCCCAATATCAACTTTCCTAACAGAATCACTATTCTTCCAAGCCAACGTACACAGCAAATATAACAAGAAATCAAAAGAAAACGGTTGAATTTGTCATCACAAGAACGTAGACAATATTTCTACTTCGTCATAAAAAGTAGCTGATGTCATTTTTCAGTTGACTTAATCACCGTTTCTAAATTCTTCTAGTAACTAACAAAATTTTGTTTTTGTTTATAGATCAGATATGTAACATGCGTGATACATGCTTAGGCGATCATGTGTCTTTCAATACATAACTGACGAGGCAATTTTTTTCCCGCAGTAGGTTATTTATAGATACTTTGTTTAAATAAATTTCGTTCTTTGCCTTGATAAAGTCGGCTAAAACTACATACGATTTTCCTATTGTCTTTTTTCCTTTATTTATATTGTCTGTCCATAGTCTATATTGTCTATTCAAATTGTCTTTTTCTACAGATTAATTCTGAAAAACTTTTACCTGTATATATATATATATGTATATATATATATATAGAGAGAGAGAGAGAGAGAGACAGGAAGAGAGAGAAAGAGAGCGATGCATATACACATACATGCTTACATATATGTGTATGTTGGTGTATGTGTGTTCAGGTAGATTTTGCTACACACATTTTGGTTCTCTTTTATCTCATGTGCCTATTTTATTTCGAACATATTTTTTTATACAGGCTTCATATTCACACACATATACTCTCTCTCTCTCTCTCTCTCTCTCTCTCTCTCTTACACACACACACGCATACACACACACACACATATATATACATATATATATATATATATAAAGGGGAGGATATATTGGTTGCATATTTATATATTGTAAATCTCTGTCTCCCTCTCCGTATATATACATATTTATTTTTCAGAAATCTTTTACTGCATTGCAAATCATAATTTTAGCTTTAAATATCTTTAAATTGCAAACAATTTTATCTTTAAACATTAAAAAAAAAGCATGATGGTATATATGTGTGTGTGTGTGTGTACATTCGTTTGTTAGTGTATATTTCCTCGTGCCCGTGTGTTTGGGTGCGTTTATTAAACAACATTTTAAAGCTAAGTGATTGAAATGTCAGAAAGTAAAACTAACAAAACAATGTCAAATACATTTAACAAAACGCGAATCTCATTTTTCGTGCGAAGCTAAATTTCTTTGTCGCATGTCTCATTTATCCAGACCTTTTCACCTTGGCTCTAAGCATGAATGTACAAAAGTGATGCACTGAAATTCTTTGGAATTCAATATCAAAAAAGGGGATTGTCTTGATATTCTGAAGTAAAAACCAAATATCGTCCTGATACTCTGAAGTAAAAGCCAAGGGGAGAGGTTAATTCAAGCATGAATTAACCTCTCCCCTTGATTTGGGTATGCTCAATGATCACCGGAACAAGTATCACATCAAATTTCTTCTTTTTTTTATGATGAGAAGAAAATATATTGGCATGAACCATTGCCGGATGTATGAAGTCAGTGTGAAAAGATTCAAAAACCAATAGAATCTGTGCGCTGTCCGTAAAAAAAGCATAGCATTAAAAAGAAAATGCTTCAGAGTGTCTGTGCGTGCGCCTGCGCGTGTTCGTGTGCGTGTGTGATCAGGAAGCATTGAGCTTAGCCTTCAGTATTAAGGAAGAGACAAGGTAAAAAATCAAGTTAACTTTAAAGGGTGGATTTGGGAATTATCTAGATGTTGCACCAAGTTAATAATAATAATAATAATAATAATAACAATAATAATCCAAGAAAATTGCATCTACGGCACAGTATCTATTAGGTTGGTGCAAAAATAATGACGTAATAATGTCGTTTTTTGACTTATTTTTAACGTCAAAAAACGACATTGTTACGTCATTATTTTTACACCAACCTAATATATTAACTTTTCTGTTGAACATTCCTGATTTCAGAATGATTTTAAAGGGCGCGTTCGAAGCACACAAACTATTGGTTCCTCTTAAGAAAAGGTAATTGCAAAAAAATAAATATCAATGCAATAATGGCTCAATCCTAAAAACAAAATATGCTTTGTGATTTATTGAGTAATGGGTTCATATGAAGTTGACTTGCCTAAAAAGACGCATAATAATAAAAGTAACATTTGAAACTAAACTTTGTATGAGATGGCTTCTGCTTTCCCGAAGTGAATTAAAACCACAGAATTGATTTTCAACTATCAAAAAGCGACTTTCTTTTGATCTGAGGATGGTTATCAAATTTTTATATCTACGCTCTACTCCCGATTTGCTGACAATAATTGGTTGGCACAATTCAGGGAGATTACAAGTAAAATCCATTTTATATTATAACGAGTAAAATCTTACTGAAAAATAAATTCTTTAGTACTTACGCCACAAGAATCCGATGGAACTGCTCAGCAACCTCGAGATATTCGGGAAAGATATCAGAATAATCAAGAACCTATACTGGCAGCAAACAAGTGGCTCTCGGGCCTTACACATTAAAAACAAAAAACAAAAACTAAAAGTGAAGGATTATATTGTTTATAAATATAATGATGTTATTAAACATACATACACACAAATACATATATAAATGTATATATACGCGTATATATATATATATATATATATATATATGTGTGTGTGTGTGTACATATATAAATATATATATGTGTGTGATTGCAGAAAAGTTATAGATATATATATATATATATATACACGTGTGTAAGTGTAAAATTTCAGATATAACTAAAATATATATAAAAGGCACAAGGAAAACTTATCTTAGCCGACACGATGGACTTTATCAATGCAAATGTAAGGATTTTATTTTGCAACAAGTAATTACAAAGAAAAGTCAAAATATTACTTTTTCAATTTTTTTTTTTTATTATTTAACAGACGCTCCTAAACATTCATCAGGTTAACTGAACATTATAGATAAATTATGGAGGGATGCCAAGTGACGTAATTTAAGCTCTAATTAATGAAAGTTAAGCAAATGACGTTGTTGAAATTTTAAAGTTATTAAGAATATCCTTACATTTACTGAGATAAATTCTATCCTAGAACGAATTTAATTTACGGTGAGCAACTAATGCATTTGATGTATTGCTTTGTAACATATCCCTTTGTGTTCATATATTTAATTTAAAATCATTGTGGTTTCTACTATGATTTCCTATTTGCCCGGTCTACTGCTGGCATGCTCTGCTCTTTGACGAGCAACATGGTTTCTGATTTGCTCGGTCTACCGCTGACGAGCTCACGGCCATTACTGAATTTGTATACAAAGCACTTGACAATAACAGAGAAGCTCGATCTGTTGGTCTTGATATCTCTAAAGCGTTCCATAGCGATCGGCATGCCAGACTTCTTCGTAAGGATACGGTATTACATTTGACTTAATACAATCATTCCTGTCAAACTGTGAAATGAAGGTCGTCTTAAATGGGTTCCTTTTATACGAACGCTGGTGTTCCCCAAGGCTCTATTCTGGGTCTTACACTATTTCTGATCTTCATCACCGATCTTCTTGATGTCATCAGTTCCCAACTAGACATCTACGAAGCAGACGTCACTACTATTTACTCCTGCCTCAATACTAAATCCAACATCGCTGTCAAAACTAACCTGGTCGTTGTTCTCGTAAAGATCTCCAATCTGTGGTTGACTGGAAATAGCTTGTAAACTTTTATGCCTCCAAAACAAAAACTGCTCTCATTTACCCACCAATGGAGAACCCTCCCTGCCTGTCATCAGAATGGCTGATATCCAACTCCACGAGAGCGCCTCCCTGCGCCTGCTTGGTCTCATGCTTTCCACTGACCTGAGGTGGAACAACTACATTGAATCAATAGCTTTATCTACAGCAATGAAAGTTGGTTCTCTGTGTCGCCTGAACCCATCCTTCAAATCTACAAATCAACCATTCGTCCTTTCGTGGAATACTGCTGCCATACATGGTCTGGTGCACTAGCTGTTTATCCCGAGGTACTCGACAAAATCCAGAGACGGATATGCAATGTGATAGGTCCTAATCTGGCATCTCGGCTACAGTAACTCTCTCACAGACGTATTGTGGCTTCCCTCTGTCTTTTCTACAAGTATTTTCATGGCAACAGCTCTGACGAGCTACTTTCACTGGTTCCCAGACGGCATGAATTTAAGCGTGCTACTAGGCTGGCATATTGGTCCCACCCTTTCACTGTCGAAACGATTAAATGTAGCTTTTTCTTCTACTCCAACAGCTTCTTATCTCGCGCTTCCTGTCAGTGGAATTCACTTCCTCCTACTTGCTTCCCTGATAGATATAATCTTGAAATATTCAAATGTAATGTCAATCAACATCTTCTGATGCCTTGATCCTGATCCCCGTCCTTCTCTTTATCCTTTCCTCAAACACCCCTCTTTACTCCTGCTCTCACTTTCTGTAACCCCTTGCGTGCTAGTGGTACTCACCCTTCGCTTGGAGTGATATGCTTTAAAAATGTATTTTTTGTCTTGACTTGTTTTAAATGTAGTAGTAACAAATTTTATGTTGAATTTAGATAAGTTATTTTTACTTTTATTAGCTTGGTGCAAAAATAATGACGTAATAATGTCGTTTTTTGACGTATTTTTAACGTCAAAAAACGACATTATTACGTCATTATTTTTGCACCAACCTAATAGTGGTGACAGAGTTAACAATATATATTTTGGGTTTACCAGGAGGGTCAGTTTTTCTATTTTGAAATATTTTATATGCCTTTTGTTTCGAATTAAATATAAAATAAAAATAAGCTTGAAAGTATTTTCACTGTATTTCTCCTCTTCATGTAAATATTGAATATTTCAAATTTTGAGTGCGCTTATGTAGAATTCGATAATTACGCCGCATTTTATTTTGTAATGATGAGAATAAGAATTTATCAGATCGTTTTTGTTGATTGATTTCAAGTGAACACCGGGTTTTAAAATATTGTTAACGCTCTGTAGCATGATATCTAGGAAAAATAATGGCGTTCCAGTTCCTATATAAATTTTATTGTCTATTTGGCTTTGTTCAGTTTAGCTACAAGGTCAGATAAATAAGTATCGCCAGGATATATTAATAGAGTATCATCAGTATATCGGAAGCATATCGATTGTTTGCGTAAAAGATAATATATATATATATATATATATATATATATATATATATATATATACTTGGTTGGATTGATGTGATCAATCCAACCGAATACGTTAGCTCTATCTCTAATATTGAGCGCTTTCTAATAAGTACCGCGCATATTATATATATATATATATATATATATATATATATATATATATATATATACCTACACTTTTCACGCACACACACACACACACACACACACACATATATATATATATATATATATATATATATATATATATATATATATATATACGTTTGTGCGTGTGTGCCTGCATATTATATTTCTTGATTTTTCCAATTTTTTAGAGATAAACAAGAATTGCTGAAATTCTTGATACCTGCTCGACATATTTTTCTCCCAGATAACTTGATTCTTTAAATTCTGTATGTGACAGAAGTAAATAAATTGGGAATCGAAAATAAAACTGCTCTTCAAAGAAAAACTAATATCATGGATGAATGTCCAGTAATATTTCGTTCAGCACTTCCTGTTGCTCCCTATACTATATATATATATATATATATATATATATATATATATATATATATATATATATATATAGTTATGCATTTTTCTGTATTTTATATATATGTCTCTATGTATGTATCATTTGCGAGAATCAATATATATGTATTTTATGCATATACAAATGTGTGCATACACCATTTTATTTTACATATATATATATATATATATATATACATGTGTGAATTCATATATATATATATATATATATATATATATATATATATATATATATATATAGAGAGAGAGAGAGAGAGAGAGAGAAAGAAAGACAGAAAGATAATTAAAGATTCTTATTAAAGTCTCTCGAAAAATAAATAGGTAGGTATACGGTTTAAAAACACAGACGTCTACTGAAACACTTGTATCCAGTGAATATAATGCATATAGTAATTAGAAATATATATATATATATATAAAAATATGTGTGTATGTGGGTGGGTGGGTGTTTGTGTGTGTGTGTACTGTTTGGGATTTATATTTAAGCCGTAATTTTTCATTTTTTAAACTATTAGCAATGACATTTTAAAAAGAATACCTTTTAATTTTTTTCTGTATTTTCTCTTGTTTTCGTACAAAAGAATAAAGGATTGTTTCAAGGCTTTAGAGACATTGTCTATAATTCTCATCACCACATCTAACGCTTTCGGCCAGTCTTTGGTAATCGTCAGGAGCAAGACATACGTATCTATTTTGCCCTTTCAAGGTGACATAATTGAATCGAGAGACGTCTTATTGATATTTATGTTATGTTAGAAAATTTAAGATTTTAAAAATGAATACATCGCATCTATCCGGCCAATGCAAATAAACAGCATATAATTGAAATTATCGAAATTTCCCACATTCTGAAGCTAAAATAAATTAGAGGAATATGTCAAATTTATAAAGGTTTTCCTACTTGTTCATTATTTAATTATTTTATCGGCTTTAATCCATATTTCAATTCATATATATAGTTCACCGCTTCTACTATAGGTACCTCCATGTTTTCTCAGAAAAAAAAAACAGCATAGCATGATGAAAAAAGACCCCAAACTCAATAAAAACAAAGTTTTGCCATCATTGTTATTAAGAGGAAAGACCAAAGTATTTTTTTTTTTAATTTTTAATTCTTTCCAGCACGTTCGAAATTTTGTTTAAAAATCTTGTTTTGTTTACGTCAGCGGTCGACAAAGGTTATTTTTTTGTTTTGTTTTGTTTTTTTTGGTGGTGAAACGCATTAATTTGGAAATTCTTGCAGAAATAAAATAATTCCCGGATTTTAATGAAACTTTCAGGAAGTACCCAGAAATGAATGAAATTATTTTGGACTTTATTTTTTTAGAAAATCTCTTTAAAATTTTTTTTTTTTTACATGTTACCAGTCTCTTACTTAATTTCATGAAATTTCGAGAAATTAAATTCTTATGGCGGGGATTCTTTTTATTAATTAAAATCAAGACTCCTTGGAGAAAGTAAATTATCATTTTTTTTTTTTTTTTTTTTTTTGTAAAACAGTTGGCCCTTTCACCTAAAATCTGCTCTGAATTGTAAAATAAAAAATGCAATACAACTATTATATCATGTAATTCGACAAAGCTTTTAATTGCTTTGATAAATAAGATTTATTAAGGACACTACTGTCTTAAGAAGAAATGTTTTTTTCGAGGAATAGTTATTTTTTACAAGAATTGTTTTAATTTTTTTTTTAATTAATTAAATAATTTATAATATTTAAAAATCGTTTAAAATTCTTCATTGCTTTCAAGGCGGCGATGTGGTGATGTCGTTAAGTGAAAAGTACATTTACAAATCAAAAATTAAAAAGTTCATAACAGTCGTTTGAGCCAATATATTTTTAAAAGAAATTCTAAGAAAAATTGTGGGGTTATAAAAAATTCCCAATTTCTATCTATGATAAACCATACATGATAATCCTGAAAATGTAACGTGTTTTAAGTTCGTCTGACGCACTGCAATTCTTTTACTTTCCTTATTAAGTTCTTTTTCATCATTAACGTCTTTGCAAATTATCCCTTCAAAATTCCAAAGTATTTCTAAAAATTACTGGGTTGTTAAAAGCTTAAAAAATACGTCCACTTAGTTTTTGTAAAGTTATGTCAATTCTGGTCATCCATAATAACTGCCATCACCTTGGAACTTGTCGATACGTCAATAATGATGAAAAAACAGAACCCATCGTTAAGCAATGCTTGTATATTACGTTTTTATGCTTTAAGTAAGTAATATTTATTTCAAATCAGATTAATTCAACTTTAAATTTTCTAATTTTACTCAAATAGCGTGTCAGAAATATAAATTTTATTTTTGGAAGATTTTAAAATCGATAATTTTGTTTTGTTTACAAATTTCTTAAAATTAAGAAAATGACCGCCTTTAAAATTTTTAAGAAAAATGAAGCAAATATTTGACATTCCATTCTATATCATTTCTATCTATTAGGTTGGTGCAAAAATAATGACGTAATAATGTCGTTTTTTGACGTTAAAATATACGTGAAAAAATGATATTATTACGTTATTATTTTTGCACCAACCTAATAAAATACACCAGAATATTTTATTTACTGGAAATAATAAATTTAATCAATTAGCTTTCAATTAATGCTAAAATGAAATCTTCAAGAATTTTTTTTTTTTTTCATTTTTAAAAATTCATTTTAAACCTTAGGTATCGAATATTCAATGGCGCTACGTATATATATATAGGTTTCCTGCCATTCAATTTTTGATACCTAATGTTTAATATATATATATATATATATATATATATATATATATATATATATATATATATATATATAATGGAACCGGTGAGTTCAAATTCTGGTCGATTCTGTCTTTTCACTTCCCACTGATGGTCTAGAAAAGGTACGAATTCACCTTTCCTCAGCTATGTGTTAATTAAATAGGAGAATCGACTTGGCTCTCTTGCATTCAAATTGCAACCTGTCCAAGAGAAATAAAAAAAAAACTCTGAATTCAAAAGCAGCCTGAACAAAGAAGAGCTCCTTTCAGACTATCTTGCCCTAGACGCACTGCTACTTTCATATCTATAGTACATGTGGTGACCTTATAACCTTAATGTGCTAGGGGTCACGTGACATTGATTTAATCATTTTTACCCCTAAGCAGGGCGATAAAGCCACTGAGACACAATGGTTTACCAGAAAATGTTATTAAGTAGAAAAGAAAAGGAAAAGAACAGGATCCAAGGTTGCAGAAGATGACGATTGACGTTGTAATTAAATCTATGAAGATTGTAGTTGAAAGGAAAGCAAGAAGTCTGAAGAACATTTAACAAGCGAGTAGTACCAGAGAATAAACTATTAGAATCGAACTTACGGTTACGTTTAAAATGTTCAGCTAACTGCCAAATCTAGTACTACCCTTAGATTCATGAAAGTATTAATAGAAAAGGCAGAAATACCAGGTCAGAACTGATAACATTCCAGATATATCTTTAATTTTTGAGAAGAATCTCTAGATACATATCAGAAGCGCTTAACCAGATGTGATAACAATATTCAATGTACAGATGAATGGTAGACATATAGGAGCAAAACAGATTCGAATGGAAAGAATTGTCTATCCCAACACCGTGAACCAACGTTCTTAGACACTGAGTGAGCAACTGACTCGTTATATTCATACTAATTCATATCAGTAGAAAACGTTAAACCGAGAAGACTCAATGAGATACTCCCCTGGAGGTTAGCATCAGCCATACTGATGAAAGCCAAAAAAAAAGGTTCTCTCAGACGATTAAAAGTGGACATTTTAGTTTTGGAGGCGTTAAAATTAAGAAACCATCTTGTTCAACATCCTGAAAGTCTTTTTAGGATCAGCTGCCAATTTGACTTTATTGAATCTGTCAGATTTAGCATTAAGGCAGAAGGAAATAGTCGTGTAATTGGCATAGATATCGATTATTATTATTATTATTATCGATTATTATCGATTATTATTATTATTATCGATTATTATCGATTATTATTATTATCGATTATTATTATTATCGATTATTATTATTATTATCGATTATTATTATTATTATTATCGATTATTATCGATTATTATTATTATTATCGATTATTATCGATTATTATTATTATCGATTATTATTATTATCGATTATTATTATTATTATCGATTATTATCGATTATTATTATTATCGATTATTATTATTATCGATTATTATTATTATTATCGATTATTATTATTATCGATTATTATTATTGTTATTATCATTTGTCATAAAAAAGCAGCAATACTTTTACGAACTGAGCTAACAAAAAAGCATTACTTTTGATGTATTCTACCTTGTTTGACAAATTCGATAGAATTTCCAACCTCTTAGGATTTTCACTCTGCTTAGGGCTAAAGTTTACCATATCAGAAGCCATTTTTAGGTAAATTCTGTTCTGGGACAGGGTAGCAGTCATTCTAAAATTGACTCGAACTGGTTCCTGTTTCTGTTGCATACCAAACGGAAAGTTTGATACTGGACACAGCGGGAATAAGTAGGATCATTATTGACTTACCTGCAGGTCTTTCTAATTTTGCATTAGTCGTATAGTCGAACAAAATTAAGCTACGCACAATAAATATATAATTTACTAAAACTTCATGAAAGTATCTGTTTGTGTATGTCTATGTGTTGGTCGTGGCTGCTTTTCGAGCCGTTCTCCTAATATAATTTTTACATTTTCATCTCACTGAAGTAGACATCAAAATAAAAAACATCGAAAGTTATTGAATGATATAAATGTTCCTATAATTCGATTATTAACTCCGTTGATAATGACAATGAAATAAAATTATAAGAAATAGTTTATTATTATTAATGCTGTTGTTGCTGAAACTGCTTATAATATTCAAATCTGATTGAGAAATTTATTTGTCATGGATCAAATCGTGACAGCGACTGTTAAAGAATTCAAAAGGATGGAGAAATAAGACAAAATTCAAAACCCAACTTACTAGTCAGCACTTTGATGAACTCAATGGAGTTGTTTGAGCCCGGTGAACATGTGATCCTGATAATATTCCTCTTTGTCTAAGTTTTCATTTAAGACTGTAAAAGGCACGAAAGACGGGCAGTACGGTAGCAAGAGTAAAGAGATCAAAAGTTCTGGTGTGCGTCCGAGCCTTCCTCTGCTAGATTCTTTTGCGTATTCTGGTCTCATCAAGGAGACAAGCTACAAAGTGGAGAAGATACGTAGCTGAGCGATCTGTTGGCATCCACTTTGTATAATCATTTCCCTCATTTAAGTAAAAAAAAAAAAAGAAGTCACTTGGATGGAGGGATTACTGAGAGTGGAATAAACATGGCGGACAATGAAATGACAGGATTTAAAGAGACAGATGACAACAATTGACATTGCATTTAAATATTTAAAGATCAAAGTTAACAGTAAGATAGAAAACCGAAAGAAATTTCGACAATCGAGAAATTCAAGAGAAGTTAATAGAACTTAAACTTACAATTTCAACACTGAAATTAGGAGACCTAGTTGCCAATCTAGCAATGAGGACAGATCATCAGAGTAATTACGGTGAAAATAATTATACAAAAGGCAAAAGGAAGTTACGGAGTTGAGAATGTAATTGAAGCTGAGATGCCAAGCTAGGACCAATAACGTTACCGATTCTTCTTTGAATTTTGTCAAGAATCTCTAGATAAAAAAACAAAACAGAAGCACCTGATCAGATGTCGCAGCAATATTCAATGCAGGGATGAATGGCAGACTTATAAATGGACAAGATATTTGGTGAGAAAAATTGTCTCGTACGACATAGCGAATTGACTTTCCTAGCAGTAAACGTAGCAATTAATTCTATATAATCATTCCACTTCCTGTTCAAAAAGACACAGACTTGCCCTCCTGGAGTTTAGTATCAGCCTTGCTGATGGAAGGCGAAAAAAGAGTTCTTTAGGATGATTGATGGCTGTTTCGTTTTAGAGAAGTTAAAAGACATTTCTTGCTCGAGTTGACAATAGATTGAAGTTCATTTTTTTTAGATCAGTTGCCAGTTTGATTTTATCGAACTTAGCAAACTTATAGTACTTGTTATTAAGACAAGAGTAAACAGTTGTGTTGTCTGCATAGATAACGAGTCAGAATCTGATGACATCAGGAAGGCTCTAGCTGTAAATAAGGAGAAGAATAGATTCAAGAATAGAGCGCTGGCAGACGCTCGCAATAATGCAAAATGATCTAGAGCAGTGTTTCCCAACAAAGGTACTAGAGACCCCGTTGAAGACTCTTTTATGTTGAAAAGGGACACTGAGAGGTTTTTTTATTTTATTTTATGAGTAGGGGTCATTCCCTCATTTTTGTTTCTTCTTGTTTTGTTTTGTTTTTTTTTCAAATTTTCAAAAATTATTCAATATTGGCTAAAAAAGGAAATATCTGAAATGTAATTTAAAGTTGTGGGAAGCTATCAAACTTTTCTTCATTGCTTTACCAACTAGGACATCTACAAATATTCCTAAGCAGCATGAAACCTAGAATAAGAGCCTTAGCCAGTAAGCACCAATATCAATCATCGCATTAAAAACGTCGACATAAGCTATCAAATAAATGTTTTTTTTTTAGCATTTTAATCATTGGCAGTTATAATAGAAACGAAAAAAACATAATTATTTTTACACTGATATCTAAGAGTAATCTTGCTATGAAAGATGGATTCAAGTTCATATTCGAAATTTAATTAAACGAAGTGAAGTGGGGAGTAACAAAAACGTTTATGCAGCTTGGAAAAGTTTAGGAAACACTGATCTAGAGTATGGTAGTTAAAGAGAGCTTTCATTACGTGATTTGACTGACTGGATTAAATCAAAGAATCGATCAGAAACACTATATGCCTTCTTCTTATGAAGAAGAATGTCAAAGTCTATCAAACACCTTAGAAATATTTAATTATCGCTTTTCCTCTTGTAATGTTCGGGCAATTTTCTAACTTTTGGTATTCTTCCCTTTTTACTCTATGCCCTATTGGCGCGGACATGTTCAAGATAGTAAATACATGAATTCTGAGTAAGAAAATTCTGATGTTAACTGATACTTGTAGCGTGTTTAAATTTTCATTACATTGATACTCTACTGAATAGTTGAGCCGTTCTCCGACAGGAAATCTTTTGACTCTATTGAAAATAGGCTAATAGTTATCTTCTTAATGTACTTGTCTGTACCATGTTTTATCGTTTCAATGACTCTAATTATTATAGAAATAACACTAGTTTTAAGGTACCAAATATTTCAGTTTCAATTTAATTATCATATTTTTAATTATTTTGCCATAGAATTTAAAAGATATTTTTCGCTGATTGCACCGGTATATCTATGGGAAGGCATTTTCTTTGTAGTCATTAATCACAATTTTAGCTGCAGAGCTATTTATTTGTCCGTCAGTATGAATCAGGGAATAGTGATATCGTCCCTTTCTCTTCGTGTCTCACGGTTATATCTATTCCATCTTCACCCTGTGATAATATTAACGACATATTTTCCAATGAATATACAGCCCAAGTTTATCATCTCGATCGTTATACAAAATTGGGTAACCAGACACTGAGTAGCCAGTTATTCACACAAACCACATTATTATTACAATTTATGCAGCAATTCGTATTCATAAATTAGTATTATTATTGTCGTTATAGTTGTTATTTTTATTTCCTTTGATTTCTGTTGTATACACATTTCCTTCCGGGTCCCAACCAGAGAGCTAAGTTTACAAATTGATTCATGACATTTTCAATGATCATATTTGTAAAAAAATTAAAATCACACATAATTTACATAGATAAGGTCCTTCGTAATTGTTATGGTCCGGTTCCTTGTACCACAGTGATAGTCCAAGGTAGAACCAATAAAGAAGAACTCGAACACGTATATGGAATAAGACAGATATATTACAAACAGGAATATATACAGAAAAGTAGAAATTTTTAGTACGAACAATCAGGTTTAGTAGTAATTGTCTGAACGCGACTCTGTTTCGGACTGCCTCTGACTCGACTGACTGACTCACTCGCTCTGACTGACTGACAGACTTCTGACGGACTTCACTCCAGACTTCAGACTGAACTCTAGACTTCAGACGGAACAATATTTAGTCACCCTCCCACTAGGCCGGTTTAACGTGGGATCTCCGAGCCCGTGGGTTCTACCAAAAATATGCCCTTTGAACCCGTTTAAACGAGTTCAGGGCCGGTTTACCTCCCCGAAAGAGACTCCGCCCTTCGGCGTAGCCTCGTTCGGGTTACTCCCCGCCCGAAGGAGAGAGTTCAACCGATCAGCCGGTCAGCCGGTCACCCGACTTCAGACTGAACTCCCTGCTTCCTCTTGAGGCGCAGTATTTATTACGTATGGAATAGTCCATTATGTTATTATGGGTAAGGTCCCATAACAGTAATGTGTGAGCTGTGCTTGTAAGTACACTTGTTTTTGTATTTCTTTAAGGCATGGGCCTCCAGGAATCTTCATTGACTCCATCAGGACCTTTTCCAATCAATCCGAGTTCTCCAAATACAACTGGAATTATTAACGTCTTCATGTGCCACATTTTTTAGATGACTTATTTCTTTCATGTTCTTTAACACAAATCATCCACTGATAGTAATAGTAGTAGTGATAGTAGTAGTTGAAGAAGAAGCAGGGAAAAGAGGAAGAGTACAAAGTAGGCAGCAATCCGTATTGCTGAATTATTATTATTATTATTATTATTATTATTATTATTATTGTGGTTGTTGTTGTTATTATTATTATTTTATTTCCTTTGGTTTCTGCTGTATACTGATTTCTTTGCGGCTCCCAACCAGAGACCTAAGTTCAGAAATGCTATCATAACATTTTCACTGAGTGGTTTTGGAATAAAATAAGACATATTTTACATAGACAAAGCCCTTCGTAAGATGTTGGCTGTACTTGTGAGTACAATTTTTGTATCTCGCAAAGGTATGGGGCTACCAGGAATTCCGTCAATGAGTCTATTGAAATCTTTTCCAATCAATCTGAGGGCTCTAACTACAACTGAAATGGTTAATGCTCCCATGCGCCACATTTATTGAGATTTCGATTTCAAAGTCCTTGTATTTTGATAGATTTTTGAAGATCTTCAAAGATATATTGCAGTCTGTACGGACTGCTATATCAATAAGGAGGCACATTTTTGTTTGCGGTCTCTAATCACGATGTCAAGGCCATTAACTTTGATTGTTCTGTCTGTGTGTATTGTAAATTCCCATAAAATTGTTACAGGTCATATCTCCGTAACCTTGTCTTGGTGGTGGTCATACAAATTTCTTGCAGTTTCCTTTCTGTAATTGTTGCAGATTTTCCAGTGCAGATATTGACCCACCCTGTCGTGTCGTGTTTTATATTCAGTGGGTGCCAGTACCGTACAACTTGGTACAAGATGGTCAATTGTTTCTGGATATTTATCACAGAAACTGCATTTTGGACTAACACAATTTTTCAGCATATGTGCTTGGTAATTTCTAGTTAGCAAGCATTGGTCCTGTGCAGCATGAATAAAACCTTCAGTTTCTGTTTTTGCCCGTGCACTACTTAGCCACTGATGGCTACCAGGTTTGTCTACACCTGCTTCCTTGATACGGGCAGAGTAGAGTTATTATTGTTATTATTATCATCATTAATCATCTATGTTGTTTTCAATTGTGTTATTATTATTATTATTCGTCTATGTTGGTTTCAGTCGTGTTAGGAATGACGTCTAAAATGACCCCCCCCCCAAATTTAATGAAAAATCGTACAGATGCATGCTTCATAGGCAACAACATAAATCACTTCTCGATCTCATCTGCTATATTTTTGTCCCTTCTTGTTTTGAAGTCTGAGCCCTACAATCACCTCACCTTATCCCTTTTGTGTGTTAACATAATACGTACTTTTTTTTAACCTTTTGCCTTATTACTGTTCCTTTGCCTAGTTTTTGCATAAATATATTGACTGATTATTATTTTGCCCTGTTCTTTACGTTATTGTGTTACTTACATTATTTACATTATACGGACAGTTATCCTCATCTTCATTGCCATATTCACACTGTTTCTGCCGTAGATTTTCGAATCTTTTATCCACCCGGGGTAGATTTTTCTAGTTCCACGTGCCATGCCTCTTTGGGAGGTCTCAGTTGTTTCCCTTTAACTGAACTCTCCAAGTTTTTTGGTTCACCACTGCTGTAGTCTGGTATTGAACTCGCAACTCTTTGGATCTAGTCACTAAATCTACCCAACGCCTTTATCCACTGGGCCATGTGTCCTTATCTCGGCCACTTTTTTTTTTTTACCAGTGCTTATATTGCTATTTTTCTGTTATTATTATTTTACTTTTTTAACAGAGTTTATATTGCATTTTTTTCCTTTTCTCTAGCACTCCTTATTACTGGTTCCCATATTGTATTAATTTCTATCCTTGATCGGCCTAGGAGTTTTTTGTTACCTAGCATATGTGCTGATTCGTTAAGTTTTCGTATTTTCCAGTGATATTCTTTGTCTATTATTTCAACCTCATCCTACAGGGAGCGGCGATTTCCCTTTTCCCTCCATATGTGCTCAGCTACGTCTTTCTTTTGTTATTGTTTATTGGAAACTTTATCACTTCTGTTTGTTGAGCATTCCTGCCAATAATACTTAACATAGCCAATTACTCTACAAAAGTCTTCTTCTTCTTCTATGTGCCGTGTCCCTTGAGGACGTTCGCAATCATAGCTCTCCATATTTTACTGCAATTTTTCGCTCTCAGTACATTTTGTCTTTTTGTTATCTCTCTTAAAACTTATTCCGCCATCCATTTACTCAAGCTCGCTAGGTAAGATATGCGTTGTTTTCCTCTGGCCCTCTTATCTTCAATCTGTCCTGTGAGTATCATTTTTTACAAACCTCTTTCCTCATTGCGTTCCCTAGAAATTTCAACTGTTTCTTCCGGATTAAATATGTGTCTTTGTTCACATGTTCGGTCGATGGTATTTTCTGCATTTTTCTGCAGAACTACATTTCTATTGCTTCAAGTCTCTTCTACATCTGTGAGGAGATTGCCCAGCATTCACTGCCGTATATATTGATTTTGTTATCTCTAATTTTTAATTTGTATTGTCCCTTTTGCTAATACCCAGATATTCTATTTTCCTTTCACAACCTACTCTAGGAGTTCTTATAGTTTCCTTTCTGTTTGCTATCAACAGTGTCATCTGCATATCTTGCGTTAAGATTGTGCCTGCCAATAATGGATCCTGTTCGGACTTCTAATTCTCCCAGAATCGCCTAACTCTATATGTTGAATAAGTCCGCCGAGAAGACGCATTATTGTTTTACACGCCTTTCTATTTTTGTATATTTACAGAATTCATTTTCTATCGCTATAAAGACGCTTTACTGCAAGTATGGGTTCTATAATATTTTAATATGATTGCCAAATATGTCAAGGTTAGCTAGCTGTTCAAACAGTTCTTTGTGACGTACTTTATCAAACGCTTTTTCATAATCTATAAAACGTAGGTAGAAATTCAATTTATTATTATTATTATTATTATTATTATTATTCTGTATGGCGAGTAAACACATAATAAGATGTTCCTATCCCTGACATTCCTACTTACAATTACTCAAAACGGAAACCAAATCGAATCAGTAAAAAAAAAAAAAAAAAGTAAAACATGGGGTACGGCAGATGGAAACGAAATTCGTATCATGCATTTGCAATAAATACACAATGGTGGTCGTCGCCAGCAACCATGTCATTATACGAAAATGTCTTGGCCACATTTTATATTATTTTCTATCAGTTGGTTCAGGCATTTTAAATTTCGATTGAAACGAACGATGAATGTTGTACCTAACGTTTCTTTTTTTATGTTTTTTTTTTTTTACATAGAAAAGAAAAGATCCTTTCGTCTTAACTGTTAATATATTTTATAGGGTAGGAAATTTATTGAGAAAAAACACCAAATAAAAATAAATCGCATGAAACTAAGTAGAGAATCATACACATACAGATGTAAGGGACAAATGTACATAGAAACATCTCTTATATATGTATATATTTATCATCTCTCATATATGGATATATTTATGTATGTACGTATACGTGTGAAATAAAGAGGGAAAGAGAAAAAGAGGAAAAGGTAATAAGAGGGTAAGTATAAGAAACAAAGGATAACAGATATTGATTGGTTGATTGATTTATCGATTGTTTAAAGGCCAAACGTATTTTGGGATTGTAAGAATAATGCTTCTTTTTTTTTTCTTTCTTTCTTTTTTTCTTTCTTTTTCTTTCTTTCTTTTTTTCTTTCTTTCTTTTTTCTTTCTTTTTTTTTTGTTTTTTTTTGCATTAACAATTCTTAAGGAATAACAATGATTTTTTTTTAGATGGAAGTTGGGAGAATGAGACAGTTTCATATCTTTCCTAAGGGTATTTGCGTATAAGTAACTGTAACGGAGTCGGCTGGAATTCGAACTGGGCTCTCCAATTTCACATTCCGAGTCGCTAAGGTAACAGATAAGCGACAAGAAAGATAGATAGATAGATAGATAGATAGATAGATAGATAGATAGATAGATAGATAGATAGATAGATAAGGAACAGAATGAGATAGACATTGACATGTATGCTTCAGATAAAATTCTAAAAATATATATATATTTCGCGAAATTTAAAAACATTTAACATTTTTCTATGCGTCGTGCCCTATTAGGACGTAGGGGATCATGGCTGTTGTTGCATACCTACGGACGATAATGGATATGTCCCCATTCACATAAATACAGTAGTAAATACTGTATGTTGATCTGCAGTTGGAGATTCATGACTCACTTCTAGCAGTTGACTACTTCTACGCGCCGCTAGCGAATCTGTTGTTCTTGTCCTAAGTATTATCGTTCATTACCAACCTTCGTTTGATTATCCTGTCCAGTAACCTTCCCTGGGTTACAACAATGGCTCTCCTCTATTTCCTGTCCTTTATACCTCTTAATAAATTTTATCTTTTAGTTATCTCTCCGAAACTTTGTTCAGCCATTCATTCACTCAATCTCAATACGTGGGTTATGCGTGGTTTTCTTCTGTCTTTCTTGCCTTCAATTTGTCAAACCTGCTTTGCTCATTATATGCCCTCGAAATTCGAAATGTCTCTTTCTAATGTTATACATAAGTATCCTTTTTGTTACCATTTTCTCTAAAACTTCGTCGTTGCTCACGTGTTTAGTTCATGGTAGTCACAACATCCTTCTGTAGAACTACATTTTTGCTGCCTCAAGTCTGTTCTTGATCTG
>OZ010588.1:66887956-66910456 GCA_963932145.1 Acanthosepion lycidas | reverse complement strand
AAGTTGAGGACAATAGTCCGAATAATGCAAATAGTATATATAATACCTCATCTCAGAAATATAGACAGATACTGAAGGGCCGAAACGTTGTAATAAATATGGTGACAAAGATGAGGACAATAGTCCGAATAATGTAAATAATGTACATAATAACTCATCTCAGAAATATAGACAGATACTGAAGGGCCGAAACGTTGTAATAAATATGGTGACAAAGATGAGGACAACAGTCCGAATAATGCAAATAGTATATATAATACCTCATCTCAGAAATATAGACAGATACTGAAAGTTTCTTTAATAAAAAGTAACGGTTCTTTTCGTTTATATTTACGGTGTTAACTTTTACAGAAATCATGAATTCCCATTTCGAATTCTGTTTTTCAACATTTATACAAATGAGCGAAGCTTTCTATAAAACTAAAATATATTCTATATATTTAAAGATATGTTTTGTGGTACAAAACAATATAAAAAAAGACAAAAATTATTTTTATTACCACTCATGATAATAGATAAAGAGTAAAACGGAAAAACAGGCTTGCTAACCTGTTTCGAACCTCGGTCAACAGAACTAAGTCGAGATTAATAAATTAAATATAATTAACGCTAAAAGTGTTAATTCTATTATTATCATGACTGCTAATGAAATAATTTTTTTGTCTTTTTATGGCAGTCATTCTATCTATTCTATACTATTAATATTAAAATATATTCTATACTATTAATATTAAAATATATTCTAGATATTCTATACAATTGAAATGCATCTATACAACTCAATGTTTTTTGTTTTTTTTAATTTTCTTTATTCTTTTAACTTCTTTACCAAAAACAGCGCCGCCTAGTGGTGCCACCAGCACCTAACAGGCTCTATAAATGACATCAGAACATAGTGACCGCGTTGTTGTGTTAATGACCTTGACCATGATATCGCAGTCCAACGCACCCTCGAGGCAAGCCTCCTACAGCAAATATAGGCACAAATGTACGTTCATTACTTACGGACATAACGACAGACAACATAATAGGCAGAGAATTGAATTATAAAAGCAGACACTTACGTCATTACTTTCACTCTCGTCCGAGACCCCATCGTAACATATCGTTATTTATTCAGTTCCACGGACTTGGTTATTTAAATCTATTTATATGAATGCTTGCACTTAGGTGCAGACTGAAAAACTGGATTCAAATGGATAGTGGTACATGGTTGTAGACTGACTTGTATAGATTTTTACAAAACTGGAAATTACACATTAATTTGGTACAGGTTTAACCAAAGATAACAGAATGATTAGTTAACACACCCCTCAATGATCTTATATTAACCTCGATAAACCAGGATATAGATAGATAGATGCGACTCGACTGAGAGATAGATACGACTTGACTGAAATAGATAGATAGATCGATAGATAGATAGATAGATAGATAGATGGGGTTAGACTGAGAGAGATTAATTTTATTTACTGGCAATCTACTGGTTCTATCATACATCACTCTCTTTTATATTTTCATTCTCTCCTTCTCACACTCTTTCTCTCACTTCTGTTTTCCCACTCTTATTTTCTATATCTTTATCTCACGATACATTTGCATATTCTTGAAAGTATATATATATATATATATATATATATATATATAAGTAGAAGTCAACACTTAGAGGCGACAGTCTGTTTCATGCTAGACGCAATCATGGCCTGAAGATTGAATCTAGCATGAAACAGGCTGTTGCCTCTAAGTAATGACTTCTATCTTCACTTTATATTTACACATGCTCTAAATATAAATATATTCATATATATATATATATATATATATATATATATATGAAGAAATATAGATGTGCTATATTTATGGTTTAAAGTGCTCAATATCAGAGATAGAGCATATATATATATATATATATATATATATATATATATATATATATATATATATATATATATATATATACGTAAGCGTGTGTGTGTGTTTGTGTGTCTGTGTGAAAGTCGAAAGGGTGCTGAAAAGTTCTTGTCCTGATCGAATCTACCTGTGTATATATTAGAGCAATTAGATTCTGGCAAAGTATTTGCATCACCTCACCCACAACTTTCTCCAGAAGGAAAAGCGCCGACGGCCAATGGTACGTGTATAGGAAAGAGCAGTAAGTTAATATAAGCCAGCCGCATTCACTCGCCAAAGCTTGGCTACAGACAGCGAATTCCTGCATCGTTGATCCAACATCCGAAGTAGCCAGTGGCGTGGCAGGAAAGAGAGGAGATGAAGAAGAAGAAAAGACAGGGCAGCAAAAGCTGGCGTGAATCGAAAAGAGGAGAGGCTGGTTGTGCGATCGATCATTACTGAAGTTTGGCCGAGCACGTGACCTGGATACTGTCCTAATTTACGAAGGTGAGAGAATGATTTTGGCTTTCCAGAAGAGGTGTGAAAGTGCAAGAGGAATTGTGTAGTTAAGAATCTTTGTTGAGTTCAGCAGGCTGAAAGTCCAAACTATTCCGTCTTAACATTTTTTTAAAAATTGCCAGCGAAAGTCTAACACGAAACTAATACGAGAAATATTCATTACTGTTAAATCAAACAAAAATCGAAAATAAGTTTCCCGGTTGTCTGAAACCCAAATATAAGTTCGCCACTGATAGCTATAGTCAATAACCAAAGCTAGATAATGGTCGAGTTTCAAATTACAATTTTCGCCTTGGAAACCCTCAGAAAAATAACGCTATCGAATCTTTCGTGGACAGACAGACAGACACACACTCACACACACACACACACACACACACACACATATATATATATATATATATATCAAGAAGGAAAAGATTTAACGCATCAACGAAGGATTGGGTAATAAATTTATTTCGACGGATAAGTTTTTAATATCTGCCTCATTAGACCGAAATTACAATATATATATATATATATATATATAATGAGATCCGAACGATTTACTTCGTACAGATGATCATTTTGTCAATGGGAAAAGTAGTTTTTTATCTAAATTTTTGGGAGATAATAGTTTAAGAATTAAGGGAGAAAGACCTGGACACTCAAATTGACTGGGAATTTATAGGTTTTGCTCAGACTCCAAATAGCTTTAAGGGTAGATGTAATTTATGTTTGGAGGAGAAAATTAAAATCATTAAATTTAAGAATCAAGAATCAAGAAAAGCATTGAATTGGTAGCCAAGTGTTGCCACAGGAAAAAATTCCATCTGGCATAACATTATTTCAACCCCACACTCCAAGTGTTGTTACTGGAACAAATTTCAACTAAAACAGTATCAGCCGAACCTCGCACTTTTTTTCTATATGTGAAATTGTTTTCGAGATATGGAATTTCCTTCTATATATAAATATTTCTCTCCCTGTTAAATATTTTCTATAAGTGGAATTTTCTTCTATATTTAATTTTTTTTATAATACTAAATTTTTTAATATATTGAATTTAAATTTAATCCTTTACAGAATTCTAAAATATAAAATTAGTATTTGAAAAATTTATTATTATTCTATTGATATAATGAGATCGGTTATATTTAAATAAAATTAATATATTAATAATTTACTTATTTTTTTTTACTTTAACTTTTACAATATAGTTAAAAATGTCGTATTGAATGAATTAATATTAACATCTTTTTATAAAAAGTATTAATTTTAAATTCTTACTCCCATTGTATAATAATTTTAAGTACCTTTCTAAATTGTTTCATAGACATTTTTTTTTTTGCTCATTCTTCTTCCTTTCATAGGTGTTGATAGGTTACATTTATGTCAGTTTCTATTTTCAACTGTTGCGTTTATCTGTCCATGACTCCACCTAAACCAACTTAGGTCACTTAACCATCTTTATCTCTATAACCCCCTCCTCTATTATAGATCAATTCTTACTCCCTTTCTTTTTATTCTTTCTTTTTTCTTCTTTCCTTCCTTTGCCTTTCAAATTTATATATATATGATTAATATTCTTACCTTAATCTGTCACAAGGCCAAAGATTTGGGGCAAAATATGAGGATGTCTCTAAAATTTGTTCGCTAAGTATAGCTCTACGACAAGAACGCCCCTGAAATTTGAACTTTGCATAGTATTCCTCCAGGTGAAATGAGACTCGGAAGATCATATTGCGTCATTCTTTCAAACGGGAAGAATGTGTATAACGGTCGAATTCGAAACTTTATTGTTTACTTACTAAATTTCAGATGACTAGTCTACCGAGACTTTGGAAAACCACACACACACACACACTTATTTTGCATATGTATGTGTATATTTACCACTAATATATATATATATATATATATATATATATATATATATATATATATATATATATATATATATATATATATATATATATATATATATGCTTGGACTTCAGCCTTGACGGCTGATATCGCTAGAAAATACCAGGCTGCATAAAAAGTTCTTTTTTTCGGATTTTCACTGATAGTTTTTGGTAACTTATATCTTTGGCAACATGTCCTATCCTTAATTTGATACAAATTGTTATCCAATCGCTCTTGAATTGTTTATTCTTTATTATCATTTATAACATATAAATATTAATTGTTTATTCTTTATTATCATTTATAACATATAAATATTAATTGTTTATTCTTTATTATCATTTATAACATATAAATATTAATTGTTTATTCTTTATTATACAGCTTTGATAATGAATAGTGATGAGTGTAAGGCCAGTGGCAAAATAAATTAATGATGTGCAAGGCTCAGGATCTGTCAGCAAACGTGTGACATAAAATTGGTTCAGATATTTTAAGGAAGTTGACACCTGCTCCGAAGACAAACGAAGGTCAGGCAGACCTCTTATTGTTGAAGATTAGGCCTTGCTTGAAATGGTTAAACATGTACAAGTACTCATCACTGTCGGCAGAACTTGATCCTTCACAAAGCACCATCAATCGACATCTTCATAAGTTCGGCTTTGTGAACAGACGCTATCGAGAAGTACCTCATGAATTTACCAATGGAGAAGCTCAACAAGGTGTGATCATCTGCAAATAACTGCTGGCAAATCATCAAGATTCAGGTTTTTGGCATCGAATTGGATCTGAGGATGAAAAATAAATCTATTTTCGTAATCCTAACAAAAGAAATCAGTAGCTTCGTTCCGGTCAGGCTACAGAACCTGTTGTCAAACAAGACCGGTTTGAACAAAAGGTCATGTTATGTGTTTGGTGCAGGTGTTGCACTTTGATCTTGTCGCATATGGGAACGCAGAACTTTATGCGGAACAACTGCAGTAAATATATGATGCATTAAAATTCCGCTACCCAGCATTAGTCACTCTTACAGCATGACAAAACCCCAGCACACACATTGCCAATATGACCAAGCGCAAATCTGAGATGCTGATTCAACTTGCCTACAGTCCAGACCTTGCACCATCAGATTACCACCTTTTCTGGGCCATGGCGGACAGAGGTTCAGCAATATAGATCTTGAAAACGGATGCATGGAGGTTTTTTTCCTCTAAATCAGCCAAATGGTATAAGCGTTGAATTAAGCCTCAGGCAAAATGATGGCAACTGTCAATATGATATAATGGGATATATTTTGATGAATTATATCATATGATGGGATATATTTTGATGATTGTATGTAATTTGAACCATAAATTAATGTTTGACATACAAAAAAAAACTTTTATCTCAACAATAAGTTCACATATGTCGTATGTATCACAAGATCTCTACTCGGATTAATGAACTTACAGCGTCAACAGCTAAACAAGATCTGAAATTAGAAAAGAGCCTACTAGCCAGGGAAACAAATACGAATAACTTTATTTCAGGAAAGACTTCCAGTGTGTCAATGTAAATCTTCGCTGTCTATATCTCTGAGATGAGGTATTGTAACTGCACTATTAACATTGTTCGGACAGTTGTCTGCGCAAAGGAACAAAATAAAAGTGATGACTTTTGCATTGGAATTGCAATTCTTATCTATGAAAGGCAGCGCAACAACAAACTGCCGGAAAAGAACTTGACCTTCGCCAATCCCTGTCACGATATTTCCAAGTGATGGGTAGACGGAATTGAACAGATTCTCTGTAACTTTACTAAGACACCCAGGAACGTGAAGGTTATATATCAGCCCATTTCAGAACATAAACATGCGAAGAACATCTACACAAACACCATCGAACCAATCTTCAGAAACGCCAACATACACATTGACTACTCTGGGTTCGGTTCGAAATTCCGACAAATATCACCTCAATAAGGCTGGAGCGTACAACGGCCGAAACGTTGTGAATGTAACAATAAAGATGAGGACATCAATCACAACAATGTAAATAGTAAATCTTCTAGTAGCAAAAATATTGCCCAATAAATATTTTGCTTTTCAGACATTGAAATTAATATCTGAACGACCTCTTAGCTTACTTGGTTCAGTCAAGTCTCGTTTTATTGAGATTGAGATTATTTTTATGGCTTATCAACCCTTTACGGGTTATTTAAAACTGAAACATGTTTCGAATTTTTAAGGTTACTTACAGTACAGCTAGCTATTGACCGAGTTCGGCGTTGCTTAACTTCGGTGATCGAATGAAAATCGGTGTTTTCAGCTTCATTTGACTAATTTTGGCAGAAAGAACTCACGCGATTTATAGTTATCGAGGTAGACATGAAATTTTGCCATTTAAACATTACGCTTTCATGATTAGAACGACTAATGGCCCGCTATTCATAAACCCGAAAACTAAGAAAGTCAGTTGCACTGAAATCTAAACACGAAAACAAATTATGAGGAATAATAACATCGTATATATTGGAAGAATTTAAAAAATAAAAATAACATTAAGAGCATTACCATTACTACAGGAAAAGAATATTTACACCTACAATGAAATCTGTTCTTTGAAATTATTAATAAATAACAGACTTATGTTTGGGGAAAAAGGAAAATTTGAATGATACAAGTGAAAGCGTAAATGAAGCATAGCCACAATAAAAAAAAATATATATAGACTTTTTTGTATGCAGTTTAAATATAATTGAATGAAAATGGTGCTTAAATTGTGTTTGCAATTCACGAACAAAGAATGTTCAGAGACAGCTGTCGTCTGGTTTCTACTACAGAAAACTATGAAAATCTTTGATCTTATACACACATACGCACACAATATATATATATATATATATATATATATATATATATATATATATATATATATATATATATATATATATATATATATATATACGTTAAGATACGCATGCAGCAAATATGAACGACGTTCAAGAGAAATCATTAAAAATTTATAGTTTAAAAACAGTAATTTAATCTTGCTAACCAGATGCTATCTCTGTACCTAAGTGGTATAGAACGTCAGTCTACATGACGGTTCCGTGTAAGATACGGTTTCGGTTCCTGTCTGAGGGGGACACATATTTTCTATGTGATTTCTCGGACATTCAGCCCGGTAAATGTTGTTAATACTGTTTATTATAAACAGTGTATTTACTGAATTATTTTTTATCTATAAAAATAACGTATAAACAGAATTAATATTGACATTAGGGATCAATAGGAAGCAAATTTACTGTAAATGACCTTGGGATTAAGGCACTCTCGTAGTGAATTATTTTCTCCTATGATCAAAGTAGCAATTTTTATGCCTAAATTGTGGCCAGTCTTGTTACGTCGAGCAGCCAAGGCATTTGACGTGTATTATTTTGTAAAATGCTCTTTTTGTGTTCATATAATCTTTTATTTGGATTCCTTGAGGTTTCTCCTCCTGACAGATCTTTTAATACACACACAGACACACACACACATGCATATATATATATATATATATATATATATATATATAGCACAGGTAATATATCCGATGATATATAATCCAGGTGGATCCTAGTAATATCATATATTAAAACTGATCCACAGAGAGAGCTCAATGTATAATAGAGCATACATTTTATACAGCAAAAAATCCAAAATTACTTCATGTCTATTTGAGACCAGCACTGCTATATGCCAGCCTTCCTCAACCCTAGACTGACTGTCTCGAAATGGGGGTTTTGAATTTAGTTTAGATAGCGGTTTGTGAAAATGCTACTTAAAGTGACGCCTCATTTTGGCAAGGAGTCTGTGTTGGTGACAAGGAGATGAACCGGAGTGGGAGTTTATTTATGCCCAAAGCCTTTAGTTCTATGCAAATGAATATAAGTTCCTGCTTGTGGATTTTATTATTAAGTGGTAGGGGGGGATTTAAAGACAAGACAATTTAAAGTTAGTATAAATTATCTAAATAATAGATTCAAAAAATCTGTAAGTAAAATCGATACACCCAATGGAATAAATCATGTCGTACAACACACACACACACACACACACACATATATATATATATATATATATATATATATATATATATATATATATACCTACATACCCACTCATACATATACTTACATACACATACATATATTTACCCATACACACATACATACACATATACACATACATGTATACATATATGTGTCTTTATATCATCCATTAAGGTTCGGTTATGTTATTAGGAATACCAAGCTGTACCCGAAATTCTTTAAAAGGAATATATTAAAGGAAAAATTTAATCAGGGGCGGTCGCATCAATTGGGGGGCGTTGTTTTTTGGTAGTTAGTACGTGATAAGGTAGATCTATATTCTTATATAAGCTTCTATATTCTTATATAAGCTTATAGTTCCTGCTTCTATGTCTACATTTTGATACTAGTACTCACATTTGGTTTAATAGTTTGCATTGATTATTGTATTTAATTATTCTATTTTTTCTTCTAAACTTATTGTTATGGTCCAGGTCCTTGTACCACGGTTGATAGTCCAATGTAGAACCAATAAATATATATTACAACGGGAAGATATACAAAGAAGTAGAAGTGTTAGTATGAACAATCAGGTTTAATAGAGAGAACAATATAGTCTCGACCAGTATCACTATTCCAATGTCTTGCAGTAATTGTCTGAACGCGACTCTGTTTTGGACTGCCTCTGACTCGACTCTTGACTCGACTTGAACTACTGGCTGACTATATTTAGTCACTCCGCACGTGGGCATCGAAAGAGACTCCGCCCTTCGGCGTAGCCTCGTTCGGGTTCCTCCCCGCCGAAGGGAGAGAGTTCAACCGAACAGCCGGTCAAGACTTGAGCGACTGACTGACTCCCTGCCTACTCCTGAGGCGCAGTATTTATTAAGTATGTAATAGTTCATTTTTATTATTATGGGTAAGATCCCATAACACACACACACACACACACACACACTCACACACACACACACACACACACATATATATATATATATATATATATATATATATATTCAACCATATATTGTTAAATATAACAGGCAACGAATGTCTATATGTTTGATCATGTTGATCATGAGCTGTTCTAAGCTTCTTATAGTTACTTTAATTTCGGTAGAAAATAAAAAAAAGACTGTCCAACAGTTGGATATTTTTTATTATGGCGTTCTTTGATGTAAGCTGTGGACTAACATGAGCCATCTTCAGAGAAGTTATGTGGAAATTTAGACAAAGATATTCACTATCAAAGATGTTATTCTGTTATGTTGACCATAGAAGATTACTATGCAACGATAAAGTTCGCGGAATAGCAAACGCAGGTCGTAAATTTATGCGGTTATATGAGGGGACGTAATATTAACAACAGCACCATATGTTTAGATGCAATGTAATGTGTTGTGACTAGTTTGAAATGTAATTTTGTTGAGTCCATATAACTACTCTGAAGATGGCTCATGAGAGCGGAAAGCTTAGATCAAGAAACAGCATAATAAAAAAATGCCCAGATGTTGGACAGTTTTTGTCTTTATTTTCTCCCGAAATAAAAGCCACTATTCGAAACATAGAACCGCTTATGATGAGACATAATAGACATTCGGGTACTTCGGAATTAAGTCGAAAGGATTATTATCTGTGAGCAGATAATCCTCAGCAAAAGCGACAGACCATGTATTGATGATTTCAAAATTAAATCGGAACAGTAATTTAAGTATCTGGGTAGTGTAGTGACAGGCGACGAAAAATGGGAAAAAAACCCAACTCCAAAGCGTATCTGAATAGCGAAAAGTATCTTTAAGAACTCTGTGTGTGTGTGTGTGTGTGTGTTAAAAGACAATATGAATAAAGACAAAAAGTAAACTTATCTTAGCCGTCGCATTTCTTCCTCTGATGGACTTTATCAAGGCAAATGTAAGAGTTTAATTTTGCAGCATTTATAAACAGAAGTAAAAATGATAGGCTAGACAGTTTCAGTCGTGCTTCTCTTTTCTTTATTGCTGTCATTTCACTTTCTTTATTAATGGCTTACATGTGACATTTATTTCTATGTTAGGCCTACTGAAGAGACCGCCATGACCTACGAAATAATGTGGCGTATTAAATGTAAGTTCAATCCTTGGATTGTGTAGTAAAAAACTCAGGAGAAACACGCCGAGCTATAACTGGCCAGTACTAAAAAGAACAAGCCGAGCTATTTATATAGCGAGAACATTCATCACCGGTCGATTAAATAAAGTGTTCAGTTCGAAATGCCTGAAGAAGGCTGAATAGTACAAAGACAGAAACGTTGTGATAATATCAACAAAGACGAGGATGTGAGTGTAAATGGTGTAAATAATGATTACTCTTCATTCCAGAAATTGAGATTAAAAATTTCAATGGACAGGCTCGAAACCGAAGTTAAATGCGAAGGAAAACATAATTTCAATGTTTCCCGCTATAATTACTTGATTGTTCATGACATTAGACGGTTCAAATTTTACAAATACAATATTATCAGTCAGCTATACGCCATGTGTGATACACGCTTAGGCGATCATCTATCTTTCGATACATGACTAACGAGACAGATTTTTTCCCGCAGTAGGTTTCCATTTCTTTCTGCGGTAGACCAGTTGCCATCCAAAGTTATAAGACCCAGCCTGTCCTGCTATTTAGCCATAGACGGGGGGAGAAGAAGATGATTCATACCTTTCCCAAGGGTATTAGCACGTAAGTGAATGCAATGGATTCGACTGGAATTCGAACTCGGATCTCCGATTCCTCAATCCGAAAGTCGTTGGTTTTCTCGTATCCAAGATTCTAATTTCTTCTTTGCTGATGCTTCCTTTCTAATGATGACGTCGATGAATAAATTCGCCGCCAAGTGCAGGTTCAGGATTAGAAGCTTCCAGTTTCACCAAAACCTGTTCCTGTCATTCATGCCCTATTGCCGTCTAGCTTTGCAGATGTTAATTGAAAGTGAAAGAAAATCAAAGAAGAAAATGCTGGTGGCGTGAATTTGTTTAAGAAGGACGTCAACTTATCAGGAAGTGACCCAAACACATAATTTCATGACATTTCTCTGCAACATATATGGAATGAGACATTCAGAATCCAGTTTTGAAACTGCAACCGACTGCCGCCGACTTATAATTTCGAGTACGAGTTTGTAGTATGTCTATCATGCGTAGTGCTCTTCATCTGCTTGTTCAACTATTGAGATCTGTTGTAATCGCCACCCGCTTGTTCCACAGTTGGGATCATTGGGGTTGCTCGCGCTTAGTTTGGGTCCCCGTTTTCGACCTTGCCGCCAAGGGTAGCACTACTCGGAGTGTAAAATTCTCGATGACATCGCTCTCAGAGTCATTGGACCACGACAAAGAACGACCATTAGGGATATGTATATATTGTCATATTATATTGTCGTCGTCGGCATTATGTCATATCCAAGAATTTAATTCCTTTTTTAGTGATAACTTCTTCTATGATGATGATGTTGATAACTAAATTTACCGTCCACGTGCAGCTCGAGGACTAAAAGCTTCCAGTTTCATGAAAACCTACTCCCGTCATACATCCCCTATGTAGTTTGGCTTTACAAGAGTTGGCTGCAGCTGCAAGAAAGTAAGAGTAGAAGAAAGTGTCGATGGCGTGATTTTTCAAGGTGGATCTCAGCATGCCAGCAACTGACCCCCAAACTTGATTTCATGTCCATCTTTTGCGTCATATATGGAATGAGGCATGCGGAATGCAGTTAGGAAACTGCAAAGGACGTCAGATGACTCTGTTATAATTTTGAGTGGCGCCTTCCGTCATGAAATTAAGGTATGTAAAACTTATATAAGGTATTCTTCAATGGCAGCAATTTAAAGTGTTGAACTTTTATGATAAAGTAGATGTCCTTAAAGTGAAAATTATGTCGGACCTTAAAAATCTTAGTTACCGAAACAAATATGTCAAAATGTCATTACACTTTCGGAATATCAAGTAAAAAAGGGAAAAATTCGATTGATGTTAGATTGGAAGAAATTATCAACAAAGATTGCATCCATTGTTTCTGTTTTCAAACCAATCTGTGCTTTAGGAAATGTCAAACAATTTTCCTCACAAGAATATCAGCTATAGCTGGAAACCATGTTAGAAGGAAGACCATATCGTGATAGTCTTCTACAATAAAATTTAGCTTTCATCTCAGTTTGAATTCAGAAACATCGTTGTAATACCAATTCACACGAAACAAAAATTTCTTAGAATGATTACGCAGTCCCGTCTTTAAACATAACGTTTCAAATCTTTTATCATCTATTTTTCGTTTTAAAAATATAATACTGTGGTCCTTTGGGGGATTCTCAAAGGAGCTGGAATATTTATCTATTTCGATAAAAAGATATCGGCAAGAATTAGACAAAGGAAAACATTTTTCCCATGAGAACGGTTTGTTTAGAGAGGAAAAATGTTTACTTCTCGAAAAAATAATAGTAAAATCTGTTTTCATAAAAAATAAAAAATAAAAATAGTGTAATTATATCAAATGTCCACTAAAGTCAGAAATGAAAAAGAAAGTTAATGAATAAAGAAACTCAGAGATTACTTTGGGAAAATAAATTCCTTCGTCGTCAGTCTAACTTGTCCGAACAAGTTAGAAATCTTAAATGTTTTGCATTTTTTAATAAACGCTTTACTTTCTAAAGCAACGAATATATTAACCACCATATTTGTTTTAGAAATAGTATTGATTTTATTATCGAGAGAGAAGATACTGTGTAGCGTTGTTATTTTTCGAAAAATACACACCCTAATCAAAGTCTTTTCTACACTTGGATAATTTCTAATATTTAAAACCTCTTAACGTCGCATTAAGGAATCTTTTGATATAAATATAAATAATGGACAGAAAATTACCTGTACTTTTTTCTTTTTAATTTGTAGTTACGAACAGGTTGAAAACATACGAAGTGACTTAGATAAAGATAGATTGATAGTAGTGTAAATTCATAGATGTACCATTTTATCTCTGTATATACTAATAAAAACAGGAGACGAAATGTTACATACGTAAAATGATCAATTAATATCGACGACTGGGTTTGTGGTTTGGAGGGCCCTCTCCAAACGTGGATAGCTTTCTCGTGAGAATGTAAGAGTCTCTGTCTTTTCCCTCTCAAGTGAGGTGCTCATATTTCTTCCTGTCATCCGTTTGTCAAGTGTTTACATTCTAAACGCATCTGGTTCGTCTACCTGTTTACATACCTCCAGCAACCACTGACATCTTGTGAGGTGGGAATCTGCACCTCGTACCTATGAGTTCACATTTCATATCAACCGGCTAATGCACCTGGCGTCTCTGATGTGCCACTGAATGAAAAGTCTATTTTGGTATCATCTGGAGTGAGTCCAATATATATTGGTATCCTGGCAGAACAAAAGTTCGCTGAATACATTAAATTCGATTCTAACCACTTTGTATTTCCTGACCAGAGTCACTTATTGCTGCACTTACAAACTGCAAATGAGCTGAAAATTTACAAGGTTCGGTAGGATTTGCTTAACTTGGAAATCACAGTTTCAACATTTGGAAATGGAACACTGTTTCAATTGTCTATTTCTCATTCTAACTAGAGGTGTTCATTTTCTTTCTGTTTTCCTCAAAACCTCCTTCTTACTCACATGTCCAGTCTATGGAATTCACAACATCTTTGCATCTTATTGTCATATAGAAAGAGGACATTACCTAAGAGTTCAGTACTTTTTGTTTCTAACGAAATTTACCTGTTATGTTAGTTTAAAGAATTATTTTAAATAAGATCATCATGTTCTCAAGTACATGAGAGCTAAGGCGTGTATTTATGCCAAACAGAATTACTGTTGTAAATGTATCAAAATAATGAAGTGTAATGTTAGTTTTCCATACAAAAACAGCCAGGCGAAGAATCCTGAAACAGAGATTTTCTTCGGTTTGGTTGCGATCTGTTAGATATTATTGTATTTTGGGATTCCTTACTTAGTCGGAGAACATTTTCAGCGCCAATTTCCTATTTTATGTATGATAGACTCTTCCGTTTAACTATAATTATTTCAAGACGGAAGAGTCCATTATATAAAAAATGGGAGTGACTTTTCAATCACCCTGTATATGAGATGGTGCTGAAAAAGTTCTCGGATTAAGTAAGGAATCCCAAAATACTATTGTTTAGTATTTTTCAGTATATATATATATATATATATATATATATATATATATATATATATATATATATATACAGAGAGAGAGAGAGAGATAGAAGGAGATGTTTGTATTTATAAACATAAAAGTAGTTAACGGAATTTTTATCAAACATTGTTTCTTATTACTACAAAAAAATCGTTTCATTTATTGGGTTTGAGCAGATATTCTTGCTCCTTCCTGTTTTTTAACGGTTAAATTAATGTCTACCGGATGGAAGGTCGATAATAGCAATTAAAGAAAAAGTCCTTTTTTTTTCGTCAAGGCAATAGTAAATATTAATCACACACACACACACACACAACACACACACGGACACACATACACACACACACACATATATATATATATATATATATATATATATATATATATATATATTAGGTTGATGCAAAAATAATGTCGTTTTTGACGTATTTTTCGACGTCAAAAAACGACATTATTACGTCATTATTTTTGCACCAACCTAATATATATATATAAAAGGATATAGTCTTAAGATATGCTATATTTATAGGATAAAGTGATCAATATCAGAGATAGAGCGTTTGTAAATATAAAAGTGAACATAGAAGTCAACACTTAGAGGAGACATCTGTTTCATGCTATATGCAATCTTCAGTCCTGACGATTGCATATAGCATGAAACAGCCTGTCGCCTCTAAGTGTTGACTTATATATATATATATATATATATATATATATATATATATATATATATATATATTATAGTGTGGCCCCAAAAGATAAAAACAGCGGCAATTGACTGATTTCGCTCTACCACACTTGTTGAAATGAAGTTAACAGAATGATTTATGTATGACGATATAGTTAAAAATATAATGCATCGTTGGTAGTGTAGATTGTGCACCAATGGGCCGCGTATACTGCTTGAGTATACAATTATTGCTATGAGCGAAAATTGTTACCCAATATCTTTGAAGTCATAACTGTTCTAGTATTTTCTTTATAAGACAATAGTTGCCAACGTATACTAGGAAAAGCGAAATTCCAAACGGTACGCAAAAACTGTGTTCACCCACAGACAATGCAAGAACAGAACTGCTGACAAGTGACTGGGGTAATAACATTCCATTCAACACTTCCTACTCAACTCAACACTCAACACATTTTACAGAGTAATTGCATTCTATGCGTTGTCATTATCATTGACCACAAGTATACCATTAATGACGTCACGATGCTGCACATCATTTGCGCCGGAGAACATTGACTTTTATCTGTGAAAGACTGACACCATGTCAGCAGGATACTTTTCAAGCGGATAGTTACTCTGTAATGATGACATGCTGATGGGAATTAAGAGAAATCTGAAAACTTTCTTTTTTTTTTTTTGTTTTAGAAATTATCAACTTAAAAATTCAATGAAAGCCTATAGAATTATTTTAAAAGTCGTTGATATATACAAGTTGATAATTTTGCATTCTAAAAGTATGAATATTTGCAATAATAAAAAAAAAAGTCGTCTGGTTTTAGCGGCATCGCAAACATGTGCGGATTACATGGCATCACAAAAATTTAAATTCTCTATATCAGTATGTTAATTCTTTAATTCTGTAAATGACTATCTGGGAATAAGAAAAGCTTTACTGAGCAACATAGATATGTAGTTCTCAGTGATGTCAAAGAGATTTTTTTAAACTATACAACATCCAGACATAATAGGGCAATTTTATCTGTGAAGTACGTGAGAAAAAAAACCGTTTCACTTCATTGCAAGCCCTTCTAAGAACGCCGAGATGATTTTTATGAAAATCTAATATGCAAAATATAATATTTAAAACCTTGTTGTTTCAATATCCTTTAATTGAAATCTTTAAAAGAGAAATGTTGTTATTTTTGTTATAGTTGTGGTTAAATTGGAACTAATATTCTTAGTCGATATCAATATTTTTCGGTAATATTAAAATAAAAGTGCCCAAAGTCTGGAAAAGGTTTTTAAAATGAATTACTGTGCGAATAATTTCTACTAACCTTTTAAGTAAATACAAACTTTCAGAGGTCAACGATTTTCTGAAAATAACATTTTCAATTTCCTGTATAATGATATTTTTACAAAAGAAAAATCAAAATATTTCAAAAGAAAAATATGCATAGATTAAACAAATATAAATGGGAAAAAATTTTGCCTTAACTTTTCGTGATAATTATGATTTTTCTTTTTAGTTTTAAAATACCAATTTTTGAGCTCTTATTAGAATGAGCCATTACGGTGAAACAAGTTCTTTTAGAGCTTGCAAGAACTACAAAATAAACCAGAGTCTTTTTTGACAGATGCGGATATCATATTACAGGAATTTAGCACCACCCAAATGCTACTCATGTTTACCAGCACATCGATTTTGACTAATTAAATTCAATAAATTCTGATTAAAATCGATGTTGACACATACTACATATGGAAAAATGTTGGATCGACAAGTTTGTTTTGAATAACTTTGACAGTTAAGCCCCGAGTACAATATTTCTGCTGAAAATTAAAACTTTTCGTTCAGTTATATTATCAATAAAACCATGTGGATTGTGGCATGTTTTGGGAACTTCATAGATTTTTATTTCATATGATAGAATTGGTTTTGTTCTTTTACTGAAGTTGTAATATTCCGACAGCCTTCTGAGGAGAGAAAACAAATAGCATCAAAAAATCACATTCACTAAGGCACACACAAGAACATGCCTCCATGTAGATAGATAGATAGATAGATAGATAGATAGATAGATAGATAGATAGATAGATAGATAATGAACAGATTGAGATAGATAGATAGATAGATAGATAGATAGATAGATAGATAGATAGATAGATAGATAGATAGATAGATAGCTGTGCCTGGTGGATATATTATTGCATAAAACGCACACAAACGATCTTCATTAAATATATATATATATATATATATATATATATATATATATATATATATATATATATATATATATATATATATATAAAGATATGGGAATAATAGATAATAGACCTCCTTTTGGGTGGGCGTGATTATATATATATATATATATATATATATATATATATATATATTATATACATATATCTATCTATCTATCTATATATATATATATATATATATATATATATATATATATGCGTGTGTGTATTTGTGTGCGTATTAACATTCACGCCCATACATGTAGAAGCAGCTTCTGCCTTCGTACACAAGCACTTACTGTTTCAGACTTCAAATAAGAAATAATCTATTAGGATCCATTAAAGACGACCTTACTCTTACATACCCCTCGGTAGTAGAACGGGGCGGGGCTGATAGGTGATGGGACCTGAATCTTCTTCCGTTCCAAAGTCAAAGCTTTTAAACCATCAACCAGGGAAAAGCATGACAAGGTCTTGCGAGGCAACTTCCGACCGTTTCCCACGTGCACCGCACGAACCTAACCAACTTTTTCGATCGACTCGAAACTTACATGGCCAAAGAGCATTCCTCATAGTGCAATGGTTAGCATTCGGATTTACCAAGTTATTAGGTTCGATACTAAAGCGGGGTGCATATATATGGCCTTGTGTCCGACTTTGTCAAACAAACATGCATCAGTGCGACTGTGGCCATGAAGAAAGTCATCACATTGACATGAGCATAGTTTTTTTAACCTCTAAATAATTATGAAGGCTTGAACCTGTCTTTCGTATATTCTCAGTGGAACGTTTATTTTATTTACTTGTAAAATTGAAAATCTCAACGCTTTTATCACACGTGGATAGAAAACGATCAGATTGATTCTTTTTCTACGGATTATCAAACCTTTACAGCTTATTTAAAGCCATAAAATATTTTTAGATTGTAATATTTATTTTTTTTTTTTTTTTTAAATAATAATAGATTCGTGATACAAGTATTACTAATTAACCTATAGCTAGGTTAGAAGAGGTCTATCTATAGCTTTCCCAAGGATAATTGTGCGTAAGTTAATATAAACAACATAACAGGAACTGGAACTCGTCTCTCCGATTAACAAATCCGTACCATTATCCATTACACCACCCGCACATCTAAGATTACATCACCTTGTATTCCCAAGCTGTCACCCATTAAGTATGATGTTGCTTTAACTTCGGTAATTGTACTGGAATCGCTGCTGCTGCTGCTTCTTCTTCTGCTTCTTCTTCTTCTGCTTCTTCTTCTTCTTCTGCTTCTTCTTCCATCAGATTGAACGATTTCTTCCTCTCTTATGTTTTCACTTTTCCAGTCATCAACGCCATTTTCTGACACCTGTCATCAAGCGATAAGAAACATTTTTTTTTTTTTAATTAAAATAAAAATGTCTGTTCCGTTAAAACAGAAACATTGATGAATTGTGAACAAGATTAAACCAAAATTACTTACTTTTTCTTACTAAAAAGGAGTGAAAAACAACTTCTTATGCAGCCGTTGAAAGTAAGTAGCTTCTCCTTTTCCATCTCCACCTTGATGATTATCCTGCATAATAGACAGCATGCCCTGGTTCCCAAGCCACATTTCGCCCCTGATATATATATGTATATATATATATATATATATATATATATATATATATGATTAAAACGAAAGATGATCCCCGAGTGCTTGCTATAATATATGGGTTTAATAGGGCGTTTAAGGAAATTCGACGAATAAAAAGACAACAAAAAGATAAAAATATCAACAATAAGATTGATGGTGTTTAATATACAGAGTGTTTGAAAAGTAATTCCCCATTTTAAAGTACTTATAATTTATTTATTAACTATATTTTTTACAAGAAATGAATATGAGATGAAAGCGTTTAGTATGAGATTTTATTTAAAATTCGATATGGGCACAAAGTTTCGCTACCGCCCTGGAATTTCATCAACTGATTTCAACAGGAACTCTTATGGTATGGAAGACATAACTTCTTGTATTCGACCTTTTTGTTCTTCCAAAGTCTTGCTTTGGTATAGTAGACTTACTTCTTTAAACAACCCCAAAGAAAAATGTCACAGGATGTTAGGTCAGGACTCCTGGCTGACCACTCAGACATAAACTGGGGAGTTACTTTTCAGTCTGTATGTATATCAGTAGGCCATTTGTCTAAACCGAAATGTACTTTTTCAACGAGACGAGAAATAAGCAATGAAGTGGGATTCATTCTTCAGATGAATTTTGTTGTTGTTTTTAGTTGTTGTTTTTTTGTTTTGTTTTGTTTTTTTATGTCTCGTATTACTGTAAGAAAATTTAAATTAGTCTAGTAGTTTGCCACGATTAGGGTTGTGGAGGGTTTGTAGAAGGCTCTCTGTGGAAACTATGTTCTCTGATTAAATCTAAACATCTGTTTAATCCTTTAATATGTAATTCTATTTTGAAAATGAGTTTCAACTCTGATTTCCCGATATATATATATATATATGTGTGTGTGTGTTTGAACATCTGAAATGAAATACACTTAAGATGAAGAGTACAGGTAATATGATTAGATTAGAGTAAATGATCAAATATATGGCTGAATACGGGCAGTATTATTGTCAAAATATGATACTGAATGTGTTCAGATGGCATATTAATACACTCTGTCGTTAAAATAGGCTTTTGTTCTCGCATGCTTTTGATCTTCCTGATGGCGAATACCATCATGTGATACATTAACCACCGCTTCTTGCACCGTTTGATCAACAGTTCTGGCCAAGGAAGCTGTCGGACATTATGCAGTTGGTCATCACGGAACTACTTTGCAGATAGGGTAAACCATACTTAGTGAAAGATGGAAACACGGGAATAGTATTAAATACAACACGCAACGAAGAAGAAGAAGAAGAAGATTTACATTGGGTTAGTGACAAATATGATGCATCGCTCTCTCTCACTAAATATATATATATATATATATATATATATATATATATATATATGCACGTGTCTCTTATGCATCAACAGGTTGATAGATAATTTTACGCAGAACACGTAATAAAAAATCTAATAATACAAGTGCTCAATTCTTTGGAACAATCTAAGATCGAGCTAAAATTAATTATAACAATGCGTTGGTTCGATCACTTTCTCTTTTCGTCTAGAAGTATTATATGTAGGACTCGCTGCCGAAAGGCGAAAATGAACTGGCTGATGAGATTTATATTATATATATATATATATATATATATATATATATATATATATATATATATATATACACGCACATCTACGTTTGTGTAGGTGTAAACATTTTTTGTTTTCACTTATATGGATTGCCGTACGTTCCTTTTTCGTTTCCTGTATAACCTTTTATTCTGTGTGTGTCCACATGTTGCCCATTCTGATTATTTGGCCGGGAATGTTCACGGACATAAAAATGAATGAATTTCTCTCGTCGAAAACTTTAGCGAACCAGTTTTAGTGGCTGCCGCCGCCGCCGCTTTGCTGCCAAGAATTGACCAGCGGACTAGCAACGAATGTCTCTACCTTTGACATCGCAAGGAAATTTTATCAGCGTGGAAATTGAATAACGACATCTCTTCGCCTCCATCGGATACAAAAGAATAAGATTTATCTCGAGTGAAGCGGAGAAAAATATAGTTTGCTATACCCGCCATACCCGAATCTCTTCCTTTGTTTTCTTTCGCCTGGAAGCCTATATTTTGTAATCTCGCGGCTACTTCTCGTTTTAGCCCTAATCTCGTCGCTCATCTTGTTCTCGCGCTTATCTCATTATATATCTCGTTTTAGTGCTTATCTCATTTCCCATAAAGCTAGGTTACTTTCTTAGCAAGCGCGTTCTCGTTTTTACGATATCTTTCCATTTAATATCGCGTGTATTCTCGCATTCTCTCGTTATTCTACTCACCTTATCTTTCTTTTGAACTTCGATAAGCAATCTTTTTCGGGTTTTTTTTTTTTGTAGTTTTTTCTTTACTTTTATTGTTTTCATAACTCTTGTTTTGGTTACGCTTTCGTGTCTGCTTTATTTCTGACATTTTCTTGCGTTCATTTGGGCCTCATTTTTATAACATTCTGCCTTTTCATTCTTTATGTATTCATGTAATCACTTATGTTTCCATCTCTATATCACTTCTTCTTCTCTATCTATCCCCCTCTTTCCTCTTCTTATGTAGATAAATTGGTAGATAGATTTATGTGGAAACAACTTTCCTATCCCATTTCCTTCCTTACCTTCCTCTTGATATGAATTATATCTCTCTTTCTCTCTTCACCTCTCTCTCTCTCTCTCTCTCTCTCTATATATATATATATATATATATATATATATATATAGTAGTTAGTATGAAAAACTAGGTAATCCGTATGGGTAGACCCAAGGAGGATAAAGTCCAGAGAGCTCAATGTAAATCCAGAGCAAATAATTTAAATAAAAACAGACCACTTTAAGGTTCCATGTAATAAATTATTTCACCACAGCCCTTTTAAAGGACTGCGGATTATCAGACTTTATTTCCAAAGGTTGAAACAAAAAAAAACCTTTGGAAGTAAAGTCTGATGATCCGCAGTCCTTTAAAAGGGCTGAGGTGAAATAATTAATTACATGGAACCTTAAAGTGGTCTGCTTTTACTAAATATATATATATATATATATATATATATATATATATACACACACATACACACAGGGTTATTCAGAAAGAATGAATCGATTTCATTAAGCAATATTTTAATAAGGAAAAGCAATAGAAAACTCCGGCCAAGTCACGAGTATTCTACTCACTTTTATTTCCTGTCTTACAAGTGTTCAATGTGGCCACCACCTGCAGCACGGGCAACATCAATGCCATAAGAGAATTCCTCCCAAACGCGTATCTGCATATCCTGATCCACTGAGTTGATTGCTGTTGTTATTTGATGTTTATGGTCATCTGAAATTTGTAGTCAACCTGGACTTTTTCTTTTACACAGACACCCACTCTCTTGAAACTGATTAGAATACCGTCGAATGTTCAGAGGATAGGG
>OZ010588.1:66840456-66882956 GCA_963932145.1 Acanthosepion lycidas | reverse complement strand
TAAAATAAGGCGTTTTACACTTGATCAAAATTATAAGACCAGGGAGTATAAATTGTTAGGTATAGGGTAATTCCAATATATATATATATATATATATATATATATATATATATATATATATATATATATATATATATATATATATATATATATATTTATTAAAGACATTTTTTTATGTTTAACGTTCTTTTTATAGATACAAGTATTTAAGTAAATGCTCTGTTTATAATAAACAGTATTAAATAACATTTACCGGCCTGAATGTCCGAGAAATTTTCATAGAAAATATTCGTCCTTGGGAGATTTCATGGAAGATTGAAGTTTATAAGCAGTAAATTCGACCTTGTCTACCGAACGATCCTTGGTGCCCGAATCGGTTAGGCACGTCAGCGTAAATGACGGTTCCGTATAGGATGCAGGTTCGAATCCTGTCCAAGGACGAATATTTTCTATGAAAATTTATCGGACATTCAGGCCGGTAAATGTTATTTAATACTGTTTATTATAAACAGAGCATTTACTTAAATACTTGTATCTATAAAAAGAACGTTAAACATAAAAAAATGTCTTTAATAAATAAATTGTCGGACTTTGTCCATTTCGTAATATATATATATTCTAAAATTAATTTTATTGTCATATATAACATGTGGTACATCTATGGGGAAGTGTGCTAGATATAAACATCATGGACATAGAAATCAACACTGCATCGTGACTTTCAGTTTCGTGCCTGTAGTGATAGACAGAACAACAGTTACTGCTATATATATATATATATATATATATATATATATATTAAGAGGCGCACCGGGTTTAACTGTAGCTCTCTTGGCCCCGAGGGACGCAGGTGCAAATATTTATTTATAAATTTCTGGAACATTCAGGCCGGTAGGTGAAAATAAAAAATATAAATATTTTATAATAAATAAACGGAGCACCTACTCAAATAAGAGTATGCACTTAAAAAATAACGTTTAAGGGTTAAAAATCCGTCTGATTCTTAAAAATCGAATATAATTCCTCTGTTCACTGATAGATGGATTAAAATGAAATCTGTTAAAATACACAGCTAGTTTTACTTTTCCCAATTTGGACTATTTCTCCGTCATCATTTCCGGTTTTCTCTCTTCTCTCGTCGATGTTCTTCTTAATTACTAACATTCTCCTTACAAGATATACGTCCCTTTTATGATTTTCCTTTCCTATTCATCTGCTTAGCGGACCTGTCTTAGCTGCTTGATTCTCGTCTCAGATTTCATTTTTCATTTAATCCATCCTCTTATATTTTTATCCACTCTAAAACTAATTTTACTGTCATATAACCTATGATCTAATCTTCGGTTTCAGAGGATTTGCCACTTTGCATGAAGGTGTCAAATTATTTGCTTCATTTACCTTTTCTTTTCTTTTTCCCTATCCAGTCTTTCTATGTTTATTTAGCGGGGTACAATCAGGTGTTAAGAATAAGGATATTTAAACTACTATCCTATCTATATACACAGCAGTTAGATAGATAGATAGATAGATAGATAGATAGTGCACCTTACTGTGGATGAGTTCGTATGAATCTTTTATCACAATCCATTATAAGTGTAGCTAGTTTGATCCACATCGAATGTTCCGCATTGTGACTTTGGACCGTACTAATATAAGATCTATTATTGTTGCGTTGTATTCAGAAAATTCATCTCTAAACCTAGTTGGAAGAAAAGAGCATTAGATCATCTTTCTATGTTTCTATTTGTACCTCCCGCTCGGATAGATAGATAGATAGATAGATAGATAGATAGATAGATAGATAGATAGATAGATAGAAAATTTTTAACGCAGTAGTCTCTTCCTCTACTGCTGTTAAAATGAATAGTAATGGCCCTTCTTGTGGTTAGTTTTGTGCCATTATAAGTTAAAAATTCCAGCTTGCTGCTTTTCCACAAAATGTCTTCCGATATCTGACAGATATCTTTATTTAGAAAATATTTTAATTCTCCACCTTGCAAGCAGAATGCATAATTTAACACACATTTAAATGCATCTGTAACCGATTTAGTCAGGATCATCTCCTGAGATACTCTTCTCTTGTCTGTCTGAATGAATAGTTAAAGAAAATAGTATCGTGCATTTCGTTTACTAAAGCGCCCTGGCATAACTTGTGTTCCATCAGTCCGCAAACCAGCGAGAAATAAGTTGATGTGATTCGAAAGAAGTAATCTGAACTTTTGCTTGACCTTCAATAGAAAGAGGAAATATTTAACATAAGCTGTTTCCACTTTTCTGTCTCCAGCTCTCTCTTTCTTTCTTTCTTTCTTTCTTTCTTTCTCTCTCTCTCTCTCTCTGTGTACATATATATATATATATATATATATATATATGGTTTCATTTGTCTACCACTATTCAGGTATCAGTTTCTCATCATATTGATCTCTATTTCAGTCAGTTAAGGTTTTAATGTTAATAGATTTAGTCATGTTTGTTCTGTGTTTAATCAAAAATTAATGTTCCAGGTTAGATCAAGAATTAGATGTTTGTTCGAAATTTTATTAAGAATTAGGCACGTTTGTTCGAGGTTAGATAAAAAAAGAATTAGAAGAGTTAGGCGAGGGTATATCAAGAAATTATGTTTTCCGAAGTTACATGAAGAATTAGACATGTTTTTCCAAAGATATATTCAGAATTAGGCATGTTTGTTTGAGTATAAATCAAGAATTAAACATGTTTAGTCAAGATTAGATCAAGAATTTGTTAAGTTTGTTCGAGATTAGATCCAGAATTAGACATGTGAATCATGACGAAGCAATGAATTAAATCTATTCGCGATAATGTAGCTGCCCCACAGGTCTCTATCCTTGGACGTACATTGTTTCACAACTTCATCAACGACCTTCGTGATGTCATCAGTTTGTAAGGAGGTATTCATGCTGATGATACAACTATTTACCACTTAACGGTATGTCTTTTAGGTCCGACAAAGTAAAGGTAGTATCTGCTCTCGAAAATGAACTCTAACCAGTTGTTAATTAGGGTTAGAAATGGCTTGTAAATTTCAAGGCCTTCAAAACGAAACTTCTATCTTTAATCATCATAGGGAATCATTTTTGCCCTCCGTCAGCATGTTAACATCCAGGATTGCAACACTTTGCGTCTTCTTGTATTCACGTTTTTTTTTTGTTGTTTTTTTTTTTTGTTTTTTACTGATATGAAGTGGAGTGATTATATTGACGTAATTACTAGATCTTCTGCTAAGAAGACTTATTCACTGTGTCGTGCAAGACAATCTTTCTCATTGGAATCCATCTTTCACATTTCTACATCTGCTATTCGTTCGTTCATATATTTATGCCATATCTGGTTTGGTGCCCCAGCTGTTTACATTTTGCGTTCTTAGATTCAACTACTTATTTGAGTAGAGCTTCAAAGGATGAAAATAAGAAAAGGAAAATTAAAAAAAGAAAAACTTGTTTAGCATTTGACAATGACAATATTAATACTGGGAAATATTTTCATTGTTCTAATGAGCTTTTGTTCTTAACATCCCGACAGCGTGAATTTAAACGAAGTCCTAGACTAGCAACTCGGTCACATTGTTTTACTGCTGAAATATCCAGATGTAATCGTAAGTTCTATTCAAATAGTTTCTCGCACTTCTCACATCTGCAACTCTCTACTGATTTCTTGCTTCCTTATCACTTACAATTTTCAAAAATTAAAATGCAACGTCAATCGTCATCTGCTGTCTTCCTGAACTCTGTTTCTTTCTCTTTGTCTTTTACTCTTAGTAACTTCTTGCGTCTTAGTGGCATTAGTGCCTTGCTTGGATTTAAATCATTTTAAAAATCTTGAAAAATAAAAAATCTCTTGTGTCGCATAAATATTTTTTTCATTAATCAACTCTTGTTTTCTTGATATACCTACATGTCTACATTTATATTTATCGACCTATTCTCTGTCTACCGACTTGACTGTCTGTCTGATTGTTCACATTTGTCTAACCACGCAATTAAATGCCTGCCTCGTTCTGTGACTCTGTATACCGAAGTACAATGCCTGGTTGAAACACATGAGTACGAGTTTTTGTTTTGTTTGTTTGTTTTTTTTGGGGGGGGGGTCAAATCGGTATTCGATTTTGTAAAACTATATTGCAAGAAGCAAATTTCTCAAAAACCTTGTCAGTACACTTTGAAACCATCTCTCAACTGCCATAATAGCTACTACAAGTAAGTAAATTTTCCCTTAGCAAGTGTGTTTTTCCTTCAATTTTCAAACCCTTGTAAAGTAATACTGTGCGTTCTCCGATTAGCTGTTTTTTCTGCTTTCTTGTTTTTCTAGCACGATCACCCAAGTTAAGCAACGTTGAGTCTGGTTAGTACCTAGATGGGTGACCGCTTGGGAATACCAGGTGATTCAATATTAAACGTACAGGTGGTATAATGAATAATGGAGTCCCAATTGCCGTCGGGTTCGTCATATTCAGTTATGCGCAAAAACCTTTCGGAAAAGTATGAATCCACTTCTTCTTCTACAGCAATGGGTTAATTAGTAAGACCTTTATTACGAAATCGTTATTTTCTCCCTCTCCTAAAAATATCTTACAATCTAATGATATTTTAAATAACTTGAAAAGGGTTTATAAACCGTAGAAAACGAAACAATCAATCAAACTAGTGTCTAGGAATCTACGCAAAGAAAACTTCAGATATTTTTGTTTAATCAAACCAGTATTAAGAAAGCACATCTGCCTCAATACACTTGTCATATATATATATATATATATATATATATATATATATATATATATATATATATATATATATATATATATATATATATATAAGGAGGAGGGCTTGGATTGAGGAATCGAAGAGCCGACTTCGAATTCCAGTCGAATCCATTACATTCACTGCTAATACCCTTGGGAAAGGTGTGAATCCTCTTCTTCTCCCTCCAGTAAATAGCAGGACACACTGGATTCTATAGCCTTGGATGGCAACTGGTCTAGAAGGGCAACTCTGAATTCAAAACCTGCAGAGGGTCGTAGTGCACCAAGTCTCTGCATTCGGCCCTTCAAAAAGTGTGGATGGTTCTACACAAAACTTTCACCACTATAATCAACTCTCATGTGCTGGTGTCGTGCTGCTAGTTGCCTAGGAACTGATCTGCTTATCGAATTCGACGGGAGAGTCGAGTATATATATATATATATATATATATATATATATATATATATATATATATATATATATATATATATATACCCACACGCACACATAAAAGTTGTCTAGGGAAATTAAAGCCCAACCACCTCTAATCAAAATAGATTGAATTTGCATTAACAGCTCAAAATATTAAGATTGTCTGCGCTTATAAATTAAGTAAATTTCTTTGAAAGTTATTCCTAACATCGCTTGAAAATGGAACGAAACTCCGAATTTTAAGTTTAATTTTTATTATAAAAATTTCAACTTTAGTTTCAGTTTTGAAACATAGAAATGTCTGTGTCACGATGGAATCGTATTTTTTTAAAGAAAAGAAAATATTTATAATATTATATACATATATATATATATATATATACATACATACATATATACATATATATATATATATATATATATATATATATATATATATATATATATATATATATATATATATATATATATATATTGTTTTTATTATTTCTAGCTTAGCAATAAGCGTTTTTCTAATTTTCTTTCTAGAAGTTTTGGTTTAGATTTTCTGTTTTATAGATTTCTCTATAATTATGATTCATCTTTCATCGCTTGCTTCTCTCTCGGTTTGTAAAAGTAATGCAATACTTTCTTTATGAATTTTCAAACAAATATCTGCGGGTTTGATTTATTCGGAAAAGATATAAGAATACTTCAGAAGATTCCCCTGGAATAAACTGCCAGCGTGCGGATAGAAAATGTATTCAGCAAGTAAATATAGAATAGGGGACAAGACAAGGATTTATTTAACCTTTTCATTGTATTTATTTACAGTTCCTATGAGAACTTACCAGGAATTAATATTGGTAGACATAATCTTAACACCATAAGAAACACTGATGACACTGTGCTGATGGCATACACAGAAAGAAAACAGCGGATATTTCTAGACAAGGAAGTAGAAGAACGCGGGAACAAAGGACTAACTATTAATTGTAAAGGCACAGAATGGAGAGCCATTATACATAGGGATAGCCCAAATTGAAAACTTCAAAATCAAGCAAGCACAGAAAAACAACAATCGCGGTGGGATACTAAATAATAATCTAAATAAAATATGAAGAAAAAATGTGTTGAACTGTTATGTAATATAAATCCTGTTATATCGTAATTAATTTTGTGCAGTGTCCTCAGAGATGATGAGGAGATGTGGTTCTACAGAAGAATCGTGTGAATAACATAGACGGAGCATGTGATCAATGAGGAAATTTTGAGGAAAATAGGAACAAAAAAAGATAATTGTCCTTAGTCTTAGGAAGAGATCGTTGAAATCTCTGCGGAAAGAAGGCTTTGAGAAATTAACATCCACAAGGCATACTGAATGCAAGAATCACAGAAGCAAACACAGAGTAACATTACCTAACAATGGCTGGGGAGAATTTAACTGAAACCTTCCTTACAGCTACAAAATACTGGAAGAAGTGGAGAGCTATGACTGTCCTCGTCCTAAAGGGATACGACATATAAAAAGATAAAGATGATAATATGGACACTTTGTTGGGGTATCAAAGGAAAACAAGTTACCTAAAATTATATCCACTCTTTACATCCACTCTTTACAGTATTATGAGTTATTTCAATAACACCTTCAAACTTTCCTCAGATATCTAATTCATGTGATTTTTGTTTTTTTCCTTATTTTCCTTTAGTTTATTTTTTCTTTGTTGTCTTTTCTTGAGTTTTACTATTCAATTTGACAACGATCCTTGCTAGGTTTTTATTCCACAATGTTTAAGCAACAAAAGCTACAACTACCGCAACCACCTAACAGATTATATTCTATTCAAAAATGGCGAACGAGCTAGACTTTTGATCTGAATAGGGTGATTCGATTTAATTTCAATATCCCAGAGCATTTGAGATTATTATTCTCTATGGCGAATTCTAGCACAAATCACGGTGAATCACTTCTCCCATCTGTCTATTTTCGTTCTCTGTTTTAACAGGCTACATTATTCATGTATAATATGACTGAAAACAAGTTTCTCTCTTTCCCTATATATATATATATATATATATATATATATATATATAATTTCATATATATAGATATATATATATCAGCTTTCCAGTAAAGCTGGGCGAGAATCCGAAGATATAGTATGTGAGAAAAATTTCGACTTTAACATATTTCACCGATGAACCGGCATCATCAGAGAAATATCTTGTAAAATAAAATTAGTTTTCTGATAAAGTTTTTCGACTAGTTCTATCTTTTTATCTATCTATCTAGCTATATATATATATATATATATATATATATATGGGTGTGTGTGTGTGTGTGTCTGTGTGCGCGTGTGCGTGTGTGTGAAATGTCTTTATATATATATATATATATATATATATATATAAGGAATGGGAATAAGTAATTCTAAAAAGATTTTACTTATGGTTTCACATCGAAAAGTGCTCCATGCCACACATCGTGGCAGAGCTAAATTTTATAAACTAATAAAAATTGCTTCTTTTTCCATATTGTCAGATTGGGCTACCCTCCTCTCGTGCGAGATTGGTCGATGTTATTACCGACTATGAACTGGCGTGGGTGGATGAAGGTGCCTATTTTCGATCACAGACACCGACCGTCTGAAGACTGCTCGCTGCGCATGAAACTGACCGTCATGGGCGGTCGCTGCTTCTCCAGAATTTAGTTACATATATATATATATATATATATATATATATATATATATATATATATATATATATAAGATTCCGCTACCTTGGTTTCAACCTTTCGGTATCTTTGGTCAATTTCTTTCCTGGTTTAATTCAACTCTGACCATTAACTTAATTTCCTTATTACATATATATATATATATATATATATATATATATATATATATATATATATATATATATATATATTCGACAATATTCTAGAATTGTTATTCGTCCATGCATTGAATATTGGCATCAAAATTGCCATGTATTTCGAGATATTTGATAAAATCCAATGGTGACTCGGCAATGTTATCGGTCCTGACCTGACATCTCTGCTTCATGCAACCACACACACACAAACACAAATACACACACAAACACAAATACACACACACAAACACAAATATACACACACAGACACACACACGTACACACACACACATATATATATATATATATATATAATTTCATTATTTTTAATAATAATTTCGCGCATTGGTATTTTTCACTTGAGCTTAATTACAAATCTTCTCAATACCTCAGTACACTCTTTAGAATCCTAAACTTTGCAGTAATTTTCTTGTTTGAACGAACCAGATTCTTCCCTGCATTTGCAGTTCTTCCAAAGATTTGTCTTTTTTCAAAATGCTCCTACGACGATGAGCACAACTCTACTCTTCATGTTCCACAATTATTTCAGTTCTCTTGTAAGGCTCAGATGTTTCTCCAGCTATTCATATTCATTTCATTTTTCTCTGTGGTCGTCTAAGACCAAAAAAAAACACACAATCTGACGACTCTTCTTTATGATCATGATATCTGGCCTTCTGCACTGTAAGATCGTACATTTCCTATGAATGTCCTTGCTCGAGAGAATGTTGATTTTTTAAAGACAAAATTTGATATTTCCTTACATTTGTTTCTATGATCAAATCCTTGCCGTTTGCACAGTTCACAATAGACCACTCTTCGTATCCGAACATGCCTACATTTGACCTCTTTCTGGGCCAATCTGACACATCATATCTTTTAGTACAGGGGTCGGCAACTCATTCGACCCCGCGGGCCGGATCGTGTTATAATGACGGGTCGAGGACCGGACGACGGCCATTAATGAAAAATTAAGGAAAATTACATATGCACACCCCACCTGTCAACCTAAATATTTAAAACCATAATAAAAATAAACATGGAGAAATCAGAAAAACAAAAGAAAATCTAAAATTAAAAAACACCTAACGAAAATTAGTTTTCCTCAAGGAACGTCAAAATACTTCAAATTGAAAAAAATCAACCGAAGTGAAATGGATGAAATTATGACGTGTAGGTTTGAAACTGTTATTGAAAATTGTTCCACAAACGAACCACACACACATACACACACACATCAAACAAAAACGAAGCAACTTACATAGGGTTGGTGGCAGGGGTAAGCGATGGGAGGGTCGCTGTTGGAGGAATGAAATAGAAAGCCGACTGAGACAACATTGTCCCTTTGAAGTTGTCGCCGGTCGGCCGCTCAGTCAAATCGGCTCTCAGTTTTTGTTTTATGTTTATTTTTTTTTTATTTTTTACGCTGAAATGGAGGTGATTGGGTTTTGATCGTTTTTTTTTTTTTTTTTTTTTTTGCAGTCATAGTATTCAAATTCGGTTGGGTGGATCAGAGGAAGATAACAGCAGGCCTTTTGTCGAATTCGAAAGCCTCGTCTCTCATGTTAAAAATAGTCATTGGTAATCAGGCTCGCGGGCCGGTCAAAATGCCTTCGCGGATCCGGCGCGCGGGCCGTAGGTTGCCGACCCTTGTTTTAGTATTTCATGTCTTCTCTGGTTCGAATTACCAGTCTTCTTATTTTGATCTCAAATATTTGTTGTTTATATTTGATATATTTTATGTTTTGTAATTTCATTCTTTTGAACGGTTCTGTTTTGTTTGTAGTGACAATTTTAAGTCTTTTTTTTCCTTTCTATTGATGTATTGTAGTTGGTTGTATATCCTCAGTTTTAAGACTTTTATCCAGTTAGTTTTTTCCGTCTTAATTCTTTGTCCATGTCAAGAATTAATTTCTCAAAGACTGACATTTTATGTAGCTTATTCCGTAATTTCCCTTTTAGATTCGCTTCTACGACTAACCAATCGTTTTTTTGTTTTTTTTGTTTTTGTTTATTGTTTTTTAATTTTCTCTTTTTTATTCGTATTTCCTTCTTTTTCTAGAACGTCAAGCAATTCCCCAACATTCGTTTTCGAGTTATATAGTTTTCGATTGATTTATCGAAATTTTCTATTTTCGTTTTTGTTTTCTTCAGAAATATATTACCTGACTTATCTTTCTTTCCATGTTTTTTCTTAGTTTCTTATTCATTCATTTTTATCATTTCATCCCATTCTTACACTTTGTTTTTTCTTTCTTTTATAAGCGTTTTTTTATTCTATTTTCTTCATATCGCGGGATTATTTTTTTTTAATTATTTATCTTTCATTTTGCCTCAGGCATTTTTCTACCTTCATGTAAATTACTGTCCTTTCTGTCTCCCTTTAGCATTTTTTATTTTCTCTTTCTTTCCTTTCGCCAATTTTGTGTTCATCCTACGATCTTCATATATATATATATATATATATATATATATATATATATATATATATATATATAATATTTGCTTAGTATGACAGAAGACCAAATGGGAAAAGAAAATGTGCGTAGGAAGCTTATGTCATGCTAGTCTCAACTTCGGAATACTGGCAGTTGGTGTCGGAAAAGAATGCCTACCAGTCAACTCCCTTCGGGCTTCTCTTCTTGACGATAATAGTACACACATACACACAAACACACACGCACGGACACACAGATATATATATATATATATATATATATATATATATATATATATATATATAGTGGTTAGATCGTTCGCTTTCCGACCATCAGATACGGGTTCGAATCTCATCTTGGTCGATTTATCAGGCGAGGCAATCCAAGAGTGCAGCATCATTGGAAAGTGCCTGGAAACGATATCACGGCCTGATCAAAGCCTTGTGAGTGAAATTGTGTAGACAGAACTATTTTGAAGTCATCGTGACCGACAGTTTGTTCAGACTGTTGGTCAAACCAGATAAAGCGCTCTCTAAAATAAACTGTAACTGGGCCCCGCACAGCATACTTGCAGTATAAACCACAGCTGAGCTCTAGAGATGTTAAACAAACACAAATGTTCTTGAGCAGGTGGGATTGGCTATCCCCCCCCCTATTAGACAGGTATACTCGGATACGAGTGGCGAGTCACCATACATACATGAATGGCCGCTCGTATCCTAGTATGCATAGCTAGCTAATCCCTGCTCAAACACATTTGAATTTTTCTACTCAATTTCACTCACAAGTGTTAGGTCAATTCGTGGTATATTTTTCAGGCAGTACTCCCCAAAGGCACCGCATGCTGGGTTAGTCCCACCAGGCCGATATTATCAAGTTCACCACACATATACACACAGCTTGAGGCAATCGAATGTCTAGCCCCACTGATGAGCTATGATACAACGAAACAGTCTGTCTGTGGATTGATCCCACTCGGTCATTGCCGTGTTTATTCGAAGAATAAGTACGTAAAAATTAGACCCTATTCAATCTGACACTGACAGCTCGCTGGTAAAATCTCCAACTGATGCCATATCAGTCGGGTTTCAATCCTGGCTTGAGGCAATCGGCTTCTTTCTGTGGATGACGATGTGCGTGTATCAAGAAAAAAATACAAAAGGAATACTGGTGTTTTAACCGACCCGTTATGCCCAATGTGGACTTTTTCAAGACAAAAAACGGAAATTCTGAGAAATCTTTATATATATATATATATATATATATATATAAACTTCATGGTATTATCATTCTCTTTATCTGCTTTCAGATTAATTTAAACCTTCAGTTTCTCCGGGTTTTATTTTTTGGGATTGATATTTATCTTGGTTTTGTTTTCGTTTTTCTTTCTTGTTTATTTTGCCTACCACATTCAATGAAAGGAAATAAAGACTGCTATATATATATATATATATATATATATATATATATATATATTTGCTTACATATCAAAATCCTTCCCACGAGCATGCATCGATCTATTTCAATCACGTGTCGACTCCCATCAGCACCCGTTATCAAAGTTACAACAGCAACAAGTCGCCTCAAATCTAAAGGAACAAAATCTACAGTGCCAGACTGAAATACCACAATCCCCAAGAGAATCACTTAATTCCATCAAACAATGAAAAAAAATTATTTCTCCGTTGGATAATGTTCATAATTGAGACAGATAGGCGACATTATAAATTTGTATGTGTTCTTTTTTCCTTATTAATTTAAACCGTCATTCCTTCTTTCTTTTCTTTTGTGTATATGCTTTTGTGTTTTTTGTTTATAAGCTATTATAAATCTTATTGTTTACTGTCTTCTCCCCTGACCATCTTACGTTACTGTCATTCTTTCTTTCTTTTTTCTTTTTTTCTCATTTGTATTTTTTACTTTGTTTATCAGTTTTCTTCATTGCTGTCATTTCTATTTTGCATCGTCTAGTTGTCATCTCTTGCTTTTTATTTTTTTTATTTATTGTTATTATTTCTACGTTCTTTACTTCATTTTCCAAAACGCTAATCTTTCACTTTTTGCATCTCTTATATTTAGCAAATTCCCCCCCTCTCTCTCTCTCTCTCTCTCTCTCTCTCTCTCTCTCTCTCTCTCTCTCTCTCTCTCTCTCTCTCTCTCTCTCTCTCTCTCTCTCTCTCTCTCTCTCTCTCTCTCTCTCTCTCTCTTCCTTCTTGTCTCTTTTTATTTAATCATTATATCATTCCTTCCAGTTATCCATCTTCGTCTTTTTTGTTCATTTCTTTCTGTTTTACGCTTTCCCTTTCTTTCTTCAAGTTTTTACTGCACGTTACTTCCCTTTGTTTTTCTCTTCATACGTTTCTATAAATGTAGCGAATGATGCGTGCGGTTAGGCATGATTCTGTGGATAAAAAGTGTGAATTGTTTCTCTTTAGGAGATAGATAGATAGATAGATAGATAGATAGATAGATAGATAGATAGATAGATCTTCATATCAAACTCATAGTGGATAACTATTCTCTTCACCTTATAGCTTTTCCTCCTTCCTACTTGCAAGTTTTCTTCTTTTTTGTCAAATATTTTCTTACTTGAATTTACCCCTTTCATTCTTTCAAGCTTTCTTTCTCACTTCACTTTTTAAAAAGATTATTAGTTTTAAAATGTGTTGTTTTTAGATATTTTCCCTATTTAAAGGAGACATTCATCATTTCTTATTATTTTTGAGTTCCATTAGTTTTTTGCTCGGATTAGTAAAATTCCTGAGGCCTAACCATTTTTATAGTTCAACACCATCTAAACATACTCCATTTTGTCATAAATACTTTGGGAATATGAACTGAGACGGTTAATGTCAGATCTTTTCAATCATGGTTGATCCTTCGTCAATTTAGAAACTTAAAGGTATTTTTTTTCTTTCTTTTTTTTTCCTCAGTAATCTGAATATCTGGAATTAAGCCAGCTTTCCATTGCCTCTTCTGACTGGAGAGGCGGGTCTGGATTCTTTGTCTATTCGTGATTTCCAAACAAATATTTCGTGCTGAACAAGCAAACATTTTCTTCCATTTCATGCTGAGCTGATTATTTTGTTTGAAAATAACGATAGTGACGAAGAATATTTAAAATGTTGATGCATTCAGAGCGTCGATTAAACACCAATATTAATACAAGTGCTAACAGGCGCAAATACTTTTCTACAAATATAAGTAATGCTAAGTGCGTTTAGGAATAGTTCTGTGGATAATAAACGGTGGGATTATTTCTCTTTAAGAGATTGATTGACTGACTGACAGAGAGAAAATACAGACTTAGAGAGAGAGAGAGAGAGAGAGAGAGAGAGAGAAAGGACTTAGATAGATAGATAGATAGATAGATAGATAGATAGATAGATAGATAGATAGATAGATAGGCAGACAGACAGAGAGAAAGAACAGACTTAGATAGATAGATAGATAGATAGATAGATAGATAGATAGATAGATAGATAGATAGAACAGACTTGGATAGATAGATAGATAGATAGATAGATAGATAGATAGATAGATAGATAGATAGATAGATAGATATGAACAGACCGAGATTACATAGATAAGTATATCTTTATATCAGACTAATAGTGAATTACTGAATGATAAAATAGAAATGTTACGCGTTTCGACTCTCGTTAGGACTTCTTCAGACTTTGTAAATAAACACATTCATTAAATCTTATATTTACAGGAATTGAAAGAAATACAAGGATGGTTGTAATTTTACATCGAAAAACACTGAAGATATAAGACTGTTTAATTTTTTCAAATTTATAGTGTCCGATGTATGTAGATGAATAAACTCATTCAAATTTCTATCAATTTTGCTTTGATATAGCACACATTGTAATAGCAGTAGTTCTGTGGGGAAAGGAGATATGCTGTATAATGCTTGATGTAAATTTATCATAGAAGATTCTGAATTCAATATACGTTCGATATATTTGAGCCTTAAATAATTACTTTCTCTTAATTCTTAAAGCCAGAATTATGAACAAAATTATTAGCTATCTATCTATCTAGCTAGCTAGCTAGCTAGATAGATAGATAGATAGATAGATAATAACATGAATTAGCTGTGATAGTTATATACATATGTATTAACACAAAAAATTAAGGGATAGCTAGCTAGCTAGATATTTACATGAACTAGTCAATATATGGACTAGTCCAGATATTTAGATATTTATATACATATTATGTATTTACACAGAAAATGAAAAGATAGATAGATAGATAGATAGATAGATAGATAGATAGATAGATAGATAGATAGATAGATAGATAGACTGACTGTGTACTAATGGTTTTTTATTACTAGTTTCTTTTATTCGTAGCACAATGTTTGACCCAAATTATTTCTGTCCACTCATTGGAGAACTAAATGGACGTATGCATGCACGAAAACACAAAAACAAACATTAACGGTTGAACCAAACCCCACTGTTGAGAATTGACAAGGCGTAACGAAAACGTGTTGGGCAGTACATTGTAATGATAAATGTGCCTCCTTTTCAGTTATCCACAGAGATTTATATGTTTTGTTATTGAGCTAATCGTGAGCTGTCTATTTCTACAGAAATAATACAGGTTTACCTGCGTCTAGGTAAAAAATGAGAAAACAAACAACAGATATTAATCCATATATATATATATATATATATATATATATATATATATATATATATTCAAAGAAATTTTATTCGACATTATTTACACACTAGCTTAGAGGCCGCCCTTCTGGTAGACTTTAAGCTAGCTCTTGCGAAGGGTTTGGGGCCTTCGAACTTTTGCCTTCAGCTCCTTATGTACGTAAAAGTTATAAGAATTTAGAAATAATAAAATTATTTTATCTTTCTTCGACGCCTTAATTCGGCATAATCTTTCTTCGTATACACAACCGATCTCCATAGTTTGTTTACATTTATTTTGCGCCCAATTTTTATTTTCTTTTAAAATCACCATTGTTTATGAACTCTTCACATAAAGTCACTCTTAATAAAAGACATTAGGGAAGTCGAACTATGTAATATTACGAATACGTCACAGCACACATATGAGCAACGTGCCGTGCCCCACTTAAGTTTTAATTACGGTTTAATTAGATTATATCAATTGCAATTGCGATGAAAAGAGAAATTACAGTTAAACCTTTAATAAAGATATCGGTCTATATTTTTGAGATGAGGTATTATAATTATTTACATTTTTCGGACTGTTATCCTCATCTTTATTGCTATATTCACGACGTTCCGGCTGTTTTACGTTCCGGTCATCTTCAGATGATTGGAATTTCGAACTGAACCCTTTATTTTGTCTACCTGGGTAGATTTTTCTAGTTTCACGTGCCATGCCTCTTATGGATGTGTCAATTATTTCCCTTTTACTCAGCACGCTAAGTTTTTATTCATCACTAAAGAATTATTTTTTAAACTTTTCACTCTGTTCAGTATTTAAATTTAACTTTAAATAATTTATTTATTTAATTTTAATTGCGTGTAAATACAGTAGTTAACTACCTGTTACTACAGGTTGTTTATGATTCCCCGAGATCGAAAAACGAACGGACGGACACACGTACGCTGCGCTTTATTTATATAGATTAAAGATTAAACTCATTTTAAAGAATTGCTGTTGTTTCCGTTTCAGGTACGAAACAGAAGCTAAATATAGATTCGTAAAAGTCCGAACGAGAAACATGCTTTCGTTAAATAGGTAATTCAAACATTTCCTATCAGGCTGGCCTTCGTTGCCAAATTGGTAGCAGTAAAAATTGCTTTCCCTCATAGAAAAGTGTTCAAATTCTGTCGGAGGCACAATTTTGTGTAGTAAGACTTTTCACTTTAGCTCGGTTGATATTAATACCACTGATAACAACTCAAACACGCGTACCCACTAAAAAAAAACTTTATATATATATATATATATATATATATATATATATATATATATATATGTTTGAATAAAAACAGACCACTTTAAGGTTCCATGTAATAAGTTATTTCACCACAACCCCTTTAACAGGGCTATGGATCATCAGACTTTACTTCCAAAGGTTGAAATGAAAAATACATATATAGATATATATAATTTTCTCGGTTGCGGAATTCTATTTTGGTTTCATGCTTTCTAGCTAATTTTTATCTCCCAAAATACAATGTCAACGGTTAACTCCTGTCTTCTTGATTACTCTTCTGCTATTGTTCTCGCTTCTTAATAATATTTCTCTTTTTTCTTATTCTTTCACACTAAGTACCCCTTTGGGTCATAGTGGCTTTACTACCTCACATGGGGTGAAATAATTTTAAATATAATATATGGCTCTGTAGTGTTTCATGGACTATTACGCAAACTAAGCTCAAAATAATTTTTTTTTTTTTTTGTTTATAAATCATTCATTCGAAAGAGACAGACCATAAACATATATTTAATAAACACAAATATTATTTATTAATATGGCTTCCTGGACATTCTATAACTTTCATCAATTTTTCACCTATTAGTTTTGTTAATTTTTCTACTCTTGACTTTAATGTTATTTACAACAGTTTTTCACCCTTGTATATTTGCAGTTACGAGTAACTTTCATGTTGCATTCTTCCTCTAACAAGAAATAAAATGCCAAAAATAACCCAAATTTATATTTTTAGATTACCGTCTACGTATTTCAAAAAGCGATCACTTTCACTCAGATAAACCAAATGTAGGTAGATTTTCTCACTTCTACTACTTTCACAAATCTCTCTTAAAACAGTGGTTAGAACGTTCACTTTCTGACCATGAGAACCGGGTTCCAATTTCACCATGGTCGGGAAGGCGACTTCCTGATGTTATCGAAGTGGAGATCGATCCCAACGTGCGGCACCTTTGGAAAGTGCTTAAAAACTATACCACGGGTTAACCCAAGCCTTGTAAGTAGATGGAACTCTTGCTAAGTCATCGTGGCCGAGGGATTGAGCGTGCTGGCCTTGTTCAAATTGTTGATCACGCTAGATAACACGCTCTCTCCCAGAAACTGTAACTAAAGTCTGCTCAACATAGTTGCAGTATAAATCACAGGAATTGCTAGCCGCCGTAGTAGACGGATATCCTCAAATTCGTGTGGCCAGCTATTATTATTAAAAATGTCCACTATCCATTATATCCATTGTCTTATTGTGACTTTCCATGGCTTTATATAATGTCCATGCGTATTTTTAAGTCGTGCGTGAGTGTCATCCCGAACACATACACATATGAGCTTGAAATAAGACATTGGAATAATACATTCCCTTCCCTAGACAACCCTTAGCTTGGATGTGCAATAAAATAAAGTTGGAAACAAAAAAGAAAAAAGATATCAGCAGCATATTTTTTGTCTTACTATCGCTTTGATAACATGTGTATCTGGCTATAATAAGTGAATGATCTTCAGTATCTAATCGATAATTATTTCATTACTTCTGTCGATTGATATCAATCTATTCATAACAAGTTATATATGTCTATTCATATCTAAACTGTGTGCAACCTATTTCTCAGACCATTGATTAAAAATGACTTTGAGCGAGTTAAACCTGTGTGTTTTGGCAAAGATCACACTTCTTCGAACATCGTGGACTGGAAATCCAGAATCACAAAGACCTGTACCAAATAGCAGAAACTACATCACTTGGGGACTACCAACAGCAGCAACAGCTAAAATAGATAGCACATGCAACTCGAAGAGAAAATAATAACATAGCCAAGATGTTGACGTTCCATACTACTCCAAATAAAAGGTTAAGAAGGACACTCCCATCAATGGTGAAAAGAGCGATAACAGCTACTGGACTTGAAACCTGTTTTCCTGAAAAAGTGTTTAAAAATTTTTAAGATCTTATAAATTTCGACCGACAGTAGTACTGACACCTCGTTCAATGAATGCTGAATGTTTCCTTATAAGGACACGGCTAATATTACCATTTGCATGCTTGTCAGTCTATCCATGTCGTTTTCAATCTATTCATGACTATATATAAATATCAGTCTATTCACATTCATCATATATCAACATCAATTTATGTGAAACCATAGAGATGACGAAAAATTAAATGCCCATTTTATTACTTACGACGATAAAGTGAACTTAGATTAAATAGAAAAATATTGCCACAAAAAGTGAATTCAGTTAAAAAAAATGGGACAAGTGAATGAGCGTGGAAAATGCTACGATTAATTTCTCGACGAAAAACTTATTTTTTAAAACCGTAAGATAATTATAAGAGTTTGTTTAACTTTGCAGAAATTATTCGGTAATAAATAACATTTATTTTAGACTTTTCTTTTAAATTTTTCAGAAATATTTTTGGGCCTGCGATTGAATTGAAATTATAGATTCGTACATGGAAATGTGCACAAACCTTGAATGAAAGTGAAATGATCATCTGTGTCGCGAGGCCAAAATTCTGGGTTACAGAAAAAAGTCGAAATATTCAGCTCTTTGAAGTCATTTTTATGGCTTCTCTATTTAAAAAGAATGTATTTTCTAATAGACGTTTGTCTATTTAAAATATTAAAATTTATATTTCAAAATTGATGATCTTGCCGTCAGCGAATCGACGTGTTAAAGAAATAGATTCATATAATATAATAATAATAATATAAACGATATGAACATGAAAAATGAAAATATAAAAGATACCAATGTTGAAAAATAATTTTAAATTTAAAAAAATTAATTAAAAGCTTGCAGAACTCCATCTTCAAGAGTGGCGTCTTAAAGTTACGACGCTGGCAAATTGGTAATTGATGCTTTTAACCGTATGATTAGCACGGAATTTAATAGACAGTTTTCCAACGGCTTTAGATATGTTGGTATCTGGCTTTCTGTACGACTCTGAAATCTTCACTTACTTGGCGTTTCCTATCAACGTGCCTGCGTGCTTATAAAAGGCCTCTGACTGTTATCTTGTTGTAGGCAGCGGACAATTCTGGTCCCATTTCAAGACGCAATTATCACTTCTAGCCAGAAAATGCACTGAGGCATTGCCGCTGCAATTCATGTCTGGCACTAAAATCGCCTCGATTTCACTCTTCCGAGAGTTTTCGGCGTCATTATGTCTAAAGAAAATCTTTGAGGTGCGCTTGTAAGCTGCTGATGGTGAGGCACGCTACCGGAAAATTGGTATTCCTAAAAGGGCCTGGGATTATCTCATCCACGTCTGACTTCTCAGTCTAAAAGTAGATTTCGAATGTGCGGATTGGCTTCAACTGATAAAGATGATGATTGAAGAGAAGGTTCTATCCTAAATACTGCATGTATGCCACCTGTCTTCATAGACTCAGATGATTAGTTAAGAGAAAGAGAAGCAAAATGATTTATGATTCGCCTAGGCACTGGAGAACCATCCTTATTGCATTTAAAATGAGAGTTAAGAGATTTCTATAACATCCTATATTAATACTGGGATATTATTTAACTTTCATTTATTTATTTGAAGTGTTCCTATTAGAAACTTTATGGATTATATTCCTTGTCATACGAGAATATTATAATAACTATTTTTATAATATTAGATTGGTGCAAAATGTCGTTTTCTCACATAGTAACATATGTGAGAAAACGACATTATTTTTGCACCAACCTAATAGTAACGCCTATATCGAGGATATCGATTCTGCAAAAATCCCCTTTAACATGCAATACATTTACATTGCATTTAAAAGTGATATAATAACATTTCCTGTTATTTGTAGTAATTAGTGGGATGCAGAAAAAATGAGTTAAATTCCATATCTCGTGAATATGTGAATAAATACTGACCTCCAAACCTGGGAGTTTGGAAGCTGTCATCCAATTAAGATCGGCGTTGTTCATTCAAAATAACAAAAATTATCTAGGCTAGACATTGTTTAACTTCAGCGATCATACGAGAACCAGTATTTCAATAGGGATATGGCCATACTTGGCGAAAAATTATTATTTATTTATTTTTTCTTCAGTAAGTGTAGATAGGTTCGCCTATCGTCCGGTTCACAATTTCCCTCGATCTTTTGAAAAAGAATAGAATTTTATCCTTTGTTTCCTGCGCTGGGTTTCCGTTTCCTTCTAACGTCTTTTCATTCTGTTTCACTCCCAGTGGTCACTCTGCATCTTAGTAGCATTAGCGCCTTGCTTGGGGTGAATTGATTATATATATATATATATATATATATATATATATATATACCCATGGGTTCCCATACTTCATACTTCTCCAATTCACTCTCGTGTGGTCATGTGTGACGTCATGAGATGCAGTGTGATTTTCGCTTCTAGCGTCTTATATGCACGTGTTTATCGTTGCTTAGAAATCTTCTATGTAAACAATGACAGACTATCATCACTGTCGTGTCCGTATATTGTTTAATATGTTGTAATTGACATCTTTGATAATGGTTTAAGTAAGCCGAAAGCTTAGATTGTATTTAAAAAAAAATATGGATCAATATTGTGAATTTTTTTCTTCGTTCAACGATAATATTATTAAACTTATCAGACGTTATGAAAAAAATTTACATAAAATAGACAACACTTGTCTATATTATTTAATGAAACGTGCATGAATATATATATATATATATATATATATATATATATATATATATCATAATTATTTTTTAAAGACATAAGAGTTCTCATGTTTCAAAAACGAGAGCCAAAAACCTCAATATAATTATTAAAATTAAATTGAGTTAAACTATCAAGCCCTGTTTCATCCTCAAGCGAAACTTTAGGAATAACCAATTTTGAAATTTACGCATCATTATAAGCATGTTCATTCGCAAAATTAATTACCATTTTGGTAAGTGGTCTAAGAGATAATTTTTATCGACATATCAGTTACCTTCGGAAAGAGGTCAAGCTAAAATAGGGTGGGGACATCCATTTCAAAGCGAATGATGGCATTCATGTGCATACATCGTCTGGTCAGTCAAAGCGAAAGATTACTCTGGCCACCATAATATGTCGTTAAGTGTCTAGAGAATTTTCTTTTCTTTTATTTATTTCTTTATTTATCCTTTTATTTATGTATTTATTTTTTCCTAAGGGCTGTTTCGTACTTAAACACGTCGCACTGAACTACAATTTGTTTTTTTGACGACTTCATAAAGGGTTTTTCTATTTTGTGATTGGGTTAAGCTTTTAAATCTTTTGTTAGACTATGAAATTTAATTTTTTTATGCTAATTATTTAATGCGAAAATTTGTTGATGTCGGCAGAAAATCGTTAACTCATGTCTATAGTTTAATAAATTTTCATTATTTAGAAACTTAATAAAAATTATTTTTAAAAAATAATTATAATTTAATCTCTACTTCTGTATGGAACACACTTTTTTTTTTTTTAAATAAAAACAAAAATACTAAAGAACTCCGGATTATTTACCTAACGTGTTCTTTCCTATTTTTCTACATGTCTGCATATAGTTAAATAAAACGAATTCTAATCTAAACATCTTTTAAAATTGTAGTTAAATAAAACGTACTCTAACCTAAACACCTCCCTCAAAGTACGGCAAGCACTTAAAACACCTACAGTTAAATGAAATTAATATGAAAAGCTAGAAGATGTAAACCATTGAATGACTCATGTCCTTTGTACTTACATGAGAAGCAATATATTACTAAGTTTTATATAAAAAATAAAAGTTTACTAAATCAGTGAATTTAATTAGCTATTTGCCGTCATTATCATAAATTTTACTTAAATAATATTTAAATATAAATTTTTTAAAAAAAATGACCTAGTAATATGCATACCTATACTTGATGTGAAAATAATTCTACATATTGTGATTCTAATACATTTACTTGTTCTTAAAAGATATATAGCATATTAAAAACACCCGCCAAAAATCTTTAAATATACAAATAGAAAAAAAAGCCGTTAAGAATTTTTGCCGTCAGCAATAAAAAAATTTTAAAAAATTCAGACGGCATGCATTTAACGCATGTCAGATTTCATTGAAAAATACATCCCTACTCCTACCAAAACGTAACTAATAACTGATACATCTACAGCGATAATGAACACGGAAATACACCTTGTCTGGTTGAAATGGATTTCTCTGCATCCTTGGAAACGTGAATTATGATTTTAGCTGTGTCTTTAAAACCCAGTAATTTTAAAAGTTACTCCAAAATTCGCTTGAGGGTGAAATAAAACTAATGTCTTTAATTTAATTACAAAATTAAATTCGAAGCTTTCAGCTTCCATTTTTGAAACATGGTTAGAACTGTGTAGCGAAAAAAACATATTTTAAATCAATTAATATATATATATATATATATATATATATATATATATATATATATATATATATATATATAAATAATTGAAAAAGAGACAGCCTTAAGGTTCCAGGACTATAATTTATTTACCCCAGAAAATATCAGGTTCATCAGATCACATCTCTAGTTACGAAGGAATTCTTTTGTAACTAGAGATGTGACCTGATGAAACAATAAAAAGGTATTTTCTCTGGAAATAAATTATATTCATGGAACCTTTAGGGTGTCTATTTCTTAATTATTTAATTAATATTTGCTCTGTTGTTACATTCAGCTATCTGGATTACATCCTCTTTGGAATTATCCATACGGATTAACAAACCCTTCATTACCTTACTATAAAGATAAACTTAGTGAGCCAGACAAACCTACCCAGGTTTCACCTAAACGGATCATCAGGGAAAGCCGTTGTACAGTTGTATTGAGCTCTTTTCGTTAGTTGTTTACTCGTGTCGGGGTTTTTTCTTTGGGCTTTGAACCTGTATCTGTGCGATTTTTTTTCGACAGACTTTCATGTTTCTAGCTCTTTCTTTTTTTAAAACCTTTTTTTACTTCGAGATTGATTTGATTATTGGCAAATCAAAAATTCGAAGGTATTTCGAAACGAGTATAGTTACCTATATATACATTAAGAAATGGACAAAGTCCGACAATTTATTGATTAAAGACATTTTTTATGTTTAACGTTCTTTTTATAGATACAAGTATTTAAGTAAATGCTCTGTTTATAATAAACAGTATTAAATAACATTTACCGGCCTGAATGTCCGAGAAATTTTCATAGAAATATCCTGTCAAAGGACGAATATTTTCTATGAAAAGTTCTCGGACATTCAGGCCGGTAAATGTTATTTAATACTGTTTATTATAAACAGAGCATTTACTTAAATACTTGTATCTATAAAAAAGAACATTACCTATATATATATATATATATATATATATATATATATATATATATATATATATAATTTATTTAAAAATATGATTCCAACACGCTACATAAGAGTTCTGATGTTTCAAAACAAGAGATATATACTCACACACACAGATAAGCACACACGTTATAGGATATCGTTACTTTTTAGTACAGATTCCAAGATGATCTATTAGGTTGACTCATAAATAATTTCCGGTTTTTTTTTTGGTTTTTTTTTTCAAAATGTCAATTACACTTACATTTTATTCAGTTATATTTTCACCATTGATTGCAAGTGACTTGTTGACAGCTTTCAATGTCTTTCAAGTAAAATTCCGCAGATTTTGATGTGAAGAAGTTTTCGACTCAATCATGAATCTGGTTTGACATTAGAGAATGTTTTCACCATCAAAGTGTTTTGTAACAATCAAAAAATCTAATAATCGGCTGGTACAAGATCTGGTGCAGTAGAATAAACCAACCTCAATATATATATATATATTTTTATTCTTAATGTATGTAGTGTTTTATTATCACAGAGAACATTTTCCCTATTATCCACTGTATACACTGCCACTGCTTTTCACTAAATTTATTCTGAACGGGAACATATATGATTCGTAGTTAGAATGATAAATTCGCCTTTACAATTGCTTCCCCAAAATGGAAATTATATTACTTATATCTCAACCTAATATATATTTTTCTTTACCTATTTTTTACCTTTGGCGATTTCCAGAATATGGCTGTTAGCAAGTTATGTCAAACCCTTTTATGCACTTGCAAAATCCAGCTATACAGCTCACATCGGTACCTCTTTTTCATTTTTTTCTGTAACGTGACTCTCTTCATTCTTACGCCATTTTGCTTCTTTTTTTCCTTTTTCTTTTGTTCAGATTTTCTTTCCCATTTTTTTCTTCTTTTCTTTCTTACCACCTTTTTCTCTCTTCGACTATATTTGTTTCTTTCAGGTTCTTTCCTATATATCTTTATTTTATCCAACTGTATCAATCTACTTCTTCCACAATACTACATATATATATATATATATATATATATATATATATATACGCACTCTCTCTCTCTCTCTCTCTTTCCTTCTATATATTTAAAAAGAGAGAAATATTTTTATTTCTATCTATTTTCATTCTTCTTTATTTTTCTGGCACTTTTACCTTCTTTCTCTCCCTACTTCTCTCTGTGTATCTCTTTTTTTCCCTTAAACCGCTTTCTCATTCCAATGTTTCTAATTCGCTTGTTTTGATATATTTTATATTTTATATACATTGACATTTTGTTCTCTTTATTTCTTTCTTTCTTTCTTTCTTTCTTTCTTTCGTTCGTTCGTTCATGTCTTCTTTTTCTTCCTTTATTTCCTTTTTTATCCTATTATTTATATCATCTCTCACCTTTCTTTTCTCTTATTCTTTGTATTCTTTATATCTTGCTAAATATTTTCTATTTTTAACTATTTCTCTTTCTTCATCTATTGCCACTTTCCCCTCGTTTCTCTCTCTCTCACTCTTTCTATCTATCTATCTATCTATCTATCTATCTATGCAAGTCAATTCTTTCTCTCTGTCAGTCAATCTATCTATCTTTCTATCTATCTATCTATCTATCTATCTATCTATCTATCTGTCTATCTATCTATCTATCTATCTATCTATGGATGCAAATCAATTCTTTCTCTCTATCTATCTATCTATCTATCTATGTTACCTCTTATTCTTCTATTTCTTTCTCAACAGCTACTCTGTATGTACGCGCATGCGCATTAAACAACCATATTACCCCATTAACAAAATTAGTTGGAATTAATTTTCTATGTGAGTTTTTTTCTCTTATCTCCTTTTTATTTCTTTTATTTTTTTACTGTCCCTCACTCTTAAGCGTTTTCTTTATTGTTCGATGTTTTCTTTTGTGCATTAATTCTCTTTCTCTCTCACTAATGTGCACACAAATAGGACTATATATCTTTCTTTCTCCTCCAATCCCAGAATATAAAACCCCTTAATTTTCATAACACTGAACCCCCATGAACCCATCCAGCCAACTTTTGTACAACAGGATCAATCATCCAATGGCCAACCATAATCAACAACCGACGCCCAGCCAACTGAACAGAGGCAATATAAAGCGGACAACCCAAGTCGTATATGTCTTAATGTTACCGTTCCTGGAAGTATATAAACAATGTTTTATGGCCCAGCCTAAATTCAAGAGGGACTTGTTACCCGGTGTTGGTCAAGCAACTGTCCCTTGCCAACGGTCATCCGTTGCACCGGAGGACCTAACATACTGAGTACGAACATAGATATTGTTCGTCGCTAGTCCGTTGTTAATAGCCGAAAGTAGAATTCTACAGAGGACTACCTGACAATAATAGCGATATATAGATCAATGGGAATACGAGGAAGGTTGGGTCAGGTTTGGGACACATCGGTGGAAATATAAACAAATGTTTGCGTGGCTCGTTTCTAAGAATTTACGGCATGTGAATGGAAATTCAGAAAGTCCTTTTGTCCCTTGCAAATGTCTGGTGTAGATAATTAAAAAAAATAATACACGGTATCGATGCTGGTCCCAGCATGGAGACCAAATACGAGAAACGTTAGACAGGGTCATAAGTGATTATTGTTGAAGTCATTGTTATTTATAACTTAAAATGTTTTGAATCTTATAGAACACAGCCACTTGCTGGAATAGACAACTTGGGATCAGTTTTTAAGAATCAGCGTTCAAGTTCTACATGAAGGACAATTTAAAAAAAAGATTTTTCTAGGCAAGTCTGTTATTAACGGCTCATGTGTACAAGTGAAGTTGCAATCTAAAATTGCGCAATGTTTTCTACAGTTTTTTCCCCGGATTTTGTTCAGCTGACTAAATGATTTGTCTGCAGTCAAATTAGACTTGATAATTAGACTCTTGTAATGTCACAATCTTAGTAAGAAACATGTTGCGAACACAGTTTGAACAATCGGTTTCATTGGTTTTTATTCCTACATCTTCTATTCTTTCATGCACGTAAAATTAGTATACTGACCTTTAGTTTAACATTTTCCTGACAACTTACCTCTGTGTCCGTATGTAAGTGTGGAGAATTAGCAAACGAGAAATTAAAATGACGAAAAGGAGATTGAAGAAAGACATTTTACCAAGGGTTTGTTCTCTCTGTATATAAACTATATAGGCCTCTGATCGGGAGATTGGAGGTTTTGAGGAGAGTGGAACCCCCTCTTAACTACTGTTGTTCCCAGGTTCACCTTGATATGGTGGGGAGGGGATAGCACGTTTTAGGATCCCAGCTATGGCCAAATTGTGAACACACAAATAAAAATCAATATTTTTATAGAAAAATGATTGTTATATAGAAATAGAGAATGGCTGCCGACACTTGAATTTAATCACAGATCACCAGTGAGCAAACAGTGGTGATGCCATTTCTAATAAGTAGATCACGTGATGGTAAAAGAAATGGACCCCCCCCCCCAATAAAGCAGATGTATTCCGGAGGATGCCCTACCCATTGAGACCTACTGCCACTCTTTCTACATTATCCTCTATCACTATACTCTTTACTATTTCTCTATACTGATTGCTATACGGGATTACTATTCGGTTGGTTGCTTTTGAGCGAGTATTATCGAGCAAGTGCTTTTAGGTTGGTGCAAAAATAATATCGTTTTTTGACGTATTTTTTAACGTCAAAAAACGATATTGTTTTTGCACCAACCTAATATTAGTGCGAGTGATATTAGAAGGCGTCTGACACCAGTATTGTTCAACGGCGTTACTATAGTTGTATCTGCGATTACAAAGTCTCTACTACCACGAACATTACGAAAGTGACAACGAGTGTTCGCTGACATCACAAAAATGATAATCAATGCAACACTAAAATATAAAAATACATATTTATAGCAAAATTACCAACAATATATTTTATGATGTACTAAATATCTACTTAACATCCTGGCAATTGAACAGTGTTGTCATACCTGGTTTGGTGCTATTGCTATACATGCCGAGTTTCTTAACAAGATCCAAAGAAGGATCTGTAATGTAATCGATCCTGACAAAAGCATCTCGACTTCAGTCACTTTTTCATAAACATAGCGAGGTTTCTCTCAGTTTTTCTACAAGTATTTCTTGGCAATTACTCTGACGAACTTTTTTTACCTGATGCTATAAACATACCTTTACGCTGGAAGCATAAAAGTACGTACAAAATACCTGTAATTTAAAGCATAAAATTACGTATAGAATATTTAGATTTCTATATTAAATAACCCATAGATATGTTGATATGCCGCTAAACAAAATCAACCAATTAGCCGAGAGGTTGTAGAAGGATGAGAAAGACGAATGAGGGTAGAATAAAGAACAATAGACTTCCATTTCTGTATCCCTGTCGGTAATACTGACAATGTTTGGTTGTTTGGTTGGGTTAGTAGACTTTATTAAAGTTTACTCTTTTTGGCTTATTTAATGACGAACTATGAGTACTGAACTGTTATGCAATATTGGTTCTCCTATATGATTATGAATTGTGGATAATCTCCTTACAGATGAAGAAGAGACTTTAAGCAACAGAAATGTGGTTCTGGAGAATGATGCTGAAAATATAATAGATTGAACATGCGAGCAATGTCAAAGTCTTGGAGAAAATGGAAACAAAAAGGACGCCTACACTGAACATCAGAACGAGACATTTGAAATTTCTTGGGCAGATAATGAAGAAAGAGAGCTTAGAAAATTTGACACTCCCAAGACATAGTGAGGGCAAAATGGACAAGGAAAAACAGTACATAATCTCTGCCTAACATAAATGGTTGTCAGAACAAGGTTTGGGAGAAATATAAAAATGACAAAAATTTTAAGAGCTGCAAAGGACAAGAAATTGTAGAGAGCCATAACCGCCGACGCCATGAAGAGACACGGCACATGGAAAAGAAAAACGAGTATATCGAACTTAGTCTTTTTTATATTTTAGTCTATAAAAATTTACTTGGTTCATGAATTAGGTAACTAATGGTCATTTTCACTTACGTTTCTCAGATAAGTATATATTGCTCGTTTGTATTTGAATCTAGAAGCATTTAACTGGGTTGGAGTTAAATAAATAATGGTGTTTTATATTTGAATCTAGAAGGATTTACTCGGTTCGGGGATAGGTAAAATTTGGTTGTTTAAATCTGTGTCTATAAACATGTACTTGATTCAGGAATAGGTAAATATTCGATTCGGAATGAGGTAAATATTTGTCGTTTATATATTTGAGTTCATAAGCATTTACTTGATTCGCAGATAAGTAAATACCGATCGGTTATATTTGAGTCTCCATTCATTTACTTGGTTCGGGTATAGATATATATTAGTCGCTTAGATTTGAATCTATAGGGTAATAATATGTGTTAGGGTTGAGTTCTTGTCTCTCTTCAGAGGATGAAACCAGCATATTCTAAGCCTCGCAGACAGGACAATAGGATCAAAAGGTAGCTGTCAAATGAATATCTGGATGCATGTAGCTCAACGGAAAGAATATGAACAAACTATGGCGGCAGTTCAATATGCATGTGAGTGCGGCTAAAATGATCTCGGACCCACTCATTGCCCAAAATCTAACCAAATGGCCAAACCGCAGAATGATAATGGTAATTATATTTGACGTAGTGTAGAAGTCAGTATCTTAATCATGTCGTTATTTCATTTTATGTTTTGCTGCTGCTCGTAATCCTTAAAGGATGTAGATTCTGCCATTTGGTACTGTTATTATTATTATTATTATTATTATTATTATTATTATTATTATTATTATTATTTTCCTTTTGATTGTCCTGGTGTTATTAATAATCAAGAGTGGTCTCCCCTTGTTTTGTTTTTGTTTTTTTATTCTCCTCTTTGAGAGAACTATTTCTGTTTACTGACACGATAAAAGGACACTATACGCGACAGCTTGTATTCTCAGTTGAATAAAGTTTTCTTGAAGCCTACACCTGCGTACTTTTGTCACTACACTTGGTGTCTCCAATTTCTAGTTCTCATCTTGGACTGTTCCTTTTGCTGACGACAATACAGAATAGTAATATTATCTGTTTCCCTACAAGGAAATATTTGGCATTTATTGAGGCTCATCACACAGATTTTTCGAAACAGAAGGATTGATCTATACCTATATACACATTTGTGCAATTTGGCAAATGTTTATACGCACATAGAGTAGAAGAGAATAATTCTGTTAGACGTTTTTTATTGGCGTGAAAAATCATATTCTTGGGCAGGATAAAAATGTACGAACCAATGAAATATTCTTCAGAATAATTTAAAATTTACCTGAAATAATTAATTTACTGTTAAATCCGCATGCAAAGTAAGAAAAACATCTGCCGTGAAGGTCTTTTTTTTTTTCGGCGACTAAATTTTCGAACAAAACGACAACTGAAATTATATGACAAGACTATACATACTTTTACAAGCTGTTCGATACTCATTACGAAACATCGTCTAGAAAATCTCAAACTTTCTTTTTCTTTCTTTCTTTCTCTCTCTCTCTCTCTCTCTCTCTCTCTCTATATATATATATATATATATATATATATATATATATATATATATATATATAAGTTATAAGGAACTTGGTAAACCGAATTGGTAAATCCAAAGAGGATGAAATCCTGAGAGTTCAATGTGAGGACAGAGCTAATATGTAATGAAAAACAAACCACTTTAAAGTACCATTACGATAATTTATTTCACCCAAAATCCTTTTTTAAGGATTCAGGATCATCAGGTAAAACTTCCAACAACGAATTGAGAGGAAAATTCGTTGTTGGAAGTTTTACCTGATGATCCTGAATCCTTAAAAAAGGATTTTGGGTGAAATAAATTATCGTAATGGTACCTTAAAGTGGTTTGTTTTTCATTATATATATATATATATATATATATATATATATATATATATATATATATATATATATATATATATAAGCAGTATAGAAGTGGCGAATAATCTTGAAAAATAGTTTTATTACATTTGTTTTAAATTATTTTTCTTGGAATAAAACAAAAATCTTTTTGAAAATAAAGAAATCGCAGTCATTTTTATTCACACTGTGTGTGTGTGTGTATGTGTGTGTGTGTGTACACACGTATGTGTATGTATACATTTACGTGTGTGTGTGTGCAGACAAAGAAAAAAAGAATACTGAACCAATGTTCATATGTAATAGTTTAAAATCCATGTAATTTACTACTCTTATTGCTACATGAAAATGTAAATTAGAAAAAATCTGAATTCCATCAAAGATTCAACCAATCAGGAGACAGCAGAGTGAAATCTGCAGTTGAATACCTGTTAGTTGTGATAAAAAGTAGAGAGTTTCAGTAGCATTAATTTAACTAAAAATGAAAAAATGGATCTCGAATTCTCTTTCCGCATAGTACCGACTTCTTTGATTATGAACTTGTTTGTTTGTTTTATCTTTGTTTGCTTAGCGGCATATCAACTCGTTATGGGTCATTTAATGCCAAAATTTAATTTTTGAGAGCTTTGAATGTGTTACACTGCTTTCATAATTGAATGATGATACTCACCTTTTGTGCATACACATATTTGTGTAGATATGATTTAGAAAGGCGGTGATATGCGTTTTATCGTGTAGGTTTGTTGAAGTTATATTTTGGAATACAGCTTGATTTCTTTAAGAAATTGTGGGATAGTCTATGGGTTAACGCCATTAAAGTATTCTTTCATGTCGATTGTTGGTCATTTTACTATAAATAGATATTGTTGGTAATTTTCTTCTTATTCCTGGTATTTTTACTATTTAAATTTTTTTTTTATACTTTCATAGTGCTTTCTTTCGTGGTTCATTATTTGACCATCGCTGGGACCCTAACAGGTGCTACCCGCCCGGGTCAGGGTAGACCTGAGAACAACAACAATTAAAAGGTGATTCCACGCTCCTCAAAACCTTCGATCTCCCGGTGAAAGGCCTTGGTGTCGGGTGTAGATTGGTGCAAAAATAAAGTCGTTTTCTCACATATGTTAGTATGTGAGAAAACGACAATATTTTTGCACCAACCTAATATAAAGGTTTTGGGTTGTGCATATTAATGCATATAAGTGTATGCCTGTAAAATCATGGTTTTGTTCTTTTGTTCCTTAATTTTATTATATTTCATTCCAGCGATAGCACACAAATATACACTGAAATATTTATTTTGACAGCTGTCGTCTGTTTTCTTGGTTTAACTCAGTCATTTTAAAGACAAACGATTTATGTAAGTAAAACGATGATCTCGTTTAGTTAAAATGTTTTGTCTTTTTATATCCGACGTGTCACTTAACTTACATCTCGCTGAAAAAATAATGTTGCACGTTGATAACAGAAATATAATTACCGAAATTCGAACCAACAACACCTAGTGAGAGTATAATTCGCTGCACAGATGTCGCCATCAAGACAAACCTTATACGCTTGTTAGGTCTGTGAAACTGCACGTGTTTGGCTTATACAGGGATTAATTAAGCGAATAACTCAATGTGCACGCCCTTACTACGTGTTCGAGCCTCGCTAGGTCCCTTATAGATTGTGGGCAAAATCTGACCGGTAAAGCGTAAATGTCCCTGATTTCAAAACAGAGGAAAATGTTGTGGTGGGTGATTGTTGGGAAATTGCAACAGAAAGCCGTGTTAATGGAAACCTTCGTCTGGAAGCAGAGATAGCGATTCTGTCCAAGGATGACCGCGAGTCATTTCCGAGCTGATAGACATGGAAGGAAGCATGGCGCGTAATGGAAATAAATAAATAGATAGATAAGTATGTATATATGGAGGTAAGTTGATCTGTAAAAAAAAATGCATTTTACTTTCACTTTTTATTAAGCTTATATACGTCTTAATATGTCTATACTTCTGTGTGTGACTTACACGCACGTATGTTCGCATATATATATATATATATATATATATATATATATATATATATATATATATATATATATATATATATATATATATCAGAACTTTGCTTGTTATATGTGCAGCGGAATGCAAAAGTAGATATACATAAGTATTTATACCAGTATTATATACCCTAGTTCCTATATATCAATGGTTATTTACATTACTGTAAGCATATTTTTGCATCCTCTGTATATATAAGCTTCAAAGGGTCAATAAGACTTAGAAAATGAATCAATATATATATATATATATATATATATATATATATATTAGTATGCTTGTTGTTGTGTACGTGTCTTTCCTCTCACTTTCTCTCTCATTCGCTTTCTCCCACACTCGCTTTCTCTCTCACTCGCTTTCTTTCTCTCTCTCTCTCCCTTTCTCTCATTCGCTTTCTCTCACATACGCACGGGCACACACACAAAATTGGTTTCTTTCTAATACATTGTATTCTCGTTTTCTAAAGACATGTATGCCAAAATACGGAGGCAAGAGACATGCATCATACATACGTGCATACATATATATAAGAATCACTATTATTCCTATGTGCAGATAGATAGATAGGTAGATAGATGGAAACAGCTTGGACATAAAAATCAGCACTGTATTATTGATTATTATGTCATATATATATATATATATATATATATATATATATATATATATATATATATATATACGCTTTTTATTTGGTAACTACCAACATTTTTAGTTTGCATTGCAATAATCTTATCCGTTGACTCAATACACATAAATGGATCAATATACCTATTAAACTTACAATTAATAATTTAGTTTATTTTTCGATATCCACCTACCACCACTCTATATATTGAATTGATGCCCCAATACTATATTATATTTAAAATAATCGTGAATTTTGAATCCACACACAATGTAGCCTTGCTCTCATGAGACTCAGAAATTAAAAATCAACAACCGTATTAAACAGTTCATAACTTTTTGTACCTGGTGATTGTCAAAGACATGAAACTCTGAGTAGTACTTGTAAACGGTGGTATATCTGTAATTATTAAAATATACTTTATAGCTCTGTTTAACCACATTGAGCACTCGTTGTCTACACTATTGATTAAATAAATAGTTATTTGCTCACCTGTATGTGTACGTAATCGCTCATATATATGTTTGATCGTATCTCTTTATTTGGATCATTTCTATATATATATATATATATATATATATATATATATATATATATATATATATATATAATAATGGACTCAAGGTAAACCGCCAGAAAACCCACACAAGTGATTTGATTAAAGTGGTGAAGGCTATATATATATATATATATATATATATATATATATATATTTGGTTGCATTGATGTGAGTTTGTGACCCTGGGTTTCACGCTTTTGCGATCGTCAGACAAACTGATTCATTTTTTTTTTAATTTTGGTTTTTAAAAAAATTTTTTTTAAATTAATCAGTTTGTCTGACGATCGCAAAAGCGTAAAACCCAGGGTCACAAACTCACATCAATCCAACCAAATATGTTAGCTCTATCTCTGATATTGAGCGCTTTCTAATAAGTACCGCGCATATAATATATAAATAATTATATATATATATTTATTTATATTTATATACACACACTTTTCACATATACATATATATATATATATATATATATATATATATATATATATATATATATATATATATATATAATCGGTATCACTCCATGTAAGGCGGGTAAGCCACTAAGACACAAATGCTTACTACGAGTGAAAAAATTAGGAACAGAAACATTAATAATGAGCAGGAAGCGAAAAGATCAAACCGGAGGACAGTAGATAGTGATTGTCACTGCATTTAAATTTTTGCAGATTCAAGTTGGCTGGATAGCATGAGGCCGGAAGCGAAACGTACGAGAAAAGAAACTGTTAGCCTAGAATTTACGAGAACATCTAGCCAATCCAACTGTAAATTGGTGAGATTTCGGTACCAGTTTAGTAGTGAGCTTAAATTCAAAACTCCTAGGTTTCATAACGAAGAGCGATATTTATTTATACAGTGATACAAAATGTGGCACGAAAGAGGAATGTCGAAAAGGACAGTCTTCATCTGTCTTAATTTTAAAACTTAGCCAGCCACAAACACTGACCCAAACATACAAACAATATTCCTAACACCAAAACACCGCATTCTTACTTACCTTTCTTACTACATCCACCATAATACCTCATTGTCTCTATGAAAATCCTACCAAGTCCCCATATGTACAATTCGTTGTCTGTTGAGGGAGGGGAATAAAAACAACAATTTAAAAACTAGCCCCAATGAATATTTAGAATATGAAAATTAAACTATTTTCAGGAAACCAAATAAATAATGTTAATAATAAACCCCCCCCCCAAACCTTAAATCTGGCAGAAACATCAGTTAACTGGACGAAATATAAAAGCATTCACTTATCCCAAGTACCCACAAAAACACACACCCAAATTTTCAACAACAAATACGAAAAACACGCCCGAAACAAAAGGCGCCACGCATCCACCAGAGACCTGACATCACTGACCACCTAACGAGGGAGGGGATATCATAGCGAAGAGCTCAGCCGAACAATTGTCATGAAAGAAAAGTCACAATATGGCAACATTCGTCGGTGGGAAAATGACTGAAGCCGAGCGGCCAGAGCAGGACCGATAATATTGATGATTCTTCTTTGGATTTACCAAGGAGCTCAAGGTCAATCAGCAGGGGTACCAACCATATGTGGCAGCAATATACTAAGCATGGACGAATGGTATATTTGTGTGATAGTTTCTGGATATAGGTATATTGATTATATATATATATATATATATATATATAAATATATAATGAAAAACAAACCACTTTAAGGTACCATTACGATAATTTATTTCACCTAAATCCTTTTTTAAGGATTCAGGATCATCAGGTAAAACTTCCAACAACGAATTGAGAGGAAAAATGGAATTAGAAATTGGTGGGTAGTGTAATTTTTGTAATTTAATAGAGGGGGTTGAGAGTGGTAGTTAAACAGACAATATAAAGTATAGGGAGGGGTTAATTTTATATCTCTCTTAAGTATGTTTTATATTGGAGTAGGAGGAGTGACAGAACCTTGACCTCTTTAGATGGTTAATAAAACGGAAAAGAAATGTAGAAAATGTATACAAGTGAGTTTAAATATATATATATATATATATATATATATATATATATATATATATATATATAATTGTGTATGCCGGCAGCAATCCCTTAAAGACAAGGTACTGCGATTAAGGTTTTTATTCAATTTTTATTGGGCTCGTATAAGTGTTTCCTTTTGGGACATAAAGTGGGCACTAATTATCCGAATATATCGTATATCTTTATTTTTAACTGAATGTGTATATATATTTTTTTATTTTTATATACATATCTAGAGTTATAGGAATTTTTCCCACACATCGGCAGCCCATTGTGACCGTGTTGATAGTTGATGTTATTGCTTTATATTTATATATATATATATATATATATATATATATATATATATATATATATATATATAGTGAGATTTATATATCATCTTATATATATACAAGAGGATATATAAATGTTTATATACCCAAACAATGTTAGGAAAATTTGCTTCTGTGTGTGTGACACGTTACGTCCCTTAGAACATCATCCGAATAAAGTGATGTTTCTGTTGATGTAACTTCATGAGTCCCCGAAAGGTGGTGGGGGAGTATGATTATGTACAGAACGGAAACGCTGAAAATAATGGGGCGCTGAAATTTTAAACTTTTATATTCCATTTTTTTCTGGTGATTTTGTGTATATAGTCTATTAGAATTTAAAAGTTTAAAATTTCAGCGTTTCAACATTTTCAGCGTCTCCTCTTTGAGCCTAGTTATAATCAACGTTTGTGCCCATGTGTAATTATATCAACAGATGAAGTCCGAAGAAAGGAAACACGTCACCCTCCCACACACACAAAAATCTACTTTGTCATGTTATAATATATATATATATATATATATATATATATATATATATATATATATATATATATATATATATATATATATATATATATATATAGTTAAATTCCCAGATTAATTCTGTGGACAGAATTGATCTGGGAATTTAACTATATTGTTGACATGAAAAAAAAAAATCTCTTTGTATAAATGTAATTTACATTAACCAGAAAAAAAGGCTTAGACAGAAGCGTATATCTTTTTAAATTTGGATTTTTTAATGTAACTATAACAAGAACATTTCGATTTCATTTTTGCCTTGAAAAAGTCGGAAGACGAAACGCGTCGGCAAAATCTAAGATCTTTTTTCCAATTGTCATTTTATTTATACCATATATATATATATATATATATATATATATATCTTTGTCTCATATATATATATATATAATATATATATATATAATATATATATAATATATATATATATATATATATTGCAGCTTTATTTTTTCTCTCTCTCTCTCTCTCATTGTTTTGTTTTTACCACACGTTTTCTATCTTATGTCTATACATGCATATACACATACACAGACAAAGATACATATATATATATATATATATATGTATATATATATATATATATATATATATATATATATATATATATATATATATATACACACACAAACAGGGAGAAAAATAGATGCAGAGAGAAATACAGAGAGAGAGAAAGTGTACTTATGAATGTGTACTCTTTTCATTTTCCTCATATCTCTATTTCTGTGTAATTATTGACCTTTATACGTATGTATATATGTACGTACGTTATTTCTGTCTGTCGACATATATGTATTTAGTCATATTTTCAGGCCTGTGTACACATCAATGCAAGCGTATAATGTGCATGCAAGCATTTGCGCATTTTCATACACACACAGATAACTGGTGTATCTTGTTTTCATTTGTATGCATTTATACGTATTTATTCATATTCGTGGACATAAGAGTGTGTGCATGTATGCACTTTCTCTCTCACTGTATATATATGAGCGCAATATGTTTGTTGAGGCAGAGTGGTTATTTCTTTCTCTCAAGTATGTGGGAGTTTTCACTTCTTTTAAGGCTATTATATTTTATGTTTGTACTTTTTTTATTTTTTACTTTTTTTTCCCGCCATTCTATTTACATCAATTATTTCCATCATAAAGCTTTTTCCCGCCAAAACAATTTTCCTTCTTCCGGCACCCATTTCCAACTTGCATCTTTTTTTCTCAACACTTTGTTACTTTTCTCTCTATTTTGTCTGTTTTGTTCTCTCTGCTACTCACCCCCTCATATTACTTGTTTCTTTCCTTTTATTTCTTTCATTTTTTTTTTTGGTGGGGGGCTCTTTTTTTCTATTTCCTTCTTATTGTAACAATATTTTCTCGCGGTGTTTCTCTTTGCCAAATGAAACAATATTTAAAATGATTTCTGATGATATAGACATGCTTTACTCTGGGCTACCGAGCTCCAGAAAGCAATTTTGCTAAGTGCTATTGGTAACGGGGAAAGAAAAAATGATGCACGTTACAAACACGCATATTGACATGTACCGTTTGTATTGTCATCGTCTTCTTTCTTGTCATACCTTTCATTCGCTCACTTTATATCACGCGCATATATACATATATGTGTCTTAAAAATTGTGTGCTTCTACGCATGAAAAGATGTATTTGTGAACATCTCTATCCGATACGACATCTATGTTTATAAATTACTAACATCAGCGCTGAGCGCACCTAATATCCAGATATCACCAAATACACATGATTTCAAAATCCTACAATTATTATTATTATTATTATTATTATTATTATTATTATTATTATTATTATAGCACAATATTTAAATGTAGTATACTAACTTCACACTAATGCATGTCAAGTGCAGTTTGGATACTGAAAACTTAAACATTAACTATCGGATTTTCCAATGCGACCCACTTCTGTTTTTGTCTTTTTTGTTGTTTTTTTTTTGTTTTTTTTGTCTAACTTTTTCTCGTTCTATTGAACTGTTCATAAATCCTGTGAAAACTATGCAAAACTCTAATCTACATGTTCGATTTGAAATCATATGCCAAAAAAAAATGAAACTGATATAGAAAGTCTTCTAAACACAATCAAGAAGTTTACTGAGGACATAGGTAAGCGGTTTGTCTTAGAAAAAAAATGTATGAAAATACAGCATTCACTTTCGCACAAACGCTGTTGGGAAAGCCCAGAATTGATTTATTCTCCCTAGTCTATAGGTTAACACTAGGACGGATGACTCTATGGAAGTGATTGGTAGAGAGTATAATAAAAGATCCCTAATGAATTCAGAAATGTGGAGACAGCAACTTTAAACTGTGGAAGTTGGCGCAGAATGTTTTTTTTTTGTTTTTTGTTTTTTTTTTACATTCAAAATGAACACTGAGCGAACGTTGGAATCTTTATTTTCTTTTTTTATGAATGCAAATTGTATCCTTCTTCTGAGACGGAGTTCATAGCTCGAGGTACGTTGGAACCTAGACAGAGTGAGAGTGAGAAGGATGGAAACCTCCTCCTTCTTTGTGGTAGGCAGTCGTCCTGTTGAGTTCTTTGGTGGTTAGCGGAGTTGACCAGCATGTCCCACTTTCTGGTGAGGGAGAAGATAAGATTTTTGTCTAAGCCCTCTTTTTGCCGAGTTTATATTAACTTCGGTAAGTGGTCGAGGAGTGCCTGTAGGATTGTCCTTCGCTTTGGTACAGGGTCTCTAACCTTTTGTTTCGTTTATTCAAGTATCTGATTTCAGAAAACGAAGTTACCTGATTGTCCTTAAGAACACCAAAGTTAATGTTAATCAAGTGTTAAGAAGATGATAATTTTCAGGAGGTTTAAGAAATATTCTCATTTTATTTTATGTATTAAACTTTGCCGACAACTATAAAGTACACCACTAATTATCCTAAGTGGCCATGGCATTTCGGAGATAATAAATAAAGATACTATATAGAGACATGATAGCCTACGCCCTGGAGGAACATGACAATTTAGAAGCTTGTGAAGTCCAATGACATTATGGCTTTTATATATTATAAGATACCACGATAAAAAAAAGCTAGACAAAGACGAGGTGTAAAGAATCTAGGAATCCGAAGCGGCATATATTATGCGGCAAAGAAAGAAAAAAATGGAGGTTCCACAAAATAATAAGTACTAAACACAAGGCTAGTAATCAGATTACAGCGATAAATTCGCTTGCAATACCAGATTTTACTTATAGCTTCAGTGTTATCAACTGGGCTATAGCTGATATAAAGAAAATGGCGGACGTTGACTGTCTTTTATTTCTACAAGTAATGACGATAAAAGCTTAAATCAATTGATTTGACTTACAAAACAACTACTGGTTTTTAAAAATATTAATTAGATACTACACCTGACTTGTTAAAATTAATGAGAACAGTAAGAAAAGTAAAGTATAAGCTTTAATCTATTTATAAAGAAAACAAATTCTCAAAGGAATTCAACTTCGCCGTGAAAGAAAGAAATAAAAATACTCAACCAGTAAATTCAGTTAAAGGAAAAATATTAAGACATAAGGCCATGGGTTTAGTATACTTTGGGACGTTAGCATGCACCCTGACACAAATATAAAAGCTAATAAACCAGACATAATTATTAAAGACTACAAACAAAAAGAAAGATATCTTCTCAATGATGTGGCAATGATATCAGATGATATATATATATATATATATATATATATATATTATCTGATAATAATTTCCATGCCTGAAGATGACTGAATCTACAGTCGAAAGTACTTGCGTATTAAAGAAAGACCTTATACAACTTATAATTTTGAAAAACGAGGATCATAACATTCATCGAGTGATTAGCAAGTTAATGCATCTTTAAAATTTTGTGAGCGAAGGGATTTCGCCATTTATGTCATATATATATATATATATATATATATATATATATATATATATATATATATATACGTTAAAGAATATAACAAAATAAATATAAAGATCGGGAAACATAAAATGAAAGAAATTATGGTACTTTAAGGTAACAGTATCCTTACAATAAGGCACGCTCAAGAAATGTACAGACAAGCACATTAACAATATCCCTGGTAGCCTCTGTTTATAAGAAACTTAGCCATTATTCCAGTAGTTATCACAATGTTAGGAATTATTAAGGAAAAGACGGAAGTACACATTAACAAATACCCATACTTATCTATAACGAAAAAGATTATTTTAATGAGTCTTGTTTACATTTGTTTAAAAAACAAAAAATCTCTATCAATAACATCCTAAGAAAAAACATTCTCTTGTCTTTGATCTCAGGTGAAAGACTAAATGTTTATATAATCAACAAATTCAAAGAAAGATATAATGATAACAATAATAATAATGATGATGAAAATAATAACTACATCAAACTACTCTTGAAAGCAACTCCAAAAATATACAGTAAGTTTTCCAATATTCTATGGACAAAGTGGTACTTTATTACCAAATGCAAGAATTTCTGTTTGTTAACATAACATTAATTATTTCTTTATTCGCGTCATTTGTAGTGTTTTGCACTGTGTTTTGTTTTGCCAAGGCGCATGTTTATTGATCAATTTCATATAGAGTGAGTACATAATATTCAAAATTCAAATATTATGATGGATATAATTTAGAATAACGTATATTAATTCAAATATACATCAATATACAATATTCTTTTAAGACATGCCGAATGAATCCAGCCTTTCATTCATATATATATATATATATATATATATATATATATATATATATATATATATATATATATATATATATATATATATATATATATATAGGAACGACTTGGATTGAGGAATCGGAGAACCGAGTTCGAATTCCAGTCGAATCCATTGCATTCACCTACGTGCTAATACCCTTGGGAAAGTTATGAATCACTCCGTCCAGCTATGGGAAAATATCATGACAGACTGGGTTCTATAGCCTTGAATGACAAACTGGTCTAGGAGAAGAATAAATCTGTTAAACAAAACTTGCGGTAGGGTCGTTTGGAGACCTTCTGACACGTTGTACACCATGTCTCTGCATTCGGCCCTTCAAAAAGTGTGGATGGTCCTGCACAAAACCTTCACCACTATAATCAAAACACATGTGCTGATGTCTTTCATGTCGGTTCTGAGTTCTCATATGTAGAATACGACAGGAGAGCCATATATATATATATATATATATATATATATATATATATATATATATATATATATACAGGTTCGATGAGTAAATTGTTGCCATTTTATATTTTAAATTTCGTGTATGCGCGTTCTTTTCTATTTTATCGACTGCGCAGTATAATAGGGTCAATTGGGCGCCGACTGTGAGGAAAAAAGCATCATGACTCCCCCGGAAATTTGGAAACAGCATACTGTACTGCTTGTCATCGCGCCAAAATTTCTAATACGAACATTTCAGTGTATTTAGGTGTCACTCAGAGGACAATGAAGAGTTCAATGAATCTAATGAGCATTTCAAAGTCACGGCAGCTGGGAATCTCACTCTGATTGTTCCGATGAGAAAAGATCTCCCGAATTTGTTGGTGATTGCATCAGACTCAATCCGGAATCAAGTGCTGCCCTGGGTCAAGAGGGTGACTGCTGAAGGACGCTATATCTGGCAACAGGACTCTGCCCTATTCTACACAAGTAGGAGAACCTATTAGACAATTTCTGAGACCACATCATCCTTACTTCTGACCACCTAACTCCCCAGACTGCAATCCCCTTAATTGTTATGTGTGTG
>OZ010588.1:66767956-66835456 GCA_963932145.1 Acanthosepion lycidas | reverse complement strand
GTTATATAACGTGCCTATGTACACAAATGGGTATATCCCAATCCTCATAAATACGTTGGACACTATTGTAAGTGGGGGTAATAGGCTGTCTAAGTAGTCCAGCAGTAGCAGTGATTTACTTATTCACGCCACTAGCGAGTATTGTATTTTGTTGATGTTATAAAGATTACCATTTCATTTCCAATCCCCGTTTTGGATTTTCCTCATTCAGTAAGCCTTTCTAGGTTACAACATATATGGAGGTATAATCTACTGTCAGTAAATTATTATATGAAGATATAATTTACTGTTAGTAAATTACTATATGAGATAGATAGATAGATAGATAGATAGATAGATAGATAGATAGATAGATAGATAGATGTGGGGTCGAACATACAAAGGAATGATGAGCTAATAATTGGCTATATAAAAATATCCACATCTGGCTACCAAAGTGAGAAAGTTAATCTTGTTAATCAAGTCACTAAATATACATAGAAACACGTGCGTTTAAATGTCAAGTTAGTTAAGTCTAAACCGTTAATATTCTGATCGAATCTTACCTTAATCTTGTCTAGTTTAATTCTGTAGCAAAGATTTTTGATTATGCTTAGCTAATTCATCAGTGGCTACTACAGATGGATGTCCAGTCATTTTACGTCAGTCGATGAAGAAAAGGAAAGAAAGGCTAGACAGATTTGATGAAAATCAAAACTATTCGCTCCGGTAAACAGAAAGTGTCTGTAGCAGAAAATGAGGGCGAATATAATAGATTTTATTCGTTGAGTCTTCTTTTAGATTTCTTCTCTCATATTTTTCCTGCTACAGAGATAGATTTTGGTTTATCTTATTATAAACAAAATGTTGCTGCGTATTTCATCTATTCATTACCGCATTCTTTATTTCGATTTTGCATTTTTACATTTAATTTCTTCTGACTTGTTTTAAGAGTGTGCTGTGTGTCCGTTCTACACTGCTTATCAATTCACCAACCGACTGAAGCCCACGCCAATATGGCCGCTATTATTACCGACAACAGCAAACACACTGCTTATTTCAGTACTCAGACGAAATGACCACATTTCCACTAAATCCCCAGCCCATCCTATTTTCAAACGCCGAGAGAAACCATCGGCCACTGGCTCCGTGGTTGCTATGAATTCCTGTCCATAAAAGCGATCAAATATCACATTTGATGGGAGATTATTGGAAATCGTGTTATCTGAAACGGGACAAGAAAAATATAGCCATTCGAAGAAGAGAAGATGAAAAATAATGGAATGAAACATTGAAAAAAGAAGATTTCTTAACTCAGCATAAAAAAAAACGTTTTCTTTCTCTCCTCATTTAACAGAATAAGAAATAACATGGTTAAGAATATTACGATTATTATTTCTTTTTTAAAATACAGAATCATGCCTAGATAATTTGGAGGCTATCGCTACAAGTCTGCATTTAATCAAATCCATATGACATTTGCTCTGTTAAACAACGGAAAGATATTTCTGAATATTCTATAGCATCTCAAGAGTACATTCTTTTTTCATTTCGATTGTTTTATCATTTTGCCTCTTTTGGACATTTCTTCAGAAGACTCTTCCCAATTTTTAGGTCTAATCCGTTGAGGCTAAATAATTTGTTTACTCGACAGGAATCTGTTTTAATTTGATTGTTAACAATATTTTGATTTTGATAAAGCAATAAACAACATTTGAGAATTTTCATGCAAGTTATCAACAAATATAATTTATATAATTTATAGATTTCATTCTCTGCCTTCAATCATATATATATATATATATATATATATATATATATATATATATGTGTGTGTGTGTGTGTGTGTAATCAGTTTTCAACTAGACATATATGCTGATGACTCGATTATTTAATCCTATCTTAGTACCAAATCCAACAAAGTAAAACTAGTAACTGCTCTCGAAAATTATCCCCAATCAGTGGTTTACTGCGGCTAGAAATGAATTGTAAGTTTTAATGCCTCCAAGACAAAACTGGTATCATTTAATCACCATAGAGAACCTTTGCTACATTCAGTCAGCATGGCTGAAGCTAACCTCAAAGATGGAAACTCTTTGCGACTTGTTGGCTACATTTTCTACTGATAAGAACTGTAATGATTATATTGAATCAATTGCTAAATCTACTGCCAGGAGAATGTGTTCACTGTTCTTTTCATTATAATTTGTTTTATACATTAATAAATCTACCATTCGATCGTGCATTGAATAATGCTGCCGTATCTGGTCCCATGTTCCTACTATGTATCTATAGAATCTTGACCAAATTCAGACAAGTGTCTGAAATGTTATCCATCCTGACCTGGCATCTCAAATTCACTCGCTTTCCTTCCACCTTGACGTGGCTTCCCTTTGTCTTTTCTATAACTATTTTCATGGTAATTGTTCTGATGTTACCGCCTTGGTAATTCGACTGCATGAATTTAAGCGAACTGTAATATTGGTAAGTAGGTTTCACCGTTTTACTGAAACTCACTTCCAGAGTCTTGCTTCCCTGCCACCTATAATGTTCAAAAATATAAATGCAACGCCAAGCACTATCTTCTGTTTTCCTGAAACCTGTTCTTTTATTGTCCTTTCTCCTCACTAAAGATTTCTCTTCCACTCCCAGTAACCCCTTGCGTCTTAGTAATATTATCGCCTTGCTTGTGGTGGCGAAATTATTAAATTATATATATTTATACGGGAAAATATTATATATATATATATATATATATATATATATATATAGTACAAAACATAAGAAACAACACGTGGGGAGAAAAACAGTTAAAAACTTTTTGACAAAGCTAAGCAAAACTGGTTAAAGTAAACAATTTATAACAATTTTTTTACCTACATATATATATATATATATATATATATATATATATATATATATATATATATATATAAAATAGCTGGCCACTCGTATTCGAGGATACCTGTCCATTTGTGTTTGCTCAAAACCCACTGACGAAAGCCGCGATAATGTCCAGTGTGGCAAAAGAATCAAGCTACAAAGACAGACACGGACTCGTTTTGTTCAGTTCGAACTATTTAAGAAGCTGGATGCTCATCTTATACGCGACAAATCCGTGAATTGTTGGTATTGACCGGCGTGATCAAATGAATATTCTTACACATGTAGACCAGTTTCTGTACGGCTACATAATACAGAGGCTCGCTAAATTCGATTCAGTGTAAGGGTAACAATAACTAACTATGTCGAGAACAAAATACATATCAGAGTAAAGATCCACCCTCTTACATCAAAGCGTGGTGTGCCATGTTACAACTCTCGCTTGCCTTTGGAGCGTTTTATGTATATCTGGTTCGGCTGTAATTTATGCAGCATGCTGCTCCAACAGAAGGATATGATTTTCGTGCTACTCAACATGCTCTGTAATATGTTCAATGACCGGTAGAATCGTGAAAACTCCCCCACTAAAATGCATACGATGACGGTAAACTTATTTAAGTTTCCCGCTTAAAACTGTATACTGCATCATTAAGTCCAAATGTTGGATATCGGTTGAGGAAACCTTTGAACTCGCTTCCGCTGCATTAGAGAGTGAGCGAAAATCGGAACTGGTGATAGCATAAACAGGAAATGCACCCGGTGGCTAAAATAAACAGGATGCACAAATGTCCTGAGCGGAAATTGATACACTTACGAGCCCCATAGATTGGTGGGACGTAATGTTAGTGTTGATGAAGGAAAAATTAAGAAGGAGCAGTTAAAAGTCTTGTTGACTTACTAGCTGATATGCTGTAGGATAAGATAGAAAAAGAAAACAGTGAGAAGAATGATGAATTAAGTTTTACACGTGGAAGAATGTAGACGTATTATTTCGCGTCGGAGAACTTGCTCCACAGTGAGGGTGGTAGAGAGACTGCACTGGCTAGTTAAAAATGCATACCTCGACGTGTTCAATAAAATAGATAAGTTTAAAATCCCTTCTTTTTTTTTTTTTTTTTTGGTGTATTTTCATCTCCGGACTCCAAAAACATTTCGACACCGGACCGGGAAAAGACGAGCGATAGAACATACAACATTATGGTATCGACCTCTGCCAACCAAGACCTCACCAGAACGAGGGGTCTATACAACACAAGAAGCGTAGATTAATGTATCAGGGATGCTATTAAGCATTTCCACGGTTGTGTTCGTGTGACAGTAGAGACCTATGTTAATGCCGAAGGTGGATATTCAGCGTATTCATATGGAGTCTGAGCAGTTTTTATTTGCATCTTGTACCAAGACCCAGCCTCTGACGTCATGATCTTGGGTACCGTACATTAGAATTTCCGCTCATCTTTGGTGTTTGTAAGAATATTGACGATCGCTATGTATTTATTTTGGATTCAGTAAGCGTCGTAAAGTGTAAATAGCATAATCGCTTGGATTCATTTCTTTTCAGCCGCCCCACCAGCTATGGATTACATAGTAAGGCGAAATAAATTCTCTAGCCCCTGGTGGCGGCCAGTCTGAGAGAAGTATTCTGAAATGAAAACAGTCGGAAAACGATTCCTAAGACTATTTCACAAATATTAAAGAACAAGTAACAGTGGAGAGGCATGATCGTCTGAAGGAAAATGGCATTTTAAAGACGCATTACGTGTTAATCTGTTTGTGAGGTAAATTAGCAGTATTACCTGTACGTTTTACCTTGAGTATATTGAAATACATATCCATGATACTGCAATGTTATTTAATGTCAGTACACACACAGACACACACACACACACACACACATATATATATATATATATATATATATATATGTATATATCCATCTTTGTATGTATGTATGTATACTAATGTACACACTTACAAACATCATACTCACTGACTCCCTAAGAACCAAATAATTCCAGGAACCAATAAAACTGTCAAAATCACCAAGAGAATTCAGAGTAGTATGAATCCATCCAGCCCTTATCTTAAATAACAACTTAAAAGAGATTGTTTAACCAATCCAAGGACTGGCCAAAATTCATGGTAAAACAAAAACAAATGAAAACTACAGATAAAGTTCAATTTCTCCATCAAGGTCATTCATTTCTGTAGTTCACTGCTGCTAATAATCAGAATTATTTTTCTCCTGATGATGGCCATGTTGGCCGAAACTAGTCGAGGAATCTAACTGTTATAATAAAAACGAGAGAATATTAATAGACAACCCAGTGTGTCTGAAGAATTTAATTTTTTAATATTTTTATTGTTCAAAATACACACACACACAAACACACACACACACACACACATATATATATATATATATATATATATATATATATAAGGATGATGTGCGTGTAATGTGTGTATAGATATTATTCCTATGAATATGTGCGTCTGTGTATGTACGCATATTTATGATGATTTTCTAAGCGTAACTTAGATGTGGCACGAGGCCGAAAGTGTGGATCGAACTCAGTTGTAATTGTTTTATCGACACAAGCTTGCTGACCATTACACAACGTCGACGTACCCCGCACGCGTATTTATGTATGAACATTTATCCTAATCTCTGTGTATTAACATATGCACTTTAAGTTGTATGCGTGTGCGTGTGTATGTGTGTGTGTGTATGTGTGTGTGTGTTTGTTCGCGAGTGCGCACATGAGTATATCAAACAAACCTACAAAAGCTGACATGAACAAATAACTTCCAATGCACGTCTCTGTTGGTCATGCTATAAATTGAATTGGCCATTCTTCTATTATTTATTCATATCGCAAGTAGACATAGATGCAAATATTTCTCAAAGACGTTCGTAACACTAAACATCCTGATGCGGCAGAATGGAAATCAGGTGTGTTCTCGCATGCTCAATCGGCATTCGCAATCCGCATGTAGACATGACCCGAATGCGATGCAGATAAGAATTAGCGAGACTTCCGTGTGACAACTAGAAAGCAATTATTCCAATGTGCAGACGACACTTACATGAGGATAAGCTTAGCTTGTCTTTTCTTTTCTTTTATATCCGTTGATGCTTTTGTTTTTAAAGTTAAAAAAAACTAGATGAGAACATTTTTCTTGTATTATTTTGTGGGAGTAAGTATCTTCGAATTACTAATACATCTCACGCAAAAAGTACATTATTTTCGTTCTCGAAATAGACGAGAGGTTAGAATGAGACTTTGATTTGTGACGATACGAAAACGAAAAGAACTAGAAAGGTTTGGTTTTATATTTAAAATAAAACTTTTTTAAAATGAATGATGCACAACTATGTTAAAGAAGAAATGGTAAAAAGAGTGATATATGCCACATTAAAAGGAAGAGAAAAAGAAATGAGAAGAAAAGAAAAAATAAAGCTCTGAGAGAGAAGAATCTATGTGAAATATTTTAGGGAAATAATGTAGCGGAAAATAAAACAGTTAAAAGAAAGAAAAAAAACACTGACAAAAAACGATTAAAGTCATAAAAAGAATCAATGAACAAATAATAGCTGAAAAGAAAACGCTAAGGAAGAAAGGAAGGAAGGAAAGAAGGAAAGTAAACTAAATAATGTAAAAAAGTAAAAGAACACGAGAAAGAAGAGAGAAGTAAAAGATACGAATAAAATAAGCCAATTTAAGAAAAAAAAGAAGCGCAACACCATTAAACCAATAATATAAACCATTAATTGAACTTTGGAAACCAAGTCTAGATATGAGTTATAATCAATCAGACAGAACTTTTCTGAATCTTGCAAATATAGTCTGTCCATCATTGCTTTCCTCTTTGTTTTCTCTATTCATTCTGACCTTTACCGCCGGTGAGCATCGTACTAGACAAAATGTTATCAAGCAGACAGATGGGCAAGTAATATACCCACGCTAGGCTCTCAATTCAACTGAAATATCGAAAATGATGCGGAAGGCATACAATCGTATTTATGTGAGGCGGCCGTGACGTCAAAAGCAAGATAAGCACATTGAATTATGTACTTGCAATATTCTTGAATTCAATTTTACTTATTCCGCTCTCCTCTTTTTAATACTTAGGCTTTTAATCACACTTCTAAGACTGACAAGAAAACGACGCTAAAAAAAAAAAAAGTTAAAAATATAAGAAGACATATCATTTCAGACAGAGAGGTTTGATTGTGCATCCGTCTCATTGCAATGGCGCCCGTATTATAGTCTGCAAAGTTGGACGAATCAATTTGGGGATTGTATTGCCTTAATCTTTTCAAATCGGAATAGGCTTGAATTCATTGAGAGGCGGAGTTATTTCACTCTCTATAATTATTGTAAGCTGCAGCCTGTACTTAGAAAATGCTATAAAGCAAAAAATCAGACACTATTTTGGCGGGATGTTAAGTTTTGCAATAAGACGAAGAAATGAAAATTTCCAACGAGAAGTACTAAAGCGACATTTTAATAAAGAAATATAATATATAATCGAATACCAATTTAATAAAATAAATTATATATAAACAAAATTATAATTAAATAATTCAATAATTATTATTATTAACCTTTTAAAATGATTATTATATATCAATTTATAACCTTTAATTTATTTATCTTTATTATCAATTTTAACTATTTCTTTCATTTTACTTTTTATCGCAACTTTACCCACACCGTCAGTCAACGGCAGTGAGAAAACTGCGCGGTTAAACAACTCTCCGTAGGATTCGAACTTATGTTCATTTTTATTTCAATTAAGCTTTAGGAAGTAGTTCTCACCAACAGGACTTTGTGAACTTAACAGATAAGTTAAATCTAACCTATGAACTTAGCCTTGAGTCTTTCTTTATCAAACTCGGCACTATGTTTGCTTACATTTTTTACACTTGTATTAGTATGAAGCACGATGAAAAGGTATTGGCCTGAATGTTAAAAATTAGGTCTCTAAGTAAATTTCAGCTCTCGATATTTTGGGGAAAAGGATGAAGGTAATAAAATAAATTACTGAAACCAGAACATAGCCCCACCCTACGTGCAAAATTCATTAACGAAAGGGTGAAGGGAGGTCAATTGAAGGTGAAGGAAAGGGAAAGAAAAACAGAATTGTTTATACCTATTACAATAAATCGCTTTGATAAATGTGATTTTTTAACCAATGGTGACTGAAACTGGTTCAAATATGAAATCCTTGTGTTGACCTCCAAAATTTTTTCGGCAAGCTTCGTCCAAGGAGGTAGTACAGATCCCGAACCCGCTCATGCGGGTTCTAAGGGAATATTTTTGTCCGAACCTACAGGCTCGTAGAAACCCACGTTAAACTCAGCCTTGTGTCACATACATTACTCGTGGGGGGACTGTTAAATATCGGCAGTAGGAGATCCGACACCAGAGAAGTAGAGAGACGCAACGCGGACGAGGCGGGGTCGTGACTGACGCTGGGAAGTTGGAAAACGCGACGCCTTCTAAAAACGAATGAAAAACTGACAAGCGTGGACTCAAAGAAACTCACTCCTCAACGAAGTTTTGACAACCAAATTGCCGTTTTCACGACAGAATTAACTCTCATTTTCACCCCGACTATTGCAACGAAATAGTCGTTTCGATGGCGTGTGGGCTGTTGAAGTTCGTGACAAAATCCATTCGTGCATTCAGAGTTCAGAGTTTTCAACGTAGACCGTTGTTTTGAGAACAGTACTTGTTCTTTAAACGACAAAAACTATTAAGAACATTCACATTTTATGCCTTCTTTTAATTGGGTTCGACCGCACTGAAACCCTTTTATTGTATCTTTTTCTAGTAATTTACATCGTTTTGCATTATTGCATGTTATCAGGTTGGTGCAAAAATAATGCCGTAATAATGTCGTTTTTTGACGTATTTTTTGATGTCAAAAAAAGATATTATTACATCATTATTTTTGCACCAACCTAATATTATGATTTTTTTTATTGATTTTGATTCTAAAGTTGATCCTTTTTTCACAATTATCATTGAGCCTTATTTTACAAAAAAATAAGTTACTTGTCCAAAAATTTATTACCCCTTTTCTGGGCGCACAAGCCAGCAAATTTGTACATCCCTAATATTTAATAAAATTTTGTTTTCTTTTATTTGAATAAAATTGCTTCGGTATTATATCTCACTGGATACCTCTCGTCATTTTTATACTGTGCGCCTTGTTGCTGCTTAGTCTCTATTCTCCCTAATCGCTTTTAACCGAACCCACAATATATACATTAATAGTTTTTCTCCCTATGTTTTTTCATAGTCCTTCCAAAAATAAAACTGATGTTTGATTATTTGTTCAGATTATCGGAAGTGGAACGGTCCAATAATTTCTACACCGCCCTTGGAGCAGCAGCATTATTATCTTGAGATAAAATGAAGAATAAGTTAAAATCCGAATCAAAATATAATGATAATTTTTGTACTTCCTTTGATAAATAAATATAATATCTCTTTCAAATTCTTTATATTTTATTATATCTTTAATGTGTTACTCTATTAATTGATCGTCGTCGATGTTGGCCGAAGCCGTTGCTAAGTATTGGGGTGATTATCGACATTTCCTTGTGTGAAATGACTCCTATGTTGGATCTGAAAAGATGTCTGCAGCCACCGCATGGTAGGGTAAGATGGTTCAGTAAGGTGGAGAGCTGTGCCTTTTCTTTGGGCTATCTTCGTCTCTTCTGTCTTCTGGTGTTTTTTCGAGGACTGCTCTTGAACTGCTCTTGGTTCTTTCTGCAGCTTCTCTCCCAATTGCCCGGATCGATTTCTGTCCTCAGCCAGGTGTTTTCGAACTGATCCTTGAGTCGACGACGTGGGACTCCAGGTGGTTTCTTTGCCAGATGCGGGCTCCGAGGATTTGTTTGGGTAGGCGGATGTCTGACATTCGGGCAAGGTGTCCAGCACATCGAAGACGATGGCGAGTCATGATGGTTTCTTGGATTTCCATCTTTGAAAGGAGGAGAACGTCGTTGTTAGTAAACAAGTCCTGGCACGTAAATATACTTAAATATTGCATAACTATATAATTACTAGCCGAGGTACCGGGCATTGCCCGAGTGTACATGACTGCAATTTCATAACCACACTTCCTGTATACCCGTACTCCATGTCTAGAAATATCTGACTGCGTCTCCGCGTGCATGAATCATCTGTTGGTATACCAAGTTACTGTCCCCTCATCTTTTTTACGGTATGTCCTCAAGGGTTTCATTGTTGTTGATAAAGGAATTCCATCGATAAAACCTTGTGTGGTCGTTGCTCGAGGTTAAATTGTTTCAATGTTTTAGTTATTCAGTAAATTTCCTCTGACCGTAATAATTTTCAAATAGTATGGCATTGTTCATAAATCTGATAATGTAACAAAAACAGAGATGAAACGTCAGAGCAGGTGCAAACGCATCAACCCCTCCTCTTTCTACGCAGGGGTTCATTAAAGCTGGGGTTAATCAGAGGTTCTTCGGTAATTTTCCCTTTTAACACTTCAATAATCCTTCTCAAACAATCTTTGCATCAAAGGTTGTTCAAATACCAATTTAGGATGGAATCATATGAAGAATTGGCTAAATGGCAAAAGCCGATTTGGGATCTAGTTCGCCGCAGATTTTGTCCACTTAACTGAAATAATCTAAACCAAACATTCACGAATGACAATTTGTGTACCATATGTAATTTACATGAAAAATTTGTTAAGCATCAAATGAAAAATCCAATAAAATTGTGTTCGCTTGTAACTTTGCCTTGGTTTTTCCAAAAAGTCGTACTCACCTTAAGTTTTATCAATTTTTTTGCCAAACCCGGGGGTACTGGAGATTCAAAAGTTAGTTTTGACCTACCTTGGTAAATTTGCAACATATGTGTACAGTTTCATCAAAATCCGTCGAGAAATATGTACGTATATAAATAGCATACACGCACCGACATACATTTTTCTGTTTTATAGGCATAGATTATATAATTATATAATAATTGTTATATTTGTTTAATATTTATTTGTATGGTAATATGTCACACAGAAAAATTAGAGTAAGAAAGTTATTTTGTGCAAAGACTTTCATTTCGTAATTTCTACTCTGCCTTTAAAAATCAACATTTCAAAACAACTTCACAAGCACTACTAAAATCTGAAATTAGCAAAGATGTCAGCCAGGAATCAGAGTTAATTGTCATAGAATTGCATAATTAAAAAATAAACAATCCGTTTGCTAATTGAATAACAAAATATCATACTAATAACAGGTAAAATCATGTAAAATATAGTTTTAAATAAATAATAAATAGTGCCTTTGATTGATAATTGTTAATTTTGCCATCAAATGTAACTGCGGTTATTGTATGCAAGATTAAGAAGCTAATTCTTGCTATTGTTTTGTCTGAGATACACATGGACATACAAATCTTCGGGACAATAGCCATGAATTTTGTGACATAGTATTTAGGTGTTCAATCCCTTGGCAGGGTAGTAAATGCGAAGTAAGAACAAGATGAGATCTCCCTACGTATGGACAACGGACTGAGAACAATCTACCCCCGTAGATTAAATAAAGGGTTCATTTCAAAACTCTTTGAAGTTTGTCTGGCTGTATAGTGAACTGGAGAGAACCGGGAGGCATAACGGCAGAAACGTTGTGATAAAAACAAAGATAATGAAAATGGTTCCAATGTAAAGAAAACGTCAGAAAACTTCACTCAAATTTATACTTACCAATCTCTCCTTTCTTTCTTTCTCTCTCTCTCTCTCTCTCTCACACACACACACACACACACACACACACACACTAACACACATCGACAATAAACACACATATACAGCTGTGTGAAAAACAGTAAAAACGATTCCATAATTCTGATTAAGTATCTTTCTCATAGAAGAACGCTTTGCTAGAGTGGGTAATAATTTAACACTAATTAATAATTGGTAATGGGCTGAAAGGTTCTAAGCACAACCAAGAGGCCTTTCTCTCACAAACAAAAAAACTGATACTCACACAGCTTTGCAGCTCTTGGTCGTGATTTTAGACTAATTTTCTTCACTCTCAATCGATTTTCATCGCAACCAAAATACAGTTATTCAGCAGCCGTTAGTAAACAACTGAGATCAGAAACAAAGAATCAGAGATTCGAATTCGAATGCCATTTTTCTTAAAGGCAAGTTTTGTAATTATAGCCACATAAGCCAACTTTGATGAAACTCAATTAGAAGAAAGTAAATTTATGTTTTATATAACATGCATAAAACATTTGATAAAGTACTAAACAAAGATCTATTTGAACTACTAGGAAAACTTGATTTAATTTAGAAAAAATATTAGAATAATCCAGAATATTTATTAGGAGCAAACTGCCTGAATATTGATAGAAAATGAACTGAACAAGTTCATAAAAATAGAAAGAGTCGTAAAACAAGAATAGGTTTCTCACAGTATTTATTTAACCTTAACAGTAAGGCAATCCATAAGAGAAGTATAAGTCCTACCAGGATTTATTATTAGTGGACGCAATCTTAACAACATAAAATACACAGATGTCAGTTTTAGTGACAGACACAGAAACCAAACTGCATGAAACTCCTAAACAAAGTAGTAAAGGAAAACAGGAAGAAAGGACTAACTGCAAGAAGACAAGGTGTACGGACGTTATTACAGGAAACTGCTTAAGGTGTCAAAATCAAGAAATTCAGAAATTTAAACATCTTTTAATAGAAGAATGAACATGTGTTGGAAATCCTAAGGCACACAAGGAGAATAGTAAAAGTCCCTTTCTAAAAGCTAAACAAAGTATTATTAAACTGAAAGTAGTTAGAAACTAAAATAAAAACGCTCAATTGCTATGTAATCTCAATCCTGTATGACTATGAATGCTGGACACTTTGATCACAGAGAAAAGAGGAGATTTGAAGCTCTACAGAAAGAATGTTGATGATACCATGGACGGAGCATGTGAACAACGAAGAAGTTTTATAAAAAAAAATGGAAACAAAAAGGACACTTTTACTTAGAATCAGTGGAAATTTCTGGAACACAAAAATGAGAAAAGAAGGTTTGGAGAATGTATCACTCACGGGCAAGAGGGGCTGAAGCAAACTGCGAGTATTTTATCTAGTTTGTGTCAATAAATGCCAAAACGGATATTAAGGCGACAAATATTACTATTGCTACGAAAGATATGAAGTAGTGGAGAGTCGTGATCGCCCACCTTTCTTTCATATCCGGAAATTTATTTTAATCAATAAATGTTCACGTCTTTACTTAATTGTTATTCCATTACATGAGGATCTTTTTATTTGGTGCGAATTATATTATTTGGACATCTTACTTCCCTGGATGTTTCTCTTGACCCCTAAAACAAAGACAGAATTACCTACAGGCCTTTTTCTCTCCATCAGATAAAATACAAAAGATCTTAACCAGATTATGATAGTAATCCTTCTTTTAGAGCGGTATTAATAATAAAATCCTATCAACACGACTATGATCGAGCGCATCTTTTTGTCTTTTTCACTCATGAGCGGTCAGTCGAAAGAAAGGATTAGCGGATTAATATATTTATTGCTAGATGAAAGGCGAATCACAGGAATCAATCGCCACTGGGAAGCGGCGAGCACCTAACCGTACGGGATTAGTCAATATAATGAAACAAATATCAGAAGCCAGAAGTAAAATTGAAAACGATGGACCATCAACGTATCGAATATTATCAGCAGCGCGTTGTGTGTTGGAATGCACTAAGACCGTCCGTAGTTCCAGTGCAAAACTTTCGCAACATCCCGGTTAGGAATAATTGTGTCAAAGATCAAAACCATAAAAGAATTGCTCATTTATTCTAGACGTGAAGAAGACAATGACGAATAAGTTAGCTTATATTGCGTTTAGTTTCATTGAAGGAAAATCGAAGATAATCACAACTATCGATTGATGAAGAAACAAAACCATTTTACATACTCATATAACTATATGAATATATTGCAATGACTGACAGCAAGAAGTATTGAAAACTGCTTCTCTATTTCAGATACACAGGACTTTTTTCTTTCTTTGAGTTTTACCGTTCTATCATTACAATCCTGACATTTTCCACCATCTTCATCATCATATCATCATCTTCGTCGTCGTCATCGCCTCAGTACCATCATCTTCATTATCATCCTCATCATCATCATTGTTGTCATAATCACACACACATGCTCATCGAAATCAGTAGAAAGAGGAGAAATCAGCGTGAAACATATTTGCAAAATGGGATCAAATGGACAACGAAACGAATACGACAATGCGAAAAAAAAGGGACGTAAAAGTACTACTTGGGATAACAAAATACAGAAGCTGTGAAAGATATAATTCCTAATCCATATAGACAGAAGGGTCGACACACACACACACACAGATAGATAGATAGATAGATAGATAGATAGATGTTACTTCAAATGTTATGTTTTTTTAGTGGATACCCATATTTCAGACGGTTCGTTTATTTTAAACTGTTTATTTCGTTTAGGATGTCAACAAGCCCTGATACGTAGTTATTAGCCGAATTTCAATCAGAATTTTTCACTGTATTAAGTGCGTTAACAAGAAAGAAGATTGTGTTGAAAGTATATTTCTTGCGTAACATAAATTCTTTTTTCTCATTAGGATACGCACTTAGATACATATATTTAGGTACTTAGGACTTGAGCATATATATATATATATATATATATATATATATATATATATATATATATATATATATATTTATATGTGTGTGTGTGTGTGCGCGCGTGTGTGTGTGTGTTTGTGTACGCGCAAGGATGCACTGAAAAGTATCCATTCCCAACTAAGAACCTCTTTTTAAAAGTATGATGATCAGATAGAGAGAAGTGGATTGTGTCGGCAGCATTTCAGCAGTTCAACACACCCAAAAACAAACATACACACCCCTCACATACATACACACACACACACACACACACACACACATACATATATATATATATATATATATATATATATATATATATATATTCATACACGTTTCATTAAATAATATAGACAAGTGTTGTCTATTTATTTTACGTAAATTTTTTTCGTAACTCCTGATAAGTTTAATAACATTATCGTTGAAAGAAATTCACAGTAGTGATCCATATTTTTTAATACAATCTAAGCTTTCGGCTTACTTAAGCCATTATCAAAGATGTCAATTACAACATATTAAACAATATACGGACACGACAGTGATGATAGTCTGTCGATGTTTACAATGTTGGATGATTTCTAAGCAACGATAAACACGCGCATATAAGACGCTAGAAGCGAAAATCGCACCGCATCTCATGACGTCACACATGACCACACGAGAGTGAATTGTAGAATGAGATGCGGTAGATAAAAGCCATCATTCTGAGCATCTCTTGTGATTGGAGAGTTCAAAGGTAACTTGTATTAATCTTGTGATGTCTGAATAAATTTAGAATTACAATATCTATAGAAGTTTTTACTTTCCTGAAGTGGGTCTATATTTTTGGCAGATTCTCTCTCTCTTTCTTTCTCACTCACTATCTCTTTCTCTTTCTCTCCCCCCCTCTCTCTCTCTCTCTCTCTCTCTCTATATATATATATATATATATATATATATATATATATATATATATTCATACATGTTTCATTAAATAATATAGACAAGTGTTGTCTATTTTCATAACGTCTGATAAGCTTAATAACATCATTAAACGAAGAAAGAAAATCACAATATTGATCCATATTTTTTAATCCAGTCTAAGATTTCGGCTTACATAAGCCATTATCAAAAATGTCAATTATTGTACAATATATTAAGCAATATACAGAGAAGACAGTGATGATAGTCTGTGATTGTTTACATGGATGATTTTCAAGCAACGATAAACACGTGCATATAAGACGCTAGAAGCGAAAATCGCACCGCAACTCATGACGTCACACATGACCACACGAGAGTGTATTCGAGAAGTATTAAGCATGGGAACCCTGGGTATAAACCAATGGCTTCCGTTACCAATTATAGACATTTAAGGATATTTGTAGAGATGCCATAATTGATTTTGTTTAGGTTAGGTTTCAACTGTTTGATGTATGTAGCTTCAAGAATTTTTAGTTTTTGTCTATTGTTTTCATGTTTAAGTATAATTGTGTTTTCGTGAAGGATTTTACGGAATTGTGTGTGCGGGCAGGCATGTTGTTTTAAATGCCTAAAAATGTTAGAGTTTTCATTCAAATGTAGTGTCAAGCGTCGGGAAAGCGAGTTTGTGGTGTGACCAACATAAATATTATTTAATTCGTTGGAGATACAATGTCCCAAAGGGCACTTGAATTTATAAACTATGTTGTTTTTTTGCAAATCGCTAACCGGGAGAGAAGAATCCTTGCGAAGAATTATATATATATATATATATATATATATATATATATATATATATATATATATATATATATATATATATTATATTATATTATATTATATATAAATGTATTATTGCAAGATATTTGAGTATTGAGATATTTGTGAGTTATTTATACATATAAGCATTGTAGCTAGTAATTTGCTTGTAGTTTTGTATATTTTCATTAGTAGTAATAGTTGTAGTATTATTATTAGAGAGAAAGAGTATGGGGTGCGAGAGGATGTTAGAGAGAGATCACAGGAAAAAATCCGTGAATATTAGAGAGGTGAAAAAAGTAAAAGAAACGATCACTTGTGGAATAAGAATTTAAGCATGCCTTGGCTCACCAGAATAATTTTTAATGTGCATATATACCATACCTATGTGTGTACACGGTGGAGTGAGCAAGTGCTCGTTTTCTCAATACTTGGTAGTGTAAATATTGCTAAGAAAATAAACCTCGTGAAATTGTTGATACGCCATCTGCAGAGACACAGCCTTCCGTATAGAATGTGTCACATGTTCAAGAGAAACCGACCAAGTGAATAGATTTATCGAGATGGACAAACAACTTGTCAAACTGTCACGTTCGATTTCTCTTTTCATTCTCTTGTTTTTACAAATTCTTTGTTTTATTTCGATCTATGTTTACTGCAATTCGATCTTCACACTACCTCCATCACGGAGTATTTCATTATCGATAGCTTCTCCGTTATTTCTAACACCCACCCCCTATCTCTCTCTCTTCTCTCTCTCTCTCACTCTCTCACTCTTCTGTTCATGACCATCACTGCCTCATATATATATATATATATATATATATATATATATATATATATATATATATTCATACATGTTTCATTAAATAATATAGACAATATATCTATCTATCTATCTATCTATCTATCTATCTATCTTAGGGCAATGGCTTAAGTCCGACTACCACACGCCATTGCTAATGGGTTCGTTTCACAATAAATAATTCTTCAATATGACGTTGAGTTGAATTTAGCTTTGTCTAAAAAATATCTATTCTCAAGCACATGATCTTATGTTGGAATAATCTACGCTTTATAAATATCTACATTCCTTAATATTTTGTTTGTTTCGCTCTCTCAATAAGTCTCTCTCTCACTTTTCTCTTTTTCTCTCACTCCCTTCTCTCTAGCTTCATTATACATTGTGATCGAAAAGAAACTCCCTGTTTTATGTATGAGTGGCCAGCCAGGAGTCCTGACTTAACAGCCCGTGACTTTTTTCTTTAGGGTTGGTAAAAGAAGCGAGTCTACTATTCAAAACCAAGACTTTGGAAGAACTTCAAGGGCGAATACAAGAAGTTACGGCTTCCATACCACTGTTAGCGTGATTCCTAGGCGGCTCGAGAAGATGGCAGCAAAATCTGGTCCCTATGTCGAATTTGAAAAAAAAAGCTCATCCTAAACGATTTCTTCTCATATCCATTTCTGCTAAAAATTATAGTTAATAAATTATAATTATTTTAAAATTGGTGAGTTACTTTTCAGTCACCCAATATATATATATATATATATATATGTGTGTGTGTGTGTGTGTGTGTGTGTGTGTGTGTGTGTGTGTGTGGACAGGAATACCTCTCACACATACATCCCAGAAATATCTCCTATATAATGGTAAGACATTAGCTAGATGAAGAAAACGTTGTCAGTAATGACATACCATTGTGTGACGTCGTCCCCTGGTCGCAGCGCCAACCGTGTCGTTCTATCCCAGTCTACCACGGCACCAACTATGACGTCCTACTTTGATTCCCAGTCTGTCTACCCACGTTGTGAATTGATCTAGGCAGAGAAAATCAATCAGTCATCGGGGCCGTACTGCAAACCGAGTCCAACGGGGGTGGTACCACAAAAATACGCATAAAAGGCAATAAAATGAAAACTCAAAAGTTCAAAGTATCAAAGAAAAAGGTAACAAACTTTATGTCTAGTTGTTCGATACATGGGACTGCATCTATCTCCCGACCCGTTCTATGGATTGTGACACGTCGTTTTCCGCTAGGCAAGTTTTAACACTTCAAGTCGCCTCCTCTTTAAGAAATTGGTGTTTCGGTGGGTCTTTGGACGAAAGTCAAAAGAAAAACTTATTTCGGTGATCTGGATCCAAGTCGCTCTTCAAAATAATTGTTCTAGGTTTGAAGATATGGGTCCGGAAAATGTGTGTGAATCCTGGTCAGCTATCTGCGAGGCTTGCCTCAACCGGAGACTGACTCTGGGAACTTGCTGGGACTCGACTCATTTCTGCTCGTTGTGGCTTCGTTTATATGGGCGCCGACCAAAACCGAGGTGAGTTTGTCGGCGCCGGGGAATTCCTGGATAATTCTAAATACATATCCACCTCTCTGGTTAGGAATTTCCACCTTTTTCCATTTTTGGGAACCTTTCCTCACTCCCACCTTCTCATCATACTTCAGAGGTGCGTGAACTGCCCTCCCCACATCTTCGTGGCAACCTCTCTTACTCATTCTCCAGATGGGCGGCAACAGCCTCCCTCGTGCATCACGTGATCACCACTCGACCAATGATGTCTCAGTCGGGCGTGGACGAATCTGCGGCTTTGTTTCAGGAAGAAAAAAAAATGTCTTGCTTAGAAAAAAAAATTATCTCTTCTATTTCCCTTTTCTTCCTCTTAAGGGTTTATCATTTCTCCAGCCGCGAACGGGACAATATGACAATGACGGTCATAACTCTTGTTCTACACGTGGTTTACGTCAGGTATTTTATCGCTAATTATCAGAATGTGTGGTCTTCTTGACATGGTATCAAAAAGGAACATCTCCAAAGTTCCAGTCCGTCTGTCGCCTCGAAGAAAGAAAGAAAACACATTCATTTCCTTCGGTACAAATTCCTGATAACAAAATTTTATTATCGCAGGCCAAGGATGTTCCGTGGGTTGTTTTTAATTTTTCATATCTGTCCAAGTCCTTTTTTAGTTGTCTGTTTTTCGTCACTTAACGAAATAACATTTTCATTTGAATTTTTCTTTCTTTCTCTGGCCAGCCAGTCTGTAGTTGATAATAAGGTATCTTTCCGTACCAATAGTTTGTTTTCATATCCTTAGATAACACAGCCGATGCCAAAACATATCTGATTCTTTCCTTCTTTCCCTTTCTTTTTACTCAGAATTTCCCTGACATTGTAATGACAGTCTTTCGCCATATCAAAATATCCTTTTATCCATTGTCTCTTAGCTGTGTGTGTGTTCTTGCTTATCACTCACGATTCGGTTCTTAGCCTCTCTTTTTCTTCTTTTCTTTCCTTTCCCTTTCTGCCTCGTTAAATGGTGCCACAATCCTCCCCTAACCGAATTTGTCATTTACCCGTAAATGACACCTAAACCCAAATACACCATTTAACATGCATCATGCATTTGTCCCATGCAATTCTATACTACTTTCCTACATGCAACGTAATGTTCTCTTTCAAGTTCTTCTGTTCTACATGCAATGTAATGTTCTTTTTCATCTTCTTCTGTTCTACATGCAATGTAATGTTCTTTTTCTTCTTCCGTTTTACATGCAAGTGTAATGTTCTTTTTTCAAGTTCTTCTATTCTATATGTAATGTCATGTGTGCGTGTGCCTGTGGGTGCAGATGTGGTTACTATGGCGTGTTCTTCTTGGTCAATGTTTTCCTCTCCGCTGTGGGAGGTTTTTCCGCCGCACGTGGCGGTCTCACGCCAGCCTCCTCCGCTGGTCTTCCTGCAATTTCTTCGCCGATTCTGTATGAGTAAGGAACACTGCTCGGCATCTCCCTCTCGAGTTGCTGCATGCGCACTGGATTGTCGTTCGTCAATCTCCTCTTACTCTTAATCTTCCATACTACTATACCCCCGATGGCTATAACTATGAATGTGCCCATCACTATTGACCAACTTATCGCGATCTGCTCATCGCCTTCCCAAGCCATACCTTCATTGCCCAACGCACTTAACTTGTCCCTCAATTGATCCATATCGATCTTTTCTATCGGCTTCATTAGTTCTGGCATTTTATTCAAGGTAACATTGGAGAATCCCTTCACTATTGGCTCCCATAATTCTGTACAATTGACTAAGCCTCTGCCAATCATTTCTATGATTGAATCTTTCTCTTCATATCTTTCTTCTTCTTGGTAATAGGGGGGTAAGGACATAGATATCCCAAATGCCGAACATCCCATGGGTAACTTTAACAGGGATAATGGTGGCCTTACTCTTAATGTCCTGTAGACTCTCCCCCACACACCCTAGACAAGCTGATAGGTTTCTGTGTGGCTACTGCCCACACCCCGTCTGAAACACTGATAGCTTGTGGTAATGCCGTGTTTGCTAATGCCTCTACTTGGCAAGTTCTCTTAATTCCCTCTCTCTTCCCTTCAAACAATTCTAGTATGCACATTTTGCGGTTACCAGTTATATAGATAGGGCTTAACGATGTACAAGTCTCTAGAGCATCATTTCTACACTTTCTAGCTTCTTCAGCTGTTAGCAACATGAATTTTGTTCTCCCTGAATTTAAAGCTATGTATTCTGTTTCCGCCTTGTACCTTGCTATCATTCGTGTAGCTACCATCATCATCATGATAATCATCAACCCTTTCATTTTGATCTTTCCTGCAACAAGATTCTCCTGTTTTTATTCTTCATAACCATTCAGTCTTGCTCAATTCTTTACTCAATTATTCCATAATTTTTTACTACGTTCAGCTCTTCCCTCCTCTAACTAACTCCTAGCAGACAGAATGACCCGGACAGGTGTGCGTGGCGCCCACTCCCAAAGGTCGTACTTCATGACACCACTGATGGCCCGTCAGCAATGCCAATAATCTTCGTGAGATGCAGCTCGCGACTCCATCCCCTCCATCCACATCCACCACAGCCAGCCAGCAGGTTTTTTGGATGAGCCAGTGTCGTTACCTGTCGACACCGAATGTTTCTATTCTGCACAGCCTTCTTTGTTCTACTGAGATTTGGGGTTCTTCACCCTTCTTGATCTCATCTTCCGAGGTGGTCCCTGCTCAACCTCTAACCTTCCCTCTGTGTTTAATTCCCGTCCAGGAGGTGTTTTGTCCTCTTCTTCCTCCCCTGACTCTTCCTTCTGTTTAGAGTCCTCGCCCTGGACGTCTTTAATACCTCCTGACTCTATGTCTAGATCTCTCCTGTTCCTTAGCTTTTCCTTGAGCTGGGAAAGGGGTATTTGATCCTCTTCCTCCCACTCGCTGGGCCCTTCGTCCTGTTCAGGGTGCCTCTTTTTAGAGCCCTTGGCTGCTTGATTGGATCTCCTCGTCTTTCTCTTCCTTTCCTTTGGGCATGGGGGTGCGATGGCGACCTCGCAGGGTCTTCTCTGCAGCGATTCAGTCGATGACTGAACACCGCTGATATCCGCCGAGGGTTCCAACCCCGTCACTCGGATCGCTTCGTCTATCTGGCCAAGTCGATCTATCTCCTCATTTTCTTCGGAATCTTCCTCCGTCTCCATTTCTTCCGGCTCAACCAGAGTTACCTTCCTTGTCCTTATCTTCTTAGGCCTCGGCTCGCTCATTTCCAGGTTAGTTATTTCAGCCTTCTTTAGATCATTGGCATGGACCTTCCTTGCTCGTCCTGTCACTTGATCCCATATTACATATGATACTGGACCCGTCTGCTCTACTATCCGGTAGTACGGTTCCCATCTTTGGTCCAGCTTTCCTTCTCTCTGGTGGATTTTGTAGTAGACAGGGTCTCCAACCTTCAATTCTACTACCTTTCTTTCAGCATTCACTCTCTCATTTCCTTTCTTCTGGGTCCTCTTTATTCTTCTTCTGGCCTGAACAAATATTTTATGTTGTTGTTCTAGCAACAGCTGATGATGATCTTCTCCCATATACTTTCTTCGAGGCTTCAATAGGTTATCAATAGGCAGGACCACGTCTCTGCCAAACAAGATAAAGTAAGGAGAAAAACTGGAGGTTTCGTTTATCGTAAACCTCACGGCCGCCAGAGCCTGTGTCAAATACAAGTCCCAGTTTCCAGTGTTCTCTCTGACCAGCTTGGCCAATACATCTCCCAAGTTTCTATGAAACCTATCCACTTTAGCGTTTCCTTGGGAGTGATATGGAGATGTTTTTACGTGCTCTATATTCAAACCTGTCAGCACTTCTCTCATTATGCTGTTTATATTCTCTGTGCCATTATCAGTTACCAACTGCACAGTGGCGCCATACCTAGGGAAGATTTCACTTATTATCAAATCGGCAACAGTTTTAGCCTTCTTGTCTAGTACTGCATATGCCTCAGGCCAATTTGTTAGCCAATCGACAAAACTCACTATATAGTTGTTTCCTTGTGCAGTTTCCCCATATGGTCCTGATACATCCATACTCACTTTCTCGAAGGGGAAGTTCGGCACGTCCGTCTCCTCCAGTGGTGCCATCTCCTGCCTTCTGCTCTGCGACTGGCACACTACGCAGCTCCGAACATAGTTAGTGACCTCTCCGTACAATTTGGGCCAATAGTACTTTCTTCCTATTAGATCACATGTCCTATCAATTCCCATGTGACCCAACCTCTCGTGGCACTGTTCCAATACCTCTGGTCTTAAACTTTTGGGCACATACAACTTGGGCTTGACTTCCTCATCCCTGCCTGAGAGATAATACAGCCTTTCCTCTATTATGGCATACTTGGTGGTCTCCCCTGCCTTCACCTTTTCTCTCAGGGCAGCTATTTCACTGTCTGCCTGCTCCTTCTCAATTCCTTCTGTCCAGTAGGGATCGGTTATTATCTGTGTGTCCCCTTCTTCGTCCGATTCTAACATAGGGCGATCTTTTAGCTTATTAGAGTTAATTACTCCTATTCTATAGGCTTTATCGTCTACTCCCTGCTCTACTTTTACATATCTTTCTTCCAGTTGTTTCGGTATTCTTGAGAGTAAATCTGCGCACGTGTTTTCCTTCCCTGCCAAATACTCTATCTTACAGTGGTAGCCACTTAACTTAAGTGCCCACTGTTGAATCTTCTTATTATTTGACCACTCTGCCTGCAATAGGTACTGCAGAGGTTTGTGGTCTGTTTTTATAGTAAAGACCGCACCATTCAAGTAGTAGTCCAGTTTTTGGAGAGCATACATGATAGCATATGCTTCTCTTTCTATTACTGGCCATCTCTGTTGTGTCTATGAGAGCTTATGAGAGAGAAAGTATATCGGTAATTCCTCTGGTATGCCTGGCACTGGTCCTTCTTTATCGGGACACGGCTGGGTAAGAACTGCTCCTACACACTGCTCACTGGCATCAGTGTATAGTACCATGGGCTTGCTGAGGTCTGGGTACGTCAGCAGTGGGACGGCTGTCAACTGTTCTTTTAACGTATCAAATGTCTGTGGACAATCCTCTGTCCACTTGAACCTAGCGTATTTCTTCGTCAGGGCTACTAGTGGTATGGAAATTCTCGAAAATGCCGGGACGAAGCGTCAGTAGTAACCTATAGCTCCTATATAACCTCTTACCTGTCTCACTGTCTTAGGTTCTGGCATTTCCCTTATGACTTTCACCTTATCCATGTCGGGTTTAATACCGTCTCCATTTATAACAAAGCCCAAATATCTAGTCTCCTCCTTCAGAAACTGACACTTCGACAATTTCAATTTTAAGCCGTGTTTTCTTAACCTTCCCAACACTTGTTTTAGATGGAAAAAGTGTTGTTCTACTGTCTCCGAAAATATTAAGATGTCGTCCAAATATGCCATGGCAAAGCTCTCGTATCCTCCTAACACTATTGACATCAGCTGTTGGAAGATTCCCGGGACATTAGCTAAACCGAATGGCATCACCCTGAACTGGAACAGTCTTAGGTGACACGCAAATGCGGCCTTCTCCTTGTCAGCCTTATCAAGGGCTACCTGCCAATACCCGGACCTCAAGTCCAACGTAGAGAAGTACTTTGCCTTCCCTCATAATGCTAATATGTCATCTATTCGTGGCAATGGCACCGCCAACGGCTTCGATATAGAATTCAGTTTCCTAAAATCTACACAAAAATGGTGCCCGCCATCTTTCTTACCTACTATTACGATTGGGAAGCTCCAAGGGGAGATCGATCTTTCGATCATCCCAGCTTCCAAAAATCTCTTCTACTGCCTCTTCTACAAGGGGTCTTTTATGAATAGGTGTCCGGTAGGGTTTTAATTTCACAGGGGGGTGATCTCCGGTGTCGATTTTCATTTTGACTGTGTGGGTCTGGCCCAATTCCTTGTCTGACTGGGCTACCACATCTCGATTATCCCTCAGCAGACCTCCCACCCTGGTTCTAAATTGATCCGGTGCTAATATATCTTCGTCCACTATTCCTTCTGTTTGCTCTACAAGTTTTCTTCGTTCCTCTTCGAATCTCACCCGATTCAGAGTCCGTAGGGTTAGCGCTTTCCCTATCTCTTCCCCTCTCCTAACCTTTATAGTCTTTTGGGCCTGGTTCACCATCATAATAGGCACTAATTCAGCTGCCTCCACCACCGTCTCACACAGAGTTACCTCATTCTCTTCTAGGCCCTTCCCCTTCACAGGGACCAACTGCAGGGGTCCTTTTCCTATTTTCTTCCCTGACATTAGCCTACCCTTTCCCGACACCGCCGTTCTAGGGGGTAGCTTTACATCTTCCTCCACCACTATTATTATATCTTCTTCCGGTGGGCATCCCAATGGCGTTCTCTCGCCATTCACTATCAGCACAGTGGGGTTGAACTCTATCTGGGCCCTCTGGCTCTGGAGCCAATCTTCTCCCAAGATTGCCTCCGTACACAGGTCGGGGGTTACGTAAAAATTTTGGGTGCTTCTTAATTTCCCAATCCTCACAGGGAGCCTCACCATCCCTTTTATCTTCAGGGGGGGCTCCATCTGCTTGCGTGACCTCTATGTCCGCTTCCCGTAACCTACTCTTCCGTTTCACCCGCCTGTATGCTTCCTCTCTCAGCAATGACACAGATGCTCCTGTGTCTACCAGAGCTTTCATCGCCTTACCCCCTATCTCTGCTCTACAGGATAGCTCCTTCTCTTGCGTCAGCGAAGAGAACACTTGCGCTTTCCTCTTCCTGGGCCCCCACCCTTGGGTCATCCCAGCCATAGGCGCCGGCAGCAATAAATCACCTTCATTATTCTTACGGGGGAAGTTCTGCGCTTTTCGCACCTGGGCGGGCCCGGCTGGACCTCTCCCAGTCTCCCGCGGCTGTTCCTAAGGATACAGCTTCTCTTCAAGTGCCCTGGTCTCCTACAAAACCTGCACCTTCTTGCCGGACAGTTCGCCGCAAAGTGGCCCACCTGACCACATGTCCAACATTTTGCTCTTTTTCTCTTCAACTCGGCTAACCTCTCGTTTACTCCCGGGGGGACCTGTCCTCTACCCAAGCGGCTCGCCCGACCACTGGTCCAAGCTTTTATTTCCCTTCTTTTTAACTGGGCCACCCTCCCTCTTAATTCCGGGGTGGCCCGCTTGCTTTTCCCTGGTCTTGTCTCTTGGGCTCGGCCTTCTTTGTTAATATCGGTGGGGCGCCTTTTCTCAGCCCGCACCACTTGGCCAGGTGTCCTTTCTTTCCACACCTGGTGCACCTGTCCTGTTCGAAGTCTGGGGGCAAACCCCACTTCGTCGGACATTCCGCCGCTCTGTGGTCCCCACGCCCACAGGTCCAGCAGACCAGCCGGTATCTACCCGGCGTGGGCTTATAAAATCCATGCCTGGTTGACCATGCCTTTCTATTGGGGTCTTCTTCCCACACCTGTGTATTGAAAATTATTGAATCCCAATTAAGTATCACTTTTAAAAATTCGGATATTGAATCATTGGATCGAGTTTAAGGAAGTGCATTGTGCCTAGAGCATTTCAACAATTCCACACACACACACTAACACACACACAAACAAACACACACACAAATACACATACACACACTCACACACACTTATATATATAGCATATTTTAAAACTATTTTTATTGCCTTGAATTATATGTTAACGTTAGAAATATGCATAGTCGATAAACGAATTGACAGCCATCACGTTTGTGTACATGACCATGAACATAGATATGTTTATGTGGGGAGTTGTTTGTCAACCTCCATGGAAATAGTAAATCAGAGAACCGAGAATTCTAGATGAGAGCATTACGTACATTGGAAAAGTTATAAATCCATCTCTTCTCTCCATCCATGGGTTAAAAAGTAGGACTTGCATCTGGAACAGATCAAACAATGGAAAATTGTTCTTTATGATTTCTGTATGGGTAAGATAGATCTCATTGTTTAATTACAACCCTATTAAAAACATTTGTTCTCATATATTCGATATCCAAATTCTAGCCGATATAAAATGGAATAGTTAATAGCACTCGTGCTGGTCTCAGCAAGCATTCCTTGGGGATTTGTGCACCACTGGTTACTCTATGAATATAAAATTTTGCTAAAATCACCTTGTTATACAAATATTTAAGTAGCTCATCAACTACCCTGGGAGCGTTTTCAGCTATTATTTCTCGTGCGTGTATAAGTATATCTTGATTCTGCACCTCTGTGTGTCGCCGCCCGTGTTTATATTGATGTTGATATTCTTAGCACTTTGCACAGGTACATGTCTGCGAAAGTCTATCAGAGTGCGTAATTAAATGAAAAGGTCGAAAAATTCGAAAAAATGTAAAGCGTTTCATCCTTCGAAAGTACTTCTTCAGGTTAAATAATGTTTTTATTGACGAAATAAAAAAAATTCCTTTTATGCCAACATGTTTTGCTCCCTGAGTAACTTTATCAAAACATAAATAAAGAAACAAGGAACGAAACGTGTTGACATAAACGTCTTGTATTTTTTTTTTAATTTATATTGTATTTACATATATGCTTTGTTTATATTTGAATTTTTACATATATGCATATATTTTTATCACTTTAAATCTTGTATCTAGTGGATACTCGTATTTTAAATAGACGCTCCGTATATTTATTAAACTGAATATTATAAATTTTCGTCTGCTAAAAGTTCGAGAAATCCTATTAAAGAATAATTTACGCTCTCTGTCAGGATTCGAACCTGTGTCTAACTGGACTGAAGGAGCTCTCGTTAAATCCTAGATGCTCTATCTGACCTACATAGAACCAATTACTCAGGCAAGGCCCGAATTGTATCTTCAAGAGAAACATATCTCACCATGGATGTTTCGTTACCCAAATGTAAACAAGACATTTTTTTTAGAAATGGATTTTTATTAATCAGATAGATTATATATATATATATATATATATATATATATATATATATATATATATATATATATATAGTGGATCTCCCATCGTATTCGACGTATGAGAGTCAACCAGCTCATATTACTAAATATAAATAATATCCGACGTCGATAGCACGACTCAGACTTCCATGCAGTTTATGCAATCTTCAGGTACGGAGATGATTATAGTGGTGAAGGATTTGTGCAGAACCAACCACACTTTTTGAAGGGCCGAATACAGAGACCTGGTGCACTATGTGCTACAAGGTCCCACAAGACGAAGAATCTAAAAAATAAAATTGATAAAAAATTTTTTTTTTTTTTAAATTAAATCATTTAAATTTGAATTTCGATTCAAAAGTAAACAATATATCAAGGTGGGTAACTCTCGTTTTTTTTTTTTTTTTAACGTAAGAAAACCTAATTATACCGATTAGCTTAAACTATTTTCGCTTTTCGAACTTATAAATGTAATGATCTATATTATTAATAGTTAATTCTAATATTTTATGCTACAATAATTAAACAAATAAGTTTGAACAAACAATTTTGAAGCGTCACCACGAATTATTAAGTGGTCAGAATATCTCCGCACCTGAAGATTGCATAAACTGCGCGAAACTCCAAGTTGTGTTATATTATGTATATTCAGTAATATATAATTATAGTTCTACTTCATAACATTGAACACTGTATTTATAACACCTGAGGAAGAAATATTTTTATACCTGCAAGTATTTGTGCGTGTATGTAGATTTTTTATCCTACCCATTCCTATATATATATATATATGACATACGCTGCATTATTCGATCTTCTCTTGCCGAAGTTTTGCGGGGTCTGCCGGTTTTAAAAGCACTAACTATTTTGCCAGTATCATTGTAGGATTTAACAAACCTGCCTACAACACTCTTGGAACGTTTCACTTTCTCTGAAATCTCTCTAATGGTGTGCTTTTCCTTGTGTAGCTTCACAATAGCTTGTCTCACAGAGTAATCAAGTTTTTGGCGTTTCGCCATGGTGCCGGCTGATGCAACGTTTACAAATGACTAAGTAAGACTTATTCTTTAGAGGAAATCAAAAAATTTGAATATAGCATACTGTTTACATTGTTTTTCTCAATTGTGTCCCTTACTTTTGGACGATCCTATTTTGAAAATAAATAAATAATTGTTATAATTCTTTTTCTATCCTTTGCAAATGATTCAAATTTTAGTATGTTATTATGGATGATAACGACTACCAGTTGTCAAAATTTCAGCTTTTCACAGTTGTTATTTCTAACAAATATTAGGTTTTAAAATGTTGTCCCTTAGTTTTGGACGCTACTGTATATATATATATATATATATATATATATATATATATATATATATATATATATATATATATATATATATAATATGCCACGTCGATAGCACGACTCGGAGTCATGTTATCGACGTCGGATATTGTGTATTCCCTAATATATATATATATATATATATATATATATATATATATACATATATATAGAGAGAGAGGGGGGAGGGACGAAACAAAATGCAACAGATAGTCATACATCGAGAGAAATGCTAAAGATGTATAGACACTTTAGCTTTAAATTTGAAGTTTCTGGCATCCGATGTGCGCAACATCGCCTGCCTCACTAAGCTTCCGACTGTTTTGTTTTAGACTTTACTGCTCTTGTTTTTTTTAATATCCGACATTGTAATATCAGCAGTTTTGTTAAGAAAGGCGATATGCAATATGAGCTCGGAGGTAAATTTACATTAAATCAGAAATTCAAGTACAGGATTATACAGAGTCTCACCTCTCTTAACAAACTTACGATTATTGCAATGAAGGATATTTTCAAAACAAGAAAAAACAACACCTATATAAACAAGAGCAGAGGGGCTAGAATGTTGACTGGAGACGGTTAAGTTGTACATCTAGACACAATGAACGTCAGAATTTTAAAATTTAAAGTTAAACGTTCCTGCGTCTTCAACGTTTTATTTTTTAATGTACAATTATAACCGACATTTGTTGCATATCGCTCCCTCCCACTGCATATGCATGATTTCATGTCTGAAAATATCCTTTCGAAGGGTGAAATGCGTCACACTATTTCCGTTATTTGGTACAAAATTGCCAAGTAATGTGGTTTCTGTTATTTTCTTCATGATTCTGCAGCGCCTGTCCACCGGGTTCGAAGGAAGGTTTGCCCTTACTAAAGCCTAGATGCTTTATTCGCTCGGGACCATTTATAATCAGTCATCTGAGAAAGAGGTTGTGGCATAACGGATAAATGGGAACGGTGAGTTCAAGTTTCAGTGAAGTCTATTGCGTTCACATCGCACCAATAGCTTTATGAAAGGCATGAACCCATCTCTTTTCTCTCCGACTCCAGTTACTGGTTAAATAGAAGGGTAGACTAGGCTCTCTACACTTGAATCACTGCTATTAGGTTGGTGCAAAAATAAATGACGTAATAATGTCGTTTTTTGACGTATTTTTTAACGTCAAAAAACGACATTATTACGTCATTATATTTGCACCAAACTAATAGTTTAGAATAATAACAATTCTGAATTCCAAACTGTAGAGAATGCAATAGAAAATCACTCCTCCAACTTTCACAAGTTATGACAATTTTCAGGTAATAAAGAAAAGGAAGTTGTGAAGAGCCATGATCTAATTCTAAAAGGACGTAACATTTAAAAAGAAAAATATCAAGTCAATGTAAATGCTGATTCCAGGGTTTTCTTTCCATTTCGACGACATTTATTCATTTTAGTTGATCTTTTTTTGTGTGTGTTTGTGCGTCAAAGTTTTAGTGGTATAAGATTCTTGTCACCTACAATAACTGGGCATTCCAAGAATATGTTTTTTTTAATTAACGTTCAAATCAAAGGGATTTCAAAGCAACATATATAATCAAGCACATTTACTTGTTGGAATATCCATCCTCTCTCTTTCTTTCTTTCTTTCTTTCTTTCTTTCTTTCTCTCTCTCTCTCTCTATCTCTCTCTCTCTCTCTCTCTCTCTCTTCCTCCCTCTTTCTATCTATCTCTCTATCTATCTAGTCTGGCATTTTAAAGCATTATTTGTTTCTTTCTGTCTTGCTTTCTTTTCTTTCTATGTTCATCTCTTTGCTCACCGTCTCTTTCACCTCATATACATATATACATCCCCTTCTCGTTCCCCCCTCTCTCACGTTACTTCCAAACTTCTCCCTTCTTCCTTCTACTCTCTTCTTTGTTTATATACCTTCCTCTGCACAAGCATTATAGCTCTCTCCATTTTTCCATCCATCTCCCGTTCCAATTTTTTATTATCTCCCAACTACACGACATGTATTTTAATGTACTTAATTCTTTAATTGATATTCCTCAGAATAATTCTTATGCTCATTTGTCTGTCAGTGAAAGATAAATTCTTAATTGTCAACGCAATTTACGAGACGGATTCAATTATTTTCAATTTTATCGCGCGCTTTCTACTAGTTAATCTTGCGCCTGCGCGATACGAATAACACCTGCTTGCTCGAATACAACGATGCAGTTTTTTCAACATGTCACCAAAGTATGTAGTCTTGATTTCTATATTTTTTAAGCTTTATTTCGATTATTTTATAAAGCAGACTTTTTTCGCTTTTATTTCCTTTAGTTCATAAAATTTAAGTTTTTCGATGATATAGTTAAAATGCAATAGCAATTTTAATTGTTTGGCTTATTTTTTTTTTACGGTTTATATTTTTTCATTTATAATTTTGAACAGAAATAGATGAGGTTTGTTTGTTTCGTTTTTTTTCTCTATATTCGTTTTTATTTTTCACTTTTGCATCATTTGTTTCTTTTAGAAATTTTATTAACTTAAGGATTTTTATGCTTGTTTTGAAAGTTTACAAAAATCTAGTAAGCCGCATGGTGAGGTGTTTTATTAGTCAGAATCTTTTTATTATTTATTAAAGCATTATAAAGGTGAATTTAACGAAAAATGTGGTTAAAATGAATTAAAATGTTCTTTTTTTATTTTATTTTTCTTAGTTTTTGTTACTTTGTCTATTTACCACGTTTAAATCCAATTACCTTTTTCATTTTTTTTCACGCTATGTTTTCTTTTATAGAAAAATTAGTATTTTTGCGTTAAAAGAAAAAGAATTGCTACGGGAAGCTAATCAAAAAATACAAAAGGTGTGAAAATGCTTAAATTATTTTCACATACTTCTCTATTTCTCCATATTTTTTCACACCATCTTTAAATCAATGTAGTCTTTGATTATCACCATGTGACATACTGTGGTATAAGGTAACTAGATCTCTTCCACTTTTTTGCTAAAATCTCACTTTTATCCAGCAAAACCACCAGTTTAGAAAATATAACGCTTTCTGTGTTCCAAAAATAACGATATAATCAAGATGTGGAATTTCTTCATAATCAAAATGTTGAATTACTACACTGTCCTAAAGAAAACGTTTAGAAAGAAACTGCCATCAATACGAGAAAGAGCATTAACAGTTAGTGAACTTGAGGAACAGAATTTCATTTTATTCCGACAATACCGCTTACTGTACGGTCAATTAATGGTGAATGTTTCCTGGATGGAAACGGTTAATTTCACCATTGCTGCTACCATGCTGAACGAAACTATGGTATTAGGTTGGTGCAAAAATAATGTCGTTTTCTCACATATGTTACTATGTGAGAAAACGACATTATTTTTGCACCAACCTAATAGAAACCCGTCATAAGAGTGTCTTCACTTGTGGCATCGGTGTGTGAGTACGAATGTCAGTGATATATGCTTAGGCGATCATGTAACTTTCGATACATGACTGAATGGCAGTAGGTTGCCATTTCTTTCTGCAGTAGACCAGTTATAACCCAGTCTGTCCTGCTATTACCCCATAGCTGGGGAAGAGAAGGGGATTCATACCTTTCCCAAGGGTACGTAAGTGAATGTAATGGATTCGACTGGAATTCGAACTCGGCTCTCCAGGCATGAAACCACCTCTTCTCCACCAACTATGGATTAATTAGTAGAACTTGCGTCAATAAATCATTATTATCCTCCCACCCTCAAAAAAAAGAAATTCCTACAATCTAGAAAAATATTTTCTGGCTTGAAATAAACTGCAAAAGGTTGATAAGCCGTAATAAAACAAATCAATGAATCACTGTCATTGACGCTCATCTTTATTGTCACATTCACGACGTTTCGGCCGTTGTCCACTCCGACCTTCTTAAGGATCTGTCTATATTTCTGAGATGATGTATTGGAACTATTTTCGCTATTTACATTGTTCAGAGTATTGCCCTCATTTTTACTGTCACATTCACGACGTTTCGGTCGTTGTCCGTCTCCGGCCTTCTTCAGGATCTGTTTATATTTATGAGATGAGGTATTGTAAAGTATAGTATGTATTATGAGATGATGTAGTGTAACTACGCTATTTAGATTGTTCGAACTGTTGCCCTCATCTTCACTGTCACATTCATGACGTTTCGGCTGTTTTAATTTGATATTAATAACTTATGTACTTCTTCAAATCTGTTGATGACGGATCTGTGTTTTCTATAAACGACATTTGAATTTAGGTATTTTTGTATGCTGCGTATCTTCAGGACATAGTTGATCCTAGTTCTTTATAACTTCCTATGGCTTGTCGCTCTGAGTAGTTTAACTCCCTTTGCTAATGCTTCCGCTCCCATTTCCGCCATCTTTACACAATACACTTATATCTCTTGCCTTCAAGGGTTAAGTTTTCCAATCCCCTCTTCCTCATTATGTGTCCAGGAAATTTCAGTTGTCTTTTCCTAATTCTGAGTATAATATCCTTTCTGTTTTAATTTGATTTAAGACTTCCTCGTTGCTTACTCGCTTCATCCATGGAATTTTAAGTATCCTTCTGTGAAACCACATTTTTATTGCCACTAGTTTTCTCCTCGTCCGTAGGGAGATTGTCCAGGGTTCACTACTAGAGTAAATTTATTCCTTTGTTTCTAACGATTGTTTTCCGTTTCTCAACACTTTCGTTAGCTTTTGGAATTCTTTTTTTTTCTCTAGTCCGATGCACGTTCGAATCTCGGTGTTGCATTTTCCATCCTCTGTTAAAACGCTTCCCAGATATTTTGAACTTCTGCATCTGATTGATGTTTATATCTCCAATTCGAATCTTGGGATTTTTATCTTGCTGGTGACTATAGACCTTCTAAATCACCCAGAAGAAGAATTGTACTAATAATACAAGTAACATAAACTCTTCCAATAAATAAAAAAAGCTTGTAAGGCTTTATCTCAAGATTGGAACACCATCAACAAAGAAGGAAATTTCAAGATTGAATTTCCGAAATTAATTCTTTATTGCAGGTTTTATAAGTTCTATAAGAAAACGTTTACAACATATTTCTGTTTTTACTGACCGCAAAAATCTGAATATATCATGCCGAGAAAAAACAAATTGAACAAATTATTTACTTTGATCGAAAAAGCTGAAACACAAAAATGAAAATATCTCTTTAAAAAATTGAGAAAAAATATCAAAATAACATTAAAATGGAAAACAGAAAAGATGTTTTACCGAGTCTGTTATATTTGCACTTCGTCTATTCTACGGGAAGAAAGATAATATTGATGTCAATACAAACATATTTGAGGGAAAAAAGAAAATTCAATAGTGCCTCTTGAACATCAGAATTACGTTCAAGCGCTTTGAGGTCTCTCCAGGTGTCTTTCTTTTAAGCGCTGAAAAAACTTTGGCCTTGAAATTGTCAAACTATTGTATTATGGAACTTTTATCCGGAGCAACATCATTCCGACATAACATGAAGTGAGTATGAAATGATCTCTAGTTTGCAATTACACACTCATCAGTCTTAACATATGTTTCAAGAGCAAAATACACAGTGTGTATTTTATTTGCTTGCTATATAAAACATGACACAATTACCATTTGCCTAAGTAAACACGCATCACAAAGGTAACAGTTTAAAATGTGGGAGGTATTTCTGCCGCATCCTGTATAAGTCGAAAGAGTACTAAAATCTGAAAAACCTCTTTCTTATTTCTTTTAATTCTCATGTTTTATTAAATGCTTATAAAACGTATAAGTGTTGAGGGGTCCTCCCCTTTTTACACAAATGGACTCACCCAGTATATACATATACTACTGCTACGTGAAGACCCGAGAGACGAGAGCAACCGAGAGTGAAGGTAACAGACAGATAGACAGAACGAACGTAGCCAGCAAGAGTCACCGTAAGCGAGCACGTAAACTCAGTAAGAAGTCATACAGCGATACTTTCAATACCAAAGACTGTATAGATATTTTGCTACTAACCCGTATTCCTGGAACTACTAACCTGCATTACCAGTTTTTATTATTACTTTAATACATTATTTTCCTATATTCATTCTTGGCGTTTGTTATTTATTGGGACCGGATTTCATCCCGGTATCCACAACAATAAGGTTGTTGTGTTCTTTCTCTTTCTCGGTTTAAACAGGATAAAAACTTTAAATACTGCATTAAATCCACATATTTTCGCTTTACGCGACATGCTCTGATTCGAACTCACAGTTCCTTATCATATTATTTGATAAACATAAAATTGAGGGAAAATATGAAACCACCATTTTCATGTTTTTCGCATCTTCTGTTTTCAATATATTTTAGATTTCTTTTTTTTCTTTTTTTTTTTTTAGTTTACATGTCCTTTTCTTTTTTATGGCTTTTATTTACTTTTTCTTTGCATGTTTGTGTTTGGTGAGTTGGGAGAGAACTGGCAAAATCGTAATTTGTTTTCTTATTAAATATAAATTAAAGTTTTTTTTAACGCGTTTCCTAATCATCAATGAGACGTGTGAATCTCAGCCGACTCGGATACGTGTTTAAATAACTGTCTTTCAACAGCTCTCATCAATATATTAATACATTTTCTTCCTGCTGCATATATACAGATATACACTATGTGCGATGCTTTCCTACATTCATCGAAAACACATTGAGTTAACTATCATAAACGACTCTCTTGTGTTAGACTGAGTTAATGTTTCGTTCCTAGCAACCTCCATAAATTATGTCTCATACTTTCTGTATTTTGTCACAAGATACTTTACTAGCCTTCAATCAATTAATAATTCGACTGGGATGAGAAAACTGTCATTCAATAACAATAAATAATACACAAGGCCAAACTTTCGAACGACAGGTAACTACGCATAACTTTATCCTGTTTTACAGAACCAGCCTATTCTAAAATGTGAGCTTTAAGACAATACACGATCACCGATTTTACAATGCTAGTTAATGTTTTCACAAAAATATTAACTATTAACTAAAGTTTTTAGTATATAATTATTTTATATCATAAATATACAAATCTGTTTTTGATTTGAAAATATTTAAAAGAACTTATTTGATATTGCGAGATTTTATTATATTACAAATATTTATACATACACACGTGTGTGTGTGTGTGTAAAAAATATAAGATTAGGGAAAATTCACGCGCAGCGCACTACCTGGGTTTCGAACTTACAATTTCGTTTTCGCTGTATATATCTAAAGATACAATGAAAACAAACAAATTATATACATATACATATTAGTTACTGATAGTTTATTTTTAATTTCAGATATAGTAAACAAGCTAAAATTATCATTTCGTCTCCACAAGTCGCAAATTTGGTGTCCTCTCGTGTTGTGGTTAGATACTAAATGATTCAGTAGCTAACCCCCTGAGGAGCAGATAACATTTCTGCCAATTTTGGAGTCAGAAAGATATGTCTGAATATTTCATTAAATTTGTTTGCTATGTATGTTCAGTTTCTTAATATTAAGCACTTTACTTACAAAACTGCTTGCCTTAAAAGCGTTATCCTCTAGAAATATATATATTAGCAATAAAAAAAATTGTCGGCATTAAATAACCCATTTAGTTTGATATGCCGTAAAACAAACCAAACCAAAGTGATAAGGCGAAGGCTCTTTAGTAATGATAAGGTAAACGAGACAACTTGCACATAGCTTTGAAAGTATTCAATAAGTTTCGACACGACTGGTATACTTACCCTCAATCAATGGTGCAAGAAAAAAGAATAAAAAGGGAACTTTTGAGGATTAGATTTGAAATTTTGAAATTTTTGTGTTGATTGTAAAAGGCTTTTTCTGACTCTACTATTAAAATCTGATTTAAATAAGAGAGAGCAGGCATTGCTTTTTGACTGACTATCGTATTTTGATGAGAAAAATACAAATCGTATTATTTTGGGTTGTAAACAATGGAATATCAATTAATTAATTGATATAAAGTATCCCTGAATTGTAAAACGCTCTGTTGAAGTTCAGAGGACTCTGTTAATCTAATCAATTTTATTAAGTGTACTAGAACGTTCTCTTAAAAGAAAAAAAAACATAATCGATGCGTGAATCTAAAGTCGAATTTCCGGAAAGGCATAACATTCTTCTAAATGGAAACGGTTGACGCTATACAACCTTTCGGATAAGTACGAATTTTTACCTATGTCTTAAATACTTTTATTGGTTGGCGTAACAGTCGAGTGCTTGGCTTAAGCGACAAGCAATGAGGTTCTTGTTCAGGGGAAACTTAAAATACTGATTTTATAGCTTGCAGGTCTTATTCTGGGGAGATTTAAAATGCATACGTTTTCAGCTTCTCTCTTTCAACAGACAGCCCCCAGATTTGTGTTATATATGAAGTTGTCCTATTGGGCTATGAATGAGGACATAAAACATGGCGCTCGTAAAGAGTCTAGCTCGAAGAATATTTACGTTGCCACTTCTACAGAAAAAGGAAAACAATCCCATAACACACCGCTCTTAATCTACTCCTGACCCTGATGATTGAATTGTATGAAGCCAGAAGAGCTTTATAGACTTCATGTTTTTTTGTTTTCTTTTCTTTTTATAGACTTAATGTTTTTTTTTATTGTTTTCTTTTCTTCTTTTTTTAGCCAAAACAGACTGTCTCCCTCTCTCTTTCTCTCTCTCTTTCTCTCTCTCTCTCTCTTTCACACACACACACACATACACACGCATAAAAACACAAGAATGTACTTTCTAATAGTTTGAATTCTTTATTTAGTATTTGAAATTTTACAGATTCTTCCACTTAAAAAACATTTTCGATTTAAAATAAGTTCACATTGCTAAAATATGAATTAAACAATAGAAATCCCAGTATTATATTTGGAGCATCACTCTCATCTTGGTTGTTAGTATAACAACGTTTCACCATTATACACTTCGATCTCTTCTTCAGGTGTCTTCATACTCACTAACTCTCTTGGAACTTCTAGCTGGACCCTTTTATCCACATGAGCCGTTTGTTTGCAATCTGTTTTCCATGTTTAGGGGATATTTCATAAAAGTTAATATTCACCAAATCTTACTCACTTTTGTTCGCTTCTTTCATTAAGCCAGAATATGTGAGACTTTCTCTTTCATCAAACCCAGATATTGATATCACAACTGTCAACGGATTAATCCATTCTTCCATGTGTCTCTTGGATAACCGAATGTTGACATTCTGAAGCCTGAAAGCTAATGTCCTTACTCAGGTAGCAGGATTGTATGAGAGTCCTGATCCAGGTGGTGTATTTTCTTGCGCGTGCGCAATTGTGTTTTTCTTCATCTCTCTGCCACATCTACTGAGGAGGTTTTCATTTTCTAACATGGTTAGGTCATCCTTTCACTGTCCTTCTAGTGTTGATTTCTATCTTGATTTCATTCCACAAGTAAAAGGTGATCATCAGATACGATGACCACCTTTTTTTCACCAGATATAATCAACCATACCTGATTTCAATGTCTCTTCCCGGAAAGTGCCATTTCGATGTTCTTCCAACGTTACATTTAGAGGTGCCTAGTCTCTTCTTTGTATTAAATGCCACAAATACATGGGTTTGAATGCACACAGTTCTTGGTCTTGGTACTTATTTTGCGATTACAGGGAATTTGTTACTTTAAACGGTGTTTCTAATGCTCTTCCTTTCCTGTTGTTATGCGTCTCGGTCGCCACTTATAAATTTGTCTCGTAGGTAGCTAACAATCTTTTTCTTGATGAGTGCTTTATACGTATGTACATATTCGAAAGACGAGGCTCGTAAACGCAAGATTGTAGCTGGACTAAAAGAAGGAAAACACGGATTTAGCACCCCCCCCCTCCGTTGCCTTGCTTCTGAACTCACTAATCGGACTCGATTTCATTTTAAGTGTCAACCACATGGAAAAATCCAGAGTCAGGGTCCCAAAAACAGTGCGGGCAACTCATGCGTCGACGCTAGAAAAAATGTATATCAGCATTTGTGTTTCCTTTGGACGATTTCAGCAACATACAGAGAGTGAACCTACCGCAGGGGTAACAGTCTATTCTTCATATCCACCAAAACAGGCCTTGCGTACTGCAGAGACGAGAAGCAGTAGTCTAGTGCACAACTCCATAGTCTTCTGAGACAAACGGATGACTAATCTAAATTGATGGTGGAGATATATTTGTGAGTATAACAATCAAGGTGAGAATACTGGTTCGAATTTCAAAGCATATTATATTGAATTAGCATTTGTATTGTGTGACAGCGAATATTCGCAATATATATATATATATATATATATATATATATATATATATATATCAAGCAAACCTTGAAACCCAGACATCTGTCAACGGAAAATACTCGAGTAAAGAAGAATGCTTTCGAGTCCAGATTAAATTTTAATAGAGATGGATCGAATTTAGAATCTGTTGGAAAGTGATCCATATTCTGTAAGAGAGGCAAATCTCCCTAAATAACAAAAGAAATTATCGGCTGATTGTATAAAAATGAAAAAGATCTGAGGATTGCAAATAATGTCGGGACAGTATCCGACCATTATGAATATTTCGTGTGGAGAGGTTTTAACAAAAACTCGCATTATATAGGATCGCCAGTTCCGTACAGTCCAAATTCGGATTCCTACAACTTGTGGCATTTTCCAAATCTAAACTCAATGCTAAAAAGATGTCATATCTTGGACGGGATCAAAGAGAACGTGACAAGGCTGCTGGTGGTGATGCTGAAAGTGTTTTTTTTAGACTGTTTTAAAAAGTGGAACGGATGCTGTAACAAGTTTGTGATTCAAAAGGGGAAATGCTTTAAGTGAACGAAAATGTTACTGCCCGGTGTAGGATCAGAATTAACTCGTATTTATTTAATGCAAAAATCAGAAAGATATTGATTTTATCGTTGTCCTTTTATACCGCCTATTCGTACCAATCCCGAGATAAGATAAACAGACAAATGTTGTGCCAAAGGATAAATACTTTATTATTCTATTTTAATTCTACAAACTTCGTCCACAATTCTAAGAGCAATTTGAATTCATTTCTCTTCCATTAAATGCATTCATTTATTCAAAATATTCATTTATTAAGAACATTTTTTATTCACATTTTTATTTTACGAGGAATCTGTTGATCAATGATTCTATGTTAGAAATGATTGATAGAAACCGACTAAGATGTGCAAACATAGGAACAGGCTGAAATAGATAGATAGATAGATAGATAGATAGATAGATAGATAGATAGATAGATAGATAGATAAACAAACAAACATAGGAACAGACTGAGATAGATAGATAGATAGATAGATAGATAGATAGATAGATAGATACATACATACATACATACATACATACATACATACATACATACATACATACATATGTTTAATGAACAAATGCTGTAAATCAATATTTTATACCGGGAAAGTTTATTTGAGAAGGACAGATAAGAGGCAAGATATGTCGATGGAAAAATTTAACATATTTATAATTTTATTTTTTCTAAAAGGGAAAATATTCGATTGAATATTTTGTAGAATATGTAAATTTTGAAAATATTTTTTTACGCTGAGAACAAATATTTTTTCCTCGACGATCATCGCTTTAATCTTCTCCTTGATGGATCATATTTCTACAATTCATAAACATGCTTCTTTATTCAGGAACCATCTCCGCAGATATTAGATCTTCTGTTTGCCAAGTTCTTTTAGGACGTTGGTGATTATGACTCTCCACAGTTTCCTGTCCTTTGTAGCCTTTTTTTGTTATCTGTCCCTCTTGCCTTCTATATGCCCTGCGAGTGATAAATTTTCCAAGTCTTCTTACATTTTTATTTAGAAATGTATACTGTCTCTTTCTGGTATTAAGCATAAGTGTCCTTTTTGTTTCCATTTTCTCTCAAACTCCGCCGTTGCTTACATGTTCAGTCCATCGTATTCTCAGCATCCTTCTGTAGAACCATATTTCTGTTGCTTTATCTGTGATGAGATTGATTAGTATCACTGCTATATAGGAGGATCTATATTATATAACAGTGAAATACTTTTTCATTGTTTCTAACGAGAATTTTACAGTTTCTTAATACTTTGCTTAGCTTTTGAAAGACATCTTTCACCATCCCAATGCATTTTCCAGTTAGCAATTTGCATGTTGTGTTCTTCCTTTTGCAGACAATCATGCATTTCTGTATTCCGGTAATTGATGTTCGCTCCTTTCTTTTTGGTTTCCTTCATTTTTTTTATCAAGTTCACCCCAAGCAAAGCAATAAAGCCACTAAAAGCTAAGGGGAAACTGGGTGTGTAAGAATTAACACTGCATATTTTATTTTGTTAAGATTGTGACCACCAGTAATGAATCCAAGGCGGACTTCTAATTCTCTCGGAATCGCCTTACTGTATAGGTTGAATAATTTAAGTGAGAAAAAACATCCTTGTCTTACTTTCTATATGACATTTGGAATAGAATTCGACGATGAATAGCCAAAATGGACAAATGATAATTCACGTGTTAACATTGTTTTCACACTCGATACTGAAATGATGGGAGAAGTCTTCTCCTTTGGTTTTGAGAATTTATATCTGTTACCAGGCCAGTACATTTAATAAAAATAAGGTAAATTCAGGATGCGAAAGATATTCTAGAAGGCGCCTTTAATTATTTCTCATTCAGACGTTTTAGCAACTTCCAATGAAGGAAATTGAAAACGTACGCTGTGATCGAAGGACTAGCGACTTCGAGATTGTTTGCATTTTCAATATGGCTAAGCGAATAGAGCGAATGGCAGGTGACTCTGAGCCGAGTTTACTATCGAGTATCTAGAGTAAGTCACTCTAGTTCCATCGTCTCTATGGTGTGCTGGTGGTCGTGTACAACGTGGTCCACGTCATGCCACCCACTTCTTCTCGCAGCACCATAGGGTCAATGCGACTGCTTTCATGGAGGTCCGAGAAATTGTAATCAAAACCTGGATCGATCGCGTAGCTGTTCATAATCCAGCAGGTGTCTGTGGCACTTACATATCCCACGTTTTTCATTTACATGTTCTTCATGTTTCACTTACATATCCCACATGTTTCATGAGTGACTGTCTGAGAATTATAACGATTATGTTACCATCAATTTGTTGTCTCCTATGTTTACTGATCTGGCATAGGAAGCCTGAGGCGTGGTAGAGAGGGAAACAACTAGGGTACGCATAATAACAAGTACGGTTTGAAATCCGTCATGGCCAATATAAACAAGAAACATCTATTCCAGGCATGAAGTCAATTCCGAAGCCGAAATGACTTGAACAGTCAAAATATTCTAATTAATTCTATTAACTATCTTTGCTTTTCTTTACCATGAGGTCATCCCATAAGTTCTGTCCGAATTTTAACTTTTTGTTAAAATGAACGAAATTGAAAGAGTATTTTATAATGTCTAATGGAGCTGAACATTATTTTTATGTTTAGATGCATTTAAACTGATCAAATTTTATTTCAGAGAACAATAAAATAAAATTTTGTTTGATTAAAACCCTGCTAACATGGAAGTACCCAAGAATCATTTGAGGCACATAATGCTTTATGAGTTCAAGAAAGGAAACTCAGCAGTCGAAGCGGCTAGAAACATTCACTCAGTTTATGGAGAGGAATGTGTGGATGAAAGAACTTGCAGAAGCTGGTTTGAAAAATTCAGAGGTGGAGATTTCACCCGTGAAGATGAAGATCGAACCGGACGTCCAGTTGAGTTTGATGAAAAGCTTCTTGAAGCAGCCCTTGAATAAAATCCCGCTTTATCAGTTGAGGAATTAGCAGTGGTTCTCAGTTCAAACCATACAACTGTTCATCGTCATCTTCATCAACTTGGAAAAGTTCCTAAACTTGGAAAATGGGTGCCTCGTGAATTGTCTGAAAACAACCTCAAATCCAGAGTTGACATCTGCACGCCAACTTGTTTCAGCCTTTTTGGATAGACTTGTGACTGGCGACGAAAAATGGATCTTTTATCGAAATGTTAAGCATTGTAGACAGTGGCTTGGTAAAGGGGAAGGACCCCAGCCACAGCCGAGAAGGGAACTTCATGGGCAAATGGTTCTTCTTTCAATCTGGTGGGATCGCCAAGGAATAATCCACTTTGAATTCTTACCACCTAATGCAACAATTAATGCTCAAATATACTCTCAGCAATTGGAGCGTTTGAACCAAGCTTTGAGGAAAAAAAGACCTGCTCTAGTGAATCGAAAAGGGGTGATGTTTCATCAGGACAATGTGCAACCCCACACAGCAAGAATCACGTCAGAAAAGATCGAAGAACTTGGTTGGGAGAAAATTCCCCATCCACCTTATTCTCCTGATCTTGCTCCTTCAGACTACCATTTGTTTCGTAGCTTACAGAATCATTTGGAAGAAACAGTTTTTGTAACATAGGAAGAGGTTACAACTGACATTTTTGAGTTCTTCGAATCAAAGCCAAAAGAATTTTACAGTAATGGAATTAGTAAGCGTGTTAATAGATGGAAAGAAGTCATAACCAGGGAAAATACAATGTTGATTGAATCTGTAATTAAATGTAACATTTGGTCACTTGTTTTCTTTATTCAAAATTCGGAGAGAACTCATGGGATGACCTGATAGTTCCCAATTACCTGGCAAAACAAACACACCCACACAAACACACACACACACACACACACACACACACACACACACACATATATATATATATATATATATATATATGATAAAAACCAGCCTAGTCGTCCAAAACAATTCTTCTCCGTCAACTAGAATATTACAAAAGACCAATACAGCACAGTATATCAATTTGGGAGATTGCTTCTCTGATAAAAATATTAATACATATGTTGTTTTTACAACGGCGACGTTGACGAGAAGGCTTACGCTTCACTTGAATGGGCATAGTTCAATCACAGAAGATTTAAAGGAACACTCATGTCCACATTCACAGTTTAGACAGCTATTAATAGAAATACATCAGTACTTCATCAAAATAATAATAAGCAAAAACTTAAAATTCTGCAAGCCCGTTATATGAGAGAAATGCAGCCAAAAATAAAATCAATTATGAGTAATAATACGGCCCTTAAATGTTTGTAGCAGCAAAGTTTTATATAAAAATAGTAAATTAAAATATTATAATCAAAAAATCGTTTTTAATTACAAAATTTACCTCCCTTGCATAACTGAGAGAAAGAATTTGAATTTGAAATGCTGTAAACGAACAGTGTTAAAATATTTTTAATTTACGGAGCTACTGTATTCACATTCACAGATATTTTAACCCCGTGGAATTGGTTCCAGATGAAATTGAAAGTACTTTGGAAAATAAAAATTATTTGACAGAAAATTTTAGCATTTTACTTGATCAATTTTTTACGGTCACCAAGAAATTAATTCATGAACTTGAAAGGATTAAAACTAAAATAAATATATTAGGTTGGTGCAAAAATAATGTCGTTTTCTCACATATGTTACTATGTGAGAAAACGACATTATTTTTGCACCAACCTAACACATGATACGCCTAAATTATTTAACTAAATTTACTATATATATATATATATATATATATATATATATATATATATATAAAGGAAAGAGGTTATAGTGGTTCCAACGAGCGAAAAGTGTGTGCAATGAAAAGAAGAGAGAAACAGTAAACGTTTTTGGTTGTAATGTAGATTTTTTTTTTAAATAAATTATGCTTTTTTTTTTTCCATAATTTTGCTACACTGGTTTCCGGTCTCGCGACCTTCATCAGGTAAAGAGTGGATATTTCCACATCTTATTAAAATGAATTAATTTTTCTTATGTTTTTCGATGTTAAATAGTTTCGATGTTAGACATTCTCTTTTTTGTGTGTTTTGACCCAAATGTCTTTCTTGAACTGACACTGAAAGAATTCTGCATGATGGGTAGTAAAACAATTAAGACTGGTCCGAGAAAGGGTGAGAAATATATCTATATTCTTATCTTTTAATGACCCCTGTGTGTTCTTAGATCTATTTCCATATTTTTGTGTTTTTGTCAGCATGCGTACACATATGTATATTCCCTCTCCTTATATATATATATATATATATATGTATATATATATATATATATATATACATATATATACTGTCTTATCATAAGGAATTAGTATACAAATATGTACACATGCACAAACACACACACACACACACACACAAGCACACATACAGACACTTCCTATGTTGTGTACGATTCACGTGCGTCCCTGTGAGCAGTTTTGTTTTTGTCAATATGTGTATATATATACCAGTACGCGCATGTACATGCGCACGCCTTCTCTATACACACATACTGTCTTATTATAAGGAATTGAGTTGGATCTTTTCTAATTGATCACTTTAGCTCTAAGTTGAAATGATGATCCCTCTTCCTGTTGTGACCTCCTGATCCAGTTTTCCTTTCTACGGTTTTCTCTCTTTAAAACTTTATTCACCGTTCTATTGATTGTTCTTGAATGAACCTTGAAGATGAAAGCCAGAGTATCAATGTTGGTACCATTACTGAAGGCCTGAATGATCTTTTTCCACTCACCATTGCACTGTTGGGAAGAGAGTGGGTATAGCACAAAACAATTTTAACCTGTTCTCTTTTAGCTGAATAACTGAGAGGGCCCTTCAGCGATTCTTACAAAAAAAATAATGTCAAGATGGCTAAACGTCTCATCTGAAAACCTGGAAAAAAAAGAAACTGAATTAGTTTACTGGTTTTTAGAAATTAAACATTTTGTGAAATGGTGTTATACGATTTGGACTATTTTGCTGTTACACCAGATATACATATATATATATATATATATATATATATATATATATATATATATATATAATCTAAGCCTCAGATTTAGACCGTAAGATAGTAAATTTGTTTTACTTTCAACCTCTATAACAATAGCTATAGGCAATTTCACAAAGAAAATCAAACTTTTATTTATATTAATGTAAACTTCAATCCCCGAAACTCAATAATTAAACAAATCCATCACACTGTAAACAATCGTCTAGCAAAAATTATTTAATGAGAACCAAATGACTTATAACGAAGCACTCACCAAGAGTAATTCCGAACAAAAATTAGCTTACCAGTAATCTTTGGAAAATAATAAAACGAGTAGAACCACAAACACAAAATAAGGACAATATTGTTCATCCTACAACGCTTTTTGTAAGCTAACCAACGTAAGTACTTGCAAACACTTCTTAAATTTAGTAGACAAACACTTTAGTCAAAATAACCACGTACAGAAAATTTTCAATAGAAAAATTCTTAAAATTAGTTATTCCTGCACCCAAAACACGCAGAACATTATTAGCATACACAACAGTCAAACACCAAAAGCATTTCATGACAGCAAAAGAAAAGAAAAGAAAGCCTCTTGTAACTATAAAACCGGGACCAATTGCCCAGTCGGAGATGTCTGTAATTCGGAAAATGTCGTATACCAAGCTACCATTTTTCCGAAAGAAAACATCAACGACAAAAACATACATAAGAATATCTGCTGGAAATTGGAAACAGAGACTATACACTCACCGACATTCCTTCTCCAATGCTACCTTGAAACACAAACCTGCTCTATCTAAGAATTATTGGAAGATTAATAATAGTCGTTTCATCACACTAATCAAATGTGAAATCATCTGTCTGTCTCAAACCCCCAACAACCTCCAGGGCAGGTGCAATCTGTGTATACAATAAAAAATTGCAATAGTCAAGTACAGAAATGCTAACCAGTTGTTAAATCAAATGAACGAACTGATTTTAAAGTGTAGACATCAGAACGAATTTAAAATTCCCTAACAACGTTGCTTTTTTGTGGGTGGGGGGGTGCACACTTGAAGTGTTGAATCGTTTATATGTGTGCTAGCATGTATGGGTGTACATATGTTCATGTGTATGTATATATGTATGCATATGTGTGGATGTGTGTTTATATTGCGTATCACACGGTTTTGTGTTTTTTGCGTGTTTCTTTATATGTAGTTGGATCTATGACTGTCCTGCCGATGTATACAAGGATTATAATTCTAAATTAACATCTTTTGTATTATTATCCATACATCATCTTACTCAGTTTTTTATTTTTATTTTTACGTTTTTATTATTTATCTGTATTTGAAAACCCTTCATTTATGTTTTATATTATTATCATTGTAATTTTTATTTATTATCTGTATTAAAAGCCCTTTTTTAGACTAATTTGGAACTGTGTTGGTTTGTCTTGCCTAAAATAGCAGGCCATATTAGTCAATTTGCTGTATAATCCGATACACTAAGGAAAAAATTCTTGGCCGGTCAGTCTATTATAGGCTTTCTACTACCCAATCATTTCTTCCTTCTTTCTCTTTCTTGTCCCCCCCTCTATGTCACTTTTTAAAAGAATTCGATCATCCGTCACTTTTCTTCTTTCTTTCCTTCTTTCTTTCCTTCTTTCTTCTCTTCTCCGTTGCTTTCTCTTTCCCGTGACAGTCTAATATATCAGTCCGCGGAAATGTCTCCATTTACTAAAAGATTTCGGTCTGGAGAGATGAATATATATTAACGAAATAAATTATAACCGAAATGAATCTTTAATGTTTTCTTCTTGATTATTAATATTATTATGTTCTGTAGTTTACATTAAGCTTTTGTTGGATTAATATCCCCCTTGGAATTATCCCTACCAGTCACAAATTTGCAATATATATATATATATATATATATATGTGTGTATATATATATATATATATATATATATATATATATATATATATATATATATATATATATATTCTTGCTCTGTCTTTATCCTTTTGGAAATATATATATATATATATATATATATATATATATATATTGGTCACTAATATTATCTATCTAACTATCTATCTATCTATATATATATATATATATATATATATATATATATATATATAGCTGGCCACTCGTATCGAGGATACCCGTCTAGTAGACGTCGCTCAGGCACATTTTGTCTTTGCTCAGCACACACAGAGCCCACCTGTGGTTTATACTGCAACTATGCTGAGCAGACCTTAGTTACAGTCACTGGGAGAGAACGTGTTGTCTAGCGTGATCAGCAATTTGAACAAGGCCAGCACGCTCAAGCCCACGATGACTTGTGGCTTCGTGATAGCACAACTATCGGCCCACGAGTGATATGGTTTTCCGATCAGGGTCTCATAGTCAGAAAGCGATCTTTCTAACCACTCGGCCACGCGCCCATACACACACAGACACACACAAACACACAAACACACACACACATACATATATATATATATATATATATATATATATATATATATATATATATGTATTACCTACTACTCTAAACGTTATTTTGTGGATACCCATGTTTGCGTAGACACCCTGTTTTTAACTTTTAAACAATGTTAATTACATCTACCGGTCTGTGCGTTGGTAAGAATGTGCACTCCAGCAGGGTTCGATCCTACGTCCCCCTTTTTCGGTCAATTCCACAAAATAATGCTGAGAATAATAGGAAATAATGTCGGATAAAAATACATTAATATATAAATACATGTAAATGTATTCATTGAACATATATGTGTTTGTGTGTGTGAAAATCATTTATAAATATTATATATGCTCTTAATATCACTGTGTATGCTTGCCTCCCAATTTTCTCAAAAAGTTTATATATCCATGTGAGCGGGATTTTACCTTTGTTCAGAAACCATGAAATTTGTTTTCTCTCTAATTCAGCTGTGGTCGTTTCATATTTACTGACATAAAAACTGATAATATTTCCCCTACACGAAAGCAAAATCCTAATTTAAAATTCTTTCATCATCAAATATATGTAAGTGTAGTTTTGGGCGTTGTCGTGTGGGAAACAACCGGCGGTGTCACAAGGGCATGTTTAAGGACGTCACAGTGAACCTAAATCCATACATAAACTAAGAACACATAAACGCTTTTGAAACCTCATGAAAAGCCGTGATCTTTCCGGATATTATTGAATAAAAAGTTTTTGCTTCCCATGTTGAAAAGGTTTTTTTATTTTCTAAATATATTGTTTGATTTTTTTCTATTAAATATCTGTTTTATTTCCAATTTGTTCTCAATTATCTGGCACATCCTGTATAAAGAGACAGAATTAAAGTGTAAAGTTAAGGGTAAAAATCCCAGTTTCTTTTTCCAAAAGTGAACAAAATCCCACTTTCATAAATAAATTGAAAATTCAAGGAACATTTGATTCAAATTTTAATCTCAAATTGAAACTTAGTCGGGTCTTATGGATAATAGAAATCCTTAACTATGAAATATGTCGAATATATGACCGTAGGATTTTTAGAAAACGTTATTTAGACGTTGAATCGATTTACTATGAATTTCTGTTGTAAACAGAGCGGAACCGTAAACTCGTGAAGTACCCGACTTTACTACCGGCCACTATAAATTAATTGTGACTATTTTTCCTGTAACTTTATTATCGGCCACAAACAGAAATAGAACTTTTCCATGATATCATTTGTCTTTTTTATGTGCCGTGAGCTTCAAGACGTGAGCGTTCGAATTGGAGAATTCGAACGCTCGCGTCTTGAAGGTCTTGAAGCCTTCTTTTCTAATGATGTTTTCTCGTTTACTCATCTGCTTCGCCTATAGTGTTCTCAAAGTTCTTCTGTGGAACCACATCTCTTCCTTTCTGATGAAATTGTCCAGTATCCACTGCCATGCAAGAGCGATGATGTTACATTGCAGTTCAGCATTATTTTCACTGTGCCTCACGTAATTTGACTGTAGTTCATGAGTCAAGACAAAATGTCTCAGATGAATCAATAAAATCCGTCGAATCTTTTACAAAAAATGAACTCGCGTGTGATCTTCTGCTGTGAACACCTAGCCATGGCGCAAACGGGCTGGTCATCCAACAACCACCTACACTAACTAGCTATGTTATAATACAGGATGCCACCCTAATGACCTTCCGACATTGACACAGGATCGTGATGGTTGAAGTGATGGTTTCATAAATGTCTGAGATAGATCGACGCAATAAAATACAAAATCCTAGACAACTAACAAAAATGTTATGATCAAAATCTAAAGTTAAAATCGTCATAGAAACTGGATATCGTCATGTATGTTATAAGAATTCGTGGAGCATTCTGGAAAAAATAAACAACACCAATTTACTGTAATGAGCCTGCAAAAGGTAGCGACGGAGAGTGAGAAGGACTAAACATAACCTACAAGAAGAGCCTGAAATGCGATTTGCAGGTTGGGAACACTAGAATCAAGCAGATGCAGAAGTTTAAATATCTGGGAAGCATTTTGACAACGTACGGTAAGTACGACACTGAGATTCGTAGACGCACTGGAATGGCCAAGGACGCATTCCAAAAGCTGGGCTGAGTGTTGCGAAACAGGACGATTTCTTTGCCAGCAAAGAAAAGAATACTGAGCTGATACGTGACATCTGTCCTTCTTTACGGCAGCGAATGTTGGACGATTTTCTCAAAAATGAAGAAGAGACTCGAGGCGACGGAGATGTGGTTCTACAGAACGATGCTAAGGATATCATGGACCGAACGTGTGAGCAACGATGAGGTCTTAGAGAGATTGCAAACAAGGAGGATGCTTATGCTTAACATCAGGAAGTTTCTGGGACACATAATGAGGAAGGAGGGTCTGGAGAATCTGACACTCACGGGTCGAATAGAGGGAAAGAGAGACAAGGGAAAACAACGCGTGACATTCCTGGCGGATTTAAGCAAGTGGATGACAGAACGTGGTCTGGGGGGAGGAAGCAGAGGGAAGGGACTTGTTGAGAGCTTCAAGGGATAGAGGGAGGTGGAAAGCCATGATCGCCTACGTCCTGAAAGGACATGACACATAAAAAGAAAGAAAAGATGAGCCTGCCATCAAATTCGCCCCATAAAGACTAGCTTTACCGGGATTCAAATAGAGCCAAACTCACTACCGATGTATCTTGGAAAGCATGCCTTTATCTTAGTATGCGTTTATAATTGGGATTGAGAAATAGCAACAGGAATAAGATATTGAAAAAGACTCTACCGTGTCTATGATTTTAAAAAATATGAATTTTCTTTTCTTCTTTTACCTGCCTTCATATATATCTAGTTTTGTCTCTTGTATACATTTGGTGTTTCAATTAAATCAGGGAAAAAAAAACGATACCTAAGGTTTAAAATTAACTTTTAAAAATGAAAAATCTTGAGGCTTGTATTTTAGTTTTAATTTCAAGCTAATAGATTAAATTTAATATATCCAATAAGTAAAATACTTTGCTACATTTCAAAAACTAATTTAAATTGGTTGGAAGGAAGGTTCGTTTTGCTAAAACAGTTAATTAGCGCCCATTTTAGTCATCATTCATCGCAATGTAATTTTCTTTATTAAAAAATTTTCAAAAATAAAATATTCTTTTCTGAAACTTTATTTGAGGAATATTAGCTAATTTAAAGTATAATTAATCTTATTTGAAACAAATATTATTTACTTTAAGTTTAAAATACCACAGAAATTAATTTTTAAGCAAACAGTAGCAGAGTTTTAACGAACAGTAGCCATGTTTTCGTGTTTGACGAGGCAATAACTGATTGACTGTTGTTCTATGTAGACTTTTTCGGTTAAAGCAAAATTTAAGAAAAAATGTTGCGTTTAAATTACTATAGTCATCGCTCTTATTTTCTGATAATGTCGTGGACACGTTATACATAAAAATTCAAAATTCTTTTTTAAAATCTTGGTGTATTAAGCTTTACAATTTGTTAGTAAATAAAAGCAATGAAAAGTTTTCCTAACTAAATAATTCCATGGTTTTATTGGATTTTTCGGTATGATGCTGCAGTTCAACAAAAAAATAATGATTTAAATTCTCCAATGAGTCTTGCTTTTAACTAATACAAATATAAAGAGGCTGAAATTTTAATGTCTCAAAATTTCCTACAATTAAGTAAGTGTGAGTATCAGATGTAAAAAACATATATTTTTACCAAGAATTTCAAAAAAAATTTTAAATAATTTCATTAATTTGTGAATAAATCCTGAAATTTTTATTAAAATCCGACAATTATTTGATTTTTGCAGGAATTTACAAATCAATGTGCTATTTACCGGAAAAAAGCTCTAAAACACCCATAGTAACCTTTGACCTATCGCTGATGCAAAATAAGATTTTTACTAATTTTCTAAAAGGATTAAAAAATAATAAAATAATAAAAAAAATAATAATAATATAAACATTTTGACGGTAAATCTTTGTTGTTATTAATTTAAGGGCATTTTTTCATCACGCTATGCTGTTTTTTTCAGCGAATTAGTCGAGGTACCTAATATACATATATGTAAGAGTGCATGTCGTTATCCACTTGATAAGGATTGCCATAAAAGGTTTTTTTCAAACAGTTACTTTAAAAAGAAAAAAAATCTGTAACATTTCCTTATTGACACTATATATCGGGAAATACGGCGGTCGACTTTTTACCCAATTAGTAGTTGCCGCGTGAGGGACAGAATCGAAGATCACATGGCCAACGCTCTCAACCGAATTTGAAAGCAAGATTTTGAAAAGACCTGCGTGAAAAAAACGAGAGAAGAGTATGTGTGTGGTCGATGTGAGAAACAATGCTCCCAATTAAAACCAGACATCTGTTTCATATCTGGTAATAGGACATCCGACACCGACATGTTCATGACAATAATACGATGCTGGATACGAAATGAAACAAGATTAACCGATTTCTTTCCGTCGTTACTTTAAAAGAATCGCGCGTGATAAGATTTGGTTAGAAACGAACTGAATAAACAGACAATGTGAGATTATGGATTAGGCTAAACTGAGACTAGATGACGTAAACAAAAGTGACGGAGGAAGAGAATAACAGGAAAATAAATAATCAAATAAGTAACAGTAAAAAAATATATTTAAAAGAAAAAAGTTCATTCCATCAGTTAAGGCTCACACTAGAGTTTGTTTTTTCAGCAACATAGTATTTTGTTGGTGCAAAAGTAATGTCGTTTTCTTACATAGTAACATATGTGAGAAAACGACATTATTTTTGCACCAACCTAATATAATAAAAGTCTCGTAAATTGTTACACGACCATAATATTACGTCGGTGACGAATTTTGCAACCAGTTTGAACCAATATTACGTTCGTAACGAATTTAATCGGAACCAATGTTAGGTTGGTGACCTATTTTGCAATCATTTTGAACCAATATTACGTTGGTGACGAATTTTGCAATCATTTTGAACCAATAATTCGTTGGTGACGAATTTTGCAATCATTTTGAACCAATAATTCGTTGTTGACGAATTTTGCAATCACTCTGAACCAATATTACGTTGGTGAGGAATTTTGCAACCAATTTTGAATAATCAGTCTCTGTTCTTTTTCTCCTCTCGTTTTGAACGAATTCCCAGTGTTTCATTAATTTTGAGTACAACTGTAAATATTCAACAGATTTTACATTTAGAACGTGTTATCATTATTTATTAATTTATTGATTTATAATTATCTGATAAAATCGGAAATTTTAAAGAAATATTAAAGAAGTATTTTCTGGATCCTAACATCTTTCTTGCTATTTTCATTGTCTTTAGAAATCCAGAAATTACTGTCATTTGTTTTAGTTCTTCCTGGATTTCTATTTTCCAATATATTTATGAGTCACATCTAAAGACCGTTTCCCACCAGTATATAAATAATTTCATTCTTTTATTCCAATGTCTAAATCATCATCATCATCATCATCATCAACAACAACAACAACAACAAAAGCTTGCTTGTATGTGTTGATAGGTTTGCTTTTCTAGAGGAGAACCCAGGCTTCTTAAACCCGCAGAATTCAAAGTGTGTTCTCTCTTTGTAGTTTGTTGCATTAGCGAAATACATGATTAATATATATTTAGTGGGTACGGAAAATAATCACGTATCTCATGAATTAGGAATTATGTGTCAACTAACCAAGGCAGAAAAGGAGGTTGAACGATAAGAAACTGCATTTTAGAATTAGTTTATCATCTCTTCTATCCAACAGTCCCGTTGTTTATAATGGATTTCAGAGTTTAAAAGGGCAATTTGGGATTTTTATTAGATTTCACATGATAACCGGAAACAATGTAGCAGTATTTTAACCAGGAATGCCAACTTTTTTTTTTCAATTTTGATTTTCATCGTTACAGGGAGTGAAAAACAGGTTTAGCATGTCAACAGAAAAGGAAAAAGACAGTGATTATCACAAAAGGAGAAATCAGTGTCAACACCAAAACTGGGACTCTATGCACAGAAATCCTTGTATTTGTCTCGTGGATTATGAAATGTGTGATTCATTAGAACACGGAAGGATTATCACTATTTATTACCAGCAACATGATCGGGTAAATGAATTATTACGCCGAAAGTACCCTGCTTTGGTAAACAGAAAAGGTGATATTTTACAGCATGTCAATGCATGCGAATAATATGCTAAACACCCCAAATAGAAAACATTAAGATGAGAGGTTCTTCCACATGCTCCATACTCTCCAGATTTGGTACCTACAGATGTTCATTGATTTTGTTCACTTGAACATTTCATAAGCGGTAGAACCTTCAGAAACAAAAAAGAATTTAAAATCTTTCTTTCAAATGTCTTTCTTCAGGGAAACACCCAGATTTCTTTAAACTTGAGATTAAAATTTGCCTTCCTGTTTGGTTGCAGCCGTTGAAAATGAAATAATAACATTTTGATAAATGAAATTAGGAATAAATAAAATTGCTTTATCTTTCTTCTAAAACATAATTACTTTCTGAATATCTTCATATGTTTTTCGTTAAATGCTCATATTAGATTATGGAATTTGAATTCATTCGTTGCCAATAGTAGTAAATAACTGTTGTATTTCTTACTGCCATAAGTTATTTTTAGTGGTTAAAAGTGTTTGGGTTGCTATTCCGTTTGTATATTCTCAAACATTGAAATTAATAACCTGCTTAGATAGATAAGTCTTACTAAAGAAAAATATATCTTCTGATAGGAATCTAATCTTATAGCCGAAAATACTGTTACCATTTTGGCAACGGGAGGTAAAATTTATGGAATCATCTCGCATTAGTTTTTGATTATAATACTCCATTTTTATAATTAGTTTTTACCTGTGAAAAAATCACGCATGTATTTGAATTTCTGAGTTTAATTTTTAAATAAACGAAACAAATTACAGGTGTTTATTCGGAGAATAAAACAAGTTCAGATTTAAATTTTGCATTTGCTTTATTTCTTTTCATTTTCATTATTATTTTTTTTGGCGGGAATTCGTACAATAATATTTTTCACGAAAAAATCGTACTGACATTTGCTCTCTTCTGAAAATAAAATTTAGTAAAAAAGAAAGTTAAATTTAGTTTTCGCTATTTAAAATTAATTTAACAAATCAATATTATTTAAAAAAAATAAAAAAGTAAAATCAATGGAATAATTTCAAATATAAAAAGTTCAGTATGTAAATTATCGAAAAGTTAATTTTACACAAATATCTCAGCAGCAGTTCGATGCTCTATTATGTATGTTCCTTGTCAACCATCAAACAAGTTTACATTATCTTTTATTAAATATGATTATTAATCATAATCTTCATATATATTATTTAACTGCCTAAAATGAAAGTGTAGTTTCTGTACTTTATGAGAAATGTGTTATACACACACACACACATTGTTTTTACACTCTGCCGTAGATGTTTGATTTTGACATATCGCTAATTAAGTACAAGAAGTTCCTGGAGTGTTAGCAACCCGACTCAGAAAACATTCACATAAAACTTTAATGTTTGGTCATTTGACCAGATTTTAGAAAGGGGGTCGGGCGATACACTTTTCAGTATACATTCTTTCGTGATGTCAACGAACACTCGTTGCCACTTTTTAATGTCAACGAATACCCGTTGTCACTTTGTAATGCATGTTGTAATCGCAGATACAACTATAGTAACGCTATTGAACAATACTGGTGTCAGACGTCTTTGAATAACACTCGAACTAATAGTACTTACTCTATAACACTCGCTCGAAAAGTAACCCCCGAATAGATATCTGAATAGTAACCCGCGTAGCGATCAGTATAGAGAAATAGTACAGTGAATAGTATAGAGAATAGCGATCTGTATAGGAATAGAGGATAGTGTAGAGATAGTGATCCGTATAGTAAAAGAGGATAGAATAGAAATGGTGATCAATTAGACGTCACGCTAATTCCCATATATACATTTCCTTTACCATCACGTGATCTACTTATTCAAAATGGGATCACCTGTTTTTTCTCTCCGGTGATCTGTGTTCAAACTCCAATATCTGCAGCGACACTTTATTTCTTATTAATGACGACTGACAAGGTAGTACGATTAAACTTTTAATCAATTTTTCTTATACTCGATCTTGTTTGTGGGATCAGCAAGGTGCATGAGCTGAATGTCTCTGAGCTAGCAGATCATTTATGGTTTCGTCGTTTTCATCAATCCTTGCTTCTTCTCCTTCTGTGGCCTACGCTCTCTGCCACAACTTCAAGAACTTTGATGTCAACCCAAGCTGCATCAACGTCGCTGTCAGGTGATCCGTTTGCTCCAAGTTTCTCCTCTGAGCTACACTGGTATTGAGGTCTATTGCTCACTTCTCAACATCATTTTTCTTCGGTGTATTTGTGCCATGTGGGAGTTTGTACTTTCTGATGTGGAGCGAAGCAAACAAAGGTCAGTTCAACAATCTGCTCCTCTTAGAGCTCGTGTTATTTTAAAGTCCTTTTCATGCGTTTTTTATGAAAATTATATATATATATATATATATATATATATATATATATATAATCATTTCACCCCAACCAAGGCAATAAAGCCACTTAGATGCAAGGGATTACTGAGTGTGAGAGAATATGAGGAAAAAAACTATTAAGGAGAGAAAACAATAAAAAACAGGAATTAAGAAGACAGAAGATTACCATTGGCATTGCATTTTAAACTTTTGAAGATCTGGTGTAGATTAAATAAAGATTTGAAAATTTCTGAAGGTTACCCAGACCAAGAGACACTTAAAAATGACTGGAGAGTACAACACCTGAAACACTGCAACAACACCAACAAAGACGGAGACATCTTTTTTAGTTGATTTCTTTCGCTCTAAGTTGAAATCATGATTCCTCTTCCTGTTGTGACCTCATGAGCCAGTTTTCCTTTTAAACTTATTCACATTTCTCTTCATGGTTCTTGAATTGACTTTGAAGATGGAAGCCAAAGTATTAGGTTGGTGCAAAAATAATGACGTAATAATGTCGTTTTTGACGTATTTTTAACGTCAAAAAACGACATTATTACGTCATTATTTTTGCACCAACCTAATATGAATGTTGGTAGCATTATTGAAAGCCTGAATGATTTGTTCCTTTCACCATTGCTCAGTTGGGAAGACAGTGGGTCTAACACAAAACAATTCTAACCTCTTCTTTTTCTAACTGAATGACTCAAAGGGTTTTCAATGATTCCTACGAAAAGATGGCTAAACGTCTTATCTGAAGAGCTGAAAAAAGAAACTGAATTAGTTTAGTGGTTTTTAGATATTAAACATTTTTAGGATAGACAGTTTTGCTGTTACACCCAGTATATTACTTTGGAAGATATATGAATAATCTAATGAATGGGAAATAATCACTAGCCAATCCACATTGTCTTTAAAGTAAATGCTACTCAATTTTTAAATAAAGTCTTAACTACTTACTTCAAAGTATTATTCTCAGTTTAGTTATAGATTTATTACAGACACAACGTTCCGTTCCTACTGAACCAGAGTTTCACTTGCAGATCCAGAGATTGATATTATGATCACTAGATAACAGTAATAAATGTCTAACAAACTCCTATATCCACTATGCCACCCGAAGGGCATCAGTAGTGTATTTTTTGTGCCTTTTATATTCAATTCCAAATGCTTTCAACATTTGATTATCATGACGGCTTCATACTGCTTATAGATAATTTTGCTTTTTTTTTTTTCGGAACGTTTTGTCCATAACAACATCCATAAGAATGAAGATGAGAGCAATAGTTCGAAACAATTAAATTGACAATTATTCATCTCAAAGAATGAAATGCGAAAGTACTCAATTCATGTTAAAAGAAATTCTCTAATAGATTTGTATGCTTCTGTTGTAGCTACGGACGATAATGGGTATGTCCCCATACACATAAATATAGTAGTAAATACTGTATGTTGGTCTGCAGTCGGAGATTCGTCTTCAGCTGTGATGGTGAAACTCTCTGCCTCCGGGCAGAGAGAATACCCAGACGAGGCTATGTCGAAGAGCAGAGTCTCGGCTCCGGAAACAGCTACCCGACCCGATCTTTTTTTAGCGCGTTGTAAATTGTATCATTTTGACTAATCAGAAGACCCGCAGTAATTAAGAAATGTAATTTTATGTTTATAACCGGGCTGTATTTATAAAGTACGGAAGACCAACCAGAATACAATTAAGTTGCGTTATTTGAGTTAAGCATTGTTCTCCGCTGTTAAGGTCATTACTTTTGCGAAACACGTGTGGAGAAGTTAATTTGATTTTTCAATTTCAACTGAGAAGAGTACCTACAAGTATCAGTATCATCTTATGAAATTTATATGATCTTATTTTTATATTAATCTCAGTTATGACATTTTTCCATAAATGAAATATCAAAATTAATAATAAAATGAATGGAAATACAAATAACACAGTAAAATGTAATAAATGTACATAAAATTATAGTATTTTATGTACACTTCTGATAAAAATTCATAAGAAAGGTACCTATAAATTAATTAGATACCTTTCTTATGAAATATGAAATTTAATCTCACTCTGAACAGTCTTATTTTAATTTCTTTGTAATATACTTTCCTTAAAACATCGTAAACGTAAAGGTGAGAGCTAAGTACAAAAAAAATTAGAGCGCTGAAAGTTTTCCTTAAAAATAACGAGTAAATATTAGGTTGGTGCAAAAATAATTTCGTTTTCTCACATAGTAACATATGTTAGAAAACGAAATTATTTTTGCACCAACCTAATAATTTGTAACGAGGTAAATAATTTGTTCACTTAAATGTAAATAATTTCACTTTTTATCCTCACGTAATCCGTCAATATGTCATTCATCACCTGTCAAATAACGCGAAAGTTTATGACCTGCTTTGTTTTATTTTCAAATTACATCTTTTAAGCTTGGTTCAAAATATTTTAAATAAACATTATAATTTCTGATTTTCTTAAAATAAGTTTTGAAAAAATGATAATTGATATTTAAAAGAATTTCAAAGTGAGATTTCCAGTTTCTTTATAAAATGGAAAAAATGATCAATTTTGCTGACTCAAAAAAAAAAAATTTTAACGAAAATTTCGGACGTGCTAGGAACGATTAAAAAATGGAAAAAAATACCCTCAAAATACTTTGATCTTTCCTCTTAATAACAACATAAACATTTAGACGATAAAATTTTGTTTTCGTCAAGTTTGGCGTCTTTTTCATCATGCTGTGCTCTTTTTTTAGCGATCTCGTTGAGGTACATATAAGGAAACTGGGAGATTTGTTAAAGTGAAGTTTCAAAAAAATACCTAACTTCACAAATGCAAGATGGAATTAGTAACTTTTTTGACATTTATTCTTCCACCAGGGAAAAGAGACTCGCTACTCGAAATTTGTAGATTCATCTCATACAGATTGACATACCATTGATTTAGTGATCAAATCTATAACGCAAATGATTATCAGAAGCTTTGTAACAGTTTGCAGGCTCACTAAAAAGCATTAAACTCTATGGAAAAGTTTTGGAATCCAGAAACAACGAGGCTGGAAATTCTTATAAGAAATCAGTGTACAGAACGGCTAATCACATGACTTCAAGATCTTTATGACTATGTAAAAGGAAATAGAAAGTTCAGATTCAATTGTATATATATTTTTTTAAGCATTTCACCCCAAGCAAGGCGGGAAGCCACTAGGACGCAAGGGGTTACAGAAAATTTAGAGCAAGGTCAGATAGGAGTGATAGAAGAAAGGATGAGGGTAGTGGATAGATCAAGGCAACTGGAGATGTCGATTGACATTACACTTAAATAGCTGGAGATTATAGCTCTCAGGGAAACAGGAATAGGGAAGGGAGTTCCACAGGCCAGAGGTGCGAGACATGAAGCTATTGGAGTAGAAGAGACGGCTACATTTAGGAGTTTCGACAGTGAAGGGGTGAGAGCGGGATGCCAGCCTCGTATGGCGCTTGAACTCATGACGACTAGGAACCAGCGAATGCAGCTCCTCGGAGCAATTTCCATGAAAGTATTTGTAGAACAGACAGAAGGAGGCGACGGCGCGTCTGTGAGAAAGTGACTGTAGACGAGATGCCAGGGCAGGGCCAACTACATTGCATATCCACCTCTGGAGCCTATCAAGAACCCCGAGGCAAACAGAAGGGGCACCAGACCATATATGGCAGCAATACTCCATGCAAGGACGAATTGTTGATTTGTAGATCTGGAGGATCGATTCCGGGGAGAAAAATTTCCTGGCGCGGCACAGGGAGCCAACTTTCCTTGCGGTGGACGAAGCAATTGACTCAATGTATTTATTCCATCTCAGGTCTGCAGTCAACGTGAGACCGAGAAGCCGGAGAGAGTTGCTCTCGAGAAGTTGAGCGTCAGACATTCTAATGGAGGGCAGCGAAAGATCTCTGTGGTGATTAATAGAGAGCAGTTTTGTCTTCGAAGCGTTGAAGTTGACCAGCCAATTATTGCCCCAGTTCACAAACGATTGGAGGTCCTTTTCGAGACGCACGGCCAGGTGAGCTTTGTCAGTGACACTAAATTTGTTTTTGAGGCAGGAATAAATTGTGGTGTCATCCGCGTAGATGCCAACTTGGGAATTTATGGCGTCAGGAAGGTCATTTATGTAGATAAGGAATAGAGTGGGGCCTAGGATGGAGCCTTGAGGAACACCTGCGTTCGTGGGATAGGAACTGGATGAGAATCCGTTGAGAACGACCTTCAATTTACGGTTAGACAGGAATGATCGTATTAGGTTATACAATCGACCCGTAATGTCATAACCATGGAGCTTGCGAAGAAGGCCGGCATGCCAAACCCTATCAAATGCTTTGGAGATATCCAGTGCCACGGCTTGGGCTTCCCCGTTATTTTGAAGAGCTCGCTAGACTGTTTCAGTGATGGCCGTAAGCACATCACCTGTAGATCGGGCAAAGAGGAAGCCATATTGCTTGTCTGAGAGCAAATCATGGGATGCGAGGTGGTAAACCACCTTGGTATTGATTAGGGCTTCGAAAACTTTGCCGAAGATGGGAAGGAGACTGATAGGACGATAGTTGGAAGGGTCAGAGGGGTCGCCGGAGTTCTTGAAGACAGGAACAATCGAAGAGGACTTCCAGCAGTCAGAAAAACAAGATTCCTTGAGGCAGTAGTTGTATAGTTTAGAAAGGGCGGACGCCAGTTCAGGCGCGCATTTCTTCAAGACAATGCTGGTATCCCGTCTACGCCACTAGCCCTGTTGGGGTCTAAATTGGAGATAACGCCCAGTACTAAAGATGGGGTTATGCTTAACCCACTCAATATGGCCTCAGTTCTAAGAGGGAAGTCGGGTATGGGTACACCGGAAGAGTCGAGCGTCGAGTTGAATGAAAATTTCCGAGCAAAGCATTCAGCCTTGTCGGTAGAGGAGGTCAGGAATTCGAACTGGTTGAATAAAGGAGGTATAGAGGATTTGCAATTGTTCAATACGCTTTTACAGAGACGCCAATAATCTTTCGAGCCAAATTTGCGAGATGCAATACGTTCCTTCATCCGAGCCGCAAATAGTGACTTGGCATCGTTGAGGACACGCTTACACTCGTTACGGGCGGAGGCAAAGAGACGTCTATTGCAGTCAGACATGTCGCTACGGAATAGGTGGAAGTAGTGGTTCCTATGGGCGATGGTGGCTGAGCAAGCAGCCGAGAACCAGAGGGAGGAGCGCGACTTGACCCTATATTTCCTTGATGAGATGAAAGCGTCGATTCCAGCTTTAACCCAGGATGAGACCTCAGAAGCACATTCTTGAGCGGGGAGCGTAAAGACTCCATCCCAGGGGACATCGCGGAGGAAATCACGGAACGCGTCCCAGTCAGCTCGTTGATAGTAGAACGAAGTTCTAGTGGTAGGAGGTTCTTGATAGGGGGTGGAGTTGAAGGAGATGTTAACAGATACTACCACATGATCACAGTTACCAAGAGGGCAGAGTTGCGAGGCGCTGCAGGACTCGGGGATGGAGGTAAAACACAGGTTGAGAAGAGAGGCTTTACCTTGCCAATTGAAGGCAAAACGAGTGGGGAAGTTAACTATCTGTGTGAGGGAATGAGAGATTGAAAAATTGAGCGTATAATTATGCTAAATATTCAGTGGGCGGGCTCAGAGTTAGATTTGAGCCAAGATCCTGACGGAGAGTTTGCAGTCAGTTGCCGAGAGTCTGTTAGGGCCCGATCAGACTTGTGCTGTAAAGGCTCGAACAATTCAGAGCAACCTAAATCTGATCCGCACGATCCTAGAGGGTGTAAAAGACAACGAGCAAGCCGCGCTGATCAATTTGGATGGCATTTGATAGGTTCGACCATCGGTATCTGGCTGCTGTCCTGCAGAACATCGGATTCGAACCCGACTTCTGTAAGTAGATTAGCCTCCTGTATCACTCCCCCAATGTTGTGGTACAGGTGAACAGAAAGCTGCGCCGTCTTAGTCGGTTCGTCAGTGTTGCCAAATGTCACCCCTACTTTATGTTTTGGCGTTGGAGCGTCTCATTCGCTGGCTGAGGGACGTGGCGAGTAGACCGGCTCTACATGGAATCGCTGTCTCTGGTGGAGCGCGAGCCAGGGTTTCCGCGTACGCCGTTGACGTCTCCATTTTTGTATCGTGCCGCAGAGACATTGAGGTGATACAGTAGGTGATTGAATGGTATGAAAAGGTCACAGGGGCCAAGATTAACAGTAACAAGTCTTCCGGCTTGCGGTTAGATGCCTGGAAAGGTGTCACTCTTCCGGGGCCCTTTGGTTGGACAGACGGTCCTGCCCGCATTCTTGGAGTGTAGTTTGAACCCAACCTCCAGCTGGAGAAAAATTGGTCAGAAGTACAGGCAAAGGTCGGAGCGTCAGTCCGGATATGGCTCCGAAGGGGGTTGTCCTTGAACGGTAGAGCTGAGGAATGTGCCACTTAACGTCTTTCCTCTCATCCTTTACCCGTTGGCTGTATTTCCTCTTTGCAAGGACCATAGGAAGGCGATCGAGCGCTTGTTGTCCACCCTCTTGTAGAGTAGGCGCAAGCAGAAGGTCTGTAAAGAAGCTTATGTCCAACATCTGTATCATGGGGGAGGGGCTGTGATTGCCATACTTAGTGAGTCATCGACATCGAGGTTGGCTTTCCTACTCCGCGTTTTGACAGAGGATTCGATTTTGGTGGGGAGTGTTAGGGAAGCCTTCCCTAGCCTTACTATCACTCCTCCCATTTCTTGGGCTAAGCGCCGTCGTAGGTCAGGGATATTGTCGACTTTCCTCAAAGAGTGTCAAGCGGTCTTGAGAGCTTTTCCTTTGTCCAGTGACTTTTCACGGCCTCAAAAGGTCTTATATCGGGAATTAGTGGAAGGTGTCGCGAAGGATCGTCTCTGCTTTTCGCTGGACGAGTTGCGCTCTTTCTGGTCTTGGATGCCAGTGGCGAATTAATTCAGTAACCCTGAGTTTCCGCTTACCTGGCGATTGATTCGAGACGTGCTATCACTCAATGATATGGCCTTCAGATTGTTACTGGTGTGACCTTGCTTTAGAAGAAACGGCTTCACACGCCTTCTTCCATTGTCCTCAGATACGCCCTTTCTGGGACTATGTCGGCGAGTTGACGACATATTGCTCTAGATTGACTTGTGCTCATCGATCTCGCATATGCGTGCGACAATGTGTCGTCTCCGTATTCTGAGGTAAAACGAATGGTGTTTCTAACGTTGCTAGCCGTGGCAAGAATGGTAATCTGGATGAGCGAAAGAAGGGAATCTTACGACACGAACGTTATTCTCATCAGGCTCTGATTCGGATTCTTCCAGCATGAGCTAAAAGTGAAGATCAGAACTTACAGAAAGGGTTTGGTGTCTACAGATTTGAACGAAAGGTGGGTGAAAGTAGCGAGCTTGGTGCGTGTGAAAGGAGCTATCCTTGAGTTCTTTTTTTAAGCCCTTTTTGTCACAGCGGGGCAATTTCCGCTGAACCCCCCACTGGTTAATTTAAACTCTCTTTTGTGTACCTAGTTAATGAGAGTGACTGTTGTTCCCGACCTGTTCACGGCTTCTTCTTTTAGTTATGATCCAAGTTGAGATTCCCAACCTCCCCAGTTAATTTTGGCGCCATTTTTTTCATCTCGGCTGCTTCAGTCTTTGTTTTCCCCACGCCTACATTTATTTTATCCTTCCCATTCCGTTAGAGAGTTAGCTTCTTGATTCTGTCTGATGACAGAATACAGCGGCAACTCTTATTTTTGTGGAGTAGACGGGTCCGAATTTACATTTGTTATATTTTGTTTGCATTTGGGATTCCTGCCTCTCTCCCTCATTTCATATCATCTTCAGATATATATATATATATATATATATATATATATATATATATATATATAATTAATTATTTAAAAATATGATTCCAACACGCTACATAAGAGGTCTCATGTTTCAAAACAAGACCCGAAAACTTCAATATAATTATTTAAATTAAATTGAATTAAAGTAAGCTCTGTTCCATCTTCAAGCGAAAAAAAATTTCGGGTCTTGTTTTGAAACATGAGACCTCTTATGTAGCGTGTTGGAATCATATTTTTAAATAAATAATTATATTTATGCTCTACTTTTGTATCGAGCACTATTTTTTAAAAGTAATAACAAAAATACTAAAGAACTTTGGATTATTTACCTAACCAGTTCTTTCCTATTTTCTATATATTTTCACACACACACACACACATATATATATATATATATATATATATATATATATATATATATATATATATATTACGAACATTTGTACATAGAAAATTTGTACATAAGAAAATTTTAAATCTTGTGTTTTATAATGTAGGTCATGTTTGTCTATGGGGTAAAGTAGTATATGTAGGAGCAACAGTGAAGGATGTCTTCTTTTCGTATATGCGTTATTTGTATTGAATGAATGGGCCGTGTATCGGATTAGCTGGGTATAGGATAGCTAACGATGACCAGCCTCACCCCACTCCCCACTTTTTGGCCAAATGCCGCAATTATTTTATTTTACAATAATAAATATTTATATCATTAACAAATTGAAAAATAAAGTTTCTGAAATATTTTGATTTTTCAGCCTTATTGCATATATGGTAAAATCGAATTTTAAATTTGGAGATGACCTTTTTCAGGAACTAGAACAAATTAATACCTTTTTTATTACTTTTGAACAGAAGTGAATTGATTTAAGACACAGGAACATAGAGTTACAAAAAAGTAATAAAACCTAATATATAATAATAATAATAATAATAATAATAATAATAATGGACTCTCCCGTCGGTTTCGACGTATGAGGATCTGCCAGCTTATTGATTCAGTTATGAAAGATTATGCGATAATCTTAAGTGGCATTTAAGACCCACTAGTGATTTACAAAGGTGGCCACATATGGAGCAGGTGTGAGAATTGTGAGATGAGATCACTGTTAGATTGGCTGACCTTTTAGATCTTGCTCTTGCTTCTTGAAGATGATTCAGACAAGCAGATTTAAAATTGCTGAGTCCACTAAAACACGTTGATCTCAATTCTACCCGCTCCAAAGCTAAGCGCTCAAGGGTGTTATGTGGTATATTAACTGCTGACAAGTTGCTTTTCAGCTTGTCTTTGTATCTTAGCCATGGGCGTCCTACATTCCTGTAGCCCAGATTTAACTGGCTGTACATTAGGATCTTGGGTATCCTGTCATCAGACATTCTCAAGACATGACCAGTCCACCGTTACATATATACAGTAGCGTCCAAAACTAAGGGACAAAATTTTAAAACCTAATATTTGTTAGAAATAACAACTGTGAAAAGCTGAAATTTTGACAACTGGTAGTCGTTATCATCCATAATAACATACTAAAATTTGAATCATTTGCAAAGGATAGAAAAAGAATTATAACAATTATTTATTTATTTTCAAATTTGGAACGTCCAAAAGTAAGGGACAAAATTGAGAAAAACAATGTAAACAGCAAAAAAACAATAAAAATACATGTACAATCAATATTTAGTAAATGAGCCCTTGCTCTCAATGACAGCTGCACATCTTCGACTACAAGAACGAATCAGTTCTTGACAATCCTCGATACTAATTTTAGATCATTCTTCTTGAAGCTTCACCCACAAATCCTCCGTGTTAGTGGGTTTTCTTTCCATAACTTTCACTCCTAAGGTCTTCCAAAGATTTTCTATTGGATTTAAGTCAGGACTTTGCGGTGGTCAATCCATAATTTCCAAATATTGCTCGCTAAGGTAACTCATTACCACCTTTTCCTTGAGACATGGGGCATTATCTTGCATAAAGGTAGCCCTATCGAAACCTGAATTCTGTATGATTGGCACAACATGATCTTGAACAATGTTTTTATAGATCTGCGCGTTTACACGAGTTTGTAACCGGACAAGAGGCGTTGTACCTTGGTTAGAAAACATTCCAAATACCATGACGCGTCCGCCTCCAAACTTGACAGTTTTCTTAGTACACTTTGCACTTAATCTTTCACCAATACGTCTCTTTACATTGTTTTTCCATCATTTCCAAATAAATTAAACTTGCTTTCATCACTGAAAAATACTTTTGCCCAATTTTCATATGTCCAAATTACATACCTGTTTGCAAACTCTAATCTCTTCTTATTATTCTTCGAACTAACAAGTGGTTTCTTCCCTGGGGTTCGATTAAACAGCCCTATTTGTTGCAGTCGTCTACAAACAGTCTGTCTTGACACATTAACACATGAGGTACTATTCATAACCCTTTTAATTTCTGTGCAAGACTTAAAACGGTCCTTTAATGACATACGCTGCATTATTCGAAAATCACCTTGTTATACAAATATTTAAGTAGCTCATCAACTACCCTGGGAGCGTTTTCAGCTATTATTTCTCGTGCGTGTATAAGTATATCTTGATTCTGCACCTCTGTGTGTCGCCGCCCGTGTTTATATTGATGTTGATATTCTTAGCACTTTGCACAGGTACATGTCTGCGAAAGTCTATCAGAGTGCGTAATTAAATGAAAAGGTCGAAAAATTCGAAAAAATGTAAAGCGTTTCATCCTTCGAAAGTACTTCTTCAGGTTAAATAATGTTTTTATTGACGAAATAAAAAAAATTCCTTTTATGCCAACATGTTTTGCTCCCTGAGTAACTTTATCAAAACATAAATAAAGAAACAAGGAACGAAACGTGTTGACATAAACGTCTTGTATTTTTTTTTAAATTTATATTGTATTTACATATATGCTTTATTTATATTT
>OZ010588.1:66632014-66762756 GCA_963932145.1 Acanthosepion lycidas | reverse complement strand
ATTAACAATCATTGATAGTTACGAGCCTCTGGATTAAAGTCCGAAAAGGGAGGCTTTATTGTTGCAGCGCAAGACTAAACTGTTTTCACTAGAAACTTTCAGGCAAATATCATACATAAGAGTGTGGATCCAAAATGCAGGTTCTGTGACAAATATCAGGAAACAATAGACCGTCTACTCTCAGGATGTTATGTACTTGCGCCAAATGAATATAAAAATCGTCACGATAAAGTCGGGCAATACTTACACTGGACAATGTGCAAATATTTTGGAAACGATGTTAATAAACACTGGTATGGAGATCACCCAGAAATAGAAGACCTCACAATTCCATGCACCAACAAAATAACATACTGAAAAAATCCCTGGAATTTTCAGCTTGATAGAAATGCAAAAAAGTGTCTTGATAAGTACAGCTTACACACTATGAAGAACATTGTCGGTGTAAAGCTAGTGATGTTATGGGAGTTAGCTAGAAATTGCCAGGCACACACACTGAAAAATTGTGTTAACCCGAAATGCAGATTTTTGGGGTAAATATTTAGAAACAATTGACCATCTTTATCAGGCTGCATAGTGTTAGCACCCACTTAATATAAAACTGATAGAGTGGGCCAATATCTGCGCAGCAAAATATGTAACTTTCACGGGAAGGAAACTGCAAAAACTGGTTTGAAAATCACTCAAACCAGGTTACCTGTAACAATTTGATGAGACTTTACACACAGACAAAACGATCAAAGCTAATAGTCCCGACTTCGTGATCAAAAACCACAAAATAAAATGTTTTTTTTTCTTATTGACATGACAGTCTCTCTGCAGATTGTAATGTTATGTATCTTCCCCAAAAACTATCAAAATGCACGGATCTTGAAGCGAAAATATCAAAAATGTGGCACATGAGAACATCAGTTGTAGTTGTAGCCCTCCGATTGATTGTAAAAGGTCCCGATAGACTCATTAAAGAGATACCTGGTAGTCAATGCTTTAAAGAAATACAAAACATTGTACTTATACATTACGAAGAGCTTTATCTATGTAAAATGTGTGATCTTTTTTCTTTTTTTTAAATGATCAGTGAAAAATGTCATGAAGCCATTTCTGACTTTCCGTTTCTGGTTGGAACCCAGAATGGAATATGTGTATACAACAGAAATCAAAGGAAATAATAATAATAATAATAATAATAATAATAATAATAATAATAATAATAATAATACATATTTGAAAATATTTTTTTAGAAACTAAAATTTAAAGACGTTTTGAGAGTAATCAGTAGAATGCGTCATCTCAAGGCAACAACACTGATTCTTGTTATTCAGAGTCAGAGGTTATGAATGATATCAAAATGATATCAAAAGGGGCAAACAAATAGGTTGGTGAAAATCCTGCCAGTCCAAAAATATATAAATTGCAAAAGAATCATGCCCGCGGGTACGTCTCGCATAATGCGTACATCTCTCTCCATGACAACAATTATTTTTAATAGCATGGTACCTCATTTGTTTACATCAACTGATGCCAAATACATGATGTTTCTTGAAGCCTTTGGTTCAAAATTGGGAACATATCGTATTACACTAAGCAAAGGCAAGGACAAACTAATAATAATAATAATAATAATAATAATAATTTGAGAAACTATCGAAGTATAAAGATCTGGGAATCGAAATAGAGAAAATGTGGAAATAGAAAAGAAGAATAATGCCAATCATATTAGATGCGCTTGGAACGAAAAAAAGGAACAAAATAAAACAATTGAAAAATCCCTGCAAATCCCAGCTTAAGAGAAATTGTCTTGATAAGTCCAGGCCCACAAGATAAGAAGAGCTTTATCCATGTAATGTTAGTGAATCTTATGGGAGTTTTAAAAAAAAACAGATCATGAAATGTAGCCAAAACAACACACCACTATCTGCCTTAGGTATTCCCGCAGACTTAGTAGGTAGTGTGGCCATAGTAGAAATCGAAATATAATAATAATAATAATAATAATAATAATAATAATAATAATAGTAGAAGCCATCTATAAAATTCACATCTTTTCCTAAGTGTAATTTCAATTTCTTTTATTTATTAGACTTTCGCACAAACAGATTAAAGAAAAAAAAAACAATAATATATGCATAGTTATGTACAGCTCGATATTTGATTGAAGGAAAGACATTGGCTTTAAAATATTTTAATACTAATACTGGACAGGAAGCAACGAAGCATGGAGACTGATAATTTCAAACTATCCTCACATTATATGTGAATATAATAAACACCAGTATGAATATCACCCAGCACCGGTTACAGAAATAGAAGACATCAAAATTCTATGCGATTACACCATCTTTACAAAAAGGAAGATTGAAGCAAAAGGGCCGGACATGATTGCAAAAAACCGAAAGGAAAAACCTTGCCTACTAAATTGACATGATTTGCTTAGCGGACTGTAGCATACCAACTAAGGAATTTGAAGACTATCGAAGAATAAAGACCTGGAAACCAAAATGGAAAAACTGTGGAAATTGAAAACAAGTATAGTAACGCTCATAGTACATAAGCTTGGAATGATGAAAAAAAAAGTAATACAACAATAACACAATTGGAAAATTTCTGGCAATCCAAGCTTAAGAGAAATACAAATAATTGCCTTGATAAGTACCAGCCCACACATTAAGAACTCTGTCTATGTAACGCTAGTGAATGTTATGGGTGTTAGAAAAACATATCATGAAATGTAGCCAAAACAACACATCACTATCTGCCTTAGGTATTCCTGCAGACTTAGTAGGTAGTGTGACCATAGTAGAAATCGAAATATAATAATAATAATAATAATAATAATAATAATAATAATAGATTGTAGAATATCTGCTATAACAGCGCTTACGGATTGCGTTAGTTTAATTGTCTTTCCTTTTATCACTTAACAATCTTTATTTTTATTCATTTTAGCTATTCATTATCATCCCCATTATTTATTAGAATCTGAAGTGTTTCATTATAAGTGAGGGTAACAGAAGGATAGGCTACGACTACTCACTAATGCAAACATAATGGCATAGGCTTTAACTGCTGACAGTAGTTGTTAAAAACTTAGATTAAAATCAGAGAGTCGATAATGATTACACAGAAAAAAAAAATTAAATGCTGAATGTGAAAATGTAAAGGAAATAAAAAAAAGGAAAAAATCATCCGGTTAAGAAAAGGAGAAAAGGCAGAGAAATGTGAGATGATCAAGAAACCGGATGCTGCAAGGATGGCGGAAGCTTAACATAACGGCGGGAAAGTGTAAATGGTCAGAACTTAAGCCAATCAGAGCAAAGAATAGAAGAGGGGCGGTTGGTAGTTGGACTGTGAAAGACTTTTGAATACTATGATCGATTTCGGTAATATCGATATTGAATCTCGCGATCGAGGATAGATGGGTGTGACGGGGACGAGGTTCAGCGTGATTCGTCAGCAGCTGATGAGATTGCGGGTGAAATCGAAAAGTGCAACAGACCGAAAATGTTTATTTGAGGCAACGAAGGTAAACGATCATAGGGAAATGATTGTCATTAGAAGCGGCAAGGCTCTCCAATGTTAATAGCAATAGAAAAGAGATCAACAATAATAATAATAATAATAATGGGAGAGCAAGACCAATAGTAGTGGTATTAATAATATTAGTCAAAATGTTGGATGCGATGATGGCGGTATTGAAAATAATATTAAATATAATAAATGCGAACATTTACCTACTAATGGTCAAGGAGATAATTGTCATAATAATGGTAGTATTTATACTACTACTATTACTACTACTACTAATAATAACAATAATAATAATAATAATAATAATAATAATATTTTTCAAAAAAATGATCCGTGGAAAATGTCATGATGCCATTTCTGCCTTAGGTCACTGGTTGGGACCCGGAAAGAAATGAGTATTCGCCAGAAATCAAAGGAAATAATAATAATAATAATAATAATAATAATAATAATAATAATAATAATAAGAGTGATAAACATTAGTAATGACCGTAGTTACTTTTCAAGATGAAGGACTCAAATAAGAAAAGAAAAAAGGAAAAAGAAGGAAAAAAAGAAGTAAAAAGAAAAAGAAGGAGGAAAAGGGAAAAGAAGAAAGCGACAATACAAATGGAATGTGATCACCATTATATTTCAAATAAAGTGACTCATCCAAAGACTCAATGCTCAGTATTGATCGGAAAATCCAGAGATGATGGAATCCAGCGATTCCCTATCATAGACAGTTTCCCTTATAAACTCTCACTATTTCAAATAGTTCGTTCATATATGAGTTTGCTTATAGATTTGAGTTTTTGTATCCAGGAGAAATTTTGTAGCGGGTTTCTAATGTGTTTGGTTTTAAATAAATCATTACTTTGTTGTGGAAATCAACACTTTGTGAGCTGTACATTATATAGTAAATATTTATGGACTACTGGAACATTTGTCCCGCAAACATTATTGGAGGACTCATGTGAGTCCAGTTAAAAATAGTGAGCGCAAAACAATAAATTTAAAACAAACGGCAATAATATGCATGTAATTGCAAAAGTAATTGCATGTGTACACAATTGAAATGAAAGAAAAAATATATTGAAATTAGCTATAAGAATGTGCTTTGTTTGTGTGTGAAACAAGTGTGCATGATAGACGCGTATATGTATGTGTGTATGAGAGAGAGAGAGTTCAAAGTCAAACAGAAGACCAAGGAAGAGAAACGCCCTGACGACAACGTTGTTTCTCTACGTTTGACTACATCTGGAAGCAATGGTTAAAAAGAGAAAATGAAGGAAATATCTTTTTATAGACCTAAAAGGACCTCCAATCGATTGTGAACTGGGGCATGAATTGGCTGGTCAAATTCAACGCTTCTAAGACAAAACTGCTCTCTATTAATCACCACAGAGATCCTTCCCTTCCCTCCATTAGAATGCCTGACGCTCAACTTCTCGAGAGCAACTCTCTGCGGCTTCTCGGTCTCACGTTGACTGCTGACCTGAGATGGAATAAATACATTGAGTCAATTGCCTCGTCCACTGCAAGGAAAGTTGGCTCCCTGAGTCGCGCCAGGAAGTTTTTCTCCCCGGAGTCGATCCTCCAGATCAACAATTCGCCCTTGCATGGAGTATTGCTGCCATATATGGTCTGGTGCCCCTTCTGTTTGCCTCGGGGTTCTTGATAGGCTCCAGAGGCGGATATGCAATGTAGTTGGCCCTGCCCTGGCGTCTCGTCTACAGTCACTTTCTCACAGACACGCCGTCGCCTCTCTCTGTCTGTTCTACAAATACTTTCATGGTAATTGCTCCGAGGAGCTGTATTCGCTGGTTCCCAGACGTCATGAGTTCAAGCGCCATACGAGGCTGTCATCCCGCTCTCACCCCTTCACTGTCGAAACTCCTAAATGTAGCCGTCTCTTCTACTCTAATAGCTTCATGTCACGCACCTCTCGCCTGTGGAACTCCCTTCCCTATTACTGTTTCCCTGTGAGCTATAATCTCCAGCTATTCAAGTGTAATGTCAATCGACATCTCCAGTTGCCTTGATCTATCCACTACCCTCATCCTTTCTTCTATCACTCCTATCTGACCTTGCTCTAAATTTTCTGTAACCCCTTGCGTCCTAGTCGCTTCCCGCATTGCTTGGGGTGTAATGCTTAAAAAAAAAAAAGAGCGCTACTTGATAGGCTTTTTTGGCAGAGCCAAGTAGGGTAACCAACAAAGGCTAATCTAATTGGAAAAGAAATTAATATTCACTGGGATATCAAAGTCAGTGTTATACATGTTTTTTTCTTAGCAATTTATTCAGTAGATATAGTTGATTGATTGATGTATTTTCTACGGCTTATCAACTCTTTATAGGTTACTTAAGGCCACAAAATATTTTTATATATTGTAAGAATTTTTCGATAATAATGATTTAGTGGTAAATATTTTATTAATTAACCTATAGCTGGTGGGGAGACAGACACATTTTGGTATCAAATACAAATGCCCACCAGACGAAGACCGGTGCGGCATACTTATTATGTTTTAAATAATTTTCTTCGCGACACGATTATTTTGTTCCATATTAATTACATTTATATAAAGATTCCTAGCGAAAGCATTACGCTTAAGAGTTGAAAAAATGTCATCGGTATTATTATACCAGATGGCACTTGTATTTGGTACGAAAGGACTATTTCTCCTTACTTTAAACGTTATTTTTAATGGTTACTTGTGTTAAAGTTGCTGTCGCTATTTTTTTTATTATATATATAATATACAGCGGTGAGGGAAACAAATATTCGTACAGATACAATTTTTTAATTTATTGTATTTCCAATTAATGAATAAACATATTTTTCATATAATTAACGGTATACCGATGCATAATAACTAAATATGCATAGAAAATAGAAAGAAATTTGATTTAATAGATAATAAATCCCATTTACTAATGGGTGAAAAAAGTATTAGTACAATGCAAAAAAGAATACATAATCTTCATTTTGTACTATAGCCATTATTCTAAAGCAACCAAACTCTTCTTCTAGTTCTGTTAATGATTTGCGAATTTTAGATGCTATTTTATTCCATTCTTCTTCAGATCCGGAATATTTGTTGGAGCTCTCGATTGGATTTGCATTTTTTGCATTGTACGAATACTTTTTTCACCCATTAAAATGGATAAATGGGATTTATTTCTATTAAATCAATTTTTTTTCTGTTTTTTATGCATAATTTTATTATGTATCTGTTTATGTATACATTTTATTATACATCTGGGTACAGTTAATTATATGAAAAGTATATTAATTATATGAAAAGTATTTTCATTAGTTGGAAATATACTAAATTAAAATTTGTATGTGGATGAATATTTGTTTCCCCCACTGTAGCTTCTTCCTTTAATGTCGGTCTTCAACCCTTACCCATCTATATCTAGAGACAAGACGCGTTAGGCTTAAGCAACGTCTAGACGACAGACAGTGCGGTTAAGAATAAGGAATTGAAATGGTACACCTAACCCACTCATATCTTATCTTCTCTTCCACCTTACTTCCTCACTTCGTTAATTTTGCATATGCTTGATGAGGTCCATCAAAAACGTGTGAATTTCTTTTCATTTTAACCTTTGGAAGTAAAGTCTGATGATCCAGAGCCCTGTTAAAGGGGTTGTGGTGAAATAACTTATTACATGGAACCTTAAAGTGGTCTGTTTTTATTCAAATATATATATATATATATATATATATATATATATATATATATATATATAAAAGCCCATCTAAAATATCCTACGGAAAGATAGTTGAGCTTCCGAGAGCAATTGAACTTACATCTCTTCTTTTACCTGTCGGTGAAACCAATTTTTGAGCCAAAGCGTGTCTTTGCCGTGTTAGCCATGTAGACCAGCCGACAAGAAAGGGTTTGAATTACAGATTTAAGGAAAGTACATGTCTTGTCGAGACTTCTACGAATCTATATCCGCTAGCTTCAGTTTCGTACCTGAAACGATAACAACATTAATTTTTATATCTATTTTTACCTGGCCTTATTTCTTATTATATAAACTTTATCTTTTAGTGTTTGAGTTGCTATTTCTGTTGTTGTTGCTTTTTAAATTTTATTAAAACGTGTGTAAATGTGTTAATATAACTAGAGGTCTATTAATTGTCGTAACTAAAAATTACTTCCTTAAAATATTTGATAATATTTATACGTATATATGCGTGTGCGTTTGTGTATGTGATATATATATATATATATATATATATGTGTGTGTGTGTGTGTGTGTGTGTGTGCTTGCGTGCACGTGAATGTGTGTGCATGAGTTTGCATAAATAATATTTTGGCTATATGTCTATCGAGGCGTGTATAAAAGAAAAATATAAAATCTGTTTTATGATGTATGTATCTCAGTTTTGTGGGTAAAAATCAGCGTTGTGAATCTCCTCAAATATTTGCAAAGGTATAATTAATTGTCCAAAGAGAGGAAGACAAGATCCACCTCTTTTTCTCAATCTCATATATAACCAAACACATACACAAATTTATGTAAACATATGCATACACACTTGGGTGCTAGCGCTGGTTTTTTGGTGTGTGTGAGTGTGTTTGTGCGTGTTGATTAGCTACCAGATTTTATTTGTCTCTGTAGTTACACAAAACCGATCAATACTTTTTTTTATAAAGCCTTTAACATATAGCTTCATAATCACAAATGATAGATAGATAGATAGATAGATAGATAGATAGATAGATAGATAGATAGATGGATAAATAGATAGATAGATATTGAGTTTTAAAATTCACGTCTATGCAGAGTGTTATTGTAAATGTAAGGGTTATAATCTGTCAAAATTCCAAGTGTAGATGTGTTTGCCTTGAATATCAGGATCTGGAAATTTGGTATTAGGTTGGTGCAAAAATAATGACGTAATAATGTCGTTTTTTGACGTTACGTCAAAAAACGACATTATTACGTCATTATTTTTGCACCCACCTAACATTTACCAGGGTATGAACACCGACCAGATGCTGTCACTCATTCAACATATACAAAATGGAAAAATGAAAGATACAAAAATGCATAGACACGACTCAGTAAGTTACGGACAGGCTGAAATAAAGAAATATTTTCTAAACTCAGTTTAGTGTAACACAATCAAATGTATAAATAGAGGCTTAGAAGATTGTTTTGAGAAAACCATCCAAGTTAGAAAGGCTTGCACGAATTAAAAATTAGCCTTCGAAATCTGGGCGCGAAATCACAGCTCAAACGCCAACTGGCACCGACATAAATACACAATTTCAACGACGAAAAAATCCCAAGGATCGGTTAGTATACTGTGTAATTGTTGTAGGTCTTCACTTTATGTATATATTGACATCAAAGTCGTGAGGTCAAACATTCAATTCGAAACCTCTGCTTGTATACCTTGAAAGGCAAGCTTTTTGCATGGAGCCGAACATTCACTAAATGCACAATAGGCTAACACACAATTAATGTCGATCATTAAGCATGCTCTTTGATAGATAGATAGATAGATAAATAGATAGATAGATAGATAGATAATGAACTAGCCGAAATAGATAGATAGATAGATAGATAGATAGATAGATAGACATAGGAACAGACTGAGATAGATAGATAGATAGATAGATAGATAGATAGATAGATAGATAGATAGATAGATAGATAGATAGATAAACATAGGAACAGACTGAGATAGATAGATAGATAGATAGATAGATAGATAGATAGATAGATAGATAGATAGATAGATAGATAGATAAACATAGGAACAGCCTGAGATAGATAGATAGATAGATAGATAGATAGATAGATAGATAGATAGATAGATAGATAGATAAACATGGGAACAGACTGAGATAGATAGATAGATAAACATAGGAACAGACTGAGATAGATAGATAGATAGATAGATAGATAGATAGATAGATAGATAAACATAGGAACAGACTGAGATAGATAGATAGATAAACATAGGAACAGACTGAGATAGATAGATAGATAGATAGATAGATAGATAGATAGATAGATAGATAGATAGATAAACATAGGAACAGACTGAGATAGATAGATAGATAGATAGATAGATAGATAGATAGATAGATAAACATAGGAACAGACTGAGATAGATAGATAGATAGATAGATAGATAGATAGATAGATAGATAGATAGATAGATAGATAAACATAGGAACAGACTGAGATAGATAGATAGATAGATAGATAGATAGATAGATAGATAGATAGATAGATAGATAGATAGATAGATAAACATAGGAACAGACTGAGATAGATAGATAGATAGATAGATAGATAGATAGATAGATAGATAGATAGATAGATAGAGTGACGGACATGATCAAATAGAGTGAAAGAGCGTTGGAAGTTTCAGCTACAAGAAGAGATAACCGAAAATATAAACAAACGCAATGAAATGTTCAAACGAATTCTAAAATTCATAGAAAACAAAGGAAATGAGAACAAAAAATAGAGAAGACGAGAAACGCTATAAACAAGAAAATCACTGGTGATTGTAGAAATGACTGCCAAAAATGAAAGTTATTTCTGTTTCAATATCCATTTCCCCCGTTGCATACCGAGTTTCTTTAAAATGCACACAACTGTGTAATGTATATATTTCTGGAAAGTCAGAAAACGGAATCAACGAACCTGGTTAGAAGTACGGCTGACTGTGGTTCTTTTTACGTTCACTTCCGACAAATGCCGTTTAGAAAAGCATGAATCTCTCTCACTAATTCTAGTCCTATCGCCAGCAGTGAAATGACAATTTCGTCAACAAATTGGGTAAGTACCTTAACAATCCCATTCTTATGAACACCATGCTTACCCCGACAGTAAAAGATAAAGATAGATAGATAGAGAGACAGATAGATAGATTAAAACGGTAGACATTCAATAATCGACTATTTCAAGTTACAAATAATCCTTCTCAGAAGGCGGAAATTCAGTCAGAAATTGTCCAAAGTTCAAGAAAAGTACAGGAAATATGGTTCATGATTTCGACTTTCTTAAGTCATCATCATGGTAGGTATGCTACTTATTAATATGGTGTCTGATGGCACTTTGGTCCGATAGATGGCAAGTGAGACTCCATGAAAGTGTATTTGTGGTATAATAATTGTAAGACGTTTTGCAGTTGTTGTTTTTTATTTACACAGAAACATACCCCGAGTTGTCAATTATATTAATATCTACCATTGGTCTTGTATGGGAGGGGAGTAAAGTTTGGGATATATTATTTTTAGTAAATAAGTTGCTAGTTTTGAACATTTTGTAAGAAAATCTGTGTTAAGAAAATCTGTTCGTGTCGAAGATGTGGAAGAACTTGCCATTCTATAGATCTCACTAGTCTTGGATTTATTTTATACATTACATCCTTACATTATCATGCTGAAGATTAACACTTTTCAAATATTTAACGAAACAGCATATTTTTGATATTCAGTAACTTTACATAAGTATATCACTGAATCCTTGTTTTCTCCAAAATATTCTTACAATCGAATAAATATTTTCTGGCTTTAAATAACCTTTAAATAACCCGCAAAAGGTTCATAGACCGTAAAAAAAAAAAAAAAAAAAAAATTAATCAATCAATATATCGTTTCTGGTAAAACGTACTTTCCGAGCACCGTAATATTTTAGGCTTCTTTAGGTATGGGCAAAAGGTTGGTTATATTTTATTTCGGATTTACTTTTACTATTTTTTTCTATGTCGCTTTTTGAATAAACAAAGCAAGGTAAATGCCGGCCCTTTTTTTGCCTCCTTCCCCACTTCCGAAAATGTCTGGCAGCCTTTCGTGACAAGATGTAGTAAGAAAAAAAGGTAAATATTTATCAGAAAATAAATTACATTAATAGATGTGTTCTCATTTATCTGTTCATCTATCCATCACAGACTGCTATTATCGATAATGATATTTATCGGCTTATCAATATATCTACCGTAATCCGCTCTCTCTCTCCTCCTATCTATATGTGTATATATATATATATATATATACATATCAGTGATATATATATGACGACTCTGGAGGCTGGGCTTGTCGGGCCTGGCCCGGATTGAGTTAACATTCAATACAGATCTATTTCAAAGCAACAAAAATCTTTCGTAGTGCGTCGTTTTCATTCTTCACTTCAGCTGGAACCAAACATAATTGTTTTAACTCCGTGCTTCAAAATATTGACCGAAATACATTTCGTTGATATTTTTCATAAGAAAGAAAGAAAGAAAGAAAGAAATGGATGAAATAAAATTAACGTAGCTAGTCGGGCTGCGTCGATCTGAGCACTGTAAATATACTTAATAGGCAATGTATTTCTTGCTTTAATTTTATAAATAATCTTTTAAAATTTTCTAATGAATTTTATGTCCTGTTTTTCAAAGAATACATTTTTATTTCAACTTACTATTTTCAAATGACCATTTTAAATAATTTATTCCGTACACTATAAGGCTTTTTAGCGCAATGTATCAATTGAAAAAGGGCAAATTAAATATAGCCCGGCTTCAAGTCTGCGAAAATGAAAGGAAGTGGCTGCCTTAACTCGTCGATTGGATGGTTGGGGGTGAAGATTGTGACTGGGGTAGTGTTGAGGAAGTATGATATCAGTCAGCAATACTGATCATAAACGTACAATAAATTAAACCAAAAATTCACAAACAGAGATACATAAACACACTAACGAACAGACATATATATATAAACACACAATCGAAATATATACACACGTTATTTTAAAAATGCAAAATATCTAGCTAGTGCATTCTACTAACTCTAACTAAAATACCAAAGTATTTTTTTTTAATTACATGCGCAGAAATATTTAAAAATTATGTATTTTTTTCAGAGTAAAAGAATCATTTTGGCATCTAAGTTATACCAATTGTATATTCTGTTAAATATTGTAATGAGACCGACAAACATGCACCTGCATCCCCCTTTGCAGTAGAAACCGTCGTTACATCCGACGTGCTTTAACCAACTCGGATCCGAAGAGCGTTATGATTAAGTAAAGTTGTATACTGCCTTTAAGCACATCTTTTTCATTTAGACTGTTTAAAAATATAAACGGTACCTCTACTCAAATAAGTATACCCACTAAAGATAACGTTTAAAGTAATACAATTAGATCGGATTGATAAATAAATAAATCCAATATTTCATTTAAAATTGCTTAGTTTACGTTCCGGGAACAGTGCAATTATGAACTTTTGGGGATTCAAACGAGTAAGACGGGCTTTAAAAAAATAAACAAAGCGTTTACTCAAATATGGGTATCCACTAAAAATAACGTTTAAAGTAATAATTTCAACATTTAACGTGATTAATATATATATATATATATATATATATATATATATATATATATATATATATATATATTACTGCAGTAATGTTCTGAAATACCTGTCAAGGAATTTTTTCACGCTTTAATGGGTGCATGACCATGACATTATAGCATGAAAAAATTTCATAATGGATAATTTTTTCTCGTTCTAATGAATACTCAGCACAACCGTTTTGCATTTAAAAGCATAATACAAAAATTACGTTAATGGACAACAACACACAACTTTGTATAAATGCTTGTAATAATGAACAACATGTAGTTTTGTACTACTTGCACCCCTGAAGATGATCTCGAAAGTAGATCGAAAGTACTTGGGAAATGAAAATAAAATAAATTTAAACATCTATAGCACATTTCTCTCATCCTTCAACATCCATAGGCCGAAAGTTATTCGTGAGTATGAACGGGTTTTCTTAAAAATTAGCAGACATAACGTCTGTAATTTATTCAATCAGACATGCTTAAAAGAGAATTTGTTGCCTAAATACACACACACGCACACACATACACACAGACGGACACACACGCGCGCACACACACACATACACACACACACACACACACATATATATATATATATATCAGTCATATATGTATATGGACACCTCGAGGTGGTGTAATGGTTATCAAGCTTGTCTCGCTAGAACAATTACGACTGAGTAGCACCCAGTGAGTTCGATCCTCACTGGGTGCCTCTTACTTTCGGCCTTGTGCCACATCTGAGCTACGCTTGGAAAATCACTATATATATATATATATATATATATATATATATATATATGCCAGTCATCGAAATCTCTATTCATCATCTATGAGAGTAGGTAGTGGTACGTTAGTGCATATGAAAAGGAAACAAGGAGAGAGAGAGAGAGAAAAAAAAAAAGATATATTTGAAAGGAGAATTGTGTATAGACATGAGCAGTTCTGTTCTCCAGTGTATGTTTGGGTTATATGTTTTGTACTTTCTCCCTTTTTGGCACCGTTCCAACCAAAATTACTATAAACAAAATGAGTATATATTCTTCGAGTGGCAGATAATAATATGGTCTGTCTTTGTTTAGTAATTTTTATCAACATTTGGGTAGACAAGTGTACGGGAGTTCTATATGAGGATTTAGGAATGTCCATCTTCAAAAAGATAACGATTGCGATTGGATGTGTGTTTATGCCTTACTTTACATACGCACCTCTAATGATGCGTTTACATGTCTGCATCTGCGGAAATGTGTAGCTCGGTGTATTTTCTTTTAATCATTACACCTCAAGAAAGGCAATAAAGCTACTAAGATGCAAGAGAGAATTTTGAAGATCAAAGCTGACTGGAAAGCCAGAAGCCGGAAGAGATTTGCGCAAGCGACAAGTGTGAGAAAAGAAATTATTTGCATAGAACTTACGGTTACATTTAGCTATTTAAAAGAAATGGTCATTTCTATTAAGCATTTAGAAAGAACTCACTTGTTTACAATGTGTTGTTAACTGGGGTAAGAAATGACTTGCTAATTTTGACGCCTCCAAAACAATACTGCTTATTTTTACTAGTCTGAGAGAACCTTTCTGCCTTCCATCAGTATAGTTGATGCTAATCTCCAAGAGACTTCTCGGACTAACGTTTTCCGCCGACATGAAGGGGAAACATCGTATAGAATCAATTGCTAGTTCTACCGCTAGCAAGGTTGGTTCATTATGCCGTGCTATGTGATTCGTCTCGTCAGAATTTATCTTACACATTTATAAGTCGATCATTCGTCCATATATTAAATCTTGCTGTCACATCATGCCTACTGCTCCTGATATGTATTTAAATATATATATTCTTGATAAAACACAAAGAAGAAGATACAATATTGTCGTACTTGACCTGGCATCTTAGCTTTTCTCATTCTCCCACCGTCGTAATGTAAATTCTCTGTGCCTTTTCTATAGATATTTTTATCGTAATTATTCTGATGGGCTTTCCTCTTTGCTACTTAGATTTTATGAATATAAATGCAGTACTAGATTAGCAGCTAAGTTTCATCATTTTAAAATTGAAATGTCAAGATGTAACCGTAAGTTATTTGCTAACATTTCATGCTCTCGTACTTCTCGCTTCTGGAACTCTCTTCCAACTTCTTGCTTTCCAGCCAACTGTGATGTTCAAAAATTTAAATGCATTATTACTTGTTATCTCCTGTTTTCTTAATTCCTGTTCGTTTATTGTTCTCTTTCCTTATTAATGTTTTCTTTTTCTTATATTCTCTCACACTCACTTGCCTCTTAGTGACTTTATTATCCTTTCTTAGTGAATATGATTAAAAAAATTTGACATGGCATTGGTAATATTAGCTGTTTCCTTATATGAAAAAAATCTACATTCATTGGGCGAACAGGTAGCATCACTGTCGTAATTTATAAAACTTTTCTCTTAAAACAATTTTCTAGGAAAAGGTTTCTCAAGTCCATTCGATGTTATTGATCTTTCTATTACTGACTGAAGTTTCTTCCTAACTGTTCGTTTAAGATAGTGCGAAAAGTCATCACCTTGACTATGTGATTACTTTCGCTTCGATTTATATATGCTATCCATTTTAGTTGTTGCTATTGTTGGAAGTCTTCAAGTGAGGTGGTATCTGTTATTTGATCAAGCGATAAGATTTGATGAAAGATAAGCTTACATGATTCATCTGTTTGAAACTATTTTTAATCATTAATCTGAGAAAATGGTTGCATATCGCTGCTGGTAGTTTTAAAAATGATCTACGGTAATTGTTTGTTATTTAGAAAAAAAAACGTGTGAATCAGAAAGGTTAAAACAAATAATCTTATTTAGCAATCTTGTGTATCAAATTCAAGTACCGGCATGATCAAATTCTTTTCACTAAGAACGATTACATTATTTCACCCATACACGGTGCCCCAGCTATGAGTCAAATAGTAAGAAATTATATCTAGAAAAAAAATTTTATTCGCAAAAATTTGCTAATGCAATATTCACTAGCAAAAATAAAGAATTATCTTTACAATCCAAAATATATTTCATCCTTAAATAAGCTAGAAAGTGTTGATAAACCGTAAGAAAGAAATCAATCAAGAATAAACCTAATACAGTTCTTAGTTGATATGGAATGCTTATAATTTTTTTTAAATAATTTCCTACGCGTCACGATTATTTTATTCAATGAATCAAGTGACGTCAGTAAATAAGCATTGACACTTTTATTTGAACCTGCACGATATTTTATTTGGTGAAAAATTCCTACCGTTATAACTATTCCAGACATTACTTGTATTTGGTACAAAAATCTAATGAAATATACTCTATATAGAAAATATCATAATTTTTCATATGTTAAACCATTATTCATCGAAAAGACTTAGCCTTGTTTTATACTTTATAAGATAGTTGGTTTATAAAATAGCTTTAGATTACGATATAGCTTTAATTAAAAAGAAATTCTCAAAATAAATGACGTTGCTATTATTATACAAAATTAAACACATCAGCATTTTAAATTGTGTTTAAATTTTAAATAGTCTGCTACTTATAGTCTGCAGTCAAGTTAAAAAAAATAACTGGCTTGTTAGAAAACGTTGAATCATAAAAAAAAATAATTATATTCGTGTATTTTTATGAGAAAACAGTATTTTTTAATAAAAGAGCTTATTCGAAGCACTGTGTCCCCCCAAAAAAGTACTAAATCACATCAAATTTATTCATTCACATCTAATCATTTCGTCATAGTCATGGAGAATATCCACTTCCATAATGAAAACGATGAGTACGTTTTCATATGATACCAACATTCGAGATATTGTGCTTCTTACGTTGACTAACTCACTATTAGTCATCATAAATGGATTGCTATGGTGTAGATGTTTTTAGCAACTCAATACGTTTTGCTCAACAGGCCATAGAACGAAAAACCAAAGGTATGTGGCAGTATTAATTGAGGGGGTTGGTGAAGGTTGCTAAACAATAAGAATAGATGTGTCATGATGTTTCTAGTTTTACGATCAGCCACTGAGATATTCATCAAAAGAAATCCGCACCTTCACCCTTTTAGCTTTTGTTAAGCAAACTAAGTTATCTTCTCATATATCTCTCTTGGTAGCGATTGATCGTCTGCTTTGCATACGCATAGCCCGCTTATTTCCATTAAGTTCCGTCCGCACATCTATCAATCACTTTGTTCACACACGCATATGCTGAAAGATGGACGGCTAGAGAGAGAGAGAGAGAGAGAGAGAGAGAGGGGCGGGGGGAAGTAAGTTTTGATAAGTGGCAAATCAACCTATGTGAGAGGGTAGTGATTGTGTGACCAATATAAGAATTTCTTATTTTTATTATTAGTACCGGAGATACACTATACCAAAAGGTACAATACTTCATAAACAACATTGTTTTGTTATTTTTTTTCTCCATGAAGATAATCTTTAAAATCTCTTGTTATTAGTAATAATTAGGCTAGATGTTTTAATTTTTTATAATAAATTCAAAGTATTTATTATAATCATGAACTTGGTTGGTTGGTTGGCTGTTATTGGCTGTTATTGTTTGGCGTCGTATCAAATTCTGTAGGTTATTTAATACCGAAATCTAATGTTATAGCCAATTTTATTTTATTTTTGGAGACAATATTAGTCTAGTGATACAAGTATTACTAATTAATCCATAGCGTGGAGGAGAAGAGTTGGACTCATATTAACATCCCCGAGCCATTGTTCATTACACCACCCGCAAATCGAAGCTTACAGCACGTGGTATTCCCAGTTGATCAACCATCTAGGTACTAACCAAGCTCGACGTTGCTTTACTTTGGTGTCTGTGTGGGAACCGCTGTTTAAACGTGATGTGGCCGTAGGCTAAACATGAAGTGGAATGTGTCTCATGATGATGTTTTTAACGATTTTTCATCATGCTTATAATTAGGTTGCAGATGATTACAATATATAATAAAATAACCATATTTTTGTTTATATCAGTAAAATTACATTATTTGTGCTGTCTTTTCGACAGATTTTTAAACATATAACGTCGTTGTATGTAAAATTCTTCTTAATATGTGCCTATGTTATGTGACTCAGTTATTTGTAAAATAAAATGTATGAAGAAGAATTAAGTTCACTTGTCTTCATTATGTTCTTTATAAAAGCAATTTATTATATTAGTGCAATTATGTACACATCGTACAATACCATAATATGACTTTTAATATGAGACAAATACTAGTAGATAAATCTAGAATATGATACAGCACTAATTGTAAAGAAACTTTCAAAATAAATGACGTTGCTATTATTATACAAAATTAATTACATTAGCATTTTAAATTGTGTTTAATTTTTTAAATAGTCTTCTACTTATGCGTAGTCAAGTTTTGTTACACCTAACAGACTATTTTTTAATCTAAAACGTATTAAGTTGGTGCAAAAATAATGTCGTTTTCTCACATAGTAACATATGTGAGAAAACGACATTATTTTTGCACCAACCTAATATATTGCTTACATAGAGTTTGAAACTGTTCAACTTTAAAGATTATCTTTTCTGAATAAAAGGCCGAATGAAATAAATGGGGACTTGACTCTGATGAAATTGACGTTCTTGAAAATGACTATACGATAATAAATTGAACTCGAACAAAAATGTCACTTTTGGATAGTTTCTTTATATAAAATGATGTTGGAAAAAGTTGTAGAAAAAATAAAACAGATCTTTTTTTTAGAATCCAATAAAATATATTTTATATATACGTGTGTGTGTGTATGCGTGTCCTTGTGTTTGTGCATACTTGCGCTGTACGTATGTATTTTCAAATATATATATATATATATATATATATATATATATATATGTGTGTGTGTGTGTGTGTGTGCGTACGTGATTTTTTTTCCTTCTTTTGCAAGAATTTTCTTTTTTTGGTCAGGCCGGGAATCTTCCAGCACCTCAGTCATATATATATATATATATATATATATATATATATATATATATATATATATGTGTGTGTGTGTGTGTGTGTGTGTGTGTGTGTGTGCGTGCGCGCGCGCGCGTGCGTGTGTGTGTTTACACAAAAATATACCTGCTTGTGATTTCAAGCTTGAATTAATTGCCAATACACGATGTTCCCAAAAAGTATTTGTTGTACCTTTTAACTGACCTGCTTTAACAGAAAAACTACAAATTAAACATTTTATAGGACATTCTCGAGACCCATGCTTACCCAACTGATGACCAAGAATTTGTCTTTTTCACTGTATATATATATATATATATATATATATATATATATATATATATATGATAAAATAAATAGACAAAACTTGTCTATATTATTTAATGAAACATGCATCAATATATATATATATATATATATATATATATTGATGAGTGTGTGTTTCCAGCGGCCTGTCACTATATATTATATTCTAATTTATTCATGCTATAGAAGATGACGTTTTCTTAAGTCTGTCTTATTAGTAGGGTTTGACATGTACATCTTTAAGTATAGCAATATTAGAATATTCGGAACGTAATTATATCTGAAATGGAAGTTAAATTTATTGAAACTGTATTCTTCAAAAATGTAATCGCCTTCTTTTTCAACGACTGAAGACCAACGTGAAGGCAATTTTTCGGTTCCCCATTAAAAAAATGTTACTTTTCCCAGAAAAATGTTTGAAAATACTGTTTTCAGTTATTCTTTGTTTCCGTATATTCTGCCTCTTGTAAAATACTCCAGTGATCTAAACAAATGAAATTATGTTGGTGAGTTCCCATCTTAATGTTCTCGTTTTTTTTTTTTTTAGGTTTGTTTTGCAAAGAGCATCCTTACATTGTCAAACTGGAGAATAACACCTTTTATTTTACCAAAGCAGTGTATTTTCGACGTTCGAGCTTCGTTTTTCTTGGCAATAAACATTTACAGTGACTGTCCTTCTATGTTTCATAGCTCGTAATAGAAAACACCTTTCATATTCCACCAAACACAAATCAAGGACATCTGTGAATATAGTTTTGGTCTTGATGCCGGTTTCTCCTTTGTGATAAACTCTTCTTTTTTTTTTCGTTTCCTGTTGCCATGCAAAACCCATTTTTCATCGCCCACAAAAATGCGATGCGAAAAACGAAAGCTTGGCACTCCGGGTTAAAATACACCAGCATGTTATCAAGGTCTCCAAATTCCTTCCATACAGTTTTATTTTAATTCTCTTTCGATTTTTATCAGCAGTTCAACATGAAAAATAAATGTTTTGCATCGTCTCTGTAGCTTTTGACATGGATCCAAAGCAATTGTCTATTACAAAGATTCCTCATTCAGAGTGAGCTGTCGTCCAGAGCGATGTTTGCTGAATATGTTACAATTACCATTTTTTTCTTTAACAAAGCTCCCTTTATAATTACTGGAAAGAAAATTGCAAAACATTTTATCCGCTGTCCGTCTTCTATGAAGTTTACGGTTACCAATCTCATGCGATAGTCTCAAAGTAAATTCCCTACGTGATGACGTTAACTTTTAAGGCATTTTTTGCCTCCAGCTGTTTATGGAAAGTTTTCGGAATCGTGTTTGCATCGTCTTCAATTTCACATGGAGAGACAACCAAATTAAATAATTAACCTGGTGTCCAATTTTGTATCTATCAGTGGGGATACAAATAAATGACCCCTAATACAGATAACATAATTTTACAGATAACGAATCTCCCGCCATAGGCGTGCATCTGAATATTTCGCCTTCCATTGTCTGATGTTAGCAGAAGAATTAATTAAACTATTTAAATCTTGTCTTGACGAAGATTACTTATTGTTCGTGAAGCAAACCAAATTGGATTATAAAGCTTGCGGCTAAAATATACAAGTTACGTTTCTACACCCATAAGGCGCTCAACTAAAATAATAACAAATTTGTAACAGCAAATATGCGACCTTACATCATCGTTCGACAGATGTCAGAATGGATTTCATTATGGTCTGGGCAAGAAAGACCTTTCAACTGACACCTGGAAAAGACATTTGGAAGATTGATATGAATGGTTGTGATCATGAGAGTTTTACTGATGGAATTATGAAGAGCGGTGACAGTGGCAATAGTCTTCGTGATTATCGTAACGGTGTTGCTAGCCGAGTCAGTGATGGCGACATATGCCATTGTCTCTTCAGTTTATTGGTGATCATGGCTCCCCACCATTTTCTGTGCTCTTAGTAAATTTTCCCATATTGTTATCTCTCTTAAACTTCCTTCCTCATTCCATTTACTCAGAATTATACGTTGTTTTCTTTTGTCCGTCTTCAAACTGTCCTGTGAGTGTCAAATTTTCCAACCACTCTTTTCTCATTATGTGTCCTAGAAATTTCAACTGTCTCTTACTGATGTTAAATATAAGTTTTCTTTTTGTTTCCATTTTCTTCATCGTTACTCAAATGCTCAGTCCATGGTATTCCTTCTGTAAGACTAAATTTCTATTCAAGTCTATTCTTAATCTGTGAGGAGTTTTTTCAGCATTCACGGCCATATAGGAAGATTGATATTAAATAACAGTTCCGTGGTCTTTTCTTTGTTTCTTAAAACTTGGTTTAGTTTTTAGAAGGCATCTCTCCCTATCCCAATGCGCCTTCGGATTTCAGTGTTGCACAACCCCATTCTTCTGTCAAAACACTTCCCAAGTTATTTAAGTTGTACTTGCTTTATTTTGGTATCTCCAATATGTAATTTTCATGTTGATCTGTTCCTTTTGCTAGCAACCACGTACTCCGCTTTCTTACAGTTGATGTTTAGTCGTTTCTTTTCGTTTTCCTTCACTACCGTCTGCCGGTGTTCTTACAGTTTCCTTTCTGCGTCTACTACCAACACTGTGACATTAGCATATCTTATGTTGTAGCCGGCAATCTGTTGATATAGATAGTGTTGATCAGGTTCATGCTACGGGTGGTAGGGTCAGGAGTGAGGACATGATGATAGTAGTGATGGTCATAAAGATTATTTTAAAAAATAAAATGAGAATAAAAAATAAAAAGGAATTCATAAGATTTTAAATCCTTTTTTTTTTTAATTGATAGCCTATGTTTTATTATTTTCTATGAAATAGAAATACCACTACATAATACCATCGGGGAATATAGCGATCTGAAACTTCAAAAAATAAAATATTTTCGCTTCGATGGGGCGGAATGATTGCGGTCTTCCTGGAATAGTATGAGCCGCACTAGTCCTATTGACGACAGTGATCAAAGTCCAGTAGTAATCAATATACATGCACTTACATATTGATATGTAAACGATCTATGTGTGGTTGTACATATTCATTCATGATCAAGCAGATTGGTACAACTATGCCCAGAAAGCGTAGAAAATGGTTGACAAAGATAAAAGATCATTAGCTTCGATAATAAATAATCGGAAGTCATAAACTGTCTCGGTTCATTCGCGTCGTTTTACCGCTCAACATTTTACTCTTTATCTATCCTTTTCTCTACCTCTCTGTACAATCATCTATCAATCTATCTATCTATCTATCTATCTATCTATCTATCTATCTATCTATCTATCTCTTTTTCTCTCTATCTTTTCTCTCTATTTCTCAATCTTTTTCTCCAGTTTATCAAACATTCTCTTTTCTTTTTCACTTTTTCTTTTCGCTTCCCATTTTTCTCAGTCTCTTTTTCTCCCTATTTTTGCTCTCTTTTTCTCTCTATCATTTCTCTCTCCATTTCCCAATCTTTTACTCTACTGTGTAATCCTCTATCTCTCCATCTCTCTCTCTCTCTCTCTCTCTTTCTCTCAATCTTTTCTCTCTATTTCTCAATCTTTTTCTCCAGTTTATCAAACATTTTCTTTTCTTTTTCACTTTTTCTTTTCGCTTCCCATTTTTCTCACTCTCTTTTTCTCCCTATTTTTGCTCTCTTTTTCTCTCTATCATTTCTCTCTCCATTTCCCAATCTTTTACTCTACTGTGTAATCCTCTATCTCTCCATCTCTCTCTCTCTCTCTCTCTTTCTCTCTATCTTTTCTCTCTCTATTTCTCAATCTTTTTCTCCAGTTTATCAAACATTCTCTTTTCTTTTTCACTTTTTCTTTTTCCTTCCCACTTTTTCTACCTCCCTATTTATCGCTCTCCTTTTCTCTCGTGTTAGATGTGCGTAAAAATTGGCAAAGATTTAAAAACAGATACAAAGTGGAAAAATGTTTCCCTCATTCTTTTATTCTTGTCTCCCTCTTTTCTCTTTCTATTATCGCTCTGTTTTTCATGTCTTTCTCTTTTCTCCTCTTTCATCTCTTTCTCTTTTCTCCTCTGTTTTCTCCTCTGTTTTCTCCTCTTTTCTCCTCTTTTCTCCTGTGTAAACGCTATCTTCGTCTTCTTTTTTGAAAACTAGAAACTGAATATGCAATCGAGAATCGTTTTCTCTCATTCTTTCAATTTTCCCCTTATCTCTTTCCTCTCTCTTTCATTTCTTTCTCTTTTCCTCTCTCTTTCATTTCTTTCTCTTTTTCTCTCTCTATTTTACTAGATTTGTGCAAAAATTATTTTCGCCTACTTTTTTGAAAACTAAAATCTGAAAACGTAATAGAAACCTATTCTCCCTCGGTCTTGCTCTTTTTTTTTATCTCTTTCTTTCCCTCTCTCGATATACTTCTTTCTCTTTTTCTCTCTTTTTTATTTTTTCTCCCTCTGTCTAACTCGATGCGCGTATAAATTACCCTCACCTTATTTTTGGAAAAGTAGAAACTGGACACTTAATCTAAAACCGTTCTCTCTCATTCTTTCTATCTTTTTCTCTCACTTCTCTCTCTCCCTCTCTTTATTTATTTCTCTCTCTCTCTCTTTCTCTTTTTCGACCTCTATCTTGGAACTGAATAAGCCATAGATAAATGTCTTTTTTTAATTAAAAAGCAGTGAAAACATTTGCACAGAACATATTAATTTTTCACGAACTTATAAATAAATGTCGGGGGAAAAAAAGTGCAGCGAAATTCTAATATATCATTAAACATAAATATCTATAATATATAAACATGGGTGACTGCTGAAACAGCTGCAGTTATTGTATATTTCCCATGGGCACGGTGTTAGATGTCAAGCACAAATAGACATCAGGTTTTCACAGATGCCCGAAGCAGGCAAGTCTTACCTAATTTGGAAAATTGGTGCTATACATACAGCCCATGACAGCAAATGTCATACGACTACACGGACTCTGTACCGTGAAATAGTAATGTTATGATAGCCGTTTTCATATAGGAAACTTTCAATATTCAATAACAAGTTAATAAGTTACTGTTAGTCTTTTGAAATTTATAAAATATTTTTCTTCAAGCAATTTTTCAAGGAAATTCAAGCAATTTTTCAAGCCTACTAATTGCTACAGATCTTTCTCGTATTAATGGGAGTTTTCTTCCAATCTTTTATATTTAAGGACCTGTGGAAAGTCTACCTGTTAATTATATCCTCATTTTTCCTTTAGAGTTACATATGCTTTCCATTTTAGTTGTTTCCGCTGTGTTTTGTGATTTTGTAGTGCCAGACTATAAGATCTGAAGGAGGATAGTCTTCTTTAAAACCTTTTCATTTGCTGGAAGCCATTTTGAATCATTGTTCTGAGAAAACAGTTGTATATGGCTGATAATTTAGACATTTCTGAACGAGTTGGATGCCATGCTAAATGAAAGTCTTGATTTGACGAGGATATTTAAGAGCATGAGTCGAGTTCTTATGTTATTTTGAAATATCTTGCAGTGTTAGGAGAATCTACCCATACTTCAGCGTATCCTATGTTTAATTTCCTCATCTCCTACGCTAAACCTGTTATAATTAATCCATACAATGAGGTATTTGAACAGTTTAGTATTTATTGGTATTGTATTCTAAATTTTTATCATAGATTCAGGGTATGTGCCATCAGTTAGTCAGTTATGTGCCATGCGTGATACACGCTTAGGCGATCATCTGTTTTTCGATACATGACTGACGAGGAAGGTTTTTCCCGCAGTAGGTTGCCATTTCTTTCTGCAGTAGACCAGTTGCTATCCAAGGCTATAGAACCCTGTCTGCCCTGCTATTTACCCATAGCTGGGGAGAGAAAAGTGTATTAGCAGTTAAATGAATGTAATGGATTCAACTAGAATTCGATGTCGGCTCTCTGATTCATCAATCCAAGCGTGATGTGCCATCGCGACTCTCATTCCAAATCTGGGTCATAGTTTCTCTTTGAGAAAGATTTATCTTAGTTCGCACGTCTTGGAACACTTGATAGTACTGTCATCAGTACACTGGCCCCTTGAGGGAAAGAAGTACTATTTTCTGTTAGTAGATTTGTCTGTGATATGCTAGAGAATGCTTAAATTATCAGAGTTCATCTCTTCACATCTGTGCTAATACACGCGCAAATCATAGAAAAGTGATTAAACAGATTGGGAATCTTATTTCCTCGTTGATATATTCTTTTATATTGTTTTTACTTTTTTGGTGTTTGATTCTTCACCTGTGGCACCAAAACCTCAAGGATATTTTCTAATGGATGGGAAAAGGAAGTTTCTATTTGACTAAAACAAATGGATGATTTAAATTCTCCAAAGAGTTCTACTTTTAACTAGCATAAATATGAAGAGGCTGGAATTTTAATATCACGAAATTTCATAAAATTAAGTGTTACCCCAACAGATCTAAAACAAAATATGTTCAACAAGATTTTCTAAAAAGTTTCAATAATAATTTGATTCATTTGTGATTATGTCTTAAAAAATGAAATTATATTCTGACAATTATTTGATTTTTGCAAGAATTTCCAAAAAAACTGTTTTTACCGCAAAAAACAAAATTTCGAATGTGCTAGAAAGGATTAAAAAAATTAATAAAAAAAATCCAATCATCATTTGCTCTTTCCTCTTAATAATTACAAAAATTTTGAAGATAAAACTTTGATTTTATTAAGTTGGAGGTATTTTTTCATCACGGCATGCTAATTTTTTTCACGAAGCTTTGGAGGTAGCTATTAAAAATTTTATTTAATACTATAAAAATAGACATATTGAAAAAAAGAGACAGAACTTGAACAAAAGAAAATACCTCAACTCAGAATGTGTTTAGCGTCGAGTAAATCATATTCAGATCGTCACCTAAAAGTTCTTGAGACAATTTTTATTAAATTGAGTTGGGTCTTAGCGTAGTCTGCGTATAACATATGTATGCGTGTGTCAATATATTTTTGCTAACTGTGTATTTCTTATCCTCATTTTTCCTTATGTTTTGCACAGTATTTTAATCCCTCGATCGAACTCTAATGAGTGAGGAACGAAGACCGGTCATCTGTTTCAAAAATTATTTTTCTTTTCATTTCGTGTTGTCATTTTCTGAGGCTACACTTCCTTTTCTCCAATTTCCTCTTCAACGGTTTTTTTTTTTTTTTTTTTTTTTTTTTTTGATAGGTCTCTTTTTATAGTATTGATTAAATGAAGCATATTATTTTTGAAACAATTCTTGATCGGGCGAAGAACATTGCCGCATTATATGTTGGAGGAATAATATGCACTCATATATAAAAAATATTGATTTTTAAAGGAATGAAACCTATCACTCTATTTATATAGTAGCTATTTATATTATCCATGATATCATCTTTTTTTTACAGTAAGGTTCACGCTGTACAAGGCCCGGGGGCCATTCGAGATAGAGGATTTCATTAAGAGGAAGTTTATACGGAGAGGAGAAACTTGAACAGGTTAAGATTGTCGTATCGGAGAAATATCCTCTTGGTAGTCGGTTCCACATTGCAGTGGTTCACGAGAAAAAGCTGTTCCTGTGGGACTTACTTCCTACCAATGGAAGACGGAGAAAATTGTCGGTGGTTTACTAGAATGTGTGGCATGGTGGATCCTAGACGTGAGGTTAGAACTGGCAGAACAAAAGATTTCAGTTCATCCGAGCACTTTTCGTAGTGTTAGCGATAGAGCAGTGTGATGCATACTACATCTCGCCTGTTGGAGCGTGGAAAATACTTTTTCACCCACAAAGACTCGGAGATGCTTTTGGACTCTATTGAGACTCAGAGGTAGGAATTATGAAATCATCATCGTTATCATCATCATCATCATCATCATCATCAGTCCTACGATCAGGTGGGATCGAACGTTCGCTCGGCGCATGTGAGCAACTGACCAGCTTCCTCCAAATGTCTCTGTTGCGTACCAACGTCCGGGTCTCTGTGAAGTATCTTCCAGTCCACTCACTGAGGTTGTCGGACATTTTTTTCCTCTGTCGGCCTCTGCTTCATTTACCTAAAGTGATACTGTACAGGGTAGTAATGGCCACACCATTTCAATTTCCTCTTCTTGGCTGTGGTTAAGAGGTCTTCCAACGGGTGTGTCTCTTGTCAGATGGCGTCTCGCACTGCCTCATTTGTGATGCGGTCTACGTATGTGATGCTTATGACGGTTCTGTAATTTCTCATTTCTAATGTTTGTATTGATCGCTGTTCTTCTGCTGTTAATGTTCATGCATTTATTAAATACATTAAAATAATTGATGAGGCAGCTTTCAGAATCCCTAAAGCAAAAGCTGACAAATTGAAATGGAAATTGAGACTATCACTACAGAAAGACAAGCCTCCTAAGATCACAAGAAAGAAAAATGGCCGTCAAACCCCTGCAGTGGGATAGCAGTTTCATCACACTGCCAATAAAGTAAGTCAATGCAACGGTGGAGATGGACAAAGTGAAATATTCAGAAAGATTTGCAAGACTAGTTAGCTACAGTACATACCGCAAGTTAAAAAAGGAAGACATCCTAAATAAGTATCTGTTCATCATTTGGTATCTACGCTGATGACAGGACCATCTACTCCAGTCTTAAATTTAACTCTGATCGGATCGATAAGGTCAAATTGACAGCTGATCTTTAAAAAAAAATGACCAGCATTTAGTTGTTAACCGAGCAAGAAATGGCTTCTAAATTTTAAAGCCTCTGAAACGAAACTGCTCGCTATTAATCGTCTGAGAGAAACATTGCTGCCATCTATCAGCATGTTTGATGCTACCAGGAGAGTGAGTCGTTGCGCAGTCTCAGGTTAATATTTTCCGCTGACATGAAGTGGAAAGATTATATCGAATCAATTGCTAATCCCGCCTCTAGTTCTCTGTGTCGGGCTAGATAATTTTTCTTGTCCGAATATATTTACAAGTCTAATATTCGCCCATGCTTAATGTATATCTGCTACATATGGTCTGGTACAACTGCTGTATATTTAGAGATCATTGACAAAATCCAAAGAAGAATCTGAAATGTTATTTGCCTTGACCTGGCATCTCGGCTTTAGTCACTTTCCCTCTGCCGTAATGTAACTTCCCTGTGCCTTTTCTATAAATACTTTCATGGTAATTGTACTGATAAACTTTCGTCTATCGTACCTAGAATTAGACTTTATGAATTTAGTCCGCAGTACTAAATTGGCCGGCAAGGTCACATTATTTTACAGTTGAAATGGTTAGATGTAACCGTAAGTTTGATGCTAACAGATGTGCTTTTCTCACTTGTGGGACTCTCTTCTGGTTTTTTGCTTTCCAGTCAAATTTGATCTTTAAAAAACTTAAATGCAATGCCAGTTGTTATCTTCTGTCTTCTTAATTTCTGTTCTTTTATTTTTCTTTCTCCTTAATAATGTTTTCCTTATATTCTTTCACACTCAGTAAGCTTCTGCATGTATCCCATAAATTCCACAAAACACTATACTAGTATCGTCTATTGTCCATTGTTAGGGTTCAGAAGAGCAGATTTCTTGTAGATGTATCCAAACTCACTAACAGTTAAGACTCCATTTTATGTAAAAAAAAAAATAACTATTTAAAGATTCTTCCATTTATTTCAACCTAGGGTAAGTTTGGGAATTGCTAACCTGTTAACCTCCAAACAAGTCTCTATCTGTGATTCAAGAATCTGTCTTCGGGAATTTACTAGTATTCAATAGATAATTCTATGGAGATATAAACAATCTGTTCTGTTGTAAAGATATAAACGTCCTGATTGTCTGTAGAAACAACATTGAGTTTTGACATACATAAGCATGAAGAAAGTCTGGCTATGGCTTCCCTATTATCACCAATGGTTGCAAATATATATACGGAATACTTCGAGGAAATGTATGAAAAGACTGATTAAAACCAACTATGTGGGTGAGATGCTTTGATGACACCTTCATCCTCTGAACTCGCCAGGAAGATGTAGAAGTAAAATTCACAATGGAAAGGAAGAAGGTAAATCTGTTTTCCTGGATGTGTTAATAACCCGAAGGGAATATGCGTATATCGTGAGCCAAACTTCACTGGACAATACCCTAACCTCGATTGCCACTATTCATACAACGTAAAGAAAAGAATAGTTCGCTGACTACAACATCAAGCATAATTCCTAAATAATGACAAAAAGATCTAAATAACGAAACGACAAATTCTATCTGTTTATCCCTATGACTGAAATCCCTCTAACTTGGGTCAAACTTGCTCTACAAGAACATATTATAGTTTTTTTCGTAATCAGGATGATCCCAGGATTGAAAATCTGCTCTTTATCTAGAATTTGTGTCCGGGTGAGAAGGGAACAATTAAAAACTCAAATTTTAAAAAAACTGAAAAAAATTAATGATTTTAAAAGTTTTTAACTTATATTGAGTAACAGAAAAATTTGTGAATTTAAAAAAAAATATTTTATATTCAGTTTAAAATATTTCCAAAACTTTGTGAACTGAAGAAATCAATTTTATTTTCGTGATGTGAAATTTTGAAGTTCCGCAGACTTTGCGATTTAAAGTTTCACGGAATTTGTGAGTTGAAGAATTTTCGGCCTTAATTTGAATTTCAGGCAAAATCAGATTTTGGCCCAAATCGATGTTTTGGTTAGAATTCGACTTATAGACCAAATCAGAGTTAAAGTAAGGTTTTGAAATTCCATGGAGTGAATTGAAGATTTCAAAGTTATCATTATCATTGCTGTTTTCTCAATTAGTCCTCCATCTAGCTTAAAAGTCCGCATGGTGCGTGGCTTTTAAGCTACTATAAAAATAAGAAAGAATTAGCATAAGATATAATATTGGTTGATTATTTCGTTTTCTATGGCTTATCAACTCTTTGCAAGTTACTTAAATCCAGAAAATAATTTTAGATAGTAAGAATTTTGTTTAGATAATAATGATTTACTGATACATGTCCTACTAATTAACCCATAGCTAGGGAAAAACGTGGATTCATACTTTTTCCATGTTAGTAAATATAACGAACTCGGCTGTCCGATTAACAATTTCGAATGATTATCCATTACACCACTCGCACATCCAAGCTTACTGCACCTTGTATTCCAAAGCGGTCACCCATCTAGGTACAGTTCATACTCGACGTTACTTAACTTTTGTGATCTTATGTTAACCGGTGTTTCAACGTGATTTTTTGGCCGTAAGCCCTGATTAACATAAGCACCCGTCAGGGAAACAACATTAATTTTCACAAGCCTTATATTAGAAAAGGATCTATGGCTCATAAAACATCAAGACAGTATTTAAAAGCACTTCTATCCTTCGGAGATATCTCTCCCAAAACATGATGCAGCTGAACATGACCAAGAATTGCATAAATTCCATTGTATGAAGTTGTATCAAAACATACTGCACTCGAAAAGTAACAACAGCAAAAAATTAGCAAGTGGGATCAATAAAATTGGGGATATCTAATGATGTAGAATTAAGTCAAATTAATAGATAGAGAACAACATTAGAAAAGAAGAGTTTGAAATAATTAGAACACATTCTAAGCTCATGTGTAAACCTAGCATAGAAGCAAGCACTATAGGGTTACTTTTAAAGATGAAATAACATTTCATCCTCAAGCGAATTAATTGTTCTTGAAAGAAATATAGTATATTAAAAATTAAAAGTAAAAATATTTCAAATCGTAGTTAAATAAAAAGTATTCTGACGTAGACACCTCCCAAAAATCTTTAAATATACGAACGAAAAAAATGCCGTAAGAATTTTAGCCGTTAACAAAAAAAAAAAAAAAAAAATCCAGACGACACGCTTTTAACGGATGTTAGATTTCATTGAAAAATACATCCCTACCCACTACCAAAACGTAACAATAACTGATACATTAAAATATAGACATATTGAACACCCAGACACCCCTAGTCTAGCAAAATAGATTTATCTGTAACCTTGGAAACATGAATTTTGTTTTAGCTGTGTATTTAAAACCCAGTAATTTTTAAAGTTACTCCAAAATTCGCATGAGGATGAAATGGAATTAATGTCTTTAATTTAAGTACAAAATTAAATTCGGGGCTTTTAGCTTCCATTTTTGAAACATGGTTGGAACTGTGTAGCGAAAAATCATATTTTAAGTCTATTAACTTATAATATTAATGCTCTGTAAATTTACATTGAGCACTATTTTGTAAAAATAAAAATATCGATAAGAACACCGGATTATATATCTTACTGTTCTTTCTTTCTTTATATATATATATATATATATATATATATATATATAAAGTTGGTTCACTCTGACAATTTTTCTCTCCAGAATCTATCTTACATTTCTACCATTCGTCCATAATTATATATATTGCTTACCATATATGGCCGGGTGCTCTCTGCTATATTTTTAGAGATCCTTAATGAAATCCAAAGAAGAATCAGTAATATAGTTGGTCCTGATATGGCGTCTGGTCCTTAGTCACTTTGCCACCACCGTAAAGTTGCCTCCCTGTGCTTTTTTCTATAATTACTTTCATGGTAATTGTTCGGATGAGCTCTTAGCTATCGGTATTGATCTTCCTGGGTTGAACTTGTGCAACCCATCCCGAAACTAGGCTAGCTTAGGTTTCCTTTTTTGATGCTTTAGTTTCCTTTTTCAGTTACCTTAGTTAGGGTATGTATGCTCATTGGCCCCTTTTATTTCTGTTCCTATTTTTCTTTAAGTTTAATTCCCCATCCCCTCCCTCGTTAGGTGGTCAGTGATATCAGTTCTCTGGTAGATGCGTGGGTTTCGCGTGTGTGTTTTCGTATTTGTTGTTGTAGCTGAATGAGTGCATGTCAGTGTGAGTGCTTGGGATGAATGAATGTTTTATACTATTATAGTCCCGCATTGAATTCGGCCATTGAACCGATGTTTCTGCCACATTTAGTCATTGTGGGGGGGGGGGGTATTACTAATCTTATTTTTCTTTAGTTTCTTGTAAATAGTTTTTGTATTCATATTGTAAATACTCATTGGGGCTAGTTTTTAGAATTGTTGTTTTTTATTTCCCTCCCCCCACCACAGACAATGAATTGTAAATATGGGGACTAGTTAGTATTTCCATAAGAGACATGAGGTATTATGGTGATTGTAGTAAGAAAGGTGAGTATAAATGTGTTGTTTTGGTGTCAGGAATATTGTTTCGTACGATTGGGTCAGTGTTTGCGGCTAGCTAAGTTATAGTTAAGACAGAAGAAGACCGTCCTTTCCCCAATCCCCTTTTCGGCCTTGTGCCACATTTCTGTAGAAAACAGAATAAATATAGATCTTAGATATCGGTGAATTGTACATATGAGAACTAGTTAGGACTTTCATAGAGACAATAAGGTATTATGGTGGATGTAGTAAGCAAAATAAATAACAATGCGTTGTTTTGGTGTAAGGAATATTGTGGTATGTTTGGGTCAGTGTTTGTGGCTAGCTAAGTTTAAATTTAAGACAGAGGAAGACCGTCCATTTCCCCATGCCCGATTTTGGCCTTGTGCCATATTTCTGTACATAATGCGGGATAAATATCGTTTTTCGCTCTGGTACTTTATTAATTTTAGTGCAGTACTGGACGGGCGACGACCTCTCTTCAATTTACAGTTGAATTGGTTCTATGTAATTGTAAAAGTTCTATGTTAACAGTTTTTTTTTTTATTTCTAGCACTTTTCATTTGTGGTACTCTCTTCCGGCTCCATGCTTTCCAGTCAACTTCAATCTTCAAAAATTTAAATTAAATGTCAATCGCTATTTACTGTCCTCCTGATTACTCTTTCTTTGTTCCCGCTCCCTAATAATGTTTCTGTATTCTAATTCTTTCACACCCAGTAACCCTTTGTGTCTTAGTGGCTTTACTGCCTTGCTTGGAGTGAACACGATTTATATATATATATATATATATATATATATATATATATATATATATTGTGACGTCAACGAATACTCGGTGCCGCTTTTGTGATGTCAACGAATACTCGTTGTCACTTTCGTAATGTTCGTGGTAGTAGAGACTTTGTAATCGCAGATGCAACTATAGTATGCCGTTGAACAATACTGGTGTCAGACACCTTCGAATAACACTCGCACTAATAGTACTTGCTCGATAATACTCCCCCTTCGGTAACCACCGAATTTATAGAAATCCGTATAGTGATCAGTATAGAGAAATAGTATAGTGAATAGTATCGAGATAGAGAATTGTGTAGAAAGAGAGCGATCCGTGTAGTAATAGAGGATAGAATAAAAATAGTGATCGTTTAGACGTCACGTTACTTCCTACTTATGCGTTTCCCCCCATGGTCACCTGATCCACTTAATTCAATAATTTGATCGATTGCGTTTGGTCTCTGCCGATCTATGTTCAAACTACAGTGTTGACAGGAACACTCGTATACAACAATATATAAACATTAAATTATTTCATACTCTCTCTCTCTCTCTCTCTCTCTCTGTCTCTCTCTCTCTCTCTCTCTCTCTCTTACCTTAGCTAGGGTATGTATGCTCATTGGCCCCTTTTATTTCTGTCCCTATTTTTCTTTAAGTTTAATTCCCCATCCCCTCCCTCGTTAGGTGGTCAGTGATATCAGTTCTCTGGTAGATGCGTGGGTGCCTTTCGTTTCGCGTGTGTGTTTTCGTATTTGTTGTTGTAGTTTGAATGAGTGCATGTCTCTCTTGTAGGCTAACTTGTCATTTATCGGAAGTTTGTGCAATTTTTGCACAAATTCAGCATCATACGATAAATTACATGTATTTAAATATTAAGAGACAATGGTTTTAACTGCAAGGAAACCCTCAAAATATTCGAAGCTATTATTGTACAAAAGAAAAAAACATCCGCATTAAAGACAGACAGACAGACAAATAGAGAGACAGAAATGAGGCGTATGAAACAACAGTGCATGATAACTCTCATTTTTAAGAATCAATCTTTCGTGGACCCTGTGTATATAGACTAATTAAATTTCTCTATAAGGCATCTGGAATTATTCCAAACAGGTTTTGTTAAATTCAACCGACAATGTCTGTTTAAATTGTATGCTATACTAGCAGCATGGCCCGGCGTTGCCCGTGCTTGATTCAAAAATCGTACGACTCATACAGCAATCGCTATCACTTCACTTAAAATATTTTTGCCCTTCCTTGCCTTTAAATGAGTGCCCTTTGCCGTGCTGATGTTGCTACATGCCTTACTTCTTGCCTATCTCAAACTGCGAATTTTTTCTAAGCTCTATACTAAACATTAAATCTCTTACGAGAAAATAACTAAACAAAATGAACACAAAACGATCAGCTTTAAAAAAAGGACTCGTAACTGGAAAAACCGAATGAAAAAAGAATATTAACAACAAATACTTTTTCACACCCAACCCAGTTCAGCGGAATCAGAATCAACGTTGAGTTTAAGCAAGCGAATGAGCCAATTGGAGTAAAGTGCCGAGCAGATTTAATTTTTTCCCACTTAAGACGAATGCAGCTATCGATATTTTTTTTGCATGCTAGCAAGCTAGTTAACATTCGTGTCAGTCAGCTGTTGGTTCTCACGCTGGCCAATAGAATCTTCCTGCCTATTCGTGGCAGCCAGCTATAAGCTCTCATTCTGGCCAGTAGAAAATGAAAACTGTCGTAGAAGCATGAAAAAATCGATTATTTCCACTAACGATCGGCGTTGTGAAATGCAAAGTCGGTCTTGGCCTTTTCGCTAACTTGGAGCATGTGCATGTAAATTTTGGTGCAAATCCGTCGAAAATTGCGGCCGTGCATTCGTTACATACACACACACACACACATCCTGCCTTTGATAGATAGAGTTTTTTTTTTAATTTTGGAATATACTATACATGGAGATTAAAATTCTAGATAAGTTGCCCGAAGTTCATATTTTGTTCTGTTTTCGACTGGGTCAGTAATTATTTAAAACTAGTTGCGGACTGTACGACTGACATACTGGACCATGTCGCTGACATAGAGTTAGATCTAACGGGTAATGAATGTGGTCGTAGAGTAAGCTTAAAAAATTATCAAAGAAGCCACATACAAGGAGAAGACATTCACAAGTTATACGGCCTTTTTGCTTGCAACGAGTGTGAAAAAGAATGTGCCTCATTTGGTGGACTAAAACGTCATGAATGTTGGCCAAAATATTTCTACAATCCTTATCGCAAGAGGCGCCCAATATTGCCGCATCTGCGTAAGGGAGTGTAAGTCCCTACAGTACTAAAAAGCAACATCAGCGCTGCCTATATTTGAGGATCAATCGACAGATGGCGTTATTAAAAATTGTGTCCCAGCAATCATATATTTACGTATGTATAGACAGTTAATATTTGTTCTTTTCTTTGTGTCATTGATTTTTCATCTGTTCGAATAATCGAATAATCAGCTTTTCTAAATCATCTTTACACATCAAAATAGCAAGTGTCCAACAAACAACACTACAATTACCAAAAGCCTAATCCCACGGGACATCCGAGAGTGTCAGTGTTTAAAGCAGTATATTCTACTCATATGACCCGTGGTCAAACCTTCCGTCAATTACAAATGAACGCAGTTATTTTTTTCTAATCGATCAAGCACATGACTCACTGACACGAGAGCAAATTATATTATCTTTTTGCTCAGACGCACATTATATCATTGAAACTGACTACTTGAAAGGCAAACCTTTTCATGAAATGAATATTGCTTAGTTACCTCCGATTTTTCTCCAGTGCCCCTTTGTTCTATTCTTTTCATATGAAGTTATTTAGATTTGGTAAGATTTCCCGGGAGATAAACCAGTCTTTGCTCTAAGTTTTTTTGTTTGTTTGTTTTTTTTGTTTGTTTGTTTTTTGTTTGCTTTTTTTTCTTTCAAGTTCTCTGTAATCCAAATTTGATTCGCATTTATTTTCCAAGCTATTCTATCAAATATTCTACTAGTAACATATTGTAACATATCGCTATGTCATTTTTGATTGCATTTATAAAGGATAACACGTTTTGGATAAAGTGATCAAAGCCGAAAAAAAGATAATGCTGTTTGCATATCACCTACGGCAAAAGGTGAATTTCAATAAGATGAAAATTTAGAATTACAATTGAATTTTATATCCTGAAGGAATTAAATTAATCAAAGGTATATAATTTCATGTGTAGTTAACAAAAATACTCACCTCTCGCTTTTAGAATAATAATCTGTAAATATGTGAAGATAAAGAAATGCCAATTCATATAAATTGTATAACCCCCACCTAGAATTATCACAAAAAGATTACACCCGAAGTTACCAGAGAAGATCAGAAAATACTGTAATCACCGTTTATTGATTGCAATAATGATAGGTGGGGAGGTTGTTCGGTGTTGTATTGAATGTTTGATTATATATAAGTCGCAGATATAAAAGAAAAATCAGTAGGATAATTTAAAATCCAACAGACACACCATCATCGTCGGATCTGATAAGGTAATTTAATTTATTGTACCCCTTAACTTAAAAAATCCGAAAGCATTTTCCTTACACACAGTTTTGTCTTTCATTTCAACCTAAAGACGCTGAACCTAAAATACGTTGGCGAAACGCGCTGTCGTTAAAAAGGCTTTCTACTTTCTCCTATTATTTCCATATATATATTTAGAATGTCTCTAGCTAATTTATGGGGAGCACTGTTGATACCCATATATATATATATATATATATATATATATATATCAGTCGGCACCATGAAATTCAGAGTTGTGCTACCGATGAGAAAAAAATGTATGTTTATATATATATATATATATATATATATAAATATATATATATATATATATGTGAAGAAAAATATACGGAAAAAACAAACAAAAATCCTAATATGCAATTATGCTGTTTTAATGTTAATATAATGTCAACATCGGACGTTTCGGTCTAGTAGACCATCTTCAGGACATATTCATAAAACATAATTAACATTAGACTATATTTAATATATTAAAAGACGATGCACATAAGAATAAGACTAATCAAAACAGACAACTGAAATTTTTCAAGATCAGCTTTCCGTTTCAATATGATCACGTCGGCGTCACGTGGGCGATGCCGTGAAAACGTATTCCTAAAATATAGTATTTTGAATGAAAAATGAAAATAATTTTATTTTAATCTAAAACTTATATGCACGTTTTTTGACATTATATTAACATTAAAACAGCATAATTGCATATTAGGATTTTTGTTTGTTTTTTCCATATATTTTTCTTCATACTGTCGGATCTATATCCATATATTTACTTACATATCTCCCTCTATATATATATATACATATATATATATATATATATATGTGTGTGTGTGTGTGTGTGTGTGTGTGTGTGTGTGTGTGTGTGAAAATATATAGAAAATAGGAAAGAACTCGTTAGGTAAATAATCCAAAGTTCTTTAGTATTTTTGTTATTATTTTTAAAAAACAGTGCTCGATACAAAAAAAAAACAACAAATGTTAGCGAATTATGACAGTTTTTTTTATATATATATATATATAAACACAAAACCCTTTCAGGAAAAAAAATAAATAAATAAATAAATCTCCATAGACACTTAACCAGACTAGACGATGTCATCTTCCGCTTTGAATTTAGACACCCCAACCTTACCCTGACTTGACGTCTTTGAATGTAACTGAGATATTGATACAAATTATTAACTCTTACGACCCCTTTTTTAAATAATTGCTCTAGCCGTTACCATAGTAATTTTAATTTTAATAATGAATATGCTTATAAAACGCGTAAATTTAAAGAATTAGTTATTCAAAAAAAAGATTTAATTCAATTTAATTCAAATAATTATATTGAAGTTTTCGGCTCTTGTTTTGAAACATGAGAACTCTTATGTAGCGATGGAATCATATTTTTAAATAAATAATTGTATATATATAGCGTATTTAAGTAAATGCTCGGTTTATTTTAAACAATATTTTTTTTCATCTACTAGAGAAAACTTAATAAAGGAATTGGACCCACCTGTGCCTTCCCTCTCCGTCTAATCGATGTACTTTGACACCTTCGTTACGAAGATATCCACTAAAAATGACGTTTAAAGTAATATTTGCAAAAATTGATAAATGTTTATCGACGTAAGTCATTATTTTATCGTTCATCTCTTTCTTAATTTATTTTCAGTTAGAAGTTTCCATTCGTAGTCCCTGGAAAATGTTAACAATTAAATAACGTTGACTGCTCATATTATACGAGTTCAAATTAGGCCACAATTCCACAAAAGTTCAACGAAACATAGACTTCGCATTTGACAGTAGTACATAGAAATGGTTTTAGCAATTGTTAGTTTTACAATTATCAGGTATTTTGTTTCTATCCTTGATCATAGAATGGTTGCGAAACTGACAGTCGAGAAAGAAAGCTTGCTTCGACCAGAAGTTTAAGCGATTTTAATTGTCGGTCTATACTGGAGTCTATAGTGGTTCTCTCTTGGATATTAAGGACTATTTTTAAAACAGCAAATGTGCATTTATCCCAACATTTCTCTGTTCTGAAATTACACATATGCACATATACACACAATAACACACATAAGAGTTTCAACGTTAGCAGAAGTAGAAGAGTCAAAGAAGGACCTTTAATAATACCAATCCTCTGTAAAATCGCACACCCCAATATATATAGATATATATAGAGAGAGAGAAGTGGGGGAATAAAATTTCAATAAATTATAATGGATTTATTTTACCCTGGCGTGCGGTATATCTGCGGAACTTGAAATCGGAAGATAAGTCCTTTGCACTGTTATTTTATTATTGTTGACCTATTTCTTATTTTAAATTGATCGCTTTATTTCTTTTGAAATCTGCTCACCTTTAAATGTGGTAAGTTCAAATAATTTACCGGTAGACGTGTATTGTTAGGCGTTAAATATCATTATGATCATATTTATATATACAGAGTGATTGAAAGTAACTCCCCATTTTCAAATATTTATAATTTATTAACTATAATTTTTACAAGAAATGGATATGAGATGAAAGCGTTTAGCATGAGGTTTTAGTTAAAATTTGGTATGGGCACCAGATTTCGCTATCAGAAATTGCGTAAACTGATTTGACCAGGAACTCTAATGGTATGGAAGACATAACTTCTTGCATTCGCCCTTCAAATACTTCCAAAGTCTTTCTTCGGTATAGTAGACTTATTCCTTTAACCAACCTCAAAGGAAAAAGTCACGGGGTGTTAAGCCAAGACTCCTGGCTTGCCACTCAGGCTTAAAATAGAGAGTTACTTTGCAATCATCGTATATATGTATATGCGTGCGTGCGATTCAGTGTGTATGTTCCAACAGTTTGTCTGATTTTATATATCGCAGATTTTGTAAATATGCCAATTTTGCTGTAAGATTTGTCGTCTGATTTAACTAGATTTGCTCCTATAGTTTGTTTACTTGTATATCTCCCGATGTGTGAATTTATATCGGCCTGGTTTTCCAAAGGACATAAGTTTAAAATATCCGACGAAGTAACAAATCAATCTTCTCATAGACATTCACTAACACACCATTTCTCCCTCCACCCGATTTCAAACAAATTATTCGCGATTATTTTTCAGGAAATGGACAGAATATTTGGCTTCATTTTGTTGAAAATGGCTTTCCCTTAATGTTTTCCTTTTATATTTGGGTATTGGTCTGTTTTTACTTAGAATTGTTGTTAGTAACAGAGTTGCGTGGGTGGGTGTTGACTGAAACAAAGAAAGAATCCAAACAAATCTTCGACTCGGTTAACAATGTTTCTTATTCTCAATTACTTGCAGCATAGATGTTTACCATAAATATATCATGTTCTCTTTTGTTCCTAGTCATACCGGCTGTTCTCTAAACTGTAATATTGCAACACACACATACTCATGTATATATATATATGTGTGTGTGTGTGTGTGTGTGTGTGTGTGTGTGTGTGTGTGTGTGTGTGTGTGTGTTCTAGATAATAAAATTAGTTTTTTCTTTTTATTGTTTGTTTGGACGAGTCTTAGAATGTCAGTGTTTTTGTATATACACACATATGTAATTTTTGAAAGGATTTTTTTTTTTTATCCGACCGTATTTCTTATTACTATGAACGTTATTTTTTGTGTTTGAGTTGCTATGTCTATTTTAAATAATGTCGGATAAGAATCCTTTAAAAAATAGCGGTTGTTTACGGTTCGGCTACGAAACTAAAACCAGCAGTTCTAGATTCGTAGAACTCCCGACGAGAAAAACATGCTCTCCTTAACTAAGTAATTCTAATTTTACGTCAGCCTCGACTCCGTGATCGAACTGGTAGTCACATTTTGGCTGCAGAAGTTTCGCAGAGGTGGTGGGGGAGTGTAATGCAGGTTCGATTCCTGTCGGGGGTATGCATTCTTCTTTCGTAAGATTTCGTAATTTAGGCTAGTTGTTATTAATTTCACTGTATAATAAAATAGTAATAGGTAATTCAACAGTAATTCAATCACACGTATACACTAAAAATAGCGCTTACAAACTTCGACGTGGTGTTATGGTTGGCAAGCTTGTCTCGCTACATCAATTACGACTGGATAGTTAGTTCGATCCTCACTGGGTACCTCATAGTTTCGACCTTGTACTGCACTAAGATGCCCTTAGTATATGTTAAGTAGACGTTTGTTTTTATTGCTGACAAATGATAAGAGAGATGGTGATTTTACAAGCATTAATTTGGTAAAAAAGGCTCTCTTTTCTCATTATGTATTTCATCTGTCTTTTTTTCTGATTCTAAGTATAAATGTGCTCGTAATTTCTATTTTCTTAAAGAATACCTGTCCAATGTATAATTAACCACATGACTATTGCTTCAAGCCTCGTCTTCATCTACGACCGGCATTATTTAGTTATTAACAATGTTAATTTAATAGGAAATCAAAATAATAATCTTGATAAAGGCTTATTTTTAAGGCAAATTATCTAACCAGTCTCTCCCCTGAGGATTTGATCACTATTTATATGTATTTTGAACAATATAAGTCCAATGCTCCGGAATAATGTGTATTTATGAGATTCAGTAAGTGAGTTGGGTGCTAAGTTAACATTGATAATTTAACTTTGAGATCATTCATTTGAACTCTTTCATAGAAAGTACTTTCCCAAAAATGTATGAATTCTAATACTTTTAAAAAAAAATAATCACAATCATTAAAAAATAAATAAATATTTATTTATTTAGGAGTGGAGTAAGACATGTTTCATTAAGTTAAAGAGTTTTGTAGACAGTAGACTAAAGCACCGTCATCAGCTTCGTCAAGCTCTGAAGCAGAGACGCCATCAAAATCCTGCTTTAACAAATTTCATCTGTCAGTGTGGCTTTCTCGCCCGCAGCAAGCCTAGACTAGTATTACACTTAACAAAGCACAAATGAGATATGTCTTTCCCTTACTTGATTTTCTCCACAATAGCCCCTGATAGCATGCATAAGTGTAAAACAAAAGGCACCATCCAATGCTGACCCTTATTTATCATTCACGATAGGAGAGTTCACTATATATATATGTGTGTGTGTGTCTGTTCCGCCCGTGATTGAAAATAGGGAGCAAAAAATCGATTCGTTAAAATTTGTTAAACGCAAGAATTAAATGTCTATAATTATATATACACCAACACACACACGTATACGGAAAGCACCATTGGGCAAAATAAGGTTATAGCTACAAAACATTAATTTTTCACTTTTGAACAACGTTGTCAGAAAAATGCTATCCACGTATTTCATCTTTCACTTGTCAGAGACATCCTTAGTCGCCACTGTTGGGACGCATTACCCATCGCCTAACTGAGCTCATATCTACTGTTTGGTTTCCGTTGACATCCAGAAAACGTTGATGAGTATCAATGTGCACAATTGCTCCTGCAATTCATTGGTGTAACCCTGCTTCACATGTACTTTCATAACATGCTATTTCGCCAAATTGCCAATCAGCTACTATTTATAAGAAGTTTAAAAAAAAAACTTATGGATCATTGGAGGAACTTTCAGCTTGTTCGTCACGCCATCAAAAGCCACCCTTCGTCATGGTCCCACTTAATAAAACTGAAGGCTTTACTTTTAGAGCAAGTTTCCATAGAGCTTGTTACATAGATTGAGTCACTTACGTTGGGGGGACCAATTTTATCGACGATTGAATGTATCATCCTACCTACTAAACATAAGTGTCTGTTAGGAATATATTTGGAGTAAACTATTGCACGTTAGTGCTTGTCCAGTAGTGACAGCATCCACTGAATTAAAGGATTTTTTTTCATAACGGCGCAACGCTATATACAGCAAGAAACGCAGGAAAAGAAATTTGGAACAAGATTGATCACCCCGACATATTCACCTGACCTTGAACCATTACCTCTTTGATCGCTGCAAAATGCTTTGATTGGAAAAAAAAAACTTTCTCTAATGAAAAGCAGAGTTTCTCTAAAAACTTTTCACGACCAAACCTGCGGAAATGTACTCAAAAAGTATCAAAGAGTTGCAAGTTATTGCAAATAATGGTCAATTTCTCTAAATAAATAAACGGCAAATTCTCTCTGTCCGTCAGTGTGTCTGAAACCTCTCAAACTCGGACAACACATGCGCTACATAGACATAATATACCTTTTTGGAATAAGGATGATCCTGGGATTAAAAATTTGCCCTTCATCTGGTGCTTGAGCATCCAGCATTGGGATTTGTGTCCAAATGAAGATGAAGAGGGAACAGTTAAAAATTCAAATTTTAAAATAACTAAAAAAAATAATGATTCTAAAAGTTTTTAATTCATATTATGCTTGAAGTAGCACAAAAATTTGTGAATTTAAAAGAAATTGTTTTAAATTCAGTTTAAAATATCTCCAAAATTTTGTGAATTGAAGAAATCCATTTTATTTCTTCAAAATGCCAAGGAATCAGAATTAAAATGAAAGGTTTTGTGACGTACGGTTTTGAAGTTCCACGGAGTTTGTGATTTCGATCCAAATCTTATAGCTATTTATTTATTTGATTGGAATTGGACTTACAGTTATTCCTTCAAAATTATTATTAGAGGTCCATTTTTTTTGGGGGGGGAGGGACCGGAGACCCAACTATCCGTCGACACTACCTGTTTACCTATTATGTCACATGTACATCTGTCCGAATGAATTATATTTTAAAAATCGGAACGAAGTGCAAGTTTTAAGCTAGTAATTGAATAAAATGTTATTCTAATTTATTTTTTGAAGAATCAAGTTGATAAACAAAATTATTCTTGACTCAACCTAATAAATATTGATGTATGGGTTGTATCATAGACTATATTATCTTGCGGTTAGTGGAAGTGGTTCCTGTCCCTGATTACGCTTATTTTATTCTACAGTTCTCTATGTAACGAATACGAAAATTCAGAAACGTATGTTTACATTTCCTTTCAATGTCTTGTCTTCGTGATTCGAATGAATTTGGAACACTTTATGTGAGATTATCTCGATTACAAAATTAAACTATTATTGACAGGGTTCGCTAACTTTGACAATACCGCTAACTCCTGCTTCTGCTACTTAATCATGACAAAGAATATTAAAGTCACGTCAAAACGAAGAAATACTTTGGCCTTGGGAAATGGCATTCACTATTGTTCGATATCTGATTCACGAATGAGTTTGTGATAATGAAGCTCATTAACTTTGCTTTTCGAATAGAACATAAAGCATTTTTCCCAAAGGTGCGCTCTCCGCTAACGACTGAACAAGGACAGTGTTGAGATTGTAATAGTTTATTCAATCAATTTTCTTTTTCATAAACTTCTTTGAAATGATTGTTTCTTCAACTATGTACGAGAATATAAAAAGAAAGAATAAATCACAAATATATTGATTCTACTCCCTAATGAAATTAAATTGTGAATTTCAAGAATTGTTAAATATTTTAGACTACCTATCTTGCTCAGGCGTTAAACTTTCATACATTTTATAATGTGAAAGGTTTAATGAAACTTCTTCTATATGTTTTGTCCCTTCAGAACATGTGTTATCATGGCTCTCCACAATTTCCTTGTAACCCTTCCCATTGTCTTTTTTACTATCCTTCCCACTACCTGATATGCTATCCATTTACACAAACTTGTTAGGTAGGTTACTCGCACTTTCTCCTCGCTCCTCTTACCTGTCATGTGAGTGTCAAATTCTCCAAACCCTCTTTCCTCATTATGTGTCCCTGAATTTTCAACTATCCCTTTCTGAATCTAAGTATGTTGTTTTTTGCTTCCAGTCCCCTAAAACATCCGCTTTGCCCACATACCCTATCTATGGTATTCTAAGCATCCTCCTGTAGAACCACATCTCTTTTGCCTTATGTTTCTTCTTCATCTATAAAAAACAATTGTCTAGTATTCTCTGCCATATAAGACTATTTTCTTCGTTTCTAACTAAATATTCCTGTTTGATAATTTCATAATCTTCTTATTCTGTTTTGAGTATCACAATGTCTTCTTGATGTGGCTAAATTTTCGTCTATTTCTTCAACTAAATTATGGGATATTTTTACGGCTTTTCGTATTACGTGTCACATTTTCCTTGTTTCACTTTCGGCGATGTTCAAATCAAACCTTTTCGCATTCTAACTCCGTAGTTCTGTGTACGTGTCTGTTTTGCAAGTCAAATTTTTTTTTTTTTTTTTCATCACTCCACTTGTTTAAACTAAAAATATCAAGTTAATTATCTATTATAAAATTCAAAACAACCAACCTTATCGTCAGCAACAACAGCTCCTCGGCGAAATCAAAACTATACCAAACCAACATTTTTTTTATTCATATGCCCCATAAAGAACTGATTATCCGTCGAAAACAAATTTATAAACAATTTATCAAGACAACTGGCTCTATACCTCACAGAGCAGAGATACACATAGACATATTTAAACTAACATGGAATTTCCCCATCGTCGATTCGCAAAATGCTTATCGTGAACACAACTATCATACGCAGTATCAAATGCAAAATCGTTTTTAAAAAAAAGGAAAGACTTATAAAAACAAACACTTAATAGCATTGTGAACACGGTCACAATGTACTGACAGTATTTGGGAATTAAGAATATGTTTACTTTTCAGAACATTTAGAGATTCGGCGAAAGCCCTAGAAATCGACAACATTCATTAAGTTCAAAAAATAAAACACTTGTTCGCATGCAAGAAAAATATAATAAAAAGTTAAAAAAGAATACCTTGTCAGTTTTTGTTTAATAAAACATGTACTGAAGAGAGATTGATGCCCAAATACGCAACAATAGATAGATAGATAGATAGATAGATAGATAGATAGATAGATAGATAGATATTGTAATTTTACAATTTGTTTAGGCTGACAGACTACAGGATAACGTTACGTTCTAATTTACGAGGTGTTGATTCCCATGACAACAAATTTGTCAAAGAAAAGGTAAACCATTATTTCTGATTAGAATTAAGATCCAATCCCCAATGCGATCAAAGTAACATAACTATCTAAGAGTTGTCCATGTACAATGCCTTGTCACTTTCTCTCGTAAATATTAGTGAAGGAAGCAACAACAAAAAAACGTACCGCTTAATTTATCACTTTTCCTTTCCCGATCATTCTCGGCCATTTGGAAAGTCAAAATCATTTTGACCAACAATAAAATACGATTTCTGTTTAGCTTTTCGTGCAAATAAGGTGACATTAGCATAAGAATTGATTCCCATTGTTTGAATGTTCAACAAAATGATGGTCGTAGAGAAATAAAATTGGTATCGGTAGAAAAACGCTATACATTAGACTAGAGAAAAATTGAATTTCCTTAAAGTGAAATCACCGAGACACGTAGGGGAAGAGAAAAGCACATAGATACGTAGGACATTGTGATAGAAAGAATGATAGTACAGCGAATAAGTCAGGATTATAAAGGATGGTGTGGTTCTACAGAAGGATGCTGAGTATATCATGATCCGAAAATGTGAGCAATGACGAAGTTTTAGAGAAAATGGAAACAAAAACGAAACTTATACTTAATATCAGAAAGAGACAGTTGAGCTTTCTAGAACACATAATGAGGAAAGAGGACTTGGTAAATCTGATACTCACAGGAAAGATTGAAGGCAAGAGGGAGAAAGAAGAAAACAACGCATAACATATTTAGTGAGCTTGAGTGAATAGATGGCGGTTTTAGGAGAAATAACAGAAAGACAAGATTTATTAAGTGCTGTAAGGGACAGGAAGCTGCGGAGAACCATGATCACCTACGTTCTGAGGGGACACGGTACCTGTAGAAGAAGAAGGATAGGTGAACGTGAGTAACAGCTTTATCTCATATAATGTTAGGTATTGAATAGCTAACGAAACGTTTTATGCGCATGGGTGTCCGTTAGGGGTAGCGGGTTTGTTTATTTTACACCACGCACACAGTTTGATGAATATCTCATTTCCACTAATATTATCCATGTATAGGACCACAACCTCTCCACGATATGCCTTGCGTCTGTGGGTTCTGTAATAAATAGGCTTTTACCAGGTGTAGTTACTAGAACCATGTCCAACAGATTTTGTATTCAGAGTTACATTCTCCTAGACTCGCTGATAACCAAAATTGGAGAGTCCAGTTTCTCCTGCTCATTTAACCTATAGCTGGTGGGAGAAGAGATGGATTAATATCTTTCCAAGAGTTACTGTTTGTAAACGAACACAACAGTCTCGGCTGGAATTTTAACTCAACACGCCAATCTCTTTCCTCGCGTACATCTATTTCCACATTTTTTAAATCATTCTATCCCAAGCAAGGCGATAAAGCCACTAAAATAAAAGGGGTTACTGAGTGTAGAAGAATTTAAGAAAAAATCATTAATAAGGAGAGAGGACAATAAAAGAACAGGAATTATGAAGATGACGATTGATATTGCATTAAATTTTTTGAAAATCAAAATTGAGTGGAAAGTAAAAAGCCGGAGGAGAGTTCCACAAGTGACAAGTGAGAGAGAAGAAACTGTTAGCATAGGACTTACGGTTACATTTAGCAATTTCAACAGTGAATATGAGACTTAGCTGCCAATCAATACTGGCTTCAATTCGTAAAGTCGAGGAACCAAAGGGAAAGATCACCAGAACAATTACCATGGAAATATTTATAGAAACGGCACTGGAAAGCTACATTACCGCGGTAGGAAAGTGACTGAAGCCGAGATGCCATATCTTCTTTGGATTTTATTAAGGATCTCTAAATATATAGTAGATGTACCAGACCAGGTATAGTAGCAATATAAATTATCTCGCCCGACACAGTGAACCAACTTTCCTAGCAGAAGACCTAGAAATTGATTCAATATAATCGTTCCACTTCATGTCAGTGGAAAATGTTAGCTTAAGAAATCGCAATGAGTCATAATTATAAACATTTAGATTTATATTAAACTAGCAGTAGAGACCGGCGTTGCCCGGGGATGTAACAGTAAGAGATAGATCAAGTATCGACCATCATAAAGACTGAAAAATAAAATTGACAAAGATTATTGTTTAAGGTCGACGGACACGCATGTCTTAATTAGTTTTATTTTTTTTTTTTTTTTTTTTTTTTACGAATTGGTCAAACCCAAACTCAAACAAAAACATTGTTTTCAATCGTTATGAGTCTACCGATTGAATAGAATTTTATTATAAACAATTGTCTTGTAAATGGAATTTTTAAAGCATTCTGAATGTAAAAATAAAGAAAAAAGTGTGCAAGAAAATAAGAAACACTACCTGGCAAAAAAAAAGTGAAGTTTTGTTGAAATCAGTTGATAAATGTAGAAAATCCGATCCCATATATAAACGAACACACACACACACAAACAACCTGGGTTTTATAATAAGTATAACTCGATATGACTTGTCCCCCTTTCATACTCGCGATGCCTCTTAATCGTGTTTTCAAATTGATTTCGTGCAAAAACAATTGTGTTTTTCCAATTTTTGGCGCTGTCAGAACCACCGCAAGGTAATTTTACGTAGTCCTGTGAAGTGTTGTTAAAATCGGTTGAAAAATGTAGGAAATCCGATCCAATATATAAACGTACACACACACACACACAACCTGTGTTTTATAATAAGTATGATAAAGAATTATGGTGTGGTACAATTGTTTTAGAGCATCGGATCTTAATGTCCCCATCTACAGAGCCTAACATTTGTCTATGGTGTAATAAGGTTTCTCTCAAGATATACTCCGAATAAATCTGTTTACCTTCGTTTTGAAAAGTAGTCGTAGACCCCGCTGATATTAGGAATGGTATATTTGCACACTTTTGAGTTTCAACTATACTGGCCGGGACGATTAAAGTTTTCCTTCCTTTTTTTTTTTTTTTTTGAGAAAAATCCATCTAGAACAGAGTTATTATTAAATATAAAAAAATATTTTCTCAACATTCACACCATCAACTCTGCCAACTTAGCATTGACTATGACGTAATGGTTTGAATATTTAATAAAAACTGTTGGTTGGATGTCCTGAGTGGAATTTTCTCCAAAAGTGAATAATTGTTCTGACCTGTTTATTTGAAACTCAAAGGTCGGCTTCACGATAGTCTTGCAAATGTGTAAATTGAATGAAAATAATTGTTTCCATTATTTACATTCTTCACTCTCCAAATGGATTCTATAAGTGTACAGTCGTTCAGCAGAACAATTAAACCTAAATCAATTAGAAAATAAATTAAACGATTGCCAAAGAAAAAGATATTTCAGAATTATATTTTGTTTTTGAATTTTCAAAATTCAACAGATTTTTTTCGATATATGAAAAGAATAACAATATACTTTTTCACAGCATCAGCGGAAATTTTTTTGAATATATACATAAAAAACAATACGGAGTGAGTGAAAAGTGAAAAAAATGATAACAAGGACAATCAACCACAATATTTTACACGTACACACACACGCACAGACTGGCGCAGGGGCGCGAGCACGCGACGGTAAGAACGTACACATGCACCCACATATACACTATAAAAATTAGCCTTGCACCAGTGAAAAGTGTATATATAAAAAAAATTGATGCAAGGTTGTTTTTTATAGAGTATGTGCGTGTATACGTTCGTGCTGGTGTGCGTGTGCCGGTCTGCCTGTATGTGTGTACGCATGGAATATCGTGGTTATTTGTACTTTTTTTTTTTTTTTTCACTTTACGCTCAATCGTCATTCCATTTTTTTTTTAAACCTTGTCTCTCTTTTTCTCTCTTCTTCCAGTTGTAGCTATTTTGACTTCCGGTTTTCAGAGAATTATATATATATATATATATTTTGTAGTTACAAAATTCGACACATTTTATATAATAATTGTTTTTCCATGTATGAAAAGCATAAAGATATAATTTTCACTTCATCAGCGTTATACTTTTTAATATATATATATATATATATATATATATATATATATATATATATATATATATATATATATATATATATATATATATGTATGTATGTACTATAAAAAGTTAATGATCAGAGTTGAATTAGACCAGGAAACTGCAGTATTAAAACTATAGAGAGAGAGAGGCAGAGAGAGAGAGAGAAGTGGACACTGAGGTCAACACCAAGCTACGATAGTCTTGAGCGTAATTTTCAGGCCTGAAGATTCAAGCATGAAACAGGAAACAGACTGTCGCTCCTCAGTATTGACTAACTTTTTTTCTCTCTCCCTAGTATTGAGCACATTTACCCATCATTATAGCATACCTTAAAACTATATTTATTTCATAATATATTAGGATGTTCGGACAGTAATTACATCTCATTAGAAAGATTTTTCCAACAGATATAAGTTAAATTTAAATATTATTTAACAAAAATGAAATCTGCTTCATTTTGGACGACTACAGCCCAACGTGAAAATACATTTTCTGTCCTGCGTTTTAAAGAAATTTGTTTATTCCTGAAAAAAAATTGCAGGCTGTTTTCAATGCCTTTGTTTCTGCCACATGAAATTTTCTAGTGACTGAAACAGATGAGAATCTTTTGGTATTAAATTTGGCGAGTATGAAAGATATGAAAGAACAAGACCATTCACCCATCCTAATTTTATTTTTCTTTGGCTTGTTTTGCAGAGTTTGCCATCACACTGCCATATTGGTGAATAACAACTTTTCTATTTAACAAAACAGAACACATTTGACATAATGTTTCGTTTTTGTTTTTTTTCGATCATGTTGCTGGCAATAAACGTCTGCTGTGATGGTTTGTTCATGTTCCATGAACTCTAAATAAATGTTTACCTTTCATATTCTATCTGACACAAAGCAAGGACTTCTGTGGACGTAGACCTGATTTTGGTGTTGGCATTAACTTCTCATTGTGTGATAACGAGTCTTTTCATTTTCTGTTAACATGCAAAACCCATTTCATCACTTGTACCAATGCAATGCCAAAATGTAAAGTTGTCGTTGCGGGTTATAAGATTGCTGCAGATAGTAGGACGTTGTGTTTTATTGTCTCGTAAAAACGCACAATGTACCCAAGTTACAGTTTTGGCAAGTCTTCCCAATTCACGCGAGATGTCCCTGAACAGTTGGAAACGACCTTTTTTTTTATTTTATTTTGTGAAATCTCTGTTGCTTTGATGTCGATCCAGTCCAAAAGTCTCTTTCAAAAGTTCTTAATCCAGAATGGTTCGTCTTCCAGTGCGAGGCTTGTTGGGTATGTTACCATCTCAATTTTAAACCTTTTAAACTGATATGTAAGAAACATCCACCGATTTCATATACACTGTACAAATGTTTTTAAATACCTCTGTAGCAGTAACACATTTTCGTAACCCATATATTAAACAATGGTAAATATGTCACTTTTTTAATTTAATCCTCCATGAGTTTAAATCATGAAATGAAACCATGACTCTGCCTCGGTTGGCAGACTCATAATTCATAGCGGGAAAATAGGTAATTACTTTCCGAAAACCACCTTATATATATATATATATATATATATATATATATATATATATATATATATATATATATATATATATATATTCACGCTAAATTATATCCAAATAAGTTTTATTAAATTCGGCCGACAAGATCAGTCTTTTTAAATATTAGTCATATTTTCCAGTTTGCATATGTCGCAAGTCCGGATCAAATTTATGGAGAAATTGCCCAAAATTTGTAAAGTTCTTAAGCATGACGTCACCGTTCCTAATTATGCCTAGAGATTCTGAAACATTTGCATGAAAACATTAGAAATTATGGAGAGTTATTTAAATAAATTGATTTATATGTGCGACAACTTATATGCAAACAAGAAAACTGTAATTAAGGAATTAGACAAATCTTATCAGCTGATTTTAATAAAAACGCGTTTTTAATTCATTTCGGCTAATTTTAACCGTTATATATATATATATATATATATATATATATATATATATATATATATATATATAATGTGTGTGTGTAAGAGAGGGAGAATGAGAGAAGTATGTTTTTTAGAGAATATACTAGGCTAGGCCAATGAAACAATTTCCAAAAAGATTATTATTATTATTATTATTATTATTATTATTATTATTATTATTATTATTATTATTATTATTATGCCAGTAGACAAAATAGAAACGCGATGAAAAAATGTCTCAAATTGGAAATGTTGGACACGCCTGTGTCCTTTCCCAAGGAAAACAAATGAAAATTTTATTTTTCGTTAGGAACGGACACACCTGTGTCCTCTCTCATGATACTTTTATTTTGACTACTATTATAATAATAATAATATTAATTTTTCTTTTTGATTTTTTTCAGATACCTTCTTTATTTGGTCACGCGCGTGCGCACGGACACACACAAACATACGCACACAGACACACACACACACACACACACACACACATATATATATATATATATATATAACTCCCCAGTGTGTACTGATGAATAGCACGATGTAATGATTATTTAATTTTAAGATGTTATCAAAATAATCGAATTTACTGTAGAATTTTGAGTGCATCGTTACGTAAGTCGACGACGATTATCTCAAAGCGTGGAAATTAATTGATATTTTAATTTGTTTTTCCTGACGGTGTCAGTGGACCGTTCCCATCTGCGACTTGATTGTTTAACTGTAATAATTTAATACAATATTTTCCCTATTATAAAGTGATCATAATTGAATTTGGATATATCTAAAATGCGTTGTTTAAAAGATCATTATATAATAATATTTTTCTATTTTTATTTTAATTAAAAATTGCCAAACATGGATAAACGTGCCCACAGTAAAACCTAGTGTCAAAAGGGCGTTTTTTTCCCCATTATACCTCTTTTAAACTACCTTAACTCTCCGGCAATATTTACTGTTTTAAAAAGCGTTCATTAGAATTGCAATAAAATCTAAACACACGATGAAAGTGAATTTATACATTTTTTTTGTTGTTGTTGTCGTGTTGTTCTTGGGAATTTACAACAAAAGTATTAAAAACTATTTATTAAATTTTTTATTTACAAGAATAATTTTATATTTACAACATCCTAAAAACTAATACAATTAAAACAAATGTACAAATGTTTTTAAATACCTCTGTAGCAGTAACACATTTTCGTAACCCATATATTAAACAATGGTAAATATGTCACTACAATATGTCAATACAATATTTATCATTTACCAATTTATAAAGAAATAAATGTAAAAACAATGTTTTATGAAAAAATTCATAAACATTTACTAAATAATTAAAGTATATGAACCAAGTATAAGGAAATTCTTATTTTATAAAGTTTGAATGAATTGGCAATTAGCCGATGATTTGCAAACCATTCCTATGAGTAATATAAGCAAATAAACGATCTAATAAATTAATAGTGTTTATTATTTATGTTCTCAATTCTCAAGAACCGAGAAAATGTATAAATTCACATCCATATGCTTAAGTTTTATTACAATTCTAATGACAGTTTTTTTTAAAACAATAAACATTGCTGAAGATTCAAGGTAGTTAAAAAAAAAAGTGATGTCACTGGAAAAACATTCCTTTTGAAACTACGTCTTAATGAGTTAATTATTTCAACATAACACTAATAAACGTGAAAAAGGCACGAATTAATCTTCCTACGGCTATGGATTAAATAGCTGATTATAATCTCTTGCTTTGAGGTGGAAAACTGAATTTAAAAGCAGCCAAAAAGGGATACGCTTCGTCATGTTACCCTAGACACACCCGGCTGCAGTATATGTGCTGTTCCAACGACACAAATAGGTCACCAGCCGCTGGATACCAAAATGAAAATCCACGTTCGAATATCCCAGCAGATAATGGATCTCATGTCTATTGGCTTGCAACTAGCATTTGCCTGCCTACTCACTGTTATTTTCAGGTTTGAAGATTTTTGTTACACGAGAGATTTGGGGGTTTTTCCTTTTTTACTAAATGCAAGTGAAGCTATATTGATGTATAAAACTGTATTGGCAAGTTCGCAGGTCTTGCAACTAAACATGACATCTTATCGAACGAAATATCCAGCTTTGTTTCGATTCCACACCAGTGATTTTACCATTCCAGTATCTACTTGAAACATTAAAATAATGTTTAAAAATTCATTTAGAATGATTTTATGATAACTATGGAGGCTCATTTCAAGCCAGCATTTCTTCAGACTGAAGGGCGCATATAGATCCTAACATAAATTAATTAATAGATTCAGATGGTCCTTAGCTCGATTATTTTTTTAAAATGTTATATATCTCCAAGATGTAGGCGATGATGACTCTCTCGGGATTCATTTTCCTTATTATCAGTGAATTATCAAGCATTCTTGGGATTGATTGAAAGATTTGTATTTTACAATTTATCAACCCTTTGTAGGTTCTGTCTATATTTCTGAGATGAGATGTTATGTACCCTATTTACATTATTCGGACTATTGTATTCATCTTTGTTGACATATTTATCACCTTTGTAGGTTATTTAAAACCGGAATGTATTTCGGTTCGTAGGAAGTTTCTTAAAGTACCCAGTGTTCTCAAGCAGTTCCCCATCTAAGTGCTGACCGGGATCGACTCTGCTTAACTTCGTCGAACGAAAACTGGTGTTTTCAACGTGATTTGGCCGTAAGTGCATTCTTGGGAAAGATAGTAGAGTAGCTTACGCTGCCTTCTCCACGGTTCGGAATTCAACGTTTTCATTTTCCCAAACTATTTTTTTTTCTCGCAAGAGAGACCAAATAAACCTACTAAAGTTTAAATTCTGATATATTTGCATGACATTTCCCACACTTCAGTAGCTGACGAATGGTGTCGATCGTTTCTGTAATTCACCGTATCATGAGATTATATTTCTGGTTCACTTTTTTTTGTAAATTGTTGTCTCATGACATTATTGACACATTGTAACATCGTAGGATAGGAACTGGCTGTGATAAAGATAAATAGATGAAGAAAATGATTCTTCTGGGTTTCTATAATAGTGCTTATCAACAGGGATGTCGCGACACACTGGTGTGTCGCAGAGAATAGTTAGGAGTGCCGCACGGATTTAAATTAGAATAACAAAATTGACAAAAACCAAAGCCTGTATTACAAGAAAAGAATCGTTTCGGCAAGAGTTGAAAATACCGCACTTGGTACAGCAATTTTTCTTCACCAGATTCTAAATGAAAAACACGAAAACAAAGGAGAGTGGCTATGACATGAAATGGAGTGACTATATCGAATCAATTACAACGGTTACTGCAAAAAAAGTTGTTTCACTGTGTCGTACCAATTTTTTTTTTCTCGTCACAATCCATCTTTCACATTTATAAATCTACCATTCATCTGTGCATTGAAAACCATTGTCATATCTGGTCCGCTGCTCCTACTGTATATTTCGAAACTTTTGACAAAAATACAAAGAAGGATCTGTAATGTAATCGATCCTGACCAGGCATCTCGACTTCAGTTACTTTCTCGCCGACATTACGTGGCTTTCCTCTGTTTTTTTTCTACAAATATTTTCATCACAACTGCCTTGAAGAACTTTTTAACCTGGTGCCCCGATTTAAGCGTGATTCTAGATTGGCAACTAGATTTCATCCGCTTACTCTTGAAATAATTAATTCTAATCGCCACTTCTACTCCAACAGGTTTTTCTCGTACTTCCCACCTGTGGAACTCCATTACGTTTTCTTTACTGATAACTACAATCTTCAATGATTTAAATGCAACGTCAATCGATATCTTCTATCTTCTTGATTTTTGTACATTGTTTTGTCCTTTCCTCAATTCTCCCCATTTTCAGTTTTCTCTTTCACTTTCACTTCCTGTAACCCCGCCCCTCCCCCTGCGCACTAGTGGCATCACCGCCGTTCTTGGGGTGATGATTAAAAGATATATATAGAACGATATCATTGTAAAAACTGCTAAGAGATGAAATCTTTTATAGTTAAAATCATTGTTTATTCACCTCTGGATTTCATCAATAAATGTCAGCTTCAGGGTGTGTGGTTTCGTGGGCTTTCTTTGAACGTTGATCATCTCGGAGGGATGTGCGGATGACTGCTTTTTTCTTGTTGGTGTTGTAGATTATATGACTTCCTGTTAATTAGTTGTGTCTCACGTGTGCAACCCCTAAGATCAGCTGGATCGAACTTCTGTTTACATGTCAGGACAGAGTCACTGACATGCAGTGAAGCGCGACTCTGCATCTGATTGTTAGCAGATCACCTTCCATATCAATCTTCAGATCTTTTTTATGCCTCTGGTGTGAAAATGAGTTCAAAGCCTATTGTGGTGTCTCTTAAGGCGGGCCCAGTACATATTGTGGTCAGCATTAAACAAAAATTCTTAGTTCCTTAGTGTCATTAAATTCGATTTGGCCTTTCCTGACATAAATCTACAGTTAAAAATGAAAAATGGGGAAAATAGGAAAACCAAAAAAAAAGGATGTATTTTTGAGAATTGGGAATTAGAATGAGTTGGCTTAGCGAGATCAAAGGCCTTGACATCTTTGCTGATTGAATAGGGGAGAAGGTGCGTGAAGTAATCTGGTTAAGCAAAGATGATTATTGTCTTTTGCCATAAAATCTTTCTTTCCTACTTTGAATTTTTCCATTTGTTACTTCCGTGATAATCTTATAACTTTCATTGACGCGTATTTTTTACGTTGGTTTGTCATACAAATTTTGCATTCATTCTGTTTCTCTCACTTAAAAAAAACACACGCTAAACGCAGTATACTTTCTACACATTTATCATACAAGCTACACGAAATGAACATCATCTTAAGTTACCTGAAGTCATGTGTTATTTGATACCCTAAATATCTTTCATTTGAATTCATTTCGTTTGATGTGCTTCTTGTTTGGCGTTTCCCTTTCAACTACCAGCTTTTACGACCTCATTTGTAAATGAAAGACTTACCTTTTTAACATTGAATAACAGGTCCCGATAAAATTAGACGGATTTAATAATAAGGTTTTTAGTACAGTGCTCTGTACTTTTCTATCCATTACCAGCCCCAGGCAGTTATCAAAAAATGACACAGTCTAACTTAAAAATTCTGCATTGTGGTATGACGAACTGCTTCATTAAAAAGCTGAAAATTTTCTTTAAAATGGTATCGAATAAATATAAATTATATACATTCTCCCAACATGAATCTCTTTTTTCGTAAAATACATCAACTTGATGCTTTGGTACACATAATCAGTGATGTTTCTAGTGAAGATCCATTAGGGGTTTCAGGTCTTTCAACATCATACCCACTCACCGCGGTGACCCAGCCAATACTAATCGGATATCGACTTATGTCCTTTCCGTTAGCTACAATTTTTCTATTAGGTTGGTGCAAAAATAATGACGTAATAATGTCGTTTTTTGACATCACCAACCTAATATCTTCCTAACCATACAGTGCACCTCCTCTTAGCAATTTATTATCCAATCCCGGATAACTTCCGGTTCCCCGGCAATCTACGCTCTTCAATAAAAAAGGAAGTAAATGCAAAATGTCACTCACATCCTGATCGAACGGTGGGGATGGATTAGCTAACTTTCGCCCTTTAACTATGTTAAACACAGAGTTAAAGATTTTGGCTAAGGTCTTAGCGAACCGTTTGCAGGCTGTCCTCTCTCGTCTGATTGGCTCTGAACAGACTTGTGCTGTGAAGGACAGGACTATTCAGGACAACCCTCATATGGTACGCTTGATCATCGCGCAAGTGAAGCCGCGCTGATTAATTTAGATCAGTCTAAGGCCTTCGATAAGGTTGACCATCGCTTTCTCGAGGTTGTCCTTTCGGTGGCCGGATTCGGACCGTACTTTCGCACCTGGATCCGACTTCTGTATGCGACCCCCGATGCGCTGGCGGAGGTGAATGGGGTACGATCGAAGCCTTTCGTATTGTCTCGCTCCATTCGTCAAGGTTGTCCGCTTTAGCCTTTTCTTTACGTTAGAACTTGCGTTAGAACCATTCCTTTGCAAGTTAAAGACGAATCCGGTCCTACGCGGAATTTCCCTACCTGGTGCTACCACCTCACCCAGGTATTCCGCCTATACTGATGACGTTTCGGTTCTTGGGTCGAGCAGGGCCGAGATTGACGAAGTCAGCAAATAAATCAATGGTTATGAAATGACAACAGAGGCCAAGATCAACCGCGATAAGTATGTTGGCTTGCAGCTGGGTGCGTAGAAGGGAGTTTCTCTTCCCGGACCTCTCCTCTGGACAAATGGGACGGTCAAGATTCTCGGTGTCTGGTTCGGTCCTGATATCCAGTTGGAAATAAATTGGTCGGAGTTGCAAGGAAAGGCCGAGATCGCAATTAATTTATGGTCTCGAGGGAATCTTTCCTTAAAGGGGAGGGCGGAAGTATATGTTTCACACATCTACCCGATTCTCCTTTACGACTCTCTGTGCTTCCACTTCCGTCTGGCACCTTACTGGCGTTAGTGAGGCTCTTGTTCTTCTTCCTGTGGGGCCACCAAAGTCTCTCGGGAGATCTGTTGCTTTCATCCATCTGAAGGTGGTCTAGATATGCCTAGCATTGAGATTCGTCAATATATGCTTCACATCCGGTTCCTGGATCGAATGTTTCGCGAATTGGATGAGGAGGGTGCCTTCTAGAAGGAAGACGCCCGTAAGAACTTCTCATTCCTGAGACGTGTGCACTCGTGCGAGGAGGAGGCCCACCGTTTAACTCGAGTCGAATGCTCCTTCTACCGTGAATGTCGTCGTGCTCTGAAACGCCTCTTATGGGCATCAGATGGCCTCTCCAACGTCTATCTCTCTGTCTCTCTCTATTTTAATCTTTATGCTCCTTTCTACGTCACTCTCTCTTCCTCTGATTTACTCTCTATGCTCATCTCTCTTTACGTTACCCTCTCTCTCCCTCTGTTTTACACTATATACTCCACTCTCTCTCTCTTTACGTTTCTCTCACTCTTTTTTACTCTCTACGCTCCTCTCTCTTTACGTCATCTTCTCTATCTATGTTCTTCTCTCTTTGCATTTCCGTTTCAGTATCTGATAACAAGCGTCACACACACCTTGCACAGGTACAAGCGTATTAATATATAGACTAGTTTTAACCCATGAAAATTTAACGGTTTTCCTATTTCAAATTTCTGATGAATGCTAATTCTTCAGTTAATGATTAAATAAGCTCAGGGCGAGTTCTATGACAATACATATATGCGTAGAAAATTCACCTATCGCATCGTAAAATATTTGAGCTTCAAACTTTAATCAAAATATTGCAATAATAATCATAAATTTGAACGCTAGTTGTTATTTTAAGAATTAAGGGTATACAAATGAAAATCTACTTTGAGGACACATGGTACAGTGGATAAAGGCGTTAGTTAGATCCAAAGTGTGTGAGTTCAATACCCGGATAAGGTAATGTAGTCGTATTTCTTGCAGTGGACTCTATACAAGAGTACAATCTATACCCTGTTCGTTACAATTCACTTTCTCGAAAGAAAATACGAATTTACACGCAAAGTTTTTCTTAATTCCCTTAAATGGTCTCTTATCAATAGTAAAAGCAGTAAAGATATAAGAAATTTGAATGAAACAAATTGCGAGACTATCCAAATCTACCTCATGCGGAAACATCAAACGCAAATGTGTCTGTTCTCGATCATAAAGAATTTTAATGAAACAAGTCGAAAGTGATTTAAAATTTTCAAATGAAAACATCGTACTTCATCGACTTCAAAGACATTTTTCTACATGACACAATAATATGATTGACAAATCTACAGAATATTTTAGAGGTTTGCTAAAATCTAAAACAAAAATCAAGTACTAATTTCACTAATTTCATTAGGAGGTTCAAATTTTCAAAGTACAAAGAAGAATTTATATAATCACTGAAGTTATTTCAAAGGAAATAAAAAAAACTACATTCAGTTGCCGAATCTTTAATTCTAAATGCTTGTATGAAGAATATTAAGATAAAAGTGATAACATTCCATTACCTGTTAATACTTAAGCCAGGTGTATTACAGATTTGTCTGAAAATACTAAGGATACTATAAAATGTCTTACGAATGACGCATTAACAAATTTTGATAAATTGTCAGATAATAATGGAACCTCAAAATTACTGGCATTCGTCGGCTTCATTTACGAAAAAAGGATTATAAATCATATGTTGAAAAGACATTCCGGAAGCTCCTCATAGTAACGTTATTTTTATTTTAAACCATGTCTGTTAAATATTTTTAATCCTATGTCGCTTCAGGGCGTAGGTGATCATGGCTCTCCACAACTTCTTTATCTTCTTAACGTGTATAAATTACAACTATTTAATGGGAAATATAATGGTGTGTTTCCCGCTACCTTCTCCAGAGTTGGAAATAGAGGATATCCTCCTAGACTGACTGCCACCTAAGGCTACAGAGGCCAGTCTACCCTAATTCATAGCAAATTGGGGAAGAGATGTATTCATACTTTTCCCAAGGGCAATAGTGCCTAGTGAACGCAACAGACTAAGATGAAATTTGAACTCGGCTTGCCGAATCCACTTTTTACACTAATAACCATTACGCTAGCCTCACATTCATGTTAGTAAACCTATCTTAAAAAGAATTGTGGTGGAATTTGTGCAGATAGATCTGCGTCTATGACTGACAAACTGGACGATTTTGTGGAATGCTAAAAGTATCAAACCAGTAAAATAATACCTGATCCTTGTTGGGTTTGTTTGCTTGTTTGTTTGTTTTTTTTGGGGGGGGGTGATTTTTGTTTTTTGTTTTTTTACATCACGAGGTTTTACTTTTCAAAAAGTCAACAGATCTAGAACTTCAAACAACGATAAACAACATTGTAAACATTGTAAATATGATAAAAACTAGCGCTCACAAATTGTATGCGTTTTTCAAAGTTTTTTAATCATTTCACCCCTAGCAAGGCGGAAATGCCACTAGTACGCAGGGGGTTACAGGGAGTGAAAGTATCAGAAAAGACTAAGTATAGAGAGGATTGAGGAAAAGACAAACCATAAACTGAATTCAAGAAGATACACGTTGCATTTAAATTTTTGAAGATTGTGGTTATCAGGGAAACAAATAAACAGGAGGGGATTCCACATGCGGGAAGTGCGAGAAAGAAACTTTTGAAGTAAAAGTGGAAGTTGCATTTAGTTATTTCAATAGTAAACGGATGGGATTAAATTCATGTAGTTGGGGTACTACGGTAAAAAGCTCATCAGAGTAGCTGTGATATTTTTAGAAAAGTCAGAGGGAAGCCATGTCATTTCGGTGATAAAGTGACTGAAGTTGAGATGCCTGGTCAGGATCGATTATATTACCGATCCGTCTTTGGATTTTATCAATGAATAGCAGGAACACCAGACTAAATATGGCAGCAGTTATTCAATGCACGGACGAATTGTGGATTTGTAAATGTGGTAAAATTTGTTCTAAGCATAAAACGCAAGCTCCTTTTTCCACACTGAAATTCATTGGCTATTGTGAGGTCGCGTATTAAGTCGTTTTCTTAAACTCAAAGACGGAATGTTTGCTCGTGATGATGACACAGAATTCTGAAAAAAATGTCACATGATACACTTAGGTGTTCAAAATTGACTTATCTGATATATTTGAAATTCTAAATAAGTTAAGTTCTAACATGGAAGAAAAATATTGGTTTGATATCCACTGCTAAAAAAAAAATAAAATTTTCGTTCAATGAAGTGAGAAATGGAAATTTAAGCATGTTACCTACCTGTCGTAAGTTTTGGTAACTGAAGAGAGACTAGAAGTGAAGCCAAGCTTAACTCAACTACTTGTCAAGTAACAAACTGCTAGAATCGCTGACCAAGTGACCCTTTATAGGAAAGAGGGGCGAGCACTAACTCACGCGATATTTAAATAGTTTACGACATTATCAAAAAGAAAATGACTCTAGCAAATGTTCCGATATCAAAGAATTATTTTTTTGTATATGAGCATTGATTGATATGACTGGATTGTTAACGTATTCATAAGATTCGAGATCTGGCCACGTCGACGTGGTTTAATGGTAATATATCTTAAAAGCTTATCTAATTAAATAATGTCTTATTTTCATTGTATTTTTTAGTTTACGATAAAGGGTAGATTTTCTTCACCTGTCCTATTTTACAAAAAAAAACTGATGATTTAAATTTTACAAGGACTTGTTCTTATAACTAATATAAACATTAAGGGTTACAAAAATGAATTTATCAGAATTTCATAAAAGTAAATGTAGGGGTGGGTAATGAATGTAAAAAAATACTTTTACCCAGTTTTTTTAAAAAGTTTCTAAAATAATTTCATTCTTTTGTGAATAATTCCTGAGAGTTTGATTAAAATCAGACAATCATCTGATTTTTGCAACAATTTACAAATCAATGTGTTTTTCGAATGCAAAATGGCGCTGAAATTTTCCGAACTAATTTATGGTGACCCGTTGACGCAAGAAAAGATTTTAACCAAAATTGAAAACGAAGTAAAAAAGATTTTAAAAGTTCTGCATAAGAACACCCATTGTTCTATACTTTTAATAACATAAGGATTGGCGATAAAACTGTGTTTTTATTAATTTGGAGGTATTTATTTGTCGTGCATGCTCATTTTTTAACGATTCTTTGGAAGTACCAACTTTTATACATATCGTCTGTAACGTGTGTTCATAGATGAGTAGAAACAGATTGAGAAAAAGATTATTATGTGTTTCTATACACATGTTTTGTAATTGTTGTTCGTAGATTAATATTAGGTTGGTGCAAAATAATGACGTAATAATGTCGTTTTTTGACGTTAAAAAATACGTCAAAAAACGACATTATTACGAAATTATTTTTGCACCAACCTAATACGAATAGACGAGGATAAGCAGATTAAGAAACATTCTATCCTCTGTGTTTCTCTGCAGCACATTCTTGCGTCGCAGAAATACATTCATATGTAGCATTCATTCAAAAGGTAGTGTTGGATTATCTGAGAAATGCTACGTTTAACAATGGCAATATATTCATATCGTGAACAGGCAGATATGGTTTTTATATATGGCCGCACGAATGCTAATGGACGAGAGGCTACACGGCTGTATCAGATTGTGCTTCCAGACCGGAGGCAGCCTAGCCATCCAACCTTTGCTGCTGTTTATTGTCGCGTTGCTGAGACAGGATCTGTGGCACCACAAATTATGCATCGAGGAAGATAGAAGCCTGACCACGAAGAACACATTCTACAGGCTGTCGGAGACGATTTAAATATCAGCTCATGTCAAGTGGAACTAGCATGTCGTGCATCTCATAGTACCGTATGGAGGGTACTTCAAGAGCATCTCCTGTATCCATATAATCTGCAACGTATCCAAGGTATTTCACTCTCTCATCACTCTCACACGGGAGACCCTTTTACCGGCGGTTTATTACACGAACTGACGATCCGTTGTTTGTCTCTTCATTCTTGTTTGCGGTGAGGCAATATTTGAAATAAATGGAATAACAAATTTATACAGGCAACATTGCGGATCGGTGTCCTCATGGTACAATACAAACTAGAGACCAGAATCATTTTATGATTAAAGAGTGAGCTGGAATTGTAGGTGACTGTCTGGTAGGTCCATATGTTCTCCCAGCACGTATTACAGGTGCTGTCTACAGGGACTTTATTTCTAACACTGTTCCTGACCTGCTAATACAAAGACGCGTGTGGTTTGTGCATGGTGGAGCTCCAGCACATTTTAATCACATTGTTCGCGATGCATTGGCTGACATCTACCATGAAAGATGGATAGGTAGGGGAGGGAGACGTTTCCCCGACCCCAGACGATTTCACCAGACGATTTATCCTGACGATCCGCGTAGCTGAAACCTAGGTAGGTTTGCCTGGCTCTTTAGGTTCATAGTTAGATTTGCTCTACTTAGTGTATTGTAATTATATTATATATATATATATATATATATATATATATATATATATATATATATATATATATTAGGTTGGTGCAAAAATAATGTCGTTTTCTCACATAGTAACATATGTGAGAAAGCGACATTATTTTTGCACCAACCTAATATATATATATATATATATATATATATATAGAGAGAGAGAGAGAGAGAAAGAAGTTGAAAAGTCAATTGGTGTCTTTAAGAATATTTATTTACATAACTTTACTTGTTTCACAGTTCTATGATGTTCAAAAGTTAAACTGAGATTGAAAGATGTGTGGCTATGCAGTGATATGCCTCGCGTCTAACTGTAGTTCGAGAATTCTTTCCGTTTCTTGCAAAAACTGGCTGAAATTGCTGTTTAAAATGCAATCTGATTCGTTGATTATGATCACATGTTCAGGTATAATAATTTTTCCACCCCAAAATTGATGATTATAGCATTTTGTTGCCACAGTTTGGGAGTTACATGGTTCACTGGACGTAGTAAAGGACACCAAAGTGTTGACTAAACTACTTAACACTTCGTTGTAATTAGACAAAATAAAATCTCGAACCTAATACTCTCCTTGCCTGCCTGCCTGCCTACCTGCCTGCCTGCCTGCCTGCTGCTGACCATGTTTCATTTCCTTCACCGCACTTTCTCTTCTCTTTCTGCTGCTGCCACTACTACTGGTAAAGTCTTACCATCGTTCCAAGTCTTCAGTCTAGACTGGCTGGTACAGACAAAATGAATGGAAACATGGCGAGTAACAACTAAGCACTACTAAATAAGAATTTATGTCTGATTGGGTTCTTCAGCTTTGGTTGTCAATCAGTTTAGGAGAAAGAAAATTCTCAAATCCCAAACCCGGGTAGGTCTAACTCGTTAGCATGAAAACACTAGAAAACCAACCTTTCCCCAGAATACGGGGAATGGGCGTGGAGTCAATCACCCCACCCAATGAAACATTTCTATTACAGAAATTTCGCCAAGAGGCCTTAAGTTATTAAAAAAAAAACTAGATAAGAAGAAGACAAGATATCATTAGACATCTACAGCGTAACGAGGACAATCTCCTCCACCACCACCACACGGAGATTACAAAAAAGGTTTCAGTTCCGTTTGCACTTCCCTGAAGGTTAACTGAATCGATAGACATTTGAAGAAGGTCGGAGAGTACAACGGCTGAAACGTTGCGGTAATAACAACGAAGATGAGGACATTAGTAAATTAATGTAAGTAATACTTTGTGAAAATTACCATTGCGGACGAAACGCGTTCCATGGGATTTGTTTCTATTTTGCTATTTAGTTCTTCAGCCTCTAAAATAAAAATAAATAGATAGATATTACCACTTTTATCCCAGATATTCATATTGGTTATAATTCAATGTCAATCGTGACATGTATTTGCGTTTGATTTAACAATAAGGACAAACAGTCATGTGAGAAACAGTGCCATTGGATATAAAGGGATTACAAACAGATCAGATTAAAAGCCAAAGCTAGCTTATCTTCACAAAAGCCAGTATTGCTGCCAATAGGCTTTTTAAATGAAGCTAGAAAACAGTTAAGGCAATCTTTTCCGTGTCGTTTTCTTTCTTTCTGTCTTTCTTTCTTCTTCTTCTTCTTCTTCTTCTTCTTCTTCTTCTTCTTCTTCTTCTTCTTCATACCATGCCCATTCAGGACGTGGGTAATCATGGCTCTCCACAATTTCCTGTCCTATGTAGCTCTTAATAAATTTTATCTTTTTGTTATCTCTCATAAACCTTGTTCCGCCATGCATTTATTCAAGCTCGCCAGATAGGTTATGCGTTGTTTCCCTCTATATCTACTGCTCTAGTCTTGTCCTGAGAGTTTAAAATTTCTCAAACCCACTTTCTTCATGATGTAACCTAAAAATTTCAACTGTCTCTTCTTGAAGTACAATTGTCCTTTTTGGCGTTCCTTAATTTTAATGTCTTTTTTGTTCCTTCTCTTTTGTTCTTTCTAATCCTTTTTCTTTTCTCTACACTTTTTCTCTCTTAGTTACACACTTCCCTTCCTCTCTTTTAACATCCATTTTTCTGCTAAACACGTTCTCAGATTTCGTCTTAATTTTTGTTTTGTCCTCATTTCTTTTTCAACCTCTTTCGCCTCTATGCTTCTTTCTCGCCTTTTTTACGCTACTCTCTACATCATTTCTTTTTTTTTCTCTCTCTCCTATTTCACGCTTCCCTCTGATTCAATCTCTTTCCTCCTCAATTTTCACGATTTTCTCTTTCTTTCTCTTCGCCTCTCGGTTTCTCATCACACTTCTTTTTCCCCTCTACCTATTTATTTTTCCTCTTTCTTTCTTTCTTTCTTTCTTTCTTTCTTTCGTTTCCTCACTCCCTTTCACGTTCCGCTCTTCTTCATTCTCTTCACATACCTCTCCCCTCTATCACTGTTTCTCTTTACCACTATGCTTGTATGTTTCTCTCTTTTTTACACTTCTCTCTGCCTTATTCCCTGTCTTTCTCTTCACTTCTCTCCTTTTTCATCCTTCATTTTACGTCCTTCTTTTTCCTCTTTCTATTTTTCTTCACTTCACTTTCTTTCTCTTTTTTCATGGTTTCCTCTTCATACTAATTCTTTCTCTTTTCACATCCTTCTTTTCCCTCTCTCTATTTATCTTCATCTCTCTTTCTTAATCATTCTCTTTTATACTTTTCTTCCTCTCTCTTCTTTCACTTCAATTCTCGCTTTCTCTCCACATCCACTTTTTCACAGACCTTCTCTCTACCTCTTTCTTTTTCACGGTTCGCTCATTTTCATTCATTCTCATTACTTCTCTCTTTCTCTTCATATTCCTGTTTTTTTTTTTTTTCTATTTCTCTTCACTTATCTATCTATCTATCTATCTTATGTAAGAGACTATGTATGTTTAATTATCTATTTGTTCATTTGTTTCTTTTCATATCCTACTCACTTCATCATGTCATCATTTGAAAAGACTCCTTGAAAACGCCTTCGGCGCGCCCTAAACCGTCTTCGCTTCGGCAAATGCGAATAGGCGGGGCGGTGTTAAATTACATGCAACGCCATTGATTAGAACGGAAATACTTCCCATTCTAGTCTATGCCATTCTCCATCGTTCGCTCCACGTCACTTACTTGATTTTCATTGCTGCTTTGTCTCCCATTTTCTATTTCATTCAACTTTATTTCTCCATTTCTCTATTTTATCTGTTTTTGCCATACACACATTTTTGCGTTTAGAACTTTTGTTTATGAACAATTTTTTTCCTGCAATATTTAATTTTCTTTATACCTTCTCTTTTCTTATCTTAATTTCCAACCATTTGCAGATTGTCTTTCCATTATAACTACTTTTTTGTTAGAGTCTGTTTCCGTACGTTCATCTCCGCCATAAGAACTTATATCATCATTGTCATTCCAATAGTTCCGCTACAACTAAGAAGAATAGAACAAAAACTGACTTTATTACTGCTGCTGCTGCTGTTGTTATTGACAACGCGTCAGATTATGACGATGATCGCGTTGGTTGACGGCTGTGGAGGAGAAAATGTCGTATGTCTTCTTTCTTTCTTTATGTTGCCTTTCTCCCTTCTTTTGTTTCACGTTTATACTGTTTCTGAATTTTCTATCTTCTCTTCCGTGATCATTACAATATTTTTTATCTTTCTTCTTTGTGTTTCTTTATTCTTTTATTTCTTCTTCTTCTGAGACGCCCCTGACTTTTTTTTCACCGTGTAAATTTACATCTACCTGCATGTGGATGTACTAAATATAACGATTAAATAATAAGAATTAATTTCTGATTATAAATAAAATCCAGTAACTCATTAGAAATTATTTTATTTGTTTCATATACGAAATTACATATATCTTTCTCTACATCTGTATCTCACTATATATATATTGGCAGCAACATATTTCGTTGAATATGGCAGACAAGGAAAATATTAAAAGTATTTTTTATTTAGTTTTTCCAGCGTTCTTACATTTATCCGTTTGGTAGGAGTAAGGTAGTGTAAAAATTTCCGTATTGCCTATTGTCACAGTCGCTTTTCATCACTTCTGTTCGGGTGAGGGTAGCTGTTGTTAATTTTCTTAATGTTTGACAGTTTAAGATGTTTTGTTTTGTGTGTATGTTGTTTTGAATACTATTTATTCCGATCTTCGCGTTTTGAGCGCGGCTGGAATTCGAGTGAGCGTCTATCTATTTTTTTAAAACTTTCAACACACCATTCCCACTGTTGAATAAGATGAGATTGATAGTGGGAGTGAGATGCTTTATATACAGGGCCTCTCTCACAGCGAGATGTTTATAGAAATTTAGGGTTTTCAACCAGAATTTTTCTTAAGGGTTCTTGTAAACTGTATGTAGTTAGATGTTTTTATGGCACTTTGATCAGATAAGTGACACACAGACGTAAATATATATATATATATATATATATATATATATATATATATATATATATATATATATATAATTAGTATATATATGATTCTTATCATTATAGTACTGTTCATTCCTTCTCTTTGCAATTCAAATGGTCATTCTCTTTGTCGTACTTGAGGAGTCTTTAAAGTTTGGGTTTCTACATTGTAAGAAATGAAGTGGGCGTTATAAGATGTAAGCCATCTGGTTCTTTAATGTTATGGTCCAGTTCCTTGTACCACGGTGATAGTCCAAGGTAGAACCAATAAAGAAGAACTCGAACACGGATATGGAATATCACAGATATATTACAACCAGGAATATATACAGAGAAGTAGAAAGTGTTAGTACGAACAATCAGGTTTAGTAGTAATTGTCTGAACGCGACTCTGTTTCGGACTGCCTCTGACTCGACTGACTGACTCGCTCACTCTGACTGACTGAGTCCTGACGGACCTCACTCCAGATTTCAGACTGAACAGTATTTAGTCACCATCTCACGAGGGCATCATGTGGCACAAGGCCGGTTTAACATGGGATCTCTGAGCCCGTGGGCTCAGCCAAAAATATGCCCTTTGAACCCTTATAAACGGGTTCAGGGTCGGTTTTATTGATTGCATTGAATCCACATTCAACAAAATCAGAAGTTGGAAAGCATAGAATTATTTTAGCCGTTTCAGACCACATGTTCGGATAAAGCTGTATTTGACAGCAGAAGGGCAGAGTCTCGTTCGGGGAGGTTGACCAATCCGATCCCGTTTATACAGGTTCTACGAACATTTTTTGTATCTATAAAAAGAACGTTAAACATAAAAATGTCTTTAATATATATATATATATATATATATATATATATATATATATATGAGGAAGTGATGAAAATATTATAATAAATTACCAGTTTGATTAGAAATTCTTCTGGTCTTTTCTTGAATCCAAATCTTATTTTGTTGTTGATTTTATACTATTTCATACAATATTCTTATTGCTTTCCGTATTGTTGCTGCTGATATCATTATTAATTATTTCCTTTATCTTATTTTTAATATTAAACTTTGGACGTTTATGTCTTTCCGTGAATCGTATTTTCCTTTGTCTGTTAGAGTTGTGTAGACCGCACAGAGAACTGTGAACACTTCCATTTCCCCTTATTCTTAATAGCAGCAGCAGCAGCAGCAACGTTACATATTTTCCTTTTATAATTTACTCTTTGTTTTGTTTGTTTTCTTTTTATTTAATTTTCTTCTTCCCCATTTCATTTTCCTGCTGTTATCAAATTCCCAGTTTGTGGCTATCGGCTCCCACTGTTTCTCATCATTCCCGCCTTTGCCTCTTTTCATTCTTCATTTTCTTTTTGAAATTGTTCCTCGTTATTTTTTAATCACTTCATCTCCAAGCAAGGCGATAATGCCACTAAGATGCAGTGGGTTTTCTCTGCGCGAAATAAAACGAGGAAACATGAGGTGAAAGAACAATAAAATAACAGGTTTCAGGAAGACCGAAGATGGCGATTGATTTTGCATTTAAGTTTTTGAAGATCATAGGTGACAAGGAAACAAGAAACCAGAAGTGAGGTCGACAGGTGAAAGAGCGTTCCACAGGCAAGAAGTACGAAAAAATGAAGTGATTTTTTTCCAATCATAGTTTAGATGTGGCACAAGGCCGAAAGTATGGGGCACCCAGTGAGAATCGAACTGAAATTATTAGACTAGAACTTGTGGTTGCATCTAATTATTTCAACTGTAAAGCGATGAGATCTCTTTACCAATCTAGTACTAAGCTTATATCCAAGCGGGAAAGGTAAAAATGAGGAGAGCTCATTGGAATAAATGCCGTGAAAATATTTATAGAAAAGACAAAGAGAAGAAATGTTACGGCAGTGAAAAAGTCAGGTTAGTATCAATATTATTGAATTTTGTCACGGATCTCGAGATAGACAGTAGAAGCGTGTCGCAACAGATATTCAATGCACGGATGAATGGCATTTATGAACGTGCAAGTTGGATTTCAATGGAAAACGTGAGATCGAGACAGCGCAAAATATAGCACTACTGGAGGTTAGCATCAGCCATACTGATGGAAGGCAAAAATGGTTCTCTACGATGATTAAAAACAGTAGTTTAATTTTGGAGGCGTTAAAATTTACAAGCTATTTCTTGCAACATTTAACAACTGATTGAAGGTCATTTTTGAGATCAGTTGCTATTTTTACTTTGTACGGATTTGATAGGAGAACTGGCATTTCATTGACAGAACTTTTCTTAGTATATGGGCTGTTTCTAACAGGACGATCTTCTGGGCAACTTGTATGTTGATGTTACCTGGGACACTGCCAGTAAAATTGCACATTACGTTTCTCACGAGGCTCAGAGCTCCGATTACCATGAGTACAGACTCAGTCTTCATTCCCCACATCCTGTTAATTTCGATCTCCACGTCTTTGTATTTGGACAATTTCTCGATAATTTTCATGGAGGTGTTTGTCTCAGATGGTACTTCTATATCAATAAGCATACACTTACTGAATTTGTCTTTTATGATAATATCAGGTCTGCTGGCTTTTATTTCTCTGTTAGTTTGAATTGGCATCTCCCAAAGGAGAGTTACATCGTTATTTTGGTTAACTATGTCTGGCTGGTGCTCATACCATCTCTCGGTGGTTTCGATTTTGTGCTTCTTGCATATCTTTCAGTGCACATATGTCTCTACCTTGTTATGTCTCTGGATATATTCATTTTTTGCTAGTTCCGGACATACTTAGATGATATAGTCGACAGTTTCATCATATTTTCCGCAGATACTGCATTTCGGGTTAGTTTCATCCTTGATTACGTGACTGTGATTGGATCTGGTTTCGAGGCTTTGTGCCTGAGCTACAATAATTAGTCTTTCCAGCTCAGCTTTCAACCCGGTGCTCCTCAGCCATTAATGCGTTTTCTGTTGACCTACATCTACTCCTTTCGTTCTTTTTAGGTACATGCCATACAACGCCTTGTCTTTCTAGTTTTCTGTAATTTCATTTTGCCAAGTTATTTTGCTTTCTGTTTTACTCGTTTGGCGTAGATGTTATTCGCTTCGTTTTTTGTTGATAGGGTTTCAAGTACATTAAGCTTTTTCATGAAGAGTGCAGCTTCTTTGCTGATGGAGTTGATTTGGTGTTTTAATATTTATAGAAATGAGTCATTGGTTTTTGTGAGGTATTATTATTATTATTATTATTATTATTATTATTATTATTATTATTATTATTTCTTTTTTAAGCTTTTCTTCATCAGTGTCACCAAAATATTCTTCAAAATGTTCTTCGTAATCTTCTGTCTAATTTTCTTCTTTGGATTTGTCCTCTTGTTTCTTTTTCTTTCTGTCATTATCTGTTTCGCATCTTTTCCATTTATTTCCTTATTTCATTCACACACCTTCTCGGTCTTTTGAACAGGAGTAGAGGTTTATTCCCTGTTTCCTGTTTAGCATTGTGTTTCCAGTTTCCTCTAAAATCTTTTCGATTTCTTTCACTCCCAGTATCCCATTGCGTCGTAGTGGCGTCATTGCCTTGCTTCTAAAATCCTTTTTTTTTCCCTTTTCTTTAAGTATTTTTTAAATATTTTTTAGTCAGCTTCTTCCTCGTTCTTTAAAACTTTTCCCTTGGTCACATTTTATTCTCGACCCCCGCCCCCGCCCTCTTTCTTTTACCTTCATTAACATCCTTCCTTTTTTTAGTCTTTCTTTTTACGTTTTATTATATCTCTTCTTTTTTGTATTACTTGTCCCTCTCTTTCGACTCATTAACATTATCCGTTATTGATTTTATCATTCACACATTCTACTTTTTCCTCCTCTTCTTCTTCTTCTCCACCTCCTACTCCTCCTCCTCCTTTTTCTCATCTTCTTCTCCACCTCCTCCACCTCTTCCTTCTCCTCCTTTTTCTCCTTCTTTTTCTCCATCTTCTCTTATTTCTCAATCTCCTTCTTCTTTTTCTTGTCCTTCTTGTTCTCCTTCACCTTCTTCTTCTTTTTCTTCTTCTTCACTTTTCACTCTTTGATCCACTGACACTTTCTTTTACTAACATTTTTCATATTTTCGTATTTCTAGCTTTCTTTTGTCTTTACTTCTGCTTATCTTTTCCTTCTCCTCCTTTTCTTATTCTTCGTCTCCTTCTTTTCCGTTTTCTTCTTCTTCATTTTTCTCTTATTGATCCACTGACACTTTCTTTTACTCATAACTTTCATATCATTTCTTTTTTTTCTTTACTTCGGTTTATCTCTCCAACTTGTTTACTTCTTTCTTTCTACCTTTTTACTGATTCGCTGTTTCTTTCCATTCCTCACTTTTCTATGCTTCTGAGTTTTATATTCCTTTCTTCTTTCTTTTTTCTTCTTCTTCTTCTTTTTCTTCTTCTTCTTCTTCAATCATTGCAGAATCAAATACGCCAAACCAAGGCCCTCTTCCTAATTGCTGAACGCCAATCTTGGCCGAGCATTGCTAACAAGTGAATCTTGCTCATAGAAAGCGAAGGATTTCTCATTAGACACACGTGCCAATTGACGAAGGACAACAAAGCAACGCATGCGCAAATAGCAGGAAAAGAGTAATTGAGGGTTGGAACGGCCGCAATGGCAGAAATCGCCAAAAGGACATCTTCAGGATTAAGTGGTAGATGAATTTGAACACAAATTAATAAATTTATACACATAATCTCACACACACTCAATCTCAATCTCTGTACCTATATATATATATATATATATATATATATATATATATATATATATATATATATATATATATATATATATCCATTATGAAAAATGCCTTTGAGCAAGTAAAACCTGAGGTTTTTGGCAAAGCTCATCCTTCTTTGAACATTATGAACTGCCACTACAGAATCACAACCAACGATCTGTACCAAATAACAGAAATCATATCATTTGAGCACTAACAATTTGAGCGGCAACAACTACAATGGATAGTACATACTTGAAGAGAAAATACTGATATAACCAATTTATTGGTATTCCACATTACATCAAATAAAAGGTTAGGAAGGAAATATCCATCAGCACAGGAAAGGGCGGTAACAAGTCTGGACTTGAGAAACTGGTTTTACTAAAATGTTCTTTTAAATGAAAGATTTGATAAATTTGAAGCGAAAGTAGTACTGACTGCTCAGTCAATGACTGCCTAATGTTTCCTTATAGGGAAACGGCTAATATTGTCGGACACACACAAAGATATATATATATATATATATATATATATATATATATATATATATATGTGTGTGTGTGTGTGTGTGTGTGTGTGTGTGTGTGTGTGTGTGAGTCTAAACTCACATCTATCCAACCATATATATATATATATATATATATATATATATATATATATAATTTTGCTATATTTATATATCTCAATATAGATATAGATACTGTGGACAGGACAATTGCCTTGGCCTGAAGACCGCATTGAACCGCGAAACTGTTCCCCGTATTAATTCCTATGTCTATGCACAGACACCATATATATATATATATATATATATATATATATATATATATATACTAATCGGCATCACCCCATACAAGGCAGTAAAGCCACTAAGACGCAAGAAGTTATAGGCTGTGGAAAAATTAGCAACAGAAATATTAATAATGATCGGGAAGAGAAAAGAGTAATCAGGCGAACAATAGATAACGATTGACATTACATTTAAATTTTTTAAATATATATATTTATGTGTGTGTGTGTGTGCAGACATCTTTATTTAAATCCTTATTTAATCTACACCTGATCTTCAAAAGTTTAAAATGCAATGTCAATGGTTACCTTCTGTCTTCTTAATTCCTGTTTTTTATTGTTTTCTCTCATTAATAGTTTTTTTTCTCATATTCTCTCACACTCAGTAATCCCTTGCATCTAAGTGGCTTTATTGCCTTGCTTGGTGTGAAATGATTATATATATATATATATATATATATATATATATATATATATATATATATATATATATAGCAAGCGAGAAAGAGAAAGTTATAAGACTACTTCCAAGTGTATCGATCATGAGACATATTATTACTACTTTGGATTTGACAGCACGCAATACGAAAATTTCTAAATAAATTACAGAACTGTAAATCTTTAATTGTCATTAATTAAAGTGTAATTAATAGATGTGAATGAGAAAAATCACATTTTTTAAGTAACTCGTTTCAATCCGAATTGAACATCTTCAGACTAATTGTATTTAGATGTTCTGAAAATCATTTTATGAGAAAGGGAGATATATTTTATGACCATAGACGTGAATTTACCATTGAGCGTCCAGAAATTAGTAAACTTTCAATATATTTTCGCCTTAATGAATTAATATATCTCTTCAGTTTAAATAATACAACTTTTGAAAGGCAGATGTAATTCGTAAAACCTACTTATTACAACCTCATCTGTAAGTCACAAGAGTCATTGTGATTGAGTACAGATCTAAACTCTCATATGAAATATCATTCATGACGTTCAACTCGTTCAGAAATGTCTAAAATATCAGCCATATAGAAGCGTTTTCTCACACCCGATTATTAAAAATGGCTTCCGTCGAATGAATCTTTGAGGTCTTATAGAAGACAATCCCTCATCTAATCCTATAACTGGTGCTACATAATCACAAACAAAGATATTTACTAAATAACAAAAATACATCCCATGGTGACTTACAACAGCAGTAACAACTAAAATGGATGGTACTTGTAAATAGAAAAGAAAATAATGATATAATCAAATTTCCACACATTAAACAAAAGTTTATAAAATAAACTCCCAACACTATTAGAAAGACTCATAACAGATTTTTGCTGAAAAACAGTTTTAATGGAAAGATAAATTTCAAACAACATTAATGCTAATTATCTGGTCAGTGAATGCCAAATGTTCCCAATAAAGGTGGCCTTCCGTCTTAATTTCTAGAATTTTCATTACTTGCATTCATTCTAATGTCCTTATCTTTAATGTTATTATTAAATTTCAGCGGTTGAGTTGTCTGCCAGTCCGGGTCACCTTCAGATAATTTCGAACTGAAAATTTTCTTAAATCTTCGAAGGTAGAAGATTGTCCATGTCTAGAGATATTTCGTTTTGTCCTTGTACTACTCAAATATTGCTCGCACTATTGTTTTTTTTGTTTTTTTTCTTTTGTTTTTTCAATGATACTCATTCTTGTACAAGGTCCAAGAGCCACTCGATGTAGAGAGTTACAGAGTAAGAAGCACAGTTCATGAGGATATATGAGAAAGATAACGGTCGACCCTAGACTTGAACAGGTTAAGTGTGAGTCTGTATTCGGAATTCAATCTCTAGGCAGAGTATCTGTCATGGGATTGAACTCACGATTACTATGTCACGGAAATTACGAACCAGCACTTCAATCCGCTATTGTCCCATTGGATCATTCTGAAACTAGATTTTGTAGGCTTAGACTTAATGTTACGCTTGAATTACCTCGCCTCCGTTTCTCTTTTCTTCCTGTTGGTACTACTGAAGACTTGATTTCGTTTCACTTCCGATATTTTTTTTAAAGTAAATTATGTTACCGTTGTTGGTTGATGAGTACAAAGCCCTATGAAAGAACGTTATCTGGTAGGTTGAGCGGGTTGGAATGTGATTTGAAGTAATGTTTCCTTTCATTGGATGATTAGCACTGCTGGCGAGTCAATTTTTGCAACACAAAATATTTGACGTACAGCTAATGTCTGTCCAAAATTAAGATAAAAATTCAAGTTTCCTTGTTATTCCTGTAAAAGTTTTCCAGAGTAAGCTATCTTCACGACTCTAATTCTTTTTCGTGTTAAATCTTACTCTTGAAACATGACTAACGCAGCTACTATAACTTGTTACCTATTATTTTCTACAGATTTTTGGAGAGAGTAATCATCTCTTGTATTATTGTCTTTTTGACATTTCAGCTTAATAAATTAAATTAAACAGTTTACTTTCATAAATCGAAACCATTCGGTCATATCAAAATTCAGTCAAACCACATACATGGAATTTTTTTTTTTTAAATATATCCAAAAGAGTTGCATTATGAATAGAAACTTTTTTTAACTCATGTTCTTTCCGCTTCTCTCAAAAAAAACATGGCGCTAAGTATTTTTTTAGGTGTGGGAGTAAAAGTCGTTTAGTGATAGAGAAAAACAGAGAGATTAATGAAGTAAAGTAATTTCTTACCTTTTATTCGATTGTTACACTAGCATTACAAGCTTCATTGGCGACAAAAACATTTCCACCTGGGTTGACAAGTGAGATTCAAACAATTAATGACGACAAACAGCAGCGAAACTGCAGAAAGTTGCCAGTGTATAAACAGTGTATCCAAATAAATATATAAACAGTTTATAAACAGTGTATCCAAATAAATATATAAACAGTTTATAAACAGTGTATCCAAATAAATATATAAACAGTTTATAAACAGTGTATGCAAATCTCGTTTTGATCCAAACGTCCAGAAGAAAACATTCATTAGAAAGCAAGGAAAAGAGTGCTGAACTGCAGCTATCTAATATTAATCCTCATATGGAAATGAATGATGGACAATTTCCTCAGAGATGAAGATAAAACTTGAGGCAATGGTGATATGGTTCTACAGTAACATACAGAGAATAACATGAACTGAACATGTGAGCAACAAGGAAGTCTTCAAAAAAAAATAGAAACAAAAAGGACACTTCTACTTAGAATCAGAAACAGACACATTTCTGAAGCACATAATGAAGAAAGAAGTCTTGAAGAATTTAATACTCACAAGACATATTGAAGGCAATGGTGGTAGAAGGAAACATCGAGTAACTTACCAAACGTGCCTGTGTACATGAAACAGTGGCGGAGAGATAAGGAAGGGGAAAAATTACTTAGATCTACAATTTGAAAATGTGTGTAACAACTAACCTAATTAGATGCAGTTTTAATGCACATTTCTGCATTAACCATTGTGACATAAGACATGCCGGTGATGAGACGTTTCCTGTTAAGTTATTTGACGATAGAAAAGGGAGAAGAAATATTGATTCATAGCTTTCAAAATTATATCAAATTATGAGTTCCATTGTCAATCTCGCTTTCTGTTCGAACTTGCAGTCTTGTATATCTAGATTTATAAGATGCAGGAGTTGACTGAGAATGAAATCAGCAGAGAGGACACTAGAATTCATGCAAATAGAAGCTTAACTTAGTGTTAAGACAAAAGTAAATAGTTATCTGCATAGATTCCAACTCGGAAATTGATAACATCAGGAAGATCATCGATGAAAATAACGAACAGAGTGCGTCCAAGAATAGTGCCCCGGACGACATCCTTATTAAGGCAAAATGGTGTAGAGAAGTGGCCGTTCAAGATGACTTTCATTTCACAGTTTGATAAGAAATATTGAATCAAATCAAAGAAACAGTCTAAACCTTCAACTTGTGAAGAGTACAAGCATTTCTAACCATGCCAAACGCTTTCGAAATATCTAAACCAATGCCATTCTTATCTAAAGCTTGACAGGCTCTTCCTGCCATAATTGACAAAACATTTGCAGCAAACCGAGAAAAGCATATGGTTTGTCTGAAAGCATCTGAAAAAGATCCTTCCAGGTTTAATGCTTAAACAATTCGGGGTTTATTAGAGTTTCTAGTACTTTACAAAAGAGAGGCATAGTACTAAAACACACACACACACATACATATATATATATATATATATATATATATATATATATATATATATATATATATATATATATATATATATATATATAATAAAAGTATAGTCTTAAGGTATGCAATAATTATTGGTGCTCGATATCAGGGATAGAACGTATGTAAATATAAAAGTGGACATTGAGTTCAATACTAAGCAGCAAGAGGTCTCTTTCATGTTTGAACGCAATATTCTAGCCATGTTTGTTGTGTTTTGACTCGTCTATTTATATAATGATCAATGATGTATTGTGGGTAGCGATGTATATTGTATTATGCTAACGGTTATTGGGTAAATGGTAATGGATAATTTTGAAATTATTCAAGCAGCTATTGCGTAGGAATAATTGTGATTTCGAATATGCTTATTTATAGTTATTGGCTATCTTATTTTTTAGTTTAAAGTATTGGCTTTGTCTAAAGTATGTTACACTGAGGTCACCACCGAGAGGCGACATTCTGTTTCATGCTCAAATCTTCAAGTTATGTCTCTTGTTTGTTGGCTCGACTATTTACATATTCTACTCAATAGGACTTTATGGACAGCATGGTTAGATCATTTCAAATTATTGTATTATACTAAAGGTTATTAGATAGGCGGTAATGATTATATTTCAAATTATTCTAAAGATTATTGAGTATAAATAATTATGAATCCTAGTACAGGAACTTGTATCTATTGCATAGTGTTGTTATATACGCTCTATCCCAGATATTGAGCACTTTTATCCATAAATATAACATATCGTAAAACTATATTGTATAATTCCTCGTTATATTCCCCCCCATATTTTGGTGAACCTAAATAAACAACTTAGAGATACATGTTTTACTTACAAAGTTGTCCTACTTGAGGTATATATATATATATATATCGTTAAGTATGATGTTTAAAATAAAGGGTGCATCCCAAATATACATTAACAATATCCGAACAAAGAATTATAAAGAAAAGATACAGAATAAATATTAACGGCTTTTTAAAAAGTCAATCATTTTCTTTCTTTAATCACGAGAAATGCCAGCTTCGGGGAAAAAAAGCACAAGAATTGTTTTTTATTTATTAATCTGATATATTTTTATTACAGTAAACATTTTTTTGTTTTGTTTTTTTTTTACTACAAAACCTACCCAAGTGCCGACAGCGACCCTCACCCTGTTATATGTAAAAAAAGATTGAAACTACGGAAACGGAAGCCTAACTCAGCAGCCAAATTGCAATACAACAAACTCCTGAGCGACCGGAACTAGAATTAAATATATATGATCAGTGGAAAAAGAAGATACAAGGCACAAAATGGAAATGGATGCTCGAAATTAGACACACTAAGAGAAGAACTGAAAACGATATTATGCTAAAGGAGAATGTACGAAGAATAAAAAAACGAATGGATCACTGATGAGATTCTCGACATTATGATAAGGAGACAGAAAACAATGCAAAGATACAAAACGGAATACAGAGAACTACACGAGGAAATAAGGACTAAATGCAGACAAGGCTAAAGAAGAATTGCTAAACAAAAAAATGTGCAGAAATAGATTGACTACCACTGACAAAGGCGATATGCATAAACAAATAAAGCAACTAACAGGACAGAAGACATTCCCGTCAACAGGCTGCATAAAATACCAGGATGGAACGCCCATATTAGAGAAGGAAAAAATTCTTCAGCGCTGGAACGAATATATTAGAGAACTCTTCCGCAACGAAAGAGAATCCTGCAATGCCAACAGGCCTGAAATTCTAAAAACCGAAGTAGAAGCTGCATTGGCCAAATTGAACAGAAATAAGGCAGCATGGCCAGACGGAATTGTAACAGAGATGCTGACAGCCTTAGATTATTTTGGCATAGATAAGATTACCGAAATAATAAATGAAATCTACAACAGTGGGGATAAACCGGAAGATCTAAGCAGATTTATTTTCATAGCACTGCCTAAGAAACCAGGCGCAAACGAATTTGAACTCCACAGAACAATCAGCCTAATGAGCCACATAACAAAACTCATCATCCGAATTCTGCTAAATAGAGCGCACAGCAGAATCAGGACAGAGATAGGACAAGAACAGTGTGGGTTCGTCAAAAACACCTGAACAAGGAACGCAATATTCATGCTCAAAATGTTATCAGAGAAAGCAATAGAAATGCAGAAGAATGCGCATCTGTGTTTTATAGATTGCGCAAAGACATTCAACAAAGTACGACGCAATACTCACAGGGCGGATAGAGGGGAAAAGGAAAAGTGATATGCTTTACGGGCTTAAGCAAGTGGATGGCAGAAAAGGGTCTGGGAGAAATGACAAAGAGACAAAACTTATTGTGAGCTACAAGGGACAAGAAGAAGTGGAGACGACACATAAAAGAAAGAAACAGTATTTTTAGTAGATACACATGTTTAAGTAGACGTTTCGTTTATTTCAAACGCTATTTATTTTTTTCTACCGTCTTGAACATTTGAGAACTCTCATTAAAGAAATATGGCCCATCCACAGCTTTAAGAGAATATTTTTCCTCTACCGACAAGAAAACACAAGATATATTACAGTAATATGTCTCAAGTTTTCTTGACGGTAGAGGAAATAAAATACTGTTTAAAATAAATGAAATGTTTTCTCAAATATGGGAACCCACTAAAAATCACGTTTAAAGTAATATATATATATATATATATATATATATATATATATATATATATATATATATATATATATATATTGTTGTAATGGAATGCCCCACACTAACTATCGGCTATGTGAACTGACGATATCAGTAGTTATATATAGTGTACGCAGGATATATCTGGGACTTGCTACGGGAATTACTTCCCTGCCACCCGATTCCCTGTCTTTCAGTAGTATATTCTCTTTTACTATAAAACTCTCTTCTTTCATCCACTCGAGTACCCCTCTGTCTGTTTGTAACCGCTTTAAGGATACAACATACATATCTATCTATCAATATATATATATATATATATATATATATATATATATACACACAAATAGATATATACCGATATTACATCCATATCTAATATATATATATATATATATATATATATATATATATATAGAAAGGCTCAAAAATTAATATTCCACGGTTATAATTTATTACATTGTAATCGTAATCACGATCCAATTCATCAGACCTACAAATTCAAAAGTCTTAATTTGATTGTGATTACGATTAAAATGTAACCGTGGAATATTAGTGTTTGAGCCTTTTATATTATATTCTTGCTCTGTACTGTACATTGAGCTCTACTTAGATTTTATCCTCTTGGAAATATATATATATATATATATATATATATATATATAGAGAGAGAGAGAGAGAGAGATAGATAGATAGATAGATAGATAGATAGATAGATAGATATTGACCACTAATATTATCAATATATATATATATATATATATATATATATATATATATACATACTCGGTAACCAATTCATATCTATCTGTATTAGTTTAGACGTCTGAGATTCTGAATGATTATTTCCATCTTTGTATCATTTTAGAGTCGCCATTATATTCTGTCTTCACATCTGTTTTAAGCAGAAAGCACTCTGTGCGATTTACTTCGCGGTTTACTTTCTAAAATCTACCTGCAGGCCCCAAGCCGAGTATTTCCAATTACTTGCTATACCCGCCCGCATTCCGTCACCTTCCTTCATGCCATCGTAATTGAAATGATTGAGGTAAGCGTACCATTTATCTCACGACAAAAGTTTCTGAAAATTGCATTCTGATGGATTTCTATTTTATCCACACAGACAATGCCCCGGTATCCGTAATTTCTCAGCGTAAAGATAATCTATTTACCTTGAATTCTGAAATCCAACCGATCTGCACTCCTCACATTTCCACGCCGATCGACAGTGATATAAAACAATTTTCTTGGCTCCATCGATTAATACAAATATATGTCTGTCATGAACCTAACATGTCAGCCAGATACTTTTTCCAAGAGAAAAAGAAACATGTTATACTGTGATCTTTTTAAGAAAATTCCATTTTCATTTCATGCCATTATATATATATATATATATATATATATATATATATATATATATATATATATTGGTAACATAATGTTGAGATAAAGTGTTTCAAGTTTAAAGTGGACAAAAACTTTTTTTCTTAGAATACGCATTTGGCAGCACAAATTCTAAACGAAATATTTTACACTTATAAGATTTCACAACGTGATTTCTTTTCCGTTTATATGTTCAAATCAAAAGATATCATTTGCGATATTATTTATGTGTTCAAATCATAAAATATCATTTTCCCAGTGATTATCTCGAATGATTCTGAACGAAAATGTTGTATCTAATTATGCAAAATACAAAAATCAAAGTCATATAGTTTCCATTTTAAGAAAAACCTGAATATGACCTCTCACCAACTCTTTTGTCGGATCTTCTTGTCAAAGTTGACTATCATTTATAGTCAATAAATTATTTATTGAAACTGATTTAATTCCTAAAACAAACAAATATTCAAATATTACTCGAGCTAATAGAATGGCGGGCAATATTTGACCAAACACGAGGAATTAATTTTGTTTTTGTATCGTTAATTTATTTTGGGGTGGGTTCTTGGCTCAGATAACAATTCAGATTTGTAAAACGAATTCCAGTAAAATTGTGTGATTAACAACGATCCAATCAGAAATGCTTCCATGATGAAATGTTTAACCAATAAAAATTATTCCCATGAAAATTTGTCCTTATTTCCTAGCAATGTTTCGATTTATATCAAGGTTGCATCCAAAGAGCTTGATGTCTTCTTAACGGAAGAGATTAATTGATTGATTTGTTTTCTACGGCTTATCGACCCTTTTCAGATTATTTAAAGGCAGAAAATATTTTTTTAGATTGTAAGTTTTTTTTGTGTTTGGGAGGATAATTAACCCATAGCCATGAGAAAAGGTGAATTCGTACCTTTCCCACATTTTTGCGCGTGTAAGTGAATATAATGAACCTAACTGGAATTGGAACTCAGTTCACCCCTTAAAAATTCTGGACCATTATTATTACACAGTACACATATTCAAGCTTACAGTACCTGATATTCCCAGGTGGTCACCCATCTAGGTATTGACCAGGAACGACATTGCTTAACTTCGGTGATCGTACGAGAACAGGTGTTTCGACGTGATGTGACCGTAAGCCCTTAGTAGAAGAGATTCAAAATATAATGACAAATCTGTTTAAATGATTTTCAGAAAAAAATGTTGATGCAACGCCTTGAATGGCTAAACATTATCGTTTATATCAGGAAAACACTTAAAATTATTAGAAATTATTATTCTATATATAACAAATTACATTATGAGCATATAACGGGTGGGTTTCCCAAGGGTCTATCCTGGGTTCTACGCTGTTTCTTCATCAATGATCTTCTTGATGATCTTCATCAATAATCTTCTTGATGTCATCAGTTCCCAAGTTGATGTTTATGCTGTTGACATTAGCATTTAATCCTGTCTCAATAGCAAATCCACCAAAGCTGAAAAATTAACGTGGCCGCTGCTCTTGAAAAGGACCTTTAATCTGTGGTTAACTAAGACAGAAAATAGCTCGTAAATTTGAATGCATCCAAAAGGAAACTGCTCTCATTTAACCACCATAGAGAATCTTTCCTGACCGACATCGGCATGGCTGATGCTAGACTCATGGAGAGCAACACACTGCGCCTTCTTGGCCGCACCTTTACAATTGACTTAGAACGACTACATCGAATCAATTACTGCATCTACTGCAACAAAAGTTGGATCACTGTGTCATGCCAGAAGACATTTTTTGTTAGATTCCATCTTGCACATTTACAAATCGTCTGTGCATTAAATACTGTTACCATATCTAGTTTGATGATCCTGCTACTCATCTCGAAGTTCTTGACAAAATACAAAGGAAGATTTGCAATGTAATCGATCCTGACCAGGCATCTCTTTCTCACCGACATGACGTGGATTCCCTCTGTCTTTTCTACAAATATTTTCATGAAAAACTACTGACGAGCTTTTTTCCCATTGTGCCCCTTCTACGTGAGTTTAAGTGTTCAACGAGCATCTAGACAACATACACAAATGTATCAAGAAATCAAAAGAAAATGGTTGAATCTGTCAGCACAAAAATAAAAACAATATTTCTACACGTAATGGTACTTGACGTAATTTTCAGTTGAAAAAATGAATTCAAGAGCGTTTTCTAAATTCTTCTAGTTGCTAAAAACATTTTGCTTGTTGTTAATAGTTACTTTGTTTTCAATAAATTCATTTCGTTTTTTACTTTACATTGGACGAAACGTGATGGCTAATAATACAGTCTTTTTATCTTTATACATATTGTCTTTTTCTACAGGTTAACTGAGAATTTTTTCATATATATATATATATATATATATATATATATATATATATGGAGTGGAACACAAAGACAGAAAGAACGATACAGAAAAAACGAAGATTTAAATTAGTCTGTCTAAAGTTTTACACATCTATTTTAAAACTTGCCGTATGAAATAAAGCCAAAGAACATTTTCATAAGTAATCAATAACTGATTACAAAAGAAGAAAATATTTAAACGAACTTAAATATAAAAATGATCTAAAAATGATGAAAAAAATAATTACTAAATCAAAGGCTATTTTGATTCTTTCGATAACTACGAATAGATAGATAGATAGATAGATAGATAGATAGATATTTTCTACATAGAACGTGTGAAAGCACGTGCGATACCTTGCCCTCGTCAGCCGCCAACCAGATGAGATAACACAGTTTAAGGCGGTACTGCCAACCCTACTGCAACCAGCAGCTTTTGCCAACGGACTGAGTATTGCTTTTGTAGACGTGTCCGTCTCTTGTAATTTCTTTTTACAACTGCAACTGAGATATTCAACGTGTTGACATAGTTTACCAATACACAACGCACTCATAACGATCGCAGAATGGAAGGTAAACGGAAGTGTTTTACGTCGGAAGTAGTATTGTGTTGAGAGCATGGTTTTGTTTATTTTGGATCTTGACTAGATCCAACTCGATGCCTGTTGAGCTGTGGTCTGGAGACGATGTGAAGCACGATTCAGGTTCCAGCCAATGATGTTCACCTTCAAAAGGAAGGAAAAGATTGACAGTCCAAGGAATTCAGGGCACCTGACCTCAATAGGTAGCACATGACATATCCACCCTTTTTCCATGCAGTCGGATCGCAGCGATTCGTAACGGTTTTTCTATTGATTGTGCGCTTCTCCACTGTTCTCCTTCCATGGAACCATTAATTCTACTCGGGGAGGGGGATACACTTCTTTGAATCAGACCACGCTACAATGTCAGGGCGTACGTCTCTCTGAATGATGTGTACTGGAAATTGCAGGTGTTATTTTGGTCTTCCGCACAGGGCGTTCACCTTCTTTGTGGAAACGGATCTTAGATCCTCTGCCCGTCACAGGCTGTTTGTTGGCTGCTTCACACTGTGATTTGTCCATGACCCCTTCTAGCACTTTGTTATAACGCTATGTGTACATCTGCAGTGATTGTGGGCACGTAGAGAGCACGTGACATAAAGTATTTCGATCACTTCGGCATAATGCGCATACATTAGTGTCAGTGTATATCCACAGCTTAAGATTGGTCGTATATGGTAGGAGATCATAGATAGATCGCAGGAGGAATGATAACATTATTACATCAATATCACTTTATGTATTCCAAGCAAATTGTTTGGACTAAGAAACAGCGGTAGCTGTTCGCTGCTCTTCCTCGAAATTCCCAATTTCTTCAGTATGTCTCCTTTACCCTTTGGACCGTGAAAAAACGGGTTGCTTGTGCTTCCCATGCCAATTCGATTGATTTAGGTCACCCCAATAATCTTCTTGGTTTGCTGGCTGGATTCTGCTTCTTGGGTGGCTTCTACTGCTGACCATTTGGTACCAGTTTTGATATCTATCTATCTTCGGACGATCTCATTGGCCGAGTCCTTCATCTTGTGAAGGCGTACCTTCCCGATCTTGAACTCCTCCACCAATGAGGAAATGGGAAATTGCAGGTTTCTGGCATTGGTATAGAGTACGATTGTGGAGAAGCAGTGGGTGCGGGGACTCCAGGCCGCTTGCGCAGGTACATGTTGATACACTGTTATGTCTGCTGAATGTGAGACAGTAATATCATACACCTGCAACGGCCGCAGAAGCCGGGACAGCAAACCATGTTGGTATCACCAAGCTTTCAGTTTGCCGGAGAGGTGGGTTCTGTCCATGGAGTCATTGTCAATTTCTGCACTTCTTTATCTTAGTGCCGATCAATCAGTGAATTTCATACAGCCGCCCGAAGCACTTCATTGGGTTTTCTTTGAATGTCAAGATCATGTCACTCCGAATGTAGAAGTGAATCTCTCTGACACTGCTTCTGAGTAATGGTAAAACCCAGGATTTTTTGTGGTTTAGCCTTCATTCTCGTCCACGTGAAGAATTTATGGTAGCACTGTAGCAGTTCATCGGCACCGACTTTAGACGGAACCAGGATGGTTATGTAAACCATGAACGCTCTGGAAGCAGGAAGGACTATTTATTCTTCAGCAATCACCCTCTTTACTGTGTCCGCTGCACCCCGTAATATGAGTTCCATGGACATAATAAAAAGAAGTGGTGAAATCACACACCCCATCATGATGTCGATCTCGAGAGCTTGCCACTTGTTGATGTAGTTATTAGGTTGGTGCAAAAATAATGACGCAATAATGTCGTTTTTTGACGTATTTTTAACGTCAAAAAACGACATTATTACGTCATTATTTTTGCACCAACCTAATACAAACAGTGAAATGCATAAAAGCTGCTCTGTAATACTTCATTATAATTTCCCCAACCTTACAAGGGAAATTGAAAAATTCGAAAGACATTCAAAATAACTCATGAGGAAGAGATCCATAAGCATTTGCAGGATCAAGCCAAATTACTTGAAGCTCAGTTTGATATTGTTTGACTGATAGGATTGAGTGAATGCTTCAGACAACCGTGGAAGCCAGGTATCCCAGCTTTCTGGACAGCAGTATTTATGTAATGGTTACCTAGCAAGAATTCCATCATACGACGGGAAAGAACTCACTACCAAATATTTTCCCCTCTACATTCAAGAGTGAGATAGGGCAAAAATTTACAAGGGCCTTTGCATTCTTAAGTATACAAATATCTTCCTCCAGGCACCATTCTTGTGGTACAATACCCTGTTTCCATGCCCGTTCGAGGATGATGGTGAGTTGTTTGAGGATGTTTAGACAATTCTTATATAACTTGTAGGATATTCCATTTATTCCAGATGCACTATCGGCACGGGATTTGCGAACGAATTCCCAAATTACACTCAGGTTTAGTAATCTCTCAATAAACATTGCCTCTGGTTCATGGAGCCTAGAAATGTCATTCAGAGGAGGGATTTGAACAACTTTCAAAGCATCAGAGTACCGTCCTCCTCAGGTGGTTTTCAAGTCCGTCCTACAGTACGTCGATTTTGCCTCTCTTAATCTCGGCGAATAGATTTTTAGCAAAAGCATAAGGGTTATTGTAAAATGATCTCCGGGAATGTCACTTTCTTTCGACGTTTTGTCTAGAGATCACTAAGACCCATTCTTTAATATCCTTAAGCAGGTCTTTCTGGCCTGTCCTCTCATGAATTGGAGCTTCTTTGTGTCGGCGCATCAAAACTCTCTACTCTACTCTTAATTTACCCTTTCTGAATCTGTCGTCTTTTTAGTCACTTCTCTTCTTTCCTTTCCCATCTTGCAGTTGCCACATCAAACCACTCAAGAGAAAACGCGAGCATGACGCTACAGGAACATCTGATCTACTGGCTAATGGGGCCCTTTATATGGTTGGTAAGGATTAATGTGAGTTCCAGATCGAGATTCGACCAAGTAACTCTCTGATTGCCTTTGGGTCTCTGGATTCTTGGCTTGCTTGGGATTTTTTCAGGGCGCCGACGCTCAGCAATGGCATCCTGAACACTGTAGTCCGAATTCATAATCCCATCATTCGACTTCCATTCCCCAATTCTCCTGTCGAATTTCCTGCCGCAATCACACGTTGATAGATATGTACAGAGTGAGATAGATAGATAGATAGATAGATAGATAGATAGATAGATAGATAGATAGATAGATAGATAGACATGAATATGAGGAGACCGAGATACATATACAAAAAAATTTTTAAATTCCGATTTCTTCTAAGATCTTCTTCGTTTCTAAATGGACAGACGAAGAGCCATGATATGTGTGCAAGTGCATTTGCCCAATCGTGGGCATACACGCCCGCCTGGCTTTTATCTGTGTTGGCTTACCATCTAGTAAACTGCAAAAGCATATGTGATAGACAAAACTATTTTAAGTCAGTTGTAACTGCAAGTATACGTTTAGTGAACGCTAAGGCTCCTCACTTCTTCGATTTGCCGCTTGCGGCTCTCAGCAAGGTCAGTAACAACACAAGACACTTCAGACTTGGCCAATCCACTCGAGAAGGAGTTTCTATTACAGGTTTTACTTTTCGAGTGCCCACGACTACTTCAGAATGTCAATTTTTTTCCATAGTCCTGTCGGCTCTTATCTTTGCAATTTATTTTTACAGATCTTCTCTTCACTTAAATTTATTCTTCTGAACTGTAGAGTATTTCCTTTTTTTTTTGTTTGTTTTTCAATCAGCTTTAATTTATCTGTTCATTTTTCTTATCATATTTCTGTTTCTTTCCCTCCCTCTCTTTCTATATATATATATATATATATATATATATATATTAGGTTGGTGAAAAAATAATGACGTAATAATGTCGTTTTTTGACGTATTTTTAACGTCAAAAAACGACATTATTACGTCATTATTTTTCCACCAACCTAATATATATCAGTCTGTTCATATCTATCTATCTGTCTGTTTATCTCTCTATTTCAGTCTGCTCATATCTATCTATCTATCTCTATGTTTATGTTTGTCTATCTATCTAATTATCATTACAGTCTGTTTCTATCTATCTTGATCTCGCATTATCTATCTCAGTCTGTTTCTGTCTCATTTTGTTCATATCTATCTATCTATATCACTCTCTTCATATCTATATCAATCTACCTTTATCAAGCTATCCGTGGCACGAATCGAGGAACACATTCTACGGGCTGTCAGAGACGATCCAAGTATTAGCATACGTCAAGTGGCCCTAGCAGATCGTACCGCATGAAGGGCACTTCAATATCAATACCTGTATCTATATCATTTACAAGATGCGCAGGGTCTTTCACCCTCTGATCACTCACCAAGGGAGAACCTATGGTTTACTGAACAAACTACCGATCTGTTGTTTGTCTCTTCAGTCTTGTTTACGGATAAGGCAACATTTGGAAGAGATGGAGTAACAAATTTATACAACCTACATCTGTGGACGGATCGGAATCCCCATGGTACAATAGAGGTTCGATACCAGCATCATTTTACGTTTAATATGTGGACTGAAATTGTAGTTAACTGCCTGGTAGGTCCATATGTCCTTCCAACAAGTCTTACAGGAGCTTTCTTCGGGGTTTTTATTTTGCACACACTTCCAGACCTGTTAGAGGATATACCTCTTCTCATACGAAGATGCCTGTGGTTCATGCATGATGGGGCTGCAGTACATTTTAGTCACATTGTTAGCGATGCACTGGCTGACATCTACCATGAAAGATGTATAGGTAGGTGAGGACCGGTTCCCTGGCCTACACATTACCCTGACCTCAGTCCTGTGGGGCTACCTAAAACAATTGGTTTATGCAGCAGACATTAATAATGCAGAGACGCTTCATCAACGTGTCATGGGGGTCAGTGAAACCATTCGACACCGTGTGGGAGTATTTGAAAGGGTCTACCAGTCAATGATCTGACGGAATGTATGTATCAGCAAGCGGAGGACATCTTGAACATTTGTTATGAGTTATGAGTTGCTGTGTTGAGATACGATGGCTTTTGCGACATATGTTTACATGGACATTTTACTTTGTTTTAGTGTCTGGAATCCGCCCCCAAAGTTTGTAAAAGTATTTTTGGATTGCATTTTGTATTGTACATTTAACAGCGTCTAACGTAATCTTTAAACTTAATAACGCAAAAACGAAGGATTTGCGGAAATATGCTTATATGGACTTTTTCCCTTGTTTTGGTGGGTGTGAGGAACCCGCTCTCAAAGTATTTTTGATACACCCTGTATATATAAGCGTGTTACTTTATTTTTGCAACAGCCTTTTTATCTCACAGAATTGCGACATTTCTTTATACAGAAAATAAAAAATGCATGAACAATGCAATTAATTGTCAAAACGTATGGTATGAATGAAAATATAAATGAATGTAAAAAAAAAAGAAAATGTGTGAAATGATTAAAGAGAGAAAGAAAAATGGACGAAATTATTAAAAGAATGAAAGACAGAAGACGGAGAAATGATGAACTAAAAATAATAGTTTACACTATTCGGACTGTTGTCCTCATCTTTGTTGCCATAGTCAGCCGCTGTACTCCCCGGCCTTCTTCAGGTGATCGGAATTTCGAACAGAACCCTTATTTTGTCCAGGTTGTCGACGGTGATCCAGGGGTAGGTTGTTCTATTAGGTTGGTGCAAAAATAATGTCGGCTTTTGACGTTAAAAATACGTCAAAAACCGACATTATTTTTGCACCAACCTAATAGTTCTACGCCTCTTTCCAGATACCTCAGTTATCTCCCTTTAACTCAACTCTCCAAGTTTTTGTCAGTACTGCAATAACCAGGTTTTAAACTTGATCGAGCCAACGCTTTACCCGCGTGGCCATGTGTCCTTTATGACATCAGTATATGAATTTTTGGGACTTATAAACTTAATGTTTCAATAACTGTTTTTACCAGAGTTCATACTGCAATTTTGTTGTTATTATTGCTTTTCTCTAGCACTCCGTATAAAAAATTCACACACTGATATCTTCAAGTGATTTGAACTAAAGAGTTGTAAGTTCAGTACCTGGCTACTGCAGTGATGAACAAAAACGGGAGATAACTGAGGCATGCGGAAGAGGCATGACACGTGGAACTAGAAAAATTGAACTCAGTGGAGGAAATAAGTTATTCAGTTCAGAATTCCAATCGCCTGAAGAAGGCCAGAACGTACAACAGCCGAAACGTCGTGAATATGGCAAGAAACACGAGGACAACAGTCCGAACAATGTGAACCTCATCTGAGAAATATAGACAGATAAAAAAATAATAGAATAAAGAATGAAAAGACAGAAAATAAAAGAAAAACCGAGAGAAAGAAAATAAACAATTAAAACAGGAAGGGAATAATGAATGGAAATGGAAATATTTAAATAATGAAGATTGCGCATATGATAAAAAAAAAAACACAATGAAATGTAAAGTCACTATTAATGGCCTGCAATTGCAACTTGCTAACGATTACACCACAACGAGGTGCTTTAGAAGGGGAGAGAAAAGGCAAAGGTTTTAGGAAAGAAGAAATAAAAATGAATGAAAAGAAAGAAAGAAAGAAAGAAAGAAAGAAGAGCAGAGCAATTATAAGGAGCTAAGAAAGAAACAATGAAGGCATGAAAAATAGGGAAAATATTAAGAAAGAAAGAAAACAAGTAGGAAATATTAAAAAAGAAAGAAAGAAAGAAGGACGAAAGAAGAGCAGAGCAATTATAAGGAGCTAAGAAAGAAACAATGAAGGAATGAAAAATAGGGAAAATATTAAGAAAGAAAGAAAACAAGTAGGAAATATTAAAAAAGAAAGAAAGAAAGAAGGACGAAAGAAGAGCAGAGCAATTATAAGGAGCTAAGAAAGAAACAATGAAGGAATGAAAATAAGGAAAATATTAAGAAAGAAAGAAAGAAAGAAAGAAAGAAGAGCAGAAGAGAAAATGGGTGAAAAAACAAAAAGAAGGAAAGAAATAATGAATGAATGAATGAATGGTTGAAATGATTAAAAGAAAGTAAGAAAGAATGAATGAAAGAAAGAAAGAAAGAAAGAAAGGGCAAAAGAAACATGGGAAATGAGTGAAAATGATAAAAAAACAAAAGAAAGAAAGAAAGAAAGAAAGAAAGAAAGAAAGAAATATGAAAAATGTCAAATGTGGATTGAATAGAGAAAGTAGAAAAATATGTGATTATGCCTTTCAGTGGCTTGTAAGAAAATCACTGGTAGGAGGAATGAAATTCAAAATCTGATTGGAAGAGAAGCCAAATTTATATTGATTGATGCCGTCGCTGAAAAGAAACAAAAGGCAGTTGTCCCTGGCAAATGTTCAGCACATAGGACATTGACCTTGAGCTCAAGAAGACATCACCAAAAGCCCTTCTGCTGCTAGGTTAGTGAAAGACGTTAAAATTCTAAATACCTAGAGAAAATTCATCCCGAGTAAAAAGGAATCCTTCTTACGCAAAATATGATTTTCTATGTAAAATAGCATGATAATTAGGAGCTGTCTGGGATAACATAGTTATCGTGCTGTTTTGCTACAATACATGGATATTTAGCTAAAAATAAAATTGTTAAATTTCCTTTTAACTCTCTCTCTCTCTCTCTCTCTCTCTCTCTCTCTCTCTCTCTCTCTCTCTCACTAGGGTCATAGCAATTATTATTGAAGCGAGCGTAATGGCTTTGGCTGTAATATTTATTGTCCGTTTTATTTCTTGTTTTGTTCTAAGTAGCTGTTTATTTCCTTATGACAATACTCTTAAAAGATTAGCACAACTTAATACAGAGTCACACAATGTAGAAGGTTGGAATTCAGATTTTTTTTTCTCGCTATTAAGAGGTGTGTTTGCTTTAAAAACGGAACTGTGACGCTCTATGCGGCCAAGTTGTAAATCACGCAAAATCCAAAGTTGGTTTCTCCTACAAAGGGGAACGCAGATTCGATCCCTACCAGAGAGCACTTTTTCTTTAATAAGATTTCTCGAGTGCGCAACCCGATAGACGTAATAAACACTTTTTAAAATAAAAATATGGCATTTATTTCAAATATGAGTATCCACTTTAATAACGTTTGAAATAATAATTTTCTTTACTTAAATTTTTTCTTTATCTTATCACTTGAAGCAATGGGTGTCTAGCCACACTGATGAGCTGTGATACAGCGAAACAGTCTGTATGTGGATTATATATATATATATATATATATATATATATATATATTAAGACATCTTATGTTTATACATTCTTTTTATAGATACAAATATTTAAGTAAATGCCCTGTTTATAATAAAGAGTATTAAAGAATATTTACCGGCTTGAATATCCGAGAATGCCACAGCATTTACTTAAATATTTATATCTATAAAAAGAATGTATAAACATAAAATCTCTTAAAATAATTATCGAACTTTGTCCATTTCAAATCCATATATATATATATATATATATATATATATATATATATATATATATATATATATATATATATATATATATATATATATATATATATATCACACTTACTACGGTTAAGTTTTATTTAATTTCTCTTGGTTCTTTGTTTCTCTATGCCTAAGTTCTTTGCTTTATACTTTTAGCCATTATCAGAAATGATTTTTCTGCTTTTAACTGAATGTATGGATTTTTGTTATGTAGAATAAAATGAATATTTTATTTTGCAAACACGTCACCACATTGTGGCTGTGTTCATAGTTGATACTATTGATTCTTGGATTTTTTTCTTTTTCATTAATAATGCTTCCATTATTTTTACATGTGGATGATGCTATTATATTTGTGTTGTCAAATAGTATGTTGCGGATGGAGTTTGGTAGGTGTCTGTGTGTATTTAAATGAGACCTAATTGGGCTGCGTTCAAACAGAGGAAACGTGGGTCTTCATGTTGGGCATGTTGCAGTATATCCAGTATAATTATTTATGAATTTGCTATGATTAGGACATATATATATATATATATATATATATATATAATGATTAGGACATATATATATATATATATATATATATATATATATATATATATATATATATATATATATATATATATATATATATATATATATATATATATATATATATATATAATGAGTAGTGGATAGTGGTTCGGATTGAGGAATCGGAGAGCCGAGTTCGAATTCCAGTCGAATCCATTACATTCACTTACGTGCTAATACCCTTGGGAAAGGTGTGAATCCTCTTCTCCATCCAGCTATGGGTAAATAGCGGGACAGTCTGGGTTGCCTTGGATGGCAACTGGTCTAGGAGAAGGACAACTCTGAATTCAAAACCTGCGGAGGATTGTTTGGGAACCTTGTGACACGTACACTATAATCAAATCATATGTGCTCGTGTCTGTCTGTCGGTTCCTAGGAATTGAGGTGCTTGACCGTCAAACGACGGGAGAGTCTACCATATATATATATATATATATGTGGGGGTGTGTGCTCTGATCCTAAAAATTATTAGTACGTTTCAATAAAATTTAGTTTTCTGGGTATAATTAAATTTTAATATGTTAAATAAAAAGAAAATCAATATTTTGATTAATTTATTTCAGTGCATCGCATCCAATAACAACAAAAATAAATGATTTAAACAAAACTCAAATAATCAAATAACAAAAATTCACTATTGACAAATATTTAACATATTTAATTAATATTCAATAGTGTATCCTCTTAAAGTGATATCTTTCTGTGATCATTTAATTTTGCACCAAGTTTTGAAACCTTTCTTCACTTATTTTCTTAGAGTTTGGCGTCTTCTTTAAGTGGTGCGTTTGCCATTATAAGATTGTGACTAGAAAAAAACAGCGCACAGGCTTACAAGAAAACGATGTCGAAGGAGAAGGCAGAAACAACATTAATCATAAAACGTACTTTAATTAATGAATATACTTTTAAAAGAATTTAGATGAAATATAACTTGAGCATGACCACAAAGGAACACTTTGACTAAACTGAACTGCACTGATTTAAACCAGGCTCTACAACACGTGCTTAAAATTCTTTAAAATCTGGCATAAATGTTGCTTTTGAAATCCATGGAATCTTTCGAGCAAAGACGTGGGCTTAATGAAAAAAAAATCCCCTACTTCGTCGACTCAATGCAAAATGCGTATAAAAATAACGGTTCTTTATCGAAATTGCCTAATTAAATTTCAAATGTCGCAAATTTTTATTTTTCGTTGAACAGTAGAGAAATGATTTAAAAATTCTCCTACGAATAATGGCCGATACTTTTAGAATATTCGAGACAATATTCAAGTATTAGATTTTATAGCAAAATTGTAGTTTGACTGAATTTGAAATCAAAGACCATCGAACATGCCTAATTTAGAATTCAGCAAAAGTTTGGGTTTTATTCGAACTCGAATACGCGCTGCGACTATAGCAATCTTCATATCCATTTAGTAAAATAAAGAGAAACAGACTGAGATAGATAGATAGATAGATAGATAGATAGATAGATAGATAGATAGATAGATAGATAAGGAACAGCTTTCGATAGATAGATAGATAGATAGATAGATAGATAGATAGATAGATATATAGATAGATATGAACATAATGAGATAGATAGATAGATAGATAGATAATGAACAGCTTTCGATAGATAGATAGATAGATAGATAATGAAAAGCTTTCGATAGATAGATAGATATGAACATAATGAGATAGATAGATAGATAGATAGATAGATAGATAGATAATGAACAGCTTTCGATAGATAGATAGATAGATAGATAGATAGATAGATAGATAGATAGATAGATAGATAGATAGATAAATAGATAGATAGATATGAACATAATGAGATAGATAGATAGATAGATATGAACATAATGAGATAGATAGATAGATAGATATGAACATAATGAGATAGATAGATAGATAGATAGATAGATAGATATGAACATAATGAGATAGATAGATAGATAGATAGATAGATAGATAGCTATGAACATAATGAGATAGATATATAGATAGATAGATAGATAGATAGATAGATAGATATGAACATAATGAGATAGATAGATAGATAGATAGATAGATAGATAATGAACAGCTTTCGATAGATAGATAGATAGATAGATAGATAGATAGATAGATAAATAGATAGATTGATAGATAATGAACAGCTTTCGATAGATAGATAGATAGATAGATAGATAGATAGATAGATAGATAGATAATGAAAAGCTTTCGATAGATAGATAGATAGATAGATAGATAGATAGATAGATAGATAGATATGAACATAATGAGATAGATAGATAGATAGATAATGAACAGCTTTCGATAGATAGATAGATAGATAGATAGATAGATAGATAGATAGATAGATAGATATGAACATAATGAGATAGATAGATAGATAGATATGAACATAATGAGATAGATAGATAGATAGATAGATAGATAGATAGATAGATAGCTATGAACATAATGAGATAGATAGATAGATAGATAGATAGATAGATAGATAGATAGATATGAACATAATGAGATAGATAGATAGATAGATAGATATGAACATAATGAGATAGATAGATAGATAGATAGATAATGAACAGCTTTCGATAGATAGATAGATAGATAGATAGATAGATAGATAGATAGATAGATAGATAGATAATGAACAGCTTTCGATAGATAGATAGATAGATAGATAGATAGATAGATAGATAGATAGATAGATAGATAATGAACAGCTTTCGATAGATAGATAGATAGATAGATAGATAGATAGATAGATAGATAGATAGATAGATAGATAGATAATTGTACCGGGAACAGCTGTCGTTCTTTTAATTATCTGTTCAAGTCAAGGTCTTTTTGAATTGGAAATTGAAATTAGTTTCCTTTCATACAAACATTTTCAATGTACTTCACCGTCTTTGAAGTTACAATCACAGTTTTATTCCCTTGACGGATTTCTGATATCATCAACTTCATTCTGAAGAAACAATATGTGTAGAGTTAATTTTATATCTATTTTATTTTCAAATATTGTCTTCTCTACTTTGAGTATTTTTTAACACGTTAAATCTTTCATAAAGAAATGTTTTTATATAAGGTTTGCTTTACTGAAATATTCTTGAAGGCCGCTTCAAATATAGATTTACTTTCACTACTCCAGTATATCTTTCGGGTGGCTCACGAATTTAGAATGGCGTAACGAATCAGAGTCAATCGGTTAGTATCAATTGGTACTTAATATCATGTCGTCTTCGGTCACAGCGAAAGTTCACAACGTTTTGGGATTGAATTCCAAAGACAATATAAAGATATTTTTGCATAGATTTATTCGACTACATATGTCATTTTGTTATACGCAACTTCCATCCTCCCTGAAATTGGCATCTTTCTGAGTGATAAACAGGTTAAAGTGGTTTTTACATGCTTCTAGAGATTTTCCTTTTTTCCATAGCATCCTTCTGTAGAACCATATTTCTGTTGCTTCTAGCCTCATCCTCATCTTTGATGTGATTGTCCAACATTTGCTGTCATGCAGGAGAATAGATATCACTTAACAGTTAAGCTGAAGGAAAAATACATGGACAGTGTGAAAAGAAGATACGAGGGACAAAATGGAAACTCGAAATGGGACACGCTAAGAGAAGCTTTAGTGACATCAATAAACGATGTCATCCCAAAGGAGAATGGACCAAGAAGGAAAAACGAATGAATCAAAGACGAGATTCTCGACATGATGCAAAGGCGAGAGAGGACAATGCCAAGACATGAAACGAAATACAGAAAACTACACAATGAAATAAGGAACAAATGCAGGCAGGCTAAAGAGGAAACGAAAAATGTTCAGAAATACAGAGAATGTGTGTCAAGGACAAAGGAAATAGGCATCTCGGAACGCTTCTATTAGAGAAAGAAAAAAATTCTTCAGTGCTGGAACGAATATATTGGAGAAGTCTTCCACAAGGAGACAGAACAACCCCACAATACACAGAATTAACGACTGGCCGGAAATATTAAAATTTGAAGCTGCATTGGCTAAAATGAACAGAAACAAAGCCAGACGCAATTGTAATAGAGATAATGGCTGCCTTAGACGATTTCGGCATAGGCATGATTGCAGAAATAATAAATGAAATATACAACAGTGGAGATACACTGGAAGGCCTAAGCAAATCTATTTTCATAGCACTACGTAAGAAACAAGGCGTAAACGAATGTGAAACCCACCGAACAATCAGCCAAATGAACCACATAACTACAATCATTATCCGACTTCTGCAACAGAATCAGACAAGAAAAGTGCCGGTTCATTAAAAACATTTCTTATCAGAAAGGGCAATACAGATGCAGAAGAACGTTACTCCTGTGTTTTATAGGCTACTCAAAGGTGTTCGACAATGTACACCACAAAGAAGCTCTGTTAAAACTGCTCAGCAACCTTGACATATTCGCGAAAGACATTAGAATAATCAAAACGGCTGCATAAAGAAAAATAAAAAAAAAAAAGTTCAGCGGTTATACAAAAATAGAAAGGAATGTAAGACAAGGATGTGTTTTCTTACAGGACTTAATTAACCTTTACAGCGAGGCGATTCTGAGAATAGTCCTACTAGGTTTCATTATTAGCGCCTACAGTCTTATCAACAGTATAAGATATGCAGATGACAGTGCTGATATCAGACACGTAAAAGAAACTACAAAACCTCCTACAGAAGGAGAGCAGGAAGAAGGGACTAAGCATAAACTACAAGAAGATAGAATGCATCGTCGTCAGCAAAAAGGTGAATCCAAAATGCAAATTACAGGTGGTAATACTAAAATGAATCAGGTACACAAATTTAAACATCTGGGAAATGTTTTAACAGACGACGGAAAATGCGACACTGAAATCCGAAGATTTATTGGGATTACCAAAGACGCATTCCAAACGCTAAGCAGAGACAGGAAAGTTTCGTTGGGAAAAAAAAAAAAAAAAAAAAAAAGAATGATAACAGTACTTGTCTGAATTCAACTTATCACTTAGAGAAAGAATCTCCCCTTCCAGTTCCACCAGCTACACAGCCATCACCTTCGTCAGATGCATACCAGCTTTTTAAGTGTGTAACATTGGCTCATTTTCGCTTTCTCCAAGGACCTTTACTGCTCCACGTTTTTGCAAACAACCCATTTTTGCATTGCTTGTGATTGTTCTTTGCAAAAATGGATATTTTTATTGCTTTCTGAGCAGAGAATCGCAGGTGAAAATGCGTTCCATTAATGTTTCTTTTTTTACGGTTAGGTCATGATGCGCACAAACATACAGCAATTCACGTACCCACGTCATTTCAAATACCTTACAATGCACATGTGTTTTTTTTGTTTTTTGTTTTTTTTTTTGTGATGTTGGACGGCTTCGCTTGTCACTTTTGCTATGTCAAGCGGAACCTCGTTATCACTTCCCGTTTGAAGCTCGTTATATTCGAGACTTCGTAGACGCCGGCACTAACAGTAACGCCTTCCAATAATATCCACACTAGTAATACTTGTTCAAGTAGTAATCGTCAAATAGTATAATGACCAGAAGAGAATCGTAATCCGTATAGTAGTAGAGTAGAGAGAGTGAGCAATAGTGAATAGACAAGAAGAGTGAACAGCGATCGTATAGTCATCACGCTACTTCCTATTTATTCACTTGTTTTATGATCAAATGATCTGCTTAAAGAAATCGTCTGTGTTACTCACTGGCGATCTAGTTTCAAACCACAGTGTCGGCAATGACACTTACACTTATACAACAGATTTTTTTGTTTGTTTTTTTTTTTTGTTTTGTTTTTTGTTGTTGTTTTTTAATCATTTCACCCCAAGCAAGGCCAGTAGCATGTAGGGAGTGAAAGTGAAAGATTGAAAATAGGAAGGATTGAGGGAAGGACAACAGATGAACGGGATTCAAGTGAACAGACTATGGCGACTGACGTTGCATTTAAACTTTTGAAGATTTTAATTAGCAGGAAAGCGAGTAAACGGAAGGGAGTCCCACAGGTGGGAAGTGCGAGAAAAGAAATTCTTGGAGTAAGAATTGAGGTTGAATTTAACTATTTCAACAATAAAAGGGTGGAACCTAGATGCCAAATTAGTAGCACGTTTAAATTCACGAGGAAGGGGTACCATAAAAATAAGGTCGTCAGAGCAGTTTTCCATGAACATATTTGTAGAAAAGACAGAGGGAAGCCACGTCTTATCGGTGAAAAAGTAACTGAAGTCGAGATGCCAAGTCAGGATCGATTACATTACAGATCCTTCTTTTGATTTTGTCAAGAACCTCATAATGAATAGCAGAAGCACCAGACCAGATATGACAGTAATATTCAATGCACGGACGAATGGTAGATTTGTAAATGTGCAAGATGGATTCTGACGAGAAAAAAATTTCCAAGCACGACACAGTGACCCAACTTTCCTTGCTGTAATTGCAACTATTGGGCCGATGTAGTCATGCCACTTCAAGTCAGTGAAAAACGTGACGCCAAGAAGGCGCATTGTGATGCTCTCCTCGTGTCTAGCGACGTGGAGTATATTTGCGATGTCCCGTGTCATGTAACCTGGATTATTTTTAATCATTGTTTCTTTTTTGGCCTTTATTATTGACTTTAGGCCTACTGGAATATTTTCAGTCGACCAGATCAAAATTCCCACTTCTAACACGAACGACGCAATTACGGACAGTACTCTCAACGATGGTAGCAACTCAATAAACAGTACATTTTTTTAATTTGTTGTTTTATTTTTCGTGCATAAAAGAGCATCGAATAACAAAAACGCACCTCTTTTTCTTTGATTTTCGTTTTTAACGTACAAACCTTTAAAAGTCAATATTTACACAAATAGAATGACGTATTGAAATGTCAACTTTCAGAATATGTACATAAGTAATAAATTTCAGTCACATGTGAACCGAATTCACGTGTTCAAACGCCATGGATTGCAAAACGCTACGAACTTTTGTTCAAACACAATAGCTGTAAATGCACTTCCTAATGTCATTTTTATTAAATAAATTTAAATAAAGTTAAAATATCACAATAATTGAGAAATATATTAATTATTTTGCAGTTAAGGCTTCCACAATTCGATTTATTTGTCTACTTTTGTCTGAAATATATTTTTTTCCAAAATTTCGTTAAAGCTGGAAGATCTATTACGCACTGATAACTTTCTTTATTCTTCAAGTGCATCAGTCAATGAAAAGGTGATGATATGGTTAGAAATTCGCTTAGATTTCTAAAATATTTATTTATGCATGATCAAATTCAGTATTGCTTAACTTAAATTATACAATAATTGCAATGAATTTAGAATTCACAGATGATCGCCCATTGCAATAATCAGCATTATTTCAAGTCGAACACTTGTCTCCTAAGTGATACATTGGCAAATTTTATGTTTTCATTGAAAGAATAGGAGTAAAAAAAAATGTAATAAATTGATGACTAGAAGAATGGCGAGAAGGAACTATAGGGAGTGGGTATAGTGAATGAAGAAGAAGAAGGAGGAGGAAGAAGAAGAAGAGGAGGAGGAGTATCAAGTGAAAAGTAGATGTTGATGATGAAGGGGAAGTGGAGGAAAAGAAGGATTATGAGACGACGGAGGAGGAAGTTAAGAAGAAGGGTGAAGAAGAGGAGGAGGAGGAGAAGGAGGAGCAACGGCAGCAGCAGCAGAGAAGGGGAGGGGGAAGAAACGAGGATGGGAGGAAGAAGGAGGAATTTAAAAAGAAGGATCAGAAAGAGGAAGAGGAGGAGGAGAATGAAAAGAACAAGAACAAGGATGAGGCAGTGGAAGAGAATGAGGAGGAGGAGCAAGAGAAGTAAAAGAAGAAGAATGGGAGGAAATGAAGGATGATGAGAAGGGGGAGGAGGAGAAAAGAAGGAGGATGAGAAGGAGATGGGGGAGAACGAAAAGAAGAAAATAAGAAGAAGGATGAGGAATAGGAGGAATGGTAGCAGATAGAGAAGAAGAAGAGGAGTATGAAAGAATGAGGATAAGACGAAGGAGGAGGTAAAAGAAGAAGGATGAAGAAGTAGAGGAGACAAGGAGAATGAAAAGAAGAACAATAAGAAGGATGGGGAAGAGAAGGCGGAGGAGCATCAGAAGAAGAAAAAAAAAAGAAATATTCGAAATGGTGATCATAAAAATGGTAATGATGATTGTTTACGATCTCATGACTTTACTTTTCTATCTTTCGTGTCGCAGATATTTTTTCAAAGGCGTGCTTTCTACAGTAGGTTTAATAATGTTGTCTTTTTGGAGTTGAGAATAATTCAATTTGCGTTTATATCGTGTTCAATTTAAAAGATGGGATATTTAGTTTTCGTTTTATCCTTCCTACTCCGCCACGTCGCTCCGGCTCCGATTCTTGTCGCCTTGTTTTCTATTACCGCTTCCAGCCGAACTTCTTCCCTTTATGCCTCGAACGAAAATAGCAAAAATAAAGCAACAAACTGTAATCGCCTTCAATTTGGTTCAGCTCATGTCACGTGACTGATTCTGATGTGAGAGTCTTCGTCGCTAAACTTCAACATCAATTATGTAATTTTAATACGACTGTTGAAGGGAAAAATTTGTTATTGTTGTTAACTCTTCATATATGTATGAAGAGTCATGTGTGTGTGTAGGAGGGTGTGCATACGTCCATTTTGTGGTATGGAGTGAGAAGATTTAACCGTTTGTTTGCATAAATGCGAATATATGAGTATGTGTTCATAAAGAGACAAGTAGTATGTTTGTGTGTGTGTGTAGGTACATTAAAATAACTTGAATTTTCATATGAACACGTTTGTTTTTGCATCAATGAGTATTGCAAATATATATATATATATATATATATATATATATATATATATATATATGCAAGGACGAAAATATGGGGCACTCAGTAAGGATCGCACTTACTATTCAGTTATAACTGATCGAGCGAGACAAACTTGATAATCATTACACCACGTCCAAGTACCCACCCTCATTTCTGATATGGTCTACATAGGAAATGTCAATGATTTTGGTCTCGCATCTTACTTCTAATTCTTGGATTAATTCTTTTGTTAATGTTCAAGATTTGCAGTCGTACATAAAGTTCTTAATTGGAACACAGTTGCCACTGTTGCTAATGCTCTTGAAATAATTTCAATTCTGGGGTCATCTTTGAGTTAAGAACTTTCTCTCTACTGACCACTTACTTTTATCTTGGTTAATGGCCACCCACCACCATTATTTGACATGAGAATTATATTTTCGGCACTAATCTCCATGCCATACCTGGAAGATGTTCTTAAAAATCTATCTCGGCATCAAAGTGAAGGTTTTTGATGTTGTGATCTCCTATACTGGCTGTGTCCTTGTGTTCCTCAATGGCGTCACTCATGATACGTTCAAGGAATATGCTGAAGAGTGTTGTGGACAGAAGATAGCCTTAGCATAAACCGACTGATATGTAGAAGGACTATAGAGCCCTGAAACAGTACTGAGCTACTGGCTTTATCACACAGTTGCTGGAGTTGAATAGTCCAGAAATATCTGTTTACTCTAATAGTTTATTTATTCTAGAATGTCAAAAATTCCTAATAGAAAAGAATTAATGTAAAATGATTATTCTGTTTTATCTTTTCTTTTTCGATTTCTATTTTGTCTTTTCTTTTTCGATAATTCTTATTTGTCTCTTCTTTTTCGATAATTCTTATTTGTATTTTCTTTTTCGATAATTCTTATTTGTCTCTTCTTTTTCGATTTCTATTTTGTCTTTTCTTTTTCAATAATTCTTATTTGTCTCTTCTTTTTCGATAATTCTTATTTGTCGTTTCTTTTTCGATAATTCTGTTTTATCTTTTCTTTTTCGATTTCTATTTTGTCTTTTCTTTTTCGATAATTCTTATTTGTCTCTTCTTTTTCGATAATTCTTATTTGTCGTTTCTTTTTCAATAATTCTGTTTTATCTTTTCTTTTTCGATTTCTATTTTGTCTTTTCTTTTTCGATAATTCTTATTTGTCTCTTCTTTTTCGATAATTCTTATTTGTCGTTTCTTTTTCGATAATTCTGTTTTATCTTTTCTTTTTCGATTTCTATTTTGTCTTTTCTTTTTCGATAATTCTTATTTGTCTCTTCTTTTTCGATAATTCTTATTTGTCGTTTCTTTTTCGATAATTCTGTTTTATCTTTTCTTTTTCGATTTCTATTTTGTCTTTTCTTTTTCGATAATTCTTATTTGTCTCTTCTTTTTCGATAATTCTTATTTGTCGTTTCTTTTTCAATAATTCTGTTTTATCTTTTCTTTTTCGATTTCTATTTTGTCTTTTCTTTTTCGATAATTCTTATTTGTCTCTTCTTTTTCGATAATTCTTATTTGTCGTTTCTTTTTCGATAATTCTGTTTTATCTTTTCTTTTTCGATTTCTATTTTGTCTTTTCTTTTTCGATAATTCTTATTTGTCTCTTCTTTTTCAATAATTCTGTTTTATCTTTTCTTTTTCGATTTCTATTTTGTCTTTTCTTTTTCGATAATTCTTATTTGTCTCTTCTTTTTCGATAATTCTTATTTGTCTTTTCTTTTTCGATAATTCTGTTTTATCTTTTCTTTTTCGATTTCTATTCTGTCGTTTCTTTTTCGATAATTCTTATTTGTCGTTTCTTTTTCGATAATTCTTATTTGTCTCTTTTTTTTCGATAATTCTTATTTGTCTATTCTTTTTCGATAATTCTGTTTTATCTTTTCTTTTTCGATTTCTATTTTGTCTTTTCTTTTTCGATAATTCTTATTTGTCTCTTCTTTTTTGATAATTCTGTTTTATCTTTTCTTTTTCGATTTCTATTTTGTCTTTTCTTTTTCGATAATTCTTATTTGTCTCTTCTTTCTCGATAATTCTTATTTGTCTCTTCTTTTTCGATAATTCTGTTTTATCTTTTCTTTTTCGATAATTCTTATTTCTCTTTTCTTTTTCGATAATTCTTATTTCGATAATTCTTATTTGTCTCTTCTTTTTCGATAATTCTTATTTGTCTCTTCTTTTTCTATTTCTATTTTGTCTTTTCTTTTTCGATAATTCTTATTTGTCTCTTCTTTTTCGATGATGCTGTTCTGTTTTTCCTTTTTCGATGACTCTTATTTGTCTTTGTCAATGATTCAGTTTCGTCTTTTTTGGTGATTCGTTTTTTTTTTCTGGTTTCTCTTTTCTGCTGCCGGTATATATAATTTCGATGACAATTTATATTTTACTGGTACATTTGACCCGCTAAAAATTTGACGGATTCGTATAAATCCAAATGAATAATAAGACATAGAATTTTAACAAAAGAATGGTAACAAATGTATTGTCCAGACATTTTGCAAGGGAAAAGATGAGATATGGAATGAAGTGTGAAAAGTTTAAAACCACTTTAAATGTCCTGTAGTTGGTTATTCACGTTTTGCAAGAGCGAAAAAATACTTTTTTTTTCCCATGAAATAGAAAGAGATTGATTCTTTCAAATCTCGCGCCGCCTCTAAATCGCCAGGAGGCGATAATTCCAAAATCTCGCCATAGTGACATTTTATTATCAGGGGACGGTAATCCAACATTTCTTTTTCGATGATTCTCTTTTGTCTTCTTTTTCGATAATTCTGTTTGTTTTGTTTTTTCTCTTTCAAAACAAAAATAAATGGAACATTTGGAATAAGATTTTAGAATCCCTATACATCCCGAAAGGGTGAGTTGTAAAATAACACCGTTTTTTCTCTTAATAGGCTTCTCAGGAGACCGAATAGTCAGCACGTTTCTTAAGCAAACATCGTTTAATTAACATCGTTAATTCGTTTGTATGTTTAAAACAATAGATACAGTCATAATTTATACGCCAATCACAAGATTTTGTTTCATTGTTAGTATTTAAAATTAGAATCACCTCTTGGTAAAATCTTAAATTTTATACCATAGACCAGGGTTCGATACGCCCTTCCTGCAAAGTATTTTTTGTCCGGCCAGTGAGCTTAATACCTAGACAATAATTATCTAATTAATTTGTGGAGCAAGTTGTAGGAAAAATATCAGTTGACTTACAATGTGACGAATTTTTTAATTGAAATTTAATTCCGAATCCGCAACTGACTTAGACTGGAAACATATTTTGCCAAGCGAAAAATATAAAAGCCTATTAAATGATGCGAAAATGATGGCAATCATTATTTGGAGGTATGTATGCTTGGAAACAATTTTTTTCGAAAATGAAATCTGCTAAATGTCGTTGAAGAATAAAATTGGATGATGACCACGTGGATGGTGTTTTGCTCCTGTCATCGACAAATATTTGTTGAGAATTTATCGAACAATAAGCAGAAACAATTATCTCATTAAATTATTTGCCATTCCTAACTGTACACCGTTTGTTGATTGTGTGAGTTATTATCTTGGTATTCCTACAGTAAAAAAGGAACTTGTTTAAATAATATAATATTAACTTCATTGTTTTTTCTTTAAACTTCCAGACCAATGCAGTCTTGTAGACAGAGCAATCTCAGCTCGAGACAATTTGTTATAATAACGTTTGATATCATGGCTTTCCTCCAAGACAATGCGTAGCTTTCAGGCCCGCTCTCTCCAAAAGGTTGCCCACCCCTGCCATATACGATAATTTAGTAAAGTGTCTTTATATAATGGAATTAAATGTGTACAGGTATTTTAGTATTTTAAATGTTTTGAAGCGATAGCGGGAGTTAAATTGAAAATAATTTATGTCCATCTAGGAAAAAACATTTACTGGTTTCTTTATTTACTAAAAGTAAACTTTTAAGAAATTTTACATTAAACGCTAACAGGATATCATTTTTTGCTCTGTTTTTAAAATTATCTTTATCCTGCGTCGTAGACATTTTGTCATGAGTAGAGTATAAGTATTTCTTTAAATCCAGTTCTATTAGGTTGGTGCAAAAATAATGACGTAATAATGTCGTTTTTTGACGTATTTTTTAACGTCAAAAAACGACATCATTACGTCATTATTTTTGCACCAACCTAATACAATCATTGAGTACACAATGGCATTTTTTGTTATTACAGAATCCCAAAGGTCCATCCTTTACCATTTTGATTCCGATGTTGATTTAAATTCTTTGGTAAATAAATTTTATTGTTTAACTTATCTACCATTTTAGCGACTGCTTTTCAGAAAAATTTAAAAGAAAAAGAGGAGAAAGAAAATTTAAAAGAAAAAGAGAAAGAAAGTGACAAAAACAAGAGAAAACAAAAAAGAAAAAAGAAAAGAACAGAAAGAAGTGGATAAGATCAAATATGGGTGTTGCAGAATTTTAAGAGCATAAGTTGAACGCTTGCCAAAGCAGACAGACAGGCCAGTAGTCATAGCAACAGAACCATTACGAACGGATTTGCCTGCCGAAAGACATGCTGGGAATCGCTTTTGAAACCATACTGGAACAGAGAGAGACAAAGACGATGGAAATATTTACGTAGACATTTTATTTGCTATCATTTTTTTTTTTCGGTAACTTTTTTGTTTTTATTTTCTTCGTTTTTATTTACTTATAGGATGTAAATGCTGACAAATTTGTACATGAAAGAGAAAATCCCTCCTTTAAAACTTGGTTCGAAGTTCAAGAGAGTTAAATGGAAATCTTGTGGGAAGTACGTGAGAAAGAGATAGAAAGAGAGAGAGAAAGAGAGAGAGAAAGAGAGAGAGAAAGAGAGATAGAAAGAGAGAAGAGCATTGGAAATGAAAGGTGAAATCCATAGTTAAGGCAAATAGAAGATGAAACTTAACGTCTGAATACTCACACACACACACACCTATATATATATATATATGTGTGTGTGTGTGTGTGTGTGTGTGTGTGTGTGTATTAATAAAAAGAAAGAACAGTAAGATATATAATCCGGTGTTCTTATAGATATTTTTTATTTTTACAAAATAGTGCTCAATGTAAATTTACAGAGCATTAATATTATAAGTTAATAGACTTAAAATATAAAAAACATATTTTAAGTCTATTAACTTATAATATATATATATATATATATATATATATATATATATATGATAAAATATAGTTTTAAGGTATGCTACCCCCATTGCGCTAGATGGCTGTTGACGCTAAAAGAAGGTTCATCAGCCTTTTTACATGTCTTGTTTTTTAATCCTGCTAGATGTCTAGACATTCTCCTAACCAGAAAAAGAACTGGTGAGTCATCGGCTTTGTCACCGATGACCCAACAACGCGGCGGGTAGTTGTACTTCTTGGAACATTTGGAAAAGGATGGAAATATTTTTTGTTCCAGATAATTCGTATTGTACCAATGAATATCATCATATTTTCGCTGCTTATCATTAATACACCGGACTCTTATGGGAAAATGGCGCTGTTTTCTATAATTTATTTGTTTGGGGTGTAATATGCAGTGCTTAAATGATTAATGCATATCTCTTCACATGTGTTGCTTCTTCTCTTGCACTTCCTTGATAACTATAATCTTCAAAAATTTAAATGTAATGTCAATTGAAATCTTCTGCTGCCTTGATCCCCGTTCTTTCTTTTTTTTTTTTCATCCTTTCTTCTTTTTGTCCTTTCCTCACCCCCCATACTCTCTTGCATACTAGTGTCACTCCCACCTTGCTTGTGGTGAAATGCGTATATATATATATATATATATATATATATATATATATATATATATATATATAAAGCATGCCCTGTTAAATGAATGAGAAATGGAGGAATGTCTGTTAAACTGGAGATTTTCTTTGCTTGTTGCATATGTTAAGTTGAACTTATAAAAGAACTTGTGAACATTATATGTCACGTTCAACGAACCTTCAACTATCGCTGGTAATTTTCTAGAAAGAAGGTAGGGGCCAGTATAGTGCTGGTCTAGTGTTTGTGTTGTTAAAAATACGAAGTTGATGTTTGATATAACAGTTCACAAAGAATTTCTATATCGAGCAAACTCGAAGACCATTGACGAGTTTCATTCATTCTTCTGTTTCCCATGATCTTGATTAATTCTTCACTCCTCAAACAAGTATTGATGAACATATGTTAGTCTATCGTCCTCTCTTGAGTTTTACGTGTTTATGCTCCTACAAGTTTACTTTACTTAACAGCTTTTCTATCCTACTCCAAATATGCCCAATGAATCCCAGTTTTCTAATCCATAGTAATTCCGCCATTACAGGTTTATGTTGATCTCTATTTGTTTTTTTTCTATTGTTTTCCATGATACATTAAGTGTAACCTGAAACATCCTCGTATACGTTCTCTCAAGCTTATCTGTCTTTGTTGAATTGTAGCTTTCAGCACTGAAAAGTAGCATGTTTTCCACCATGGTTCGAAAGAAACATATTTTCAGATTATTTTAAAAAGTCGACCTCCATTTTGTTTAGTGCACCTCAAAACTGTCCAATTCTCATCTCCATATCCTTTTCACTCGACTTAATCTATGATTTAAGGTATTTGAAATTGTCTTCATGCTTCAGTTTACTCCTGTTGCAGGATTGCTGGTATGGTTGAGTAAATATTTAGTCACCATTATTTTGGATAGAAATTTTTACTGGCTCCTAGAAAATTTATCCTACAAACAATTTTGGTGGACAGTGTGAATCCAGGTAAAAATTAGTAACACGAAAGAGTAAATACAAAATGAAAGACAATGCATGTATTTACAAAATGACTTACATTTAACGAAATAAACAAAAACATGAAACTAGCTATAATAAGAATGTATTTGTGTGTGTGTGTGTGTGTGTGAGAGAGAGAGAGAGAGAGAGAGAGAGAGAGTATGAAAATCAAGGGAGAAAATCATGAAAATGAACGCGCCCCAGCGGTGGGCACTTTTTCCCACGTGCGACTACATCTTATAGCCAGAGTTGGAAAACTGAAAAAAGAGTCAGGGAGATAAATGCACGCCTTTAAGAAGCGCCCCCTAGAGAGGATTTTTAGCAAAGTCAAGTGGGATAACCTACACTTCCTACTAATGTGATAATTTCACACTCTGATTGATTGTATAACATATACTTAGTTTTGTTGAAGTTTACATGCAATCCTACCTGCCTCTGCTTCGACCTTTAATCGAGAGAGAATTTCTTCTTATTCTAAGTAGTTAGGGATTAACGCAACATCTTATACAAAGTATTCGTAATGTATGCAACCGAATGAGTATAACTGTGGCTTCTTCTTCGAATGAAGCTAATGTATGTTCCTTGCGTTGTTTCTTGAAGTGCATAGTCCGAAGCATTTATGAAGAAGAATGTTTCAAATGGAGAATACCTGTGAGTACTTTAAAGAATCCTGGTCCTAAATCTAGTTAAGTCTTGAGCTTCAGTGTTTCTATATAATATACATATAGCATCCACTATTTTTAATGGCATTCCCTATATCTCCAGGATTTCTCATATTATCTCTCTGTTGAATGCTTTACTGAACTCTACGGAAGTCGAATGCGTCACTGAACTCTGCGGAAGTCGAATGCTTTACTGGACTCTACGGAAGTGAATACTGCAGGTAGTTGCTTTGTTGTTATCCCTTCAATAAGTGCGAGAATTTGCGATAATATTGACATGTCAGCATGAAATCTGTTTTAGTTGTCTTTGACTATACACATACGGCCATGTTCCGTCTAGTAATATATTGTAGATTTTTGCTGTTGTGTCAGTTAATGTGATTCCATGGTAGTTATCTGTAATGCCAAGATCAGTTTAATTTAGGATTTTTCATTTTGAAACTGTAACACTTTAATCAACAGAGTTGATCTTTCTTTGTAAATGTTTTAAGTAATTATTGGCTAAAGGCGTCGTTTTTCCAAACATCAGTTGTTATCTTGATCAAGTCCTTCTGTTTTAATATTTTGAGGCCTTTGACTCATTTAACTAACCATTCCATGATTGCGCATTCAATGCAATTGGGCAGAGTTTCTTCTACTACTTTAACTATTAGCTTTTATGATACAGTGGGAAGTTAGTCTAGTGAATTAAAGAAGTTGTCTGTTATTAAAATTTCATTGCTTAAAAAATAATTTGTTTATGTTTCGGTAAAATAAATTTAACAAAGATAGAGTTTCGAAAAGTCCCAACGAGAGATGTTCATTTTTTAAGTGAGGTAATTAGACCTTGCTTTGCTGTGGTAGTTTCTCATGGCTTAATGGTAAAGCACACTTGGTTTAAAAGTACTTTCCCCATATTAAAAACGGAATACTGGCTCGATTTCTGTCGATGTGTACATATTCTTTAGTAGGACTTTTTAGGACGTGATAGAAAAATAAATGAAAATAAACAAATAATACCAAGGAGACCAACATTTCAGCATCTCTAAAAATAGATGTATATTCAGAATCGTTAGACCATGAAATCACATTTCGACCGACAAATTAAAAAAAAAACATTTCGACCAGGATACAAACATCCTAGGTTAATGAGCGAATCAGAAACGAGAGTTGCTCCCAACCAGGACGTAAGGTCATTAATCGTGAGTTAATGAAAAGCGAAGCGGCGACATTTTCGAAGTGGATCTCCATATATGTATATAACGAGATAGAAATTCAACTTAAATCAAAATCTATTAATTTCATTTATTCTCCGATGCAGCAAGCCTGAGCAGAAATAAATCCTGCGTTGACACTAAACATACTTCCTTTCAACCAGATTTTTAAGTTGGCGGCTGCTACATTTGAATACATACATAAATACATTCTCCCGGGTCTCCCACTCGTATGCACCAGGTCATTTATATTTGAACTATTGAACTGCCAACTTTCACTCTATACTTAAGTGTATATATATATATATATATATATATATATATATATATATATATATATATATATTATGTAAAAATGACTTTTGTATATATTAACACTGTATTTCCTTTCAATCTTTATACAAGGCCAATATAGATATAGAGTGGGAATATTGTCATAAGAGAACGTCTACCACCTTAACATAAGACAAACAGGGATATTTATTTAAATACGTACACAGAGTAAATATAATATTGTAACATAATGTATAGTAAGCGGGAGTTAACTGTCAAAAATTAAACATACCATGCAAAGGCTCCGCGCAGCCTCCCAGTTTCAAACATATTTCAAATTAATAAAAAATAAAGAATAGCCAATAAAATCAGTTCCCGCCAGTAAATAAACGTAGGCTTCTGGACCCTACACGAAGCAATATAAGACAGACATTCATTCAACTCAGCAGAAAGACTTACAGCAGTAGAGAGACACAAGTCAACCTCGTCGTCCGGTTCTTCTCACCAAAGCAACTACGGACTCACTTTGATCTTGACTCCTAACATTATTTTCTCTCTTTCTCACCGAAGGACTATGTCCATTTCTCCACCTTAACATAAGTCATTTAATCAAATTCCGAGTAAATACAACATTGAAATATTGTATATCATATTTCCATTATTTTCCACTGACGCGGCAGACATGACAAGTTACAATATATATATATATATATATATATATATATATATATATATATATATATATATATATTTACGGGTAAGGTTGAAACCAGGGTACCGGATTCAACTGATCTCCTGATATTTAAAGTTAAAAAGATCTACATGTTATTTTTACCTTTTTTTTTTCACACGTGTATTGAGCACTTTTTAATACTACTGTTTCCTAGTCTGATTCAACTTTGACCATTAACCTTTTATGTTTTATATATATATATATATATATATATATATATATATATATATATATATATTAATAAAAAAAATAATATACGTCCGTTGTTAATAACTGTTGCTTTTATTTTGTTACGTTTACTAAATTAGAGTAAATTTTCTCGTTAAAATTAGATATTATATATACATTAAAAAAGTAGTTATTTTACACAACATATATTTAATTTTCAACATAATCTCTTTCGTCTCTAATATGCTTAACCCAACCTGTCTCGATTGAACATTGTACAGCGAAAGCTTTAGTTTAAAAACCAAATAATATTTTCGTCATTCTACGAACCTGTTAATGACGCTAGTAAGTCTTCTGTTTAAAGAATCCCTTATATTTTTGAGTAACCATTATGCAAAATACTTTTTTTCTTATTTTTTTTTCTTGTATGCAAACTTTCTAACCAGATTTATGTGTCTGGTTTGCTTTTAAGAAGATAAGGAAAATTCAACCTGGAGATATAACATTTATTTAATAAATGTTGCGCTTTTGAAACAACTAATGAATGCTGCATTTAAACCAAATTTTGAATTTTTTTACCAAGAACAACAAATTCAAAAAAATACTCGACTAAGATTTTCTTAATATTTTATAGTTATATAAATAGTTAACATTGACTAAATATCTTTACTTAAAATATTATATAAAATGTATATTCAGTCTGTTTAAGTTTGAAATAATCGTCAAGTCTGTAGCTATTGCGATGCCATGCGTGCGCTGTAACGATTAGCGATTCGAAAAGAGCAATCGATTTTGAATTCTGGCTTTGTCAGTTGCATTCATTTTCGTACGCAAGAAGAATGCATCTTTTCTCCCTCCTGGGCTTTCTAACCGTGATTGGCAACCAGTCTGGGAGAAGGACAATTCTAAATTCAAAACCGGTATATGACACTGACATGGCTCGTACTAGGCAGACATTGAAAAATATTGTGGGGTTCAGTATTAACTGCGTCGCGCTAATGTAGACTCTGCAATCTGGGCTGAGGTCGAATAAACAGAAAGGATTACGTTTACTGAAGAATTAAAACTTTACTTAAAATAGGTTATCATGAAAAATCCCGTTACTACTGGAAAGTAGTAACTGGATTTTTCTTCCTAGCCTTTTAATTGAAGTAGCGTGGAATAACAACATCATGCTTATATCATCATAATCTCTTCGATTTACAATTGCTATCCATTTTAGTTGTCACTCAAGTGATATGGTTTCTGTTATCTGGCATAATTCTTTGTTTGTGATTCCGTAACAAAATATACGAGGAAGAATGGTCCTCGCAGATATCTGCACGCTTAACTCATTCGAAACACCGCATAACTTACCTAACGCGCTTGTGAAATGAAAGGCAGAACTGGTTTTAGGAGAAATAGCAAGAATACAAAATTTACTAAAAGCTTTATAAGAAATTGTGGTGATCCATGATCCGCCAAATCCGGAAGAGACACATCGCACAGAAAAAGAAAGTATTCCAATAACAAGTCAAAGGCAAAGATTTTCAAAGTGATGATGCTTAGCCATACCGATATTTTAATATTTCTGTTCTCGGTAATGTTTTTGTTTAACATTTGTCTATCGCTATTTCCACGGCAAATGATTAAGTGAGCTTCAGTTCAAACAGTTAGAATATTTACAGCCAAGACACGCCTGCTAATTTCACGGAAATCCTCCGCGATTCAGATATGAAAAAGACGTTCCACACTGAGAGCTTTTATCTTAAGAACTGCCACATTGGGGAAAAGTTTCTATGTGGTTACTTCCCAGGACGTTTCAATCTTGACTTCTTCAATCATTATCTTTGTAATTCATATCACACATTTCATTAAACATTACCATTTTTGGTGGCTGCAACACTCTTTCTTGAGTGCCTCTAGAACCTTGTATTGGGTGAAATTTATTTTTTTAAATTATTTTTGCTCTCTGGCTGAAAATATTTATTTTATAATTCTGTCCTTTATACGGATATCAGAAACACTTCAGATATTTCAGTATTTCCCAACCATCTCTTACAAAATGTAAGCCCTCCAATGTCGACACTTTGTCCAACACATCAACAGAAATTAATGGAGAAGTTTCTTTCGAATGAGTTCAGACCTCTATTCAGGAGATTGGAGGTTTAGGGGGGGGGGGGCATGGAACCCCTTCTTAATAGCTGTTGTTCCGAGGTCCACTCTGATTCCGGGTGGTAACACCTGTTAGGTTCCCAGTTATGGAAAAATAGGGAATCCCCAAACAAAAACGAAACACTATGAAAATATAAAGATATATATTTTATAATAAAAATAACAGCAATACATTATATAACATCTTGAAGGTATACAATTGCGTTCTTGTTTGCAATATATAACATCTTTGAAGGTATACAATTGCATTCAAAATATATATTTAGTTGAAGCCATAAAATTGCATACAATATATTTAGATTTCGGCAATTACATAACACATAGAGGTGTTGATATGACGCTAAACAAAATTAACCAACCAACATCGAATGAGTTCAGATTAATCCATGTTTTCAAGGTAGACCAACAAGGCACAAGCGGATTTTAAATTGGAGGAAATGAAATATCTCTTCGAATGTTTATGAGAAACTTGAAAAGAACAAAACATATTCTGATGAATGTTGAGTTCAGCGTGCAATTCATTGGTAGAGCCAACAAACAGGACACTCTGTTCAGAAATAAAAGACTTTAATGACCCACTTAATGTCGTGTATAGGACAGACTACAATTTGTCAAGAAAAAACTATTTAGAACTAATATCACCTAAACTTTGTAAGGCACAACCACAATTAATTTTGAACAGGAAGACAAATACTATTCAGAATAATATCGAAATTCCTCGTATCCTGAATCTTGCCAAACGCACTAAATCTCATTGTACCCACAAAGTCATATTGTATCTTCATGTCATTTTTTAATCATTTCGCATCAAGTAAGGTTGTAATGCTACTAAGAGGCAGGATGTTATTTGGAGTTGGAAGAGAATAAGAATATTTCAGTAAGAAGAAAGGACAATAATAGAACAGATTTAAAGAAGACAGAAGATGGCGAATTTTTGCAGATTGTAAGTAGCATGGATTCAAGAAACCGGAATATAGTTCAACAGGCGAGAAGTGTGAGAAAAGAAACTATTAAATTAGGACTTACAGTTAAATCTTGTTAGTTCAGCCATAAAAATGTGAGACCTGGTAACCAATCTTAGCACTACGCTAAAATGCAAACGGTCAAGTTACCAACGAGGAGAGATCGTCAGAACAACTACCATAAAAATATATAAATAAATCAGAGAGAAGTCACGGCGGTGACAAAGTGACTTTGTCGAGATGCCAAATCAGGATCAATATGATTACAAATCCTTCTTTGTATTTTATCGAGAATCCCGAGAATATAGAAAACATTTCATAAGTTTTATGAAAATTGTCTAGCGTTAATATTCCAGAAATAAAATGCTGTGTACTTACTGAATGCACGTTTTTTTTTTCGTTTTTGTTTTTTTTTTTTTAGAATAGATCCCACAATAAAATCTAAAAAAAAATCAGCAATATTATTAGTCCTGATCTGGTGGCTCGGCTTCAGTCACTTTCCCACAACCGTAAGGTTGTTACTCTGTGTTTTTTCCATAAATACTTCCATAGCTTCCATTGTTTGGAAGAGTTCTTTGCTATGGTGCCTAGTTTCTTTTTTAAATTTAAGCACAGTACTAGTATGGAAATCTCACCCAATTACAGTTGAGCTGGCTAGATATAGCCGTAAGTTCAATGCTAACAATCTCTTTTCTCGCACTTCTCCTTTGTGGAACTCCCTGCCAGCTCCACGTTTTCCAGTCAACTGAAAAAATGTAAATGCAATGTCAATCGCTATCTACTGTCTTCCTGATTACTCTTCCCGCTTATTATTAATGTTTCTGTTCCTAATTCTTCAACACCCTGTAACCCCTTGTATCTTAGTGGCTTTACTGCCATGCTTGGGGTGATGCCGATTAAAAAAAAATCGCTTACTCAAACAAAATAAAATTTCCATGTCCGTCAGTAAAAGGAAAAGTTCAATATACGAGCTACGTATCACAAGAATCAATGTCAAGCATTATACTGAAATTCAACTGCCTCTCTAATGTATTGACAGACAATGGAAATGTGATAAAGAAATCCAGAGCTGTATAGGAAGACGGAAAGATGCCTTCCAGACATTAATCAAAATATCAAGTTATAGAAAAATATGGTTAAGAGCAAAGAAAATAATAATGATCTGCTATGTAATAGTTCATTTTCTATACAGCAATGAATGCAAGACAATTTCCGCATACATGAAGAAAAGACTTGAGCGACAGAAATGAAGTACTAGCGACGTCTGTTAAGAACAACATGGACCGAAAATGTGATCAATGAGGAAGTCTTAAGAAGAATAAGAATAACAAGGCTTTTTATAATTATAATCTGTAACAGACTTTAAGTAACGACAATTGTCTTACGCCAATTTCATTGTTATAAATCATTTATTTAACCCATACAGCAAGATATTATTACGAGAAGTCGAAGACCTAGCAGAATTTATTATCGGTTAATATAATCTTACTAACAGTTATGTGGATGAATGACATTGTGTTAACAACAGATTCAGAAGTAAAACTGATTTAAGTAGTAAGGAAATTTTGGCGCAATGTCTATAAGCAGACAGAATGCAAAAAAGCCTAAGATTCGAATACAATAATGAAAATGTCAAAATCAAATAGGTACGGAGACTTAACTATTAGGTTGGTGCAAAAATAATTTCGTTTTCTCACATATGTTACTATTTGAGAAAACGACATTATTTTTGCACCAACCTAATAGCTGGGTAGTGTAGTGACAGACAACGGAAAATGGGACACAGAGACGGAATGATATATATATATATAATCCGGTGTTCTCATAGATATTTTTATTTTTACAAAATAGTGCTCAATGTAAATTTACAGACCATTAATATTATAAATTAACTGATTTAAAATATGTTTTTTTCGCTACACAGTTCTAACCATGTTTCAAAGATGGAAGCTAAACGCTTCGAGTTTAATTTTGTAATTAAATTAAAGACATTACTTCCATTTCATCCTCAAGCGAGTAAAAAATTCGCTTGAGGATGAAATGGAACTAATGTCTTTAATTTAAGTACAAAATTAAATTCGGGGCTTTTAGCTTCCATCTTTGAAACATGGTTAGAACTGTGTAGCGAAAAAAACATATTTTAAATCAGTTAATTTATTATATATATATATATATATATATATATATATATATATATATATATATATATATATATATATATGGTCTTAGTCCACTTTAGGAACTCGTGCATACACATATATTTGTAATTACAAATGAAATCACCTTTTTGTTATTTTCTCTTATCCTTCATCGGAGATTAAATGAAGACTGTGTAACAACAGTTTTCCAAATGTGTCAAACTTGATATAAAAAAAAATATATGCAAAATATTACTTATAAGTGATTAAAAAAATCAACAGCTAACAAAGAGGGTGTTGTATAATGCGTCTGGTTCCATGAGACAAACGAAAACAACAAAGTACTGCCGGTGATGCGGGAAGAAAAGAAAACAAGACATGTTAAAGTAAAATTCTTTGTATTGTCGATATATAAAATCAAAGAGGAATGTCTCTTTGTGGGCGAAGGAAGCGACCTGAAGAAAGAATGGAATCGGTTGAACCTATCTTTGAAGCTTGTGTCGGGTCGGTTGACAGGCCACTGGTGGTGTCTATAGCTCTTTGCCTGCCTATTCTGGTGACTATTTACCTGCAACTACCTTTGGTGTTGCGAACGGGTCTATTTAAACAGTCAGAATTGATATATGACTCAGCATTTTTATCGGGCTTTTGCTTCAGTGGCAACGTTCGTGATTGGCTCTCTTTAAATTGTATCTTATTGCAGAGAGAAAACTTTTATGTTTTTATTTTGCTTTCGTAGCATTCGCATCCGGTCGACAGGTTTTGATGTGGAATGGACCAAAAAGAGAATCTAATCTAATACGGAGTATAAAGCACTACTGATGCGTCCGTAAAAAGTCAAAATTTGTTAAATGAAATTAATTATTTAAAAGATTAATCTAATGTCCATAGTTCTATCCACAGTAAATCATCACGGGATATAATGCAGGTGATGGCTTGGATTCGTGAACGAAAGATTTCCAGGTCCGCTGCAGGCCATGTGGTAACCAATAAAGTTACTGGACAAGGTCTAACAGCGTTGAAGAAGCTCTCATCTCGATGTACCTATTCTTCGCTTCTGTCCTCGCTCTAAGGTTTACTTCCGTTGCTTGGCAGAATGTCTCCCTATTTTCAGCCTCTGTTGCTCACTGACAATAAGATGTTATACAGGAGATAAGGGTACTCTTTAAGAAATGCTTCCATCTCTTTTGTAGCGTCTAACTTCTTTGCCATGAAACTCGTTCGCCGTACAAGAGGGTCTTTCAACAAGAGACTTGTCATGTTACCTGTTCACTGAGGATTATTATTATTTTTAATTTTTATTATTATTTTTTTAATTTTTTACAGTATGGCTTTGATATATGCGAACCTTCTTATGTACTATGTTCCTTCAGGAGTTAGACGATAATGGCTCTCTACAACTTCCTATCCTTTGAAGCTCTAAATAATGTTTGTTCCTTTAATATCGTCCCTTTCCCTGCTCAGCCATCTATTTACACAAACTCGTTAGGTAAGGTTACTCACTGTTTCCCTCTTGACTGTGCGTGGCAAATTTTCGAAGCCCTTTTTTCTCATTTTGTGTTCAAGAAATTTCAAGAGATTCTTTCTGATTTTAAGTACAAGATTTCCATTTTATTTAAAACTTCTTTGTTTGCGCACATATCCCATCTATAGTTTTCTCAGTATCCTTCCGTAGAACCATATCTCCGTTAACATGTTTACTCTGTGAAGAAATTGTCCCGTATACACAGCCATACAGGAGTATGCAAATAGTATGTCATTACTAAGGAGTGAGAACAATAAAAAAAAACTGGAATTAAGAATACAGATGACGACAGACATTGAATTTAAATTTTTGAAGATCAAATTGGGAAGCAAGAAGCCGGTAGAGGGGGAGAGTTACACAAGCGAGAAGTACAATAGCAGTTCAGAACACTTTTCTTTTTTTCTAACGAAATTTTCTTGTTTCTTATTAGTTTGCTTAGCTTGTGGAAATCATTTTTTGCTATTCCAATGTTTCTTCGGATTTTTGTGTCACGTTTTCCATTGTCTGTTTAAAAAGATAGTTAAATCTCTAGCCTTGTTGATTTTGACATTTCCAATTCGTAGCACGTATCTTGAGCTATTCCTCTTGTAAATGCAGTCTGACTTCCTAAATGTTTAGTTCTTTCTTCTCGCTTTCTTTGCTACCTTGTTTTAGAGTTCCTGCAATTTTCTTTCTGTGTCTGCCATCAACACGTTGTCATCTATGCATATTTTGTTAAGATTGTGTCCACCATTAATAAATTCTGGTAGGACTTAAATAACGTAAAGTTTGTTTTTTATTGAGCTGAATATTATTATTTAGCTCGTGGCTTCATTCATGAAATTTCTTGAACTGGCTGGTCTTCCTAAAAGTATGCACAAATACAGTAGTACTGTGATGTTCCTTGCTCCTAAGTTATCCTATTTTTTTTTTAATAAATTCACCCCAAACAAGGCAATGAAGCCACTAAGACACATGGGATTACTGAGTGTGAAAGAAGATAACAAAAATAAATATCATTAATAAGGAGCGAGAACAATACAAAAAAAAACAGGAATTAAGAAAACAGAAGATGACGATTGACATTGAATTTAATTTTTTGAAGATCAAATTTAATTAGGAAGAAAGAAGCTGGGAGAAAGTTACACAAGCTAGAAGTGCGATATAAGACTGTTAGCATAGAACTTATGATTACATCTAGCCATTTCGATTTTAAAATGATGAGACCTTGCCGGCAATCTAGTACTACACTTAAATGCATAAAATCTAGGTACCATAGAGAAAACCTTATCAAAACATTTAACATAAAAATATTTATAGAAAAGGAACTGAGAAAATACATTATGGCGGTGGGAAAGTGACTGAAGACGAGATGCCAGGTCAGGATCATTGACATTGCAGTTTCGTTTTTGGATTTTATCAGGAATCTCTAAATTTATATGTAAACATTTAAGAATCACTTTAAGTGAAATGTTCATTATGTAAATCCGTGGGAATAAACGGATGATTTCATAAAAAAAGTTAAAAAGAAATTGAAAAGACAATTTTTATTTTAAAAAAAAAAGAAGCAAACACATGAAACAAAAATTAATTATTTAAAAAGAAAGTGTCGCTTCTCCTATTAACTTTTTACTATCTTTTTCATGAGGCGTTATTTGACATCAAAGCCTTTCACCTGCACAAATGCGTTTACGCTAAAAACCGTAATAAAATATTTACGTATGTATATGATTAAGTCTGCATAGGTCTTGTGCAGTTTGAATATGTATTTGTATACTTGCCTATGTGTATGCAAAGAATTTCAACACGACCATTCAGAGCTATAAATGTTTGAAATTATATATATATATATATATATATATATATATATATATAGATAGATAGATATAGATACAGATATAGATATATATACACACACATATATATATATATATATATATATATGAAGAAAGAGATGCATATATGTTAGATAAATATCAACGACAGATTATTCGAAGACTGTCAATCATCTTCAGATATTTACACCTGTACATGTACTGTATTATTTTCTCCCTCTCTCTTTCTCTCCCTCCTTTCCTCTCTCATTTTATCTATTATTTGCATCTGTTTTGCTCTCAATTACTTTTCTTTCACTCTCACTAGCTTTTCTTCATTTTCCTTGTTGTATTCTCTTTTTCTCTTTCTCACTACCACTCTCCTCCCTCCCGTTCTTTCTCTCTTATCACATTATCTCCCTCTTTCTCTCTCTCCCTCTTTCTCTCTCTCTCTCTCTCACACACACACACACACATACACTTTCTTAGTGTAGAAACAGCGAGTAAGAAAAAGAGGACGCTTGAGAATGCCAATTCACAATCTTTACTCCCCCTCTTTATATTAATACAAATTATTTATATTACTTTCAATTTTAGGAGAGTATGACTTGTGTGAGTGTTGTTATCTATATATGTTTTCCTACGTGTATGCGTGTCTATGCATGTGCGATTAACACAAGATTTTGTACTTTTGGATTTGATCTAAAACGGGTACCTCCCAAAAAAGCGATAGCTAAAGTTTAAATGCATTTACAAAAAAAAAAAAGAAAAATCTTTTTTGAAACTTTAATTTTAGTTTTAGTTCCAAAGTAATAGATTAAATTTAATACTTCCAATAAGCAAAATACTTTGCTGTATTTCAAACAGAATTTTAACTGATTGAAATCTTTTCTTCTGCTTTAATAAAATCGATGAATTCATCCATATTGGCAGATTTGTCAACTCAATATATTATAATTCTCATTATTAAAAAAATGTTTTTCAAAAATAAAAATATACATTTTTGAAACGTTATTTTCGAAAAAGTAACTGATTTAAAGTTTAATTAATCTAAATTGAAACAAATATTTTTGACGCATTGAGTTAGATATTGTCTGCTTAATATTTGGGAAATTTAACTAAATGAGGATAAATAACTACAATAATTATTTGACGACTACAACGTGAACGCACTTTTTAATATCATTTTTTTAATTATCCAGTAATCTTAAAACTTTTAATTATTCTAATATTTTATTAAATTTTAATTACTTTCTTTTTATAGACTTACTTACGAAGACGTTTGTTTAAGAAATGTTAGAAAATTATCAATAAATTTGAAATTTTACTATAGTTAGCGCTCTTATTTTCTGATAATGTATATAGAGGCCCGTTTTTACAAAAATCAACGCATTTATACATACATAAACATTTTTTTAAATATTTGGCTCGTTGAATTGTAGTGAGCTTTTCTATTTATTATTAATAAATACAGTTTTAATCTAATAACAATATCACTTTGTCGTAATACAGAATTTTAACAGTTCTAAAAGTTTATAAATTATTAACCAAATTACTTGCGCCTTGCTGCGTTTCACCACACATTTTTTGTAAGAAAATGATGATTGATTTGTTGAAAAACATGAGACATTTCAGTATTACTCAGTGATCTTGCCGATGTGACCTTCATCTTCTGGCTTTCTCCTTCTATGTTTTGCATAGGAGTCATTCCCTTGTTCAAATTTAATTTTCAGTTCATAAACAACTTGATCTGACTCCTTTGATATGCAATACTTTATTTAATGAATTGATGAGAAGATTTTAACACTGATATGACAGTTGAATTATCGCAACAAATATATATTGTAAAGCACTGTCCACTAATTGGTGATTTCTTGATCAACTTCACGTCCATATTGTCTCATTTCGATCGTGCCGATATGACCTCCATCTTCTGGCTTTCTCCTTCTCTCTTTAATATAGGAGTCATTCCCTTGTTCAAATCTAAATTTAATTTATATCTAAAAAAATTTCAGTGATGGGATTGTGCCCCTCGGGGACTCCCTTTGATCAAAATGAAATATACTTATCCAAGTACCCTACGTAATGTAGTTTCAGAATATATATCGTTATGGGGGTCTATCTCCGAAACCCTAGGAGGAGTTCGATAACAAACAGACAGAGGTTACAAATTTATATAGGGAGATTCTTCACAATTAAAATGACACTAATTTCACGAACCAACGCTTTAATTCATTAGGCACTTGAAGGCCCTGAAGAAGATATTTAATGATATATATGTGTATGTATGTATGTGTGTGTGTGTGTGTGTGTGTGTGTGTGTGTGTGTGTGTGTGTGTGTACTATTAAAGAAAAACGACCAAGAGAAAATTTGCCAAAAGACCTAACACTTTAATCAAGAGAAAAACTCGAAAAAGGAAAAAATAAAGAAAATGACCTAAAGGCAAACACCTACCTACACAGTGAAGAAAAGTGCTCAACACCTAGATTATCTAGACAGAGAAAAAACGCTTCACAATGTCAACTACTATCAAAGGACAGCCCTAGTCATTACTCGAGTTTCACGCTTTCGCGATTTTCAAACATATATATTAGGTTGGTGCAAAAATAATGTCGTTTTCTCACATATGTTACTATGTGAGAAAACGACATTATTTTTGCACCAACCTAATATATATATATATATATATATATAAAGAATTAATGGATTTATTTAATTCAACATTTTTATTGTTTTTAAGCATTTCACCCCAAGCAAGACGAGAGTGCCACTAGTACGCAAGAGGCTACAGAGAAAGTAAGGGAAAAGGCTTGATGAAAGGATAACAAAAATAACGGAGGAGAATAAAAAAAAAGAACGCGGACCAAGACAACAGAAGATGTCGATCAACATTACATTTAAATTTTTGAAAATTATAGATATCAGGAAAGCAATTAAGAGGGAGTTCCACTGTCGGGAAGTGCGAGAGAAGAATCTGTTGGAGTAGAAAAGGCAGTAAAAGGTTGGAGCCTAGATGCACGCTTAAATTCATGCTCTCGGGACACCAGTGAAAATAGCTCGTCAAAGCAGATGCCATGAAAATATTTACAGAAAAGACAGAGGGAAGCCACATTACGTCGGTGAGGAAGTAACTGGAGTTGAGACCCCAAGTCAGGAAGGATCACATTGCATATCCGTCTTTGGATTTTGTCGAGAATCTCGAGATGAACAGCCGGGGTACCAGAACAGATATGGCAACAGTATTCCATACATAGACGATTAGATTTGTAGATGTGAAAGATGGACTCAGACGAGAAAAATCTTCTGGCGCAACACAGAGAACCGACTTTCCTTGCGGTAGATGCGTCTCTTGATTCAATGTCGTTGTCCTATCTCAGATGAGTGGAAAACGTGGGACCAAGAAGGTGCAGTGAGGCGCTCTCGTGGAGTTGAGACCCCAAATCTCAACAATGCTGATAGGAGGCAGGGAAGTTTCTCTATGGTTAGTAAATGACAGCAGTTTCGTTTTTTTTTTTCACACGCCATAATCCGAATTTTTTATTATTTCCACTATAATAACTTTTGGAATCATAAAAATGTCGAATTTAAGAACAAATCAATTAATTCTTTAGAAAATGTTTAACTGAACAGAAATAGGCTTTAGAGAAATATATCTGAATGAGGAAATGTACTTTCCATAAAAGGGAAAATGATGCTATGTTAAACAATGACGCTCTCTGTAGCCGAATGGTAAAACACACCGGAACAAATGGTGTTTTGTTTTGTTTTTTCTTACAAAGAGTGGGTGCAGTTTCGTCCTTGCCGTATTTATTAAAATTTCACAAATGCGCAGGACGGTAGACGTAATACACACTGTTTCAAAAATAGGACGTCTATTTCAAATAGGAGTATACACTATAATACAGTTTGAAGTATATATATATGTATATATACATACATATAAAAGTGAACATAGAAGTCAACACTTTTATATTTACACACGCTCTATCTCTGATATTGAGCACTTTATCCCATAAATATAGCACATCTTAAGACTATATTTCTTCATATATATATATATATATATATATATATAGATAGATAGATAGATAGATAGATAGATAGATAGATAGATATGAAGAAAATATTACAATTTAGAAAACATAGAATTCTCATTTTCCCCCAAATAGATAAAAACGATTCTCCTGTTGTCCTATATAGTAAAGCGAGAGTCCTTTAAAGCTAATACTTCACCCTAAACCATACTGAATTGAGGATTCTCCTTACATAAATGTGCGTCTCATAAGCTGTGAAATATTTCGTTTATTAAAGGTTTTCATGGATTTGAATTTGTGTAAAATATGGCATTCTATAAAGTTCTAGCATGCATACAGTCGTGTTAAGCAACGCACATGGAGAGACATATCTTGCCTCGTGACTTTCGTTGCAAGCTCAGTGCCTGGAAGGCTTCTTTGATAACATACCTAATTACTAAATTTTTATGTACGTACATATTTCTAGGTAAAAAATATATATGAGCAAGTAGGTGTGTTTCAATACCCCAAGAGAAAAGTAATCTTTCTGGTAATTTAAAAATTTTTGTGTATATATATATATATATATTCGGGAGAGAGAGAGAGAGAGATTAGTTCCTACAAAATGATTTTATCCAAAACACAATGCTCGAATTTGTATGCACTCTTTCAAAAAAATATATTTCAAGAAAAATAAGATAATTTGAACAATTTTTAATGTACTTTGTATTTAATATGCTTTCTAAATAACAAAGAATTTCAAGTTCGTTTCAAAGGTGTACCGTGATTAGATAATCTTCCTCCTCCTGCTCCTACTGTTTCTCCCACTCGACTTCTGTTCTATTGACAGTCGAACTAATTTCCTCGTCTTTCTTGTTTTTATCACAATGTTTCGGCTGTATTCACGTGGTAGCCGTAAGTTCAAGCCATGAAAATGTACATATCCTGGTTCAAAAATAAAAAGGCTGGAATCCATGAAAAAAAAAATAATGAGGGTGGAAGAGATAGAAATAGGTATATAATTAGAGAGAAAGAGAGAATGAAAAGGAAAATAAAGCGAAGAGTGAGAATAGAAAGAGTCAAAAAGGATTTGGTTCGAAATTCTGAAAATGTTACCAAAAGAGGCGGTCACCTGAAGAAGGTCAGAGGATCCAATGACAGAAACGCTGTAGCTATAGCAGACAAGAAGAGGGCACTGATTAGAAGAGACCAGTGCATAATACTGATAATTTTACAGCTCAAAAATTCAGGAAAAACTTTTATTCAAAAGCTTTAGAGCTTTTTGTAAAGCAGAACAGAGATCGACTTTTATAATTTGTCTGGCCAACTCATGCAATATTTCCTATCTGAATTTCTCTGATGAAGAGTTACCACTATTTACATTATTTACGTCCGGAATAATATCCTCGTCTTCGTTTTTATCATTACAGATTTTCGGCTGTTGTTATCTCTAGCCTTCTTCAGGTGTCTGTCGATTTTCGTAACCTTCAGGTAATTTCGAACTGAACACTTTACGTAATATACGGGGATCGACTGTTCTCTTTTCGTTGTTCATACCTAGTTCTTTTTGTATAACCCGTTTATTATTCACCTTGTTTCCACTGAGTCTAAGTCTACTGTCTTCAGTCCCAATACAGGGATTGAACTCACAGTTACTATGCCGCACACAGGGTAATAGCTTAGCATATTTTGGTGGCATACTAATTGGGAGTTCAATCTCTGGGCCGGGTAGTTTAGACTTAAACTCAGTAGAAACAAAGCAAACGAAAACTAAACGAAAAAAAAACAAGTCGAGACTACCCCCGTAGATTAAATAAAGGATTCACTTCAAAATTTCCTCAGGTTATCCGGATTGACTGATACCAAAAGAAGGCCGGGGAGTACAGCGACCGAAGCGTTGCGATAATAACAACAAAGATGAGGACATTAATCCTAATGTAAAATTTATTCAATACTGTGGTTAAAACTGTTACAAATTTACCTGCTATCATATATGATTATGTTTTTTCTTGTTGAAACAGTGAAGAGAGAGAAATTTGTGTTTACTACATACATTTCATACAACCTCATAAGAGAACAAATTTTAAACTTATCTTAAAATATAAAAACGTAGAAATAACAAGTAGAAACTGAGACACACAAACAAAACGGGTCTTTTTATGCCAATGTATGTGGAATAAAAAGAAATGTATAACCTAATCAAAACCTAAGAACATAGAAATAAACACCTTACCCCCCCCCCATAAAAAATGTCCACGTGCACTTTCCGATCGTAAAATATATAAATTAAAAATAACCTATAACCAAGTCTCTCTCTCTTTCTTCTTCTTCTCTTTTTTTTTTTTTTTTTTTTTTTTTTTTTTAAATTTCAAATAGACACCCCGATCGAGGACAAACAATCATCTTCTTTATCTCTATCTCCCTACAAATGAACCAAAACTTTTCCTTTCGTTTCCTTTTCCCAATTTTATTCATGAATATACACAAACCTGGGAATGGGGCGAATTTTTGTCTTAGTTTTATTTCCTTTTCTTTGTTTATTTTTTTCTTTTTTAATACGACATTTTGTTTTTGTTTTTTAAGAGTAACCGGAAAATTTAAACTACGAATATGAACGGAACACAAGTAATGAATAAAAAATAATAGGGGAACAGTGTTCGTATGATTTGGAAAGGCTACGATGACGGTTGTATTGTTAAAACACAAGACCTAATTTTTACCCATACGAATTTGGGAGGATGAAGGATATATCTTTGTTGTTCATCTTGTCTGAGATGTTTAAAAAAATGGCAGCGGTGAGGATTATGAGGGAAATAACCTCAGAAAAAAGAAAGCAAACTGAAAATATTCGATCGTTTCAATATGCCACCATCATTATGATGACAATTTTTAATTCACAGGTAAACAATTTTCAGAATAATTTTATAGCGTTACGAAATAAATTACATCTGGAGCGTTATTAGTCCCATCTATTTTCCTTCTGTGCGCACACTTCCTCCTTCTCTCTCTCTCTCTCTCTCTCTCTCACTTTCTCTTTCTGTCAGTACCTTTCCTTTATCTATCTATCTATCTATCTATATATATATATATATATATATATATATATATATATATAGATAGATAGATAGATAGATAGATAGATAGATTAGGTTGGTGCAAAAATAATGACGTAATAAGGTCGTTTTTTGACGTTGAAGAATACGTCAAAAAACGACATTATTACGTCATTATTTTTGCACCAACCTAATATATATATACTGCTCGATCTATGTAATTCTTTCGCTTAATGATTGCCTCCTAAATACTGATTGCTATTCTTTCTGTTCCCAAATCCTTTTAAACTAACCTTCTTCTTTCTCTGCTATTTATCTCTCTTCTTCCTTCTATATATTACTTTCTTTCTTTTCCATAGTATTTATTCTTACTTTCCTTTTTTCCGGTCCATTTATTAGGTTGGTGCAAAAATAATGTCGTTTTCTCACATAGTAACATATGTGAGAAAACGACATTATTTTTGCCTAATAACTTTCTCTTTCATACTTACTTCATATGGCATTTTCTTTCACATTTTTATCGATCCACTTACCTTCTCTGTATCGATGCTTCGTCTTGTTTTCCTATGTTTCTTTCGGTCACCCACTTTCACCCTCCCTTGCTACTTACTCCCTATCTTTCTTTTTTTAAACAAATTGTATCCTCTTCCCTTTCATATTTTTACCATCTTCATCTCATTTCTTCCAGTGTTTCTTCTTTCTTTCCCTCACTATGGCTATCGATCTGCCTCTTACTTTCTACGTGTATTTTATTTAGTTCTACCCTTCCATTTTGTCCCTCCCCATCGCAACTGGAAATCTATGTAACACTTTGTTTTTCTTTGATATTTCATTTCCACCTTCATTTCTATCACCCTCTCTCTCTATATATATATATATATCTCACACACACACACACTCTCTCTTTCTCTCCTCTCACTCCCTCCCTCTTTCTCTTTCCCTATCTCTCTCCCTCTTTTTCTCTTCCCCTCCCCTCTTTCTCTCTCTTTCTCTCTCTTCCTCTCTTTCCCTCTCTCTCATATCTTATCTCCCACTTGTTTTACGTCAATATAAATTTAATTCTATTTTTTCTTCTTCTTTCGAAGAAAATGTTTTCTCGCCTTTCTTTTTTCTTCAATTATTACCATTATTTTTTTTATCAGTTTTATGTCTTTAACAGATACGAATACAAAATGACATTTTCCCAGGCTAATAAACCTGACGGAATAAAATCGTAATTAACATTTACTATCGATAATGTCTTCTGATATCGGTTAAAACAAAAATGTCTTTCTTATTTTTATCTTTATTTAAATTCTATATTTTGTTGTTTTTTTTTTGTTTTGTTTTGTTTTTTTACTTTAGATTTTTGTTCGCTTTCCACGTTTTTCTACAAATATTCATTCATTTTATTTTATGTTATTCTGATTATTTTGTATTTCGGTAGTTTGATTTTGTCGTTTTACATATTTTTATTTTGCACTGATATAAATAAAACTCCATCTTGACTAGCGATGTGTTTATTTTTTTTTTTTTTTACCGTTATCAACCAATCGCCTTGAACATTACGAATAGGTTTGATATTCAAAGTAGAAGACGCCATTTTATTGGCAGCTTCTTCCTCGTTTAATTTTTTTTTCTTTTATTTTTCTCCCTCCATTTACCTTTATTGTTTATGTTTTTTAAGGGTATGGTAAAGTTCAAAATGTGTAATCTTTTGAACTCGTTGCTTTAGGGCGAATTTCTTCAGGAAAACATAAAAAAAAACAAAATTCGACCAGGTGGAAATTGTTTCTTTCTTTATTGAAGGAATTTAACTATTTATAGCAATTTATCCTTGGGGACAATACAGAATGAACAGAAAACTAACTATGCCTTGTTTGTATTCAAGTCAGATTTTGTTTAGAATTCACTCACTTGAACTCTGTGGAATTTGTTAAAATGCTGAAAATAAACCTACATTGTTATACTGTTCTTTTGTTTTCGTTCTAAGACACAGCAAAGATTTCTTTTCGTTTCTTGCTAGTTTCGAATAGTCGCAAGAAAATAGTTTTTCTGAGAAGAAATACCTTTTTTTATATATTACTCATTTGTCATCTCGAGTAAACTTTCAAGCACAAGTGAAACATACCTCTGAAATATGTTACACAAATCCTTACAGCTTTCGTGTCATCTGCCAAGGTAACTACTATCATACACACATCAACTTCTGAATCTTCTTTCATAATATATCGGCATTCGTTTCAACTAATAAGATTCAGAATTTAGTATTTTATTTTCAAGATTAGTAATTATCAGTATTCTTGTATTATTTTGAATTATTGTCATCCTATTAGTTGTTATAGATGTTATTATAGACATAATGTTTCAACCAAGTGCTCTCTAGTTACTATCATTGGTATTTGATATTTGTTGAATGTTTTAAATACATGGGAAATATACTTGGAAAGATATTTGCAGCCTTTCTTACATTGCAACACGACATGTGAAATATTTGTATTGCAGAAAGGTGAAATGAATGACAATGCATAAAAGCTCTGCTTTCTAAAACTCTATTTTGAACGGAAAAAGAGAAGAATAAGGTTGTTTAGTACTGAAGAATGCGGCATCTTGGATTGCAATGAACTTGAAGCGTACAATAATATGTTGACAGCCATATTTTGCAGCAGATATAAGAAGCGAACAAATGGAAGATGGAAAAACTCAAAAAAAAAGAGAAGCCTGGAATGGGAGAACATTTCCACGGATATTTCAAGTGACAATCAAGAGTAATTTGAAGATAAAATGACATAGTAACTGTTATGAAGTTGATATTAAAAGAGGGAAATTGTATTCCTATCAATGGCATCAA
>OZ010588.1:66362014-66622014 GCA_963932145.1 Acanthosepion lycidas | reverse complement strand
CGCTATGACTTCTTGAGAAGTCACGACTTACCCACTCTACGGTTTTGCATTCAAAGTTGTTCTTCTGGCTTGAAAGCCAAGTCTGCCTTGATAATTAACTCTTATCTGGGAATGGAAAATGATATTTGTACGAAGGTCGACTAGTCCAGAATTTGAACCCAGCTCGCCAACTTTATGCGTCAATAACTGTTTGCATATCTACAAGGGTCAAAATAATGAGCAAAACGAATAACAATAAAATCATTGTATAAGGATTATTTTCTTGCTTAAAGTTATAGCAAATAAAGCTTTTTATCTTGTTCATCAAACATGACATTTACAAATGAAAAACCTAGTACTTAATAGTATAAACTATGATTTATTTTCTGTTTGATTTAAACGCGGGTGTTGCTTTGGGTTCGTAGAATACACGATAATCAAGGAAATAATGTTAGTGTTTATAACAGTTAATGGCATTTCGAAGTTAATCATTTACATCATTATGATGACTAAATGTAGCCGCAAGTTCTATGTAAACCGTTCCTTTTCTCGCACTTCTCGTTTGTGGAACTCCCTTCCGGCTCCAGGCTTTCGAGCCAACTTTAATCTGCAAGAATTAAAACGCAGTGTCAATCGCTATCTACTGTCCTCCTGATTAATCTTTTCTCTTCCCGCTCATTATTAATGTTTCTGTACCTAATTCTTTCACACCCTGTGACCTCTTGTGTCGTAATGGCTTTACTGCCTTGCATAGGCTGATACCGAGTTAAAAAAAAAATAACAGATTTTAGTTGTGACTATTGCTGTTATTTATCTCGGTTTACTACTGTTGAAATACTACAAATATGGGAAACAGTGCAGATCGAACTCAGCTCCATAACCCCTACACCAGGAAAAATGCTCTTTTCATAGTGACACCTACTTGTTCTTTTTTCGATGAACTTAGCATTTCAATCACGCTATCAAATTCGTTCTATTTCTGGTTATACTTTTCTCTCTCTCTCTCTTTCTCTCTCTCTCTCTCTCTCTCTCTCTCTCTCTCTTATTCCTTCAGAATATCTTGACTCTCACAGCTTCCTCTTTTTTCTTATCTGTGAATTGCCATGCCTTCTAGGGAAAAGTAGTGGAGAGGTTTCATTCTTCTTTTGAAATTCAGAGCTTTCCTTCTCTGACTGGATTTCACCCAAGTCTAAAGAGCCTAGTCTACCCTACTATTTAACCCATAGTTGGTAGAAGAGGTGGATTAATGCCTACAGTTGTAAAAATATTAAGCATAAAAAACAAACAGCATAACAATAATAAAATTTTATCAAATTTAGGAACAAACTTGCTAAATATATTTTATAGCTAAAAATATTCTATATGGCAACAAGAACTAAAGCGTTAAGACATAATACTTTAAAGGACCAATATGACGAGTGAAGACGCGATACTTGAAAAATGATGAAACTGAAAAAGCACAAAACAAGAACATAATTGCTCGTAAAAGCCACAAAGGATCAGACACTGAGCAATTTATATCTAAATATACACTGGAATGAACAAAAATCTTTAACAGAGAGCATTCCTTAGTTTTAACCAAGCTTATACATACATACATAGATACATACATACATACATAATAGTTGGCCACTCGTATTCGAGGATACTCGTCTAATAAAGCGGCTAGTCAATCCCTATTGCAGACGCTCGCTCAGGCACATTTGTGTTTGTTCAACACCCACGGAGCCAACCTGTGATTTATACTGCAACTATGCTGAGCAGACCTTAGTTACAGTTTTTGGGAGAGGGCGCGTTATCGAGCGTGGTTAACAATCTCAATTAATTATTAACATTGCTATATTTATGACATACATACATACATATTATTAACCTTGGTATATTTATGAGAGAAGTGTGGTCAATATCGAAGACATAGTATTTGTAGTTATAAACGGTAGGATGTTCAATTTTTATATATATATATATATATATATATATATATATATATATATGCGTGTGTTTTGTTTTTTTTACTATTAACGATACTTTTAATGGGTAGACGTTTTTGAGTTGCTTCTCCTGTTTTTGTTTTTCTTAAACAGTGAAAGCAGCCGACCTAAATCAATAAATGCCACTAAAAAGAAATTGTATCTTCCGACAGGAATCGAACCTGTACCCCTTCTTCCATCAGTAAAACTGCTTCTATAGCGGAAACTTGCCACTACCAGTTTGGTCACAAGGTTTGATAGAGCAGGGTTTGAATTGTCTATTTCAGAAAGGCGCATCTAACTTTGCGTCTTCTACGAATCTGTATCTGCTGTTTAAGAAAATGAAACGTGTATCTACTAAAAGCATAATGTTTGTTTTTTTTTATATAATAATAAGAAATAATGTCGGATTAAAAAAAACATTAAAAAATTAATGTCCGTGTATGTTTGCTTGAAGCATGTTTTGTTTTGCCCTATATTTTTCTGAAAAGAGAAAACGCAAAGTTCGCACGAATTTAAATGCAAATTTACGTTCAAATGAAATGACACATAACAGTTTGGAAATCGATGTACAGCGACCTCTTCGAATTAAGAAAAAACGAAAGACGAAAAAAAAAATAAGCAATTTTGTTTGAAATATTTATATTGACTATTGCACCAGAAGCGTTCTACGAATTGTTCCATTGTTTGTTTATTTTCAGTTCAGGACTTTTTCTACAAAATAAGTGTTTATACACCCAAGGCTTCTTTTGGTAAATTGAACAATTATAATAGAAAACAAACTCAAGGGATCTTTACGTGTGCCTGCCGGAGAGCATATTTTTCATTATGTTTCCATAATGTACACGAAAACTATGTCAGATTTCATTATGCAAGCCAATATTTTAGAATAAAATTGCTATTAACGTGCTGATGTTGGTAAAACTTTCAGGATATACATTTATTTATATAATAAAATTAAACTATCTGATTTTATTAGAGATATTTTCAGTAACTTATTTGACGATGGTAGATTTTATGTTAGAAAACAAGAGTTTTCTATCATATTATAAATAAATACATATATCTTGATATTTATTTTTTTTAACTTCAAATGTATAAAATTTGCAGTGGTTGGCCAGAAAGATATAACCTGAAACGCGAAACAAGATATTGAGTTGCTGAGTGAAAGACGTTGAAAATTCCGGAATGATGAGCAAAGATCAGAGAACAATAAAAAAAAAGAAGTTGAAAACACTAGCAAGGTAAGAATAACAAGACTGGCCTTAATAATGTCGTAAAAAGAAACTGAAGAAAAATTAATTTTAATGAATGCAAAAAGGGTGGGGTGATTGATCTGATAAAAATATTTGAATAAGCTAGTGTTGTGAAAATAAAGAGAAAAATGCATAATATTGACACTAAAGACACGTAAACAACTAAACAAACACATTTAAGCAACACAAAAAGAAACCAAAAATGTTGGGTGATGAAGGAAATGCAAACTGATTTCTCAACAGTAATTTTTAGTGCTGTAGGTAGACTTACATAGGATGGTCTTGAGGTTGAATCTTTGGCTTATTCATTGTTTCCTGTTTAGAATTGGGTTTCCGGTTCCTTCTAAAGTCTTCTTATTCCCTTTCACTCCCAATGACCCCTTGCATCTTAGTAACATTATCGCCTTGTTTGGAGTGAAATGATTAAAAAAAATAGAATTCCACAAGGATCGGATAGGGTAATTTGGGAAATATGTTTAGATTACTGCCCCCTGATGATAATCACAGGCGGTGAAATTTTGAATAACACCCCCACCCCAGGCAGTGCAAGATTTGAAAGAATAAATCTCTTTGACGTGACTTTTCCCGCAAAAATGTAAGTACCAACCACAGACACTGAAAGTTGCTTTGAACGCTCCACATTTCATTTCATTTCTCATTTTTCCTTTTATAAAATGTCATATCAAAATATTTTTTAATATTTCTTTGTTCAAATTCTATATCTTATTTTTTTTCCTTTGGACTTACACGAGTACGCTAAATATTTTTTGCGGGTCAAAAGTGTTGAAGATCGCAATAGATATGATGAAGGTTTCAAGATAAATGCAGAGACTTTTTTTAATTCCTAGCATCCTGCAAAGTTTATGTTTGACCACCTTGCAAAAAATGGTTTTAAATATAATGGAAGATCCCGTAGATATTGATTTAATAGAATATATATGGGTCATCACTAAAAGAAGTTTATATGAGAATGGAAAAACACTATTTGATCAGAGAAGGTTTCTGGGAAGCAATAACAACAGCTGCAAGATATGTTGAAGCTGAAATAGAAGAAAGGTTTACAAATTCAATGGTTGAAAGACTAATGAACGTTGTATAATAGTTGATAAACTTTTTAGGGAGGTTAGTAGCTATCCCTCTTTCTTTCAATATGACCCTGAAAATTTCCCAAGCCATCTTTCCTCAGAATTTATCCCAGACATTTCATGTTTCTTCCTGATTCTAAGTCTAAATCTGCTTCTAGTTACGATTTTCTTTAAAACTGTCTATTGTATTCTCAACAGCATTCTGTAAAGCCTGTTGACTCGAGTCTCTTTTTCATCTGTGAGAAAATTTTCCAGCATTCACTACTGTATAGAAGGATAAATATAATATAGCAGTTCAGCACACTCTTCCTTATTTCTAACAATATTTTCCCATATCTTATTACTACACTTGGGTTCTGGGAAGTATTTACTGCTATTCCGACGCGCCTTCAACTTTCTGTATCATATTTTCAGTCATCTCTTACTATATTTTTCAAATAGTTAAATTTCTGTATCGGATTAATTCTGCTGTTTTCAATACGATTCTCACATATTGTTTCATTTGTTGATGGCAGTGTACTATGTCTTCTTATAATTAATGGTTAGTCATTTCTTTTCGCTTTCCTTTGCTACCCTGTCTAGGAGTTGCAGTTTTCCTTTTGTGTCTGTCATCAACACCCATCTGCGTATGTTGTTAAGATTATGTTCACCAATAATAATAAATCAATATTTTTCATAAACATAAAATCTTCAGTCAGTTATGTGCTATGCGTGATACACTCTTAGGCGATCATCTGTCTCGTCAGTCATGTATCCTTTGCTACATGACTTACGTGACGGATTTTTTTTTCTCGCAGTAGGTTGCCATTTCTTTCTGCGGTGTACCAGTTGCCATCCAAGACTATAGAACCCAGTCTGTCCTGCTATTTACCCGTAGCTGAGGATAGAAGAAGAGGATTCATACCTTTCCCAAGGGTACTATATATTAGATAGAAATTTATATATTTATATTGCTCATATAAATATAAGTATAAACTGTCAATTTTACCGATATCGATTGCATCATAACAATTTAATAGTGAAAATATTAACTTTCATAATAAAATCTGACAGAGTGTAGTTCTAACATCATTTACATCCATTTTTATGTATAGGCTATAACCTTAGGATCTCTAAAAATTCTTAAAATTTTGTTACTTTATGAACATATTTTTAAGTAAAATTATCACCCAAATAAATGGAGATTTTTAAACCACTGTCTTCAATATCCTTTCCTTTGTATATATCAGGGGTAAGCAAACTTGCTTAATGTAAGTGTTGAGGAGCCCTTCCCCTTTTTTACACAAATGGACTCACCCAGTATATACATATACTACTGCTACGTAAAGACCCGAGAGACGAGAGCAACAGGCTCTCGGCGACTGTCGAACTCTGCATCAGCAGAAAGGAACCCGGACGAGGCTTTGCCGAAGGGCAAGGTTTCGTCCGGGGAGGTTGACAGGGCCTGAACCCGTCTAGGCGGGTTCAGAAAGGCCATATTTTTGGCCGAGCCTACGGGCTCGGAGATACCCACTTTAAACCGGCCTTGTGCCACATTCTATCCTCGTGGGTGGATGGATAAATACCGACGAGAGCAACAGACTCTCGGCGACTGTCGAACTCTCTGCATTAGCAGAGAGGAACCCGGCCGAGGCTTTGCCGAAGGGCAAGGTTTCGTCCGGGGAGGTTGACAGGGCCTGAACCCGTCTAGGCGGGTTCAGAAAGGCCATATTTTTGGCCGAGCCTACGGGCTCGGAGATACCCACTTTAAACCGGCCTTGTGCCACATTCTATCCTCGTGGGTGGATGGATAAATACCGACGAGAGCAACAGACTCTCGGCGACTGTCGAACTCTCTGCATTAGCAGAGAGGAACCCGGCCGAGGCTTTGCCGAAGGGCAAGGTTTCGTCCGGGGAGGTTGACAGGGCCTGAACCCGTCTAGGCGGGTTCAGAAAGGCCATATTTTTGGCCGGGCCTACGGGCTCGGGGATACCCATATTAAAACGGCCTTGTGCCACATTCGATCCTCGTGGGTGGATTGATAAATACCGACGAGAGCAACCGAGGGTGAAGGTAACAGATAGACAGAACGAACGTAGCCAGCAAGAGTCACAGTGAGCGAGCACGTAGACTCAGTAAGAAGTCATACAGCGATACTTCAATACCAAAGACTGTATAGATCTTTTGCTACTAACCCGTATTCCTGGAACTACTAACCTGCTTTAACAGTTTGTATTATTACGTTAATACATTATTTTCCTATATTCATTCTTGGCGTTTGTTATTTATTGGGACCGGATTTCATCCCGAAATCCACAACAGAAAGAGCCACATCCGGTAATGTTCAGATGTTTCTCAGCCGCAAGTCATGAACAATACATACGGTTTTTGATACATACACATTAACATTAAACGATGTTTTAATCCAATGGGGTCACAGTTCATACCCAGCAAATAATTATAAAGCTTGAAATATTTTCTTATTTACCTTTTACATTAAATGTGATGAAAAAAGGAGCTCAGCCAACATATTTAACCGAGCCGCATATTAAAGTTCAAAGGGCGTTTGTTATTAAAGGTCAGTGAACCGCATGTGACTCACAAGCTGCGGTTTGGTCACCCCTGATATGGTCCTTTTTTATGTTATAACCTACAAATCGCCAGCAAATTCAAATAAGAATTTGTTTGTGTTTACTGAAGGGAGACGTAAATGATTAATATAATTTTCTATCAGCGAATCACAAATTGGTAGAGATAAAAACTGACAAGAAAATGTAAAACAGAAAAACATGTTTATATCTTGTTTTGTTTTTTTGTTTTTTTCATTTATAATTTCACCCCAAGCAAGGCAATAAAAGTCACTAGGCTGAGAGCGAAAGAAACAGAGGGGACAATAAAAGAACAAGATTTAAGGAAAAAGAAAATGAAGATAGACACTGGATTTAGATTTTTTTTCAAATCGTAGTTGACAGGAAAGCAAGAAGTTGGAAGATATTTCCACAAGTGAGAGGGAAGAAACTGCTAGCATAGAACTTACGCTATTTACATTGTTCGGACTATCGTCCTCATATTTGTTGCCATATTTATCACAACGTTTCGACCGTAGTACACTCCGGCCTTCTTCAGGTGGTTGGAATGTCGAACTGAACCCTTTATTTCGCTCGCTTGGGTAGACTGTTCTAGTTCCACGTGCCATGTCTAATGGATGTCAGTTATCAGTTATCTCTTGTTAATTCCCCTCTCCACCTCTTTAAGCAGGTATTGAACTCACACTCTTTGAGTCCAGGTCACTGGAACTAACTAACGCCTTTATCCACTGTGCCATGTGTCCTAAAGAGTGTGAGTTCAATACCTGGTTACGGCAGTGGAGAACTTGGAAAGGGGAATTAACAGGAGATCATTGATAACTGACATCCATTAGACATGGCACGTGGAACTAGAACAGTTTAACCCAGCAAGCGAAATAAAGGGTTCGTTTCGACATTCCAACCAACTGAGGAAGGCCGGAGCGGACAACGGCCGAAACGTTGTAATAAATATATGGCAACAAAGATGAGGACGATAGTCCGAACAATGTAAATAATGTACATAATACCTCATCTCAGAAATATAGGCATATAATGATAGAAATTACGGTTAAAACATGTAATTTCAACAATGAAATTATTAGACCTAGCTGCCAATCGAGGCAATCTGAAAGCTAATAAGAAAAATTACCGAGAAAATATTTATAGAAGAAGCAATCGAAAGCCACGTAGTGGCGGGAGAAAAATAAGTGAAACCAAGATGTCAAATCAGTTTCAATAGCGCTGACAATTCTTTGGATTTTGTCAAGAATCTCTAGATATAAAAGAGAAGCACCAACCAAATATGGTAAGAATATTCGATGCAAGGACGAATGGTAGATTTATAAATGTGCAAGATAGATTCTGGCGAGAAAAATTGTCTCGCACGACACAGTGAACCAACTTTCTTTCAGATAATGATTTAATAAAATCATTCTAATTCATGTGAGACCAAAAAGGCGCAGTGGTTTACTCTCTTGGAGCATCAGCCACGTTGATAAAAGCAAAAAAAAAATTCTTAGAGCGCAGTTTCATTTTGAAGGCGTTAAAATTTACAAGCTACTTTTTGTCTCAGTTAACACATTGAAGGAAATTTTCGCGATCAACTGCCAAGTTGATCTTATCGAAACTATCAGGCATATTATTAAAACAGGAGTAAATAGTTGTATGAATAGCATAGATACCGAGTTGGGAACTTCTAACATCAGTAAGGTCGTTGGTGAAAATAAAGAACAGAGTGAGTTTAAGAATAGAACCCTAGACGACGTTCGTATTAATGCAAAATGATGTAGAGGAGTGGCCGTTCAATACAACTTCCATTACGCAGTTTAATAAGTAAGATTGAATCAAATTAAAGAAATGCCATAACCTTTCAACTTGTGAAGAGTGTCAAACCCTGTTACACGTCTTTGAAATATCTAAAGCAACAGTCCTAACTTAGTAGGAATTATAATTTATTGTTTTATGAATTAAAAATTAAAAGGAAATATTTATATATTTATGTTTTCATATCTTGTACTTTATCTTAAAATTACTCTGTTAAAAGCCACCTAAATTGAAACTCGACATCGAATAATTTTCTATTTATAGAATTTCTACTTTGACTCGTATAAATTTTCATTTGTATTGGTAACATTTTCTACATAAAAAAGTATTGGAATATTAACTCTATTATCGCATGCGAGTAATAATTCTGCTTTGTAAATCATTTAAATAATAACGATCCAACGAAATCTACTCTGAAGCAAAATAAATAAAACGTAATGTATTAGCAGCCTCATCTGCCTCTTCTTATTGATAAACTTTTCCGCTGTTATGTAATGTATACTGTCAACGAATACTTCATGAATAAGTAAGGGAGATTAGGCTGCATGACCGATAAATATATAAAACCACTTTATCGTATTTAATAGAATAGACTATTTGTAAATAAATGACGGTGATTTATTTGACTAAATTTCACTCAATTCAAAGCTTGAGAAGCACTCAAGGTAGAAAGTCGAAATGGTAATGATGCGTGTGTGATATGAATGGAAGCGAATGATTCATGAAATGAAGTTTATAAGGGTAAAAACTTTCTTCTGACATTTAGAACACGGGGAAAACGACGAGTCTTCAAATCCGTGGAGGTGGCATGATGCGTCTCGTGTGAACGTCTTCCGTGAAAATAGCATCAGAGTAGCGATAAGTATGCCACTTTGCATCTGTGGTAAAGAGATTGTAGAGGGGCAATTATTTTCCCCCATAAGACTGCGTAAACGATTTTGAATGTACCAAGAATGAAAAGTGAAGATTGTGAAGCTCCAGCCCATATATGCCAACAGTACTCCGTTGAATGAAATGAATCAAACTCCACTTGCATTTAAAATTTAAAGTTAGGTTTATTTGTACATTTAATTATTCTTAATCAATCGAAGGCTAATGCTAAATTAAAGACATGCTTACAATTTACAAAAACTGTATTTCGTAATAAAATATCGAAAAAACGAAGAGAAATATAAAAAGAAATAAGAAAGTAATTATGATTGTATATTGCGCGAAACACAGTTATGAGTAAATAGCAGGACAGACTGGGTCCTTTAGCCTTGGGTGGCAACCATTCTAGGACAAAAACATATTTAAATTCAAAATTTGAGTGATCGAATGGTCGGCGACTAAACCGGCTCCCCCACCAGAACCTAGTTCGGTGAGGAGGGTAAGTGGAACCCCAGCAAGAGTTGTTAAAAGGCGGATGAGTCAAAGGCCAACTACCCCAATTATAGATTATATAGACTCACCAACTTAGCCAAACGTGGTGAATACGACTACACTTCTGAAGACAGTCAATCAGGGAGTGATTCCTCCAACAGGAGTGAGAAGGCCCTGCATGTCAATTTGGATTTAGACTGCGTGAAAATGGTTTATTGTAAGGAGGAATTTCTAAATATAAATAGGTAAACGTTTTTATTTTTTTAATTTTCAGGAGTAACGTTATTTTAGACAGCAATAAGTCATTTTTTTCATTTCTTTTTTCATTGAATGTTGATATGATTTACTATCGTAAACGGATCATTATTACCAAAGGCAGGCGCCATATTCTCGCCAACTTGCAAATTGGACCGGAAATTGCTTCGTTCTCCAGGTAACGTTAACGGTATTGCGCTAAAGTTGCACTACGATGTGACTTTTTTTCTGTATTACGGTAACAAATACACCCACAAACAGAAATCACATCTGTATAATATTTATTCTATAATAATTATTATAATTTCATAAAGCAATTTATTGAGAGTACCACCCATGAATAAGGACACCACAATCAATTTTTTTATAAAATACAAAATATACCAAGTTTTTAATAAATAATACCTAATTATATTTGTTTTATTTGCATAATGTTCCACCATAAATAATAAAATCTGATTCTAGAAAAAACTAATATTTTTATAAAGAAAAGGAGAAGAGCGACACTGTATACTAAATATTTATAGCTTTCATTGGACCGCAATGTAATCTTACGATGTACCCAGAGATAGATAGATAGATAGATAGATAGATAGATAGATAGATAGATATTAACAGACCGTGATTTCATAAATAGATAGATATGAACAGACATAGATAGATAGATAGATAGATAGATAGATAGATAGATAGATAGATAGATAGATAGATAGATTATATGAGACTTGTAGATTTTACAAATGCATGAATAATTATTTATCGCCAGTATTCTAGATGAGGTTCACTTGCTTATCTTAGAGATCAGCATTCGATTGTAACGGTTTCCATGTAAAGGCTAAGAACAAGAGCGAACACCAAACTAATCACATTACCGTTGTAGCGAAAACGCAGGCTATCTCAGTTCGTATAAATACTTTTGTATTTATAGATAAATTTATTCGAACTGAGATAGATAGGCAGATAGATAAATATGAACAGATAGATAGATAGATAGATAGATAGATAGATAGATAGATAGATAGATAGTATGAACACAATTACTCATATTAGTAGATAAGTATCAGTCTGTTACCTATGGCTTTGCCTGCAAATTTAAAAAAACGATGTCGTTTTAAAGGTCAAGTAACTCTTTTCACTTCCTAAACACACTACTAAAGAAATAAACATTATTCATATACATACAGAACCCCCCACGCGCGCACACACATAGTTATATATATATATATATATATATATATATATATATATATATATATATATATATATATATATATATATATATATATATCCTAAACTGCTTAGTTTTTTTCGTCCTTTCTGTTTACTTGCTGGGAGATTTTTGCGTCTTTTGGTTAGTAAAGGTGATGACATTACTGGGTTCACCATTATAGATTAAAAGTCCTTCGAGAGAAAGGTAAATAAAAACATCGTAATCACAATAAATAAATGTGACAAAACATATATTTGTGGTAATCGTAATAACAATGAGGTAGGTTTAATGATTGGCGGTTTAGCTACAGTGTTATGGTGGCACAATAATGAAAAAAAAAAAAAAAGAAAATACAAGTCCAAAGGAAAAATGAAAAGAGAAGAAACTTTTAACAAGAAACGCTAGCAAATGTGGATAAGAGAAGGATCGTGGAAATGAGAAGAAAGAAGAAAGATGACGAATAAGAAAGTAAGGACTAGAAAGAAAGAAAAAAAAGAAAAATAAACAATCGAAGGTGACAAGAGAAGGGAAGAGAACGAAAAGGAAAGAGACGTAAACAAAGAATGAATATGATGAGTAAAAACAGATAACAAAAATGAATTAGAGGAAGGTAAAAAAAAAAAAAGGAAAAATAATTACTAATCCCGAGGCGGGCTTCTCAGAACCGATTGCCCATGAATAGGAATATAATAATTGTTGTTTATTATTAATAAACAACAATAATATTAAACTAGCAGCACCCGTAAAAATTACACGTATTCACTAATCATTTTTAATGATGCACTCACTTATAAAAAAAAAAGGCATAATTCCTCTTAAAAATACTGAAATGTCCTCAATAGATACTTAGGTCATGAAACATGATTTAACCCCTTACTACAAACAACTGCCTTTATCTAAGATGGCCCCAGCTTCCAGAGCCTCTCTGTGTCGCACTCTCTTTTTGTTTTCCGACATCTCTCTCTTTCTCTCTCCTCTCTCTCTCCCTCTCTGTCTCTCCCTCACTCTCTCTCTCTCTCTCTCTCTCTCTGATTTCTTCACGGACGCGCGACACAGCCTGGGTTCTCTCAGTCTGTAACAAATTCGGGAAGATAAAATTTAAAAAGTAAGATTTTAATTTTAAAAGGTCATTTGCTGTTCAGGGGCGAATTTGTTCTCAGCAGATTGTTAGGTCACGAAATATGATTTAGCCCCCCCAATACAAACAACCGCCTTTATCTTAGATGACCCCCTCCAATCTCTCTCTCTCTCTCTCTCTCTCTCTCTCTGTTGCACTTTCTCTCTTTCTCTCTCTCTCTGTTGAATTTTCTCTCTGTTTTATTTTATGTCCCTCTTTCATTCTGTTTTCCTCTTGAACGCTCAACACGGTCTGCGTTTAATAGGATTTTTGATTAGAACATCTATTTATATCATATTACAAAATGATTATAGTTATTCGAAAGAGACTTGAATTTCAAAAGGTCCCTTGTCATCCACAGATCGTTAGGTCATGATTTAAAGCTTCACTACAAACAACTTCCTTTATATAAAATGGCCCGCCCTCCAATCCCACTCTGTGTCGCACTCTCTTTTTGTCTCTCTACTTCCTTCTCTCTTTCTGCTTCCCTCTCAATATCTGTGATACTAAACGTGACACAAACCATACATAGACAAAAGCTTATACATGTCCGAACAAAATAAAATTTCATTTGGAGATGTTATGCTGATCTCGAAAGCTGTCGATGAAATGAAACGGTCAGTTCCTCGCATTCTAAGCAACTGGTACATTTAAATAATTCATTGAATTTAAAATGTGTAAATGCGAATAAGAATGAAACAGCAAGTTTATTAAATTTTAAAAATTAGGTTCACATAAATTGCACATATCATTGAATTTTTCAGATTCCTACTTGCGGAAGGTTGCATTGAAGACATTTCAACTTGAATGAAACGCTATTCAACATATTACAAGATTGGCGAGAGACATTTTTGATAAAGTCCAAAAATGTGGAAATCCAATATGTTAGAATATTGCGCTTATTCAAAATGTAATTTCTAAAATATAGTTTACTTCTAAATTGATATTCAAGTCACCAAACTGATATTCACGTTACCAAATAACTCAGCAATTATAGGCGCCAAAACAAATTAATATCCACTATTTTGCTGCTAAATATGTCATGTTGATTGTCATGGGTATTTTAATAATATTCCTGTGTTAAGACACATAGGTTTTGAATAAGAAAAAACTTCGCAATAGAATCCGAGCCCAAATTCCGTAATTCGATTATAACTGCCAGCAATTAGCGTTTAGAAAATTGATACAAAAGGAGGTACAGGTCGTATAACTGTTACCAAAGTGGAAAGGGAAGTTGTCAAGCCGGTCAATTCAGTTTCGTTCAGTTCGCCTTGGAAAAACGAACGAATCCATCTGCCATCAAATAGAAGAGCAGACTCGGCTCTCTTGTGTTGTGTAGCAACCAGTCTAGGAGTTGGACAAATCTGAACTGAAAAACAACCGAAAGAGCGATGGAATCCGTCAGGCTATCTTGCTCTAGACACATCATTGTTGCTATGGTTGCAGTATAAGTGGAGCCTCCAGGCCCTAACGGATTATGAGTCCTGTGACGTGTGAAAAGAGTCATATGAATGAAAACATTCACTCGGATCTACACTCATACACACGAGTAAAACTAAATAGAGTTCCTAGAGTCTAGGAGAAGGAAAAACCTGAATTTCAAAACAGCGTAAAAAGAGGTGGGTTCCGTCAGGCCATTTTGTCGTAGACACACCACTGTTGTTACAACTGCAGTATACGCGATGTACCAATGGCCCTACATTGATTACGGGGTTCGTTTCGTAAAAGTAAAGATATCATTCATAGTAGAAGTAAATATTAAGTTCAATTCGAAAGCCAAGGTCCAATAGAGAAGCAGGAAATCCAACATTGCTTTGACTATTCAAAACATTTGACTATTTTGCTACTAGTAAAAATAAAGAATTCAATTATTGTATCAACTAAATTTACAATCTATTTCTGAAGTAACAAGGATGTTTTTAAAAAAATCTGAAAGGCCATTTTCATAATGCCATATATTGTCATATGATTTGTTCATATTTTGAGTTTTTAACATCTTCAAATTCCTTCTATTTCTCGCTCTCCTTTTCAACCATATAAATCTACGTTGATTTTTTTTATTCGCAGGAATGGGCCGTTTCAACTGATTCTTAAACAGTTGGCTAATGGTTTAAACCAGCATTTCTCAACCTTTTTACGCTTGGGTAACCCTTGCAATAGTTTTTATATCTCAGGGAACCCCTGCGTAAAAATTATTATATAGCATTATTATAAGATAAAAGGAAAATATGAAACTTTTATCAATCTAACATATTTAATTTTTATTAAAGTTTTATCAGAGAATGAGATCTTGAGAAAAAGAAGAGATTCTGATATTTTTACTTTTCTGTTGTTTGAATTCATGTTTCACATGTATTCGTCTTGTTAAACCAATGTTAATATAATTTGTGGCGTTTCAACTTCAAGGAGAGACGACGCGTTCATCCAATGTTTCAAGAAATATCATTATTAATATCTATCTCTTTTATATTTTTATCGTAGTTTACGTGGTAAACATAATATTATTTTATTAAGTATAGCTTAGATGTTGCAAAAGGTTGAAAGTATGTAGCACTCAATGAGGATCACCACTCGGTCGGAATTGATCTAGCATCTTGTGCCTTGTGATAAACATAATATATGGACACTGCGCATGCGTCCTGTACTCGAGCAAGTCACTCAATGATACACGAATCCACCATGTACATGTCCTTTCCACTAGCCAGTGAAGGCGATTTCACATTGACGCTATAAAGACATCGCTTAATACATACTAAGTGATTATTATAATTTTACATAATATTCGAGGTTGAAGTCTGTATTGTAATAATCAAAGATTTTCCAACAATATGTTATAAGTAAAATTACGAATATAAAATTAAACATAAATTAATCAAAAACGCATTAGTGATGCAATAAAATGAAATTAACAAGTTTCAAGGAGAATTGAAGCCAGATTTAACTAAACAAGATTCTGTAAAATTGAGACAAACTAAGATTCCACTTCCTGCCGATGAGAAAAAGACATGATTAATGTGTTAACGGAAATTCGTGAGTCCTGAGAAACTAGAATTCAGACGTTTGTTTACGCTATCTGTAGAGAATGTGTGTGGCCACAGAAAATAATGCTCTAAATTATTTTAAACAAAGATAGAAAACATCTCTTAAGTTCAAATTTTGGGGATTTATTTACGTTGATCGCCCAAGAACCCAATTATCTTTACAGAAAAATACCTAGGAAGAATTTAAAATACAAAGGAAATACCATATGGTCAATTAGCCAGATCGCCTAAGATTAAGTTGACCGGGTTGATAAATTAAATATATTAATGTCATTTGGTAGGAAGTTCTCTATAGAAGCACGGGCTCCAAAGACACGGGACAGACGGGAAAATAGCTTGGCCAAGTGTCGTCAAACACAAGAAACACATCCGCATTTCTGTGTTCTGAGTGAACACACAGACAAACGCATTACTTTAGCTCTTACGACTATAACTCCTCAATCACAAACCTGCAGTATAGAACTGGATTTTTCAGTAGATTATAGAAACATTTTATTCAACCAGTTTCCTTTATATTCAATAAATCTGTTGTTAAAGTTATCAACAGTGTTTTGCATTTTATTGATGACTTTTTTTTATTCCAGTTTGATCGGAGCTATCCTGAGACCTAAAGGGAGAAAAGTTACCAAGGGTACGCGTAGGAACTACACAATATTGTATGTGGTACACAACGTATACAAGGGCTCACACTAGATTTCGCCATCAATCCAAATATTGTAAGATTTTGTGAAACCTGAATCAACCCTATGGAGACCAACCAAGGTGGGAAAAGAACACAAGAACCCTCGGTAGCACAATTCATTTAGTAAGCTGAATTTGAATAAAATTAATAATGAGTTCGATCCTCACCGGATGTCCCATACTTGCGATACTGTACCAAACACTTGGAGAAGGCCTATCTGCTAGTTTTGAAGATCAACATTGGAAATTCTGGATTTTGTTTAGGTTACTATTAATGGTGAATAGAAAGAGCTAATTGCCTGAGAAATGAAGCTAGCGATAGGCTTAAATATTAACTAGCAGTATCCCTGAAAATGTCACGCTCTTTCTATTGGAATTTTCTGATGAATCATGATTCTTAATTTAATGATTGAATAATCTCATGGCGATTAAATACACGTTAAAATTCCTCTATTGCCTCATTAATTATTTGGGCTTAACAACTTAATATATATATATATATATATATCATACTCCAGAAAAATTTATTTTTTTATATTTCTTAAAATAGACACGACCTGCAATTTATTTCCAGAATCCTTTGTTCTATTTTATTTTTATTCTATGATACAGCGTTCTTCCCATGTGACATCTGTGTACTTTTATAAAAACATAAGATATACTGTGTCCAATGAGCTGGAAAACCAGTGAAACTTAAGTTGCACACATAAACACAGGTATTTGTATATGTATATTTATTAATAGATAGATAGATAGATAGATAGATAGATAGATAGATGGAAAGAGAGAGAGAGAGATAGGATTAATATGAGTAAAAGTTTGTCACTGTGACGTCACCCTGTCTGTCTCGGCGCCGTCGCCGTCCTATCCTGTCCTGTGACGACCAGTGTGACTTGGTATTGGTCGCGGCACCAAATGTGACGTTCTAACCTTTTGCTGATTCGGATGGGAATCTGGTTAGATTCGGTATCAGCCTTGTCGTTCTCAGCTCGTCTCCAACGTCTGGTTACCGAAGTAACTGTTTTGATTTCTAGTCTAACCTACCAACGTTGTGATTTGATCTTAGGTAGACGAAATCAATCAGTCGCCGGGCCGTAATGCAAGTCTAGTCCGAACAAGTATATGTAAAAGAAAATAAAGTAACAACTCGAAAAGTTCAAATGCGTTAAAAAAGGATAACAATATTTTATATCTGGTTGCTGAATCTTTGCATCTGCATCTTTCTCCCAAACCGCTAATATGGATTCGTGACACTTTGCGTTTGTTAGGCGAGTCTTAATATCTTAAGTTGTTTTTCGATAACTGTTTTTTGGTGTATCTTCAGGTGATATTCGTAAAACTTGTTTTGACGGTGTGAGTCTAAGTCGTTCTTCAAAAATAAATTGTTCTTGGTTAGAAGTTGAGGTCGTGATTGCGTGGATCTTTAGTCAGCTTTCTGCGAGGCGGGTCTCAGAGCTCACAGCTCAACTCTGTCTGCAATTCCAACTCAACTGCCTGCCTGTCTTTCTAACCCCAACTAACTGCCGTCTACTCGTTGCGACTCTGCTTATATGGACGCCGACCAAAACCAGGGTGGCCCTGTTGGGGTTTGAGGTTCCTTGATAATTCTAAATCCGCATTAAGGATTTCCTTTGTTCTCGGTCAGGAAAATTTATTAATTTTCATTTTTGGAAGTCCTTAATTTCTAGTTTAAGGGAATCGGCCTCCCAAATTCTTCCTTTCTCATGTTGGTATCTCATACCAATCCCTTCAGAGGCGTCAACAGGTTTCCCCTCTCTCTCACAGTGGCATCTCACACCGATCCCTTCAGAGGGTGTCAACAGGCCTCCCCACCTTCTTCCCATGATTACCTTCGCCTACCGCTTACGCCACCATTCAGCCAATGGACGCCCAGCAGCGTAGGTGTGGCTAGACTGGCCACGGTTTAAAAATCTCGCTCAAAGAAAAAAAAATTATTTTCCTTCTTTTTTTTTTTCTTTTCTTCTTCCCGACAACAAACCCATACGACCCGTAGTGTGGTCCTTAATCTCAATCTTAACCGAATGTCACCTGGAATTCGTCAATCGAGATTTTCGCCAGCATCAAGTAGGTGGTCATCTGGGCGACTTTGCACCCTGCATGTTATATCATGGCCAGCTCTGACACAGAACAGGTGCTCTTCTCAAATGATACCTCCGCAGATAGCTAATGGTTTAATCTTTCCTTCTTTGTACTCTGTGGGTGGTCCAGCGGACATTTTTTTTCGGTCAGAGCGCGACCCAATTAATTTTTATCTCTTAGCATTCTGCCTTATAGGCCACTTGACCAACCGGAATTTTTCATTATTGCCATGGGAAGATTGCTATCTTCTTTCGCCGCGTCGTAACATAAATCAAATTAAATCCGGTATCTTACTTTCTTCGCTAATGAAAATAAAATCTTTACCACTTTTCTTTGTTAGAAAAAATAACATCGCTTAGTGTCTTTTCGTGATAGCTTCTTATCACCCAACTTAATTCTCGCCTTTTCTTTTTTTTTCCACGCAACCCTAAATAGTGTCACACACTTAGCTGATTGATGTTACCATCAGCATCCCGAGTTTCGTAGGTGAACCTATCCGTATGACCTACAATCTGCTGTTAACTGAGGAAAGAAATAGCTTGTTAATTTTAACGTTTCCAAAACAGAACTGCTTTCCTTAATCATCCTAGAGAACCTTTTTTGCTTTCCATCAGCATGTCTGATGCTAACCTCCAGGAGAGTGCCTCGTTGTCCCTTCTCGAAAATACGTTTTCCGCTGATTCAAAACGGAAAAATTATATTGAACCAGTTGCTAGATTTGCTGCTATGAAAATTTGTTGTGATGTACGAGATATTTTTCTCGTCAGAATCTGTCTTACATATTTATAAGTTTATCATTCGTTCATGCTTTGAATAATGCTGCCACATCTGGTCTAGTACTTCTATATATTTAAAGATTCTTGATAAAATAAAAAAGAATCTGCAAACGATTGGTCCTGACCTGGCATCTCGACTTCAGTCGCTTCTCTGTACCTTTCTATAGATATTTTCACTGTAACTGTTGATGAGCTTTCCTCTTTAGCATATAGACTTTATAAATTTAAGCACAACATTACTAGATTGGGGACAAGGTCTCATCTTTTTAGAGTTGAAATGTCTCGATGCATTCGCAAGTTCTACGCTCATCTTTTATATTCTCTCTCGCGCTTCTCGTTTGTGGAACTTTCTTCCAACTTCTTGCTTTCCAAATAACTTTGATCTTCAAAAATTTAATGCATTGTTAATCGTTATCTATTACTTACTTAATTCCTATTCTTTTATTGATTCTCTATCCTTTAGAATGTTTTCTTTTTCTCATATTCTTTCATATTTAGTAAACCGCTTGCATCTTATCGGTGCTTTATTGTCAGGCTTGCGGTGAAATGATTAAAAAAAAATTAAACGAAATATATATATATATATATATATATATATATATATGAAATCTGATCATCATGCCGCCGGCGAAGTGGCCGGATAACGAATTAGTATCAATATAATGTGTCGATTTTACAAGCTGGAAATTTACTCAAGAATCCATTGAAACAAGAATCAGTTATTTTTTAATCTAGTAATCTAATGGAAAAACATTTGCCCATCCTACGAAACAAACTAAGTAATGACCATTGCCATACGAAACGGACCAATATCTCTGTTAACAATTTCTTGAAAAAAATAATATAATTAAAATAGTTGTCACTTAGATGATTGATGTTACCTTCAGCATCCCGACTCCAGAGTTTCGTAGACGGTCCCTCTGTGAATTACACCGCCCACTTACACCGCCCAGTCACGCGGATATCAGCAACTGATTCTCCCTCCCTCTCTCTTATATATATGTGTGTAGGATTAATGCAAATAAATCTTTTCACATAGATGATTGAATTGATTGAAGTTATATCCAGAACCTTGAATTTCATAGATTAATTTTTTTTAATTGTTCAGTCCATTTTTCAGGAAGTTTGGATTAACTGCTGTTTTTTTTTGTTGTTTTTTCCCCCTCATTTTTCGTTATATTGATACTAAGTTTGATTAAATTTATTTCTGCATTAATTGGGATGCTCTTATTGATGTTAGCTTCAGTTTTTTTTTCGCTTTGTGGGCGTGCGCGTTTTGAAGTGTGCATGTGTGTATGTGTCAAATGTTGTGATTAATTCTCTTTTTCATCACTTTTTTGTCGCCTTACCCTCTCTATTCCTTTTCCTTCTTTGCCTCTTTCGGCTCTGAATGTCAAAGATAATATACCACTGTCTATCGACAGCAAAAAGCCTAGCTAAAAGTTCTTCTATCATGACCTTCCAAAATTTATATGAAGTTTCTTTTCTTTTTTTGAAACATTCGATCTGAATTAACCTGACATGTTTATACTCTGTCGTCACCAATTTAATGTACATGTCCCTTTAAACCATATGAAATCAATGAGATTATCGATGAAAAAGAGGATAACAATATACTCCATTTGGGTGGGGGGAGGGATGTGTCCGAGTGGTTAGCATGAGACCCAGGTTCCAATCTGTGTGAATCAAAATGTTTCAATGGCTTTTTCATGAATATTCTTTCAATCCAACACAGAAATTTAAGGGTGTCGCTTTGTGTGCATCCTACTACCACATTTGTATTCTACATTATTAAGGCATTGTAAACATATTTCACCAATCAGTTTCTACTTTAGTGTGTATCCTACCAGCGCATTTGTATCCTACATGAAGGCATTGTCCTGACTTTTTTCTTGATATGTTAAAAGACATTCAGAATGTTTTTATTTAAAGGATTCAAATATGGTTTTTAGCAAATTTCTTATTTTATATTTTTTTTTTAATTTTAAATTTTATACAACAATAAATACATTCCTCCTTCCATTTTTGCTTTTCCTCTTAGGTTAGATAATGTAGCATACAAATGTGGTGGTAAGCTACACTGACTGATAGGACATGCTAAAGCTGCACCAATTTAAGTGACGTTTCAAAACAGGTCAACTATAAGTTCAGACTGATGATTGATCACTATATCCAGTGACAAGAAAAACGTTAGAGAATTTTTTTTAAAATTCAGAGACACATTCTTCATTGCTAAATGAACTGGAGTTCAATTATGGAGTCTACTGGCATAACATTTGAATGAACTTTGTCCACAATCTCTTAACATTTGATGATGTATTAGGTTGGTGCAAAAATAATGACGTAATAATGTCGTTTTTTGACGTATTTTTTAACGTCAAAAAACGACATTATTACGTCATTATTTTTGCACCAACCTAATATTATATCAAGTGGCAACTATGACCAAATTCAAATATAATACTTTGTCTTATTACAATTATCAACGTTTAAATGCCAATGTTTTAATTTCTTGCCCCTGGATGCTTTAGAAGCAACTACTACTTCTTACAGCATTTATTATCAGAACAAAAAGTCTACTCCATACAAAAGCCATAAAATTTCATATAATATTAGCAATGACCTGCCAATACAATGTAGAACTACAAATATAACCAATCATAGCTTCCTGAAGTCAAATGCATATTTTTTAAAAGTAGTAAAAATGACAAACAATATTTCAGTTGATGATTTTAATAATTTTTTTCTTATTGAAACTCAACAACAGATCTTTAAGATCCAAAACAAAAACAGTTACATTAGCTGCTGAAACAATAGACATTTTTTTTTTAACTTCAAAACATTTTTGTAGAAAATGCAGTTAAATTTTTTTTTTTTTTTTTTGAGATGGAAAAAGACAATGTTCCAAATCAAAATGTAAATACATCATGTTAACACATGAAATAGAACTGTCATGTTTCATGGCAAAAAAAATTGTGATTTTTTTTTCTTAAATCAGCTTTCAGTAAGATTTCAATTTTTACAGTTTTTTCTGCCTATATAAATATTCATTTGTTTTCTTCTCTTTTCAATATGACAACAGTAAATGCATAGATGCTTAGTTGAATAAAAATTGATGTACTATTTTTTTTACATTCATAACACATTTACATTGTTATCAGTTTTATACATACAACCAAAAGTTTTTTGTTTTTTTTAAAAAAAGATTATTCAGTTCGGTATCTATTACACAAATACACAACTCTTTACAGTAATCGAACTGTTGAGACCTTTAAATTCCTAAATCCTTTTGAAATTAGCAAAAAAAGATTTCTAATCATTGTAAAAAAATTTATCTGATTCAATCTAATACATTTCCTAACCAGTTGGGAGAAAATGAGGTCATCAGTGATAATTATTATTTATTTATCAATTGCAAGTGTCTTTCTGCAGGTATTTTTAATTACGAAATCAAGGCTAGCTGGTAGATTGACTGTCAAGATATTATACAATCAGCCAGGGTCAAGTTTCCTTTTCCACTTTTGTGAAAAGAGAAGTCAACACTTTTTATACAGCATTTTCAAAATGTTGGACTGAAATTTTAAAAATTAATCTTCTTTTGTTTTGACAGTGTCTTTTTCATATACTTGTATTATTCCGAACTACTGTTCTCATCTTGGGTGATATAAATGTGATTACAGACACAAAGTTTCTGGTCATCATCATCATGTGTCTATTCATTGTCCGATACGAGATATCTGTTGATTAATGTTAATATTTTGTCCCTGTAATGTTTCTTTTCACTTGAAAATGTTTGGAAGATTTTATTGACAATGGCTGTACATAGATATATACACATTTAAATATATGTACATACATTTTTATTTCCCATGTCAATCTGTTCTATAATCTCTAGGCTATCTTCTATTGTTATGGAACAGAACTTGATCATGAACCAGAATCAGATTATAATCTAAATAAAATTCACAAAAAGATTCAGCATTGAACACTTTCACCTGAAGAAGAATGGTGTATAGAGTGGCCAAATTGCTGCGAGACAAAATTTTTATGGATGCCAAGAAATCAATTAAGTTCACTAACATCTTTCCAAAGAGGGGTGTGTGTGTGTGTGTGTGTGTGTGTGGAAACATACATGACAAAAAATAATCACTATTTCCAAGTGATTAGTTTTCTTTGTTACCACAGAGGAAAATCTTACAGAAGCAAAAACAGAACCTGATTTCAATAAATCTAAATAAGTACAAACATTGTCCGTTTCTACCGCCTGACCTCAAGGATAAAGTTTGTCCATGGTTATTAGAGTTCACAATAATAACACAAGTTTAATGACTAAAATCTAATTGGTCAAGCATATTAACAATAACTTATTGATAAGAGATGCCACTTTCAAACTAGAATGAAAGATTCTTAAGTCAAAATCCTGTTCCTTTCAATATATTTTGCTTGGAAAAAAACCACATGTTGTCTTATCTTACAGCAACAGGGTAGAAGGGAGACAACCCATGTTATTTCTGGGGTATAAAAACCAACAGCAATCAATATTAATGACTGCAACTTTTAAGTACTGCCCCCAGGAAGGAGAAAACAAATGTACCTCTAAGCATAATTTAATACAATTAAAATCTTTTAGGTTTTGTAAAGTCTCTCTCAGTCCAAAGTGGTAGTTTATATAAAATAATCCAATCTTCAACAAAACACTCTCTTTCTTATATATATATATATATATATATATATATATATATATATATATATATACGCACATATATATATTCTGCCATTTTGGAAATGGTCATTTCAGATATTTATGCATAAAACCCTTGATCATTAGATAATTTAAAACATAGGATGAAAGCATTTCTGAAGAAAAAAAAAACATGAATACATATTATCTATATTTGATTTTCTTTTTAGATTGTAGTTCAATTTCAGATTTGAGTACGATTAATAGAAATGAATACCAAAAAATTAATAAAATCAATCACAATTCTTATTTGCTCATCAAATATTGATTACTTTCTAATATTTGAAGTTACTTACAACCATGTAAACTTAATCTTTCTTTTCTAAACTCATGAAATGCATAGATCAGTACATATAATTTAGACAATACTTTATAACACTATAAACAAACACAGACAAACTAGGCACCTCAGCTACACACACACAATTCTTAAGACATACATAAAAGAAAAAACTATTAGATCACATATGCAATTCTACAAGTCATTATATAAAATCAATTTGGTCCTTCTTTGTAAGTAGTCTTGTACCAATGCTGACTTTGGCCAACAAATATCTTTTATTATTTGCATTTGTGGAAAATTTTAATCTTTATGCATACGAAAAACTCTTGTCATATTCAGATATGTGTCCCTATACTAAGTGTATTCTATCCACAAAAATATATTTACATACAAAATTTCTATGCATCTTTATAATAAACAAAACTTATGTCCCTTACGAATGCATAAGCCCATTCACTACATCTTTATGTGAATATTGACATAGGAGAAAACATACAACACATTTCTGTACTCTTTTAAAGAATAAATTAGCACCTGGGTACATATAAAATTTTAGTTATTACTAATCTACAAAAAGACAAATATATTTGGAGATATCACCTGTAAACACAAATATTTATGAAATAAGATACACAGAGACATGTTTATAATGCATTAAAGTTGTCCATACATATAGATTTAACAAAAGAAACAATTACAAAATATCGCTATTGTCATGAGTGTGAGCCTCAAGACAATCCTTCAAGAATATTTGTTAAAATACCAGGATTGAAATTTAGAGACCCATTCATGTTGATGGACATAGCAGAAGTTTCTTGTTCTGTAGAAATGGTAAATCTGCTCTCCTGTCACTACTCATTCCAGTCTTGACATTTCTTTTCCAGTTCTTCATTTTTCGTATTTCCTTTCTGGAGTGAATTGGTAAGTTTCTTCAAACGAAATGCTAAAAAACACCTCAGTCCAGATTATCGATCTGCCTTTGAATTGTTTCAAGCTGAAATAAAAGAAAAGACTAGAAATTTGAAAATATTCCTCTAAAGCAGGGTGCCTCTAGAAGTCAATAGAATTATCCAATGAGGAAGGAAGATCAGTAAATACCTGGGGTGTGGGGGGGATCAAAATAGGGCAATAAATATATCATAGCAACTATTAACTAAAACACACCAATTTCCAACCAAATATAAATGCCGTTGCTACAGCTAATCAAACATATCCCTCACTTTAATGATGTCAACAAATTCAATAAAAAGATATTATTTTTAATGTGTTTTTTATTACCTATACTGTTTATAAAACTATCAGTATGATTCAAGCAAACAAATAAAAGAGAAATGGAAACTGAAAAAGAACAACAAAACCTAAAGCTAAAAAGAATTTTATCAAGAAACAATAATAAAGAAAAAAAGCAAAGGAATTTCTACCCTTAAAATAAAAATAATTATCATTAATAATTGTTTTGTTTTTTGTACATGCTTGTTGGTTGATGAGGGATGAAGCGTCTATAAAAGATTTTATGATCTAAAATGTTTGGAGACCCCAGCTCTAAAGTTAATACACTGTAAAACAAAGACGAAAGTTAGATCAATGTTACCATTTTAGGCTTTAAAGCTTTTATTCTTAAGATTTCATAAAAAGAAAATCCAATCAAAATCTATTGGTCTACTGGGCATTTCTTGCATTGCACAATTTATTCTACAAAATTATTTTTGTCCTGAAACTCTATAAATTATGTAGTTAATTATTGATTGATAAATTTCAATTCGATTTTCACCAATTTATTTCAGCTGAGGTGCGAAAAGCAAACCTAAGCAGATTGAAACTTTTTAAAAGATTCAGATTTTATAAAATGGTGTGATCCTTTTGGATTATTTGAAAGGAATTAAGTGAAACTGTATCTTCATGACACTCAATTTTCTTGAAGTCTTATTTTTTAGTTTTAGATTAACATCAGAAATAGATTTTTAAGTGTTTCTGCACAAAACTGTTAGCATTATTCATAGGATTATAAAACATGTTCATGTGAGAATTACTTATAAAATATGCACCCAATGTGTGCAAACCTGACAAAGCAGACAGTGTTTTTTTATACACCAATTACTCAAGTTAGTTAATTGCTAAAACAAAACACAGACTTTCAATATTTTTAAAGAGAAACCCAGAAAGAATCTGTCAGTTTTGAAGAAAAAGTCAATCTGAATGCAACACTGCAACCAAAGATAACAAGGAAACTTGGAATTATAAAATAAGGAAAGAGACAAAAGAAAAAGATAGATTAATAGTATAAATTGTTTAAAAAAAAAAAAAAAAAAAAAATGTGGAAAGAGAGAACAAAAGAAATAAGGGAAAAGTAGAAGGGAAAAAAGATATTGAAAAAAACTGGAAAGAAGGATAAAGAAAAAAAAAAAAAGAAAGGGAAGGAGAAAAAGATGTAGAGAGAATAAAATGACACTTGTTACTTGCCTACCACCCAGAAACACTTAGCAACCAATTGAAACAGCGGAATCAAAATGACCCTAAACCAGTGGAGCGGTAGAAGTTGGTTATAAGCAAACAAGCCTGGCTGCTATGAAAATGCAATAAAGTGTCAAGAAGCATTGCTGCAGGCTTTTTGCTAATGTCAGTGAGTCATAAAGAAAAACAAAAGTGAAAGAAAAGGTGAAAGAAATGAAATGGAGGAGGAGGAGGAGGAGGAGGATATCATTGCCAGGATAGAGCAGGCGGGTCACCTGGGCATAGTGACCCAACACCCAAGGTATAAACTGGGGATGCCTTATGAGCATGTTTTCAAAGTAGCGGATTTCAGAAATGGGCTTCTAGCTGATAGTTTTTATGCTGTACAGGCTTTGGAATACAGAAATATATTTAAGAATATCTACGTGAACTGAACATTAAAAGGTCAGAGCTAATATGACTAACCCTAGACAAAATTAAAATGCAGAAACATTATTTGTGTGTGTGTGTGTGTGTGTGTGTGTGTGTATACAGGGTGCAGTAGAAATATACCCCCCACATAATGGTAAGTGCCAATGCTGTCTTCATCTAGTTAATGTCTTACCATTATGTGGGAGATATTTCTGCCACACACACACACACACATATATATTTAAGCATGGAACATAAAAATATGTAAATATAGTTATTCTTTGTAGATATATATGAAGTGGGGTTGAGAAATTTTCACTTGGGACAAGAAAACTTTTAAGGCTTGGTCTTTTGGTTAAATTTGTGGCAAGAACACACACAGAATGTTTTATGTGGAACAACAGTTAGCAAGTCATTAAAATTATTACTATTGTAGTGATTTTTGTAACTCAATGAGTATCTGACATTGAGGGTTATTGTGTTAAAATAAAACTTATTAAAAAAAGGAAAAAAACAAAAGTGTGTGTGTGTGTGTGTATATATATATATATATATATATATATATATATATATATATATATATACACACACAATATCTTACACAACAAGAGTCAATTTCAATTTACATTATTTATTGTATAATATAAATCTCTTTTTTCAACAGTAAAGATACAGCTAACACTCATCTACCAGGGTTTTTTTTGGGTTTTTTTTTTCAAATGCTCTCCATTAAATGTTAGATAAGAATTTCTTAATGATTACATTTCACTCCATATATCTTTGGACAAACCTCCATGGATAAGGTTAACCTGTCTAAAGGATTCCTTGTTTTAATAACATTTAAACAGACTCTTCCACATTCTTAAATGACTTGAAGAAAAAATATCCACTTTTAAACCTAATGATGCTAGTAAAAACCTCTAAATATAATTGAACTTTAGGAAAATTTCCTATTTTAAAGTTTTTTATGAAATAAATTGTTTTCTTGAAATGTTAACCATTCAAAGTTCCAAAAAGATTTTTCAAAGTAAAAAGTAAGATAAAAATGAATTTAAATTAAAAAAGAAAGAGACAAAAAGAGAAACTAAAAACAAAGGAGTGAAAAGGAATTTAGTCAGTCACCCTAATTTGACGTAGGAGCCAGGGGAGATGGCTTGTCTGAAGGAGCAAGGTGGCCTGAACCAAAGCAGGTGACTATTTCTAAGTTCATTGAATGTCTTCCTATTACTTAAGAAAAAGCAAGAGAAAAATACCTGCTTGTCACCCTGAAATAATGAAATGCTTGAGTAAGGGAAAAGGTCAAACTGATGTCAGAGGTCAACAAGTTATACACCTAACACACAGGGAAATCCTCAGATCTTTACCACTAACCTGTACACTGACTGACTGATTTTCACATGACAGAATATTTTATCACATAAAACATATTGCAAGAAGTAACTCCCAAACAGATCCTCCCTACATCAGAGCCTAACTTTGAATGGGGAGAGGAATTTTGGACAAGTATATCATCAGAGACATTAGTATACTTGTTTCTGGATGTACAAAAAGGCAACTATCAGATGAACATCACAACACTTTAATTCACTCAAGTTCAGTTAAGTATTTCCTCAGCTAGTTTTTCAATTTTTTTTATTCATTATAATGCAAATAAACGTGTGTGTGTGTGTGTGTCCCAAAAAATGTAATCACTCTTTAAATGGCAATAAATGCAGAGTTTATTGATTTACAAACAATAATAATGGTTAAAATTAAATTTTAAATGAAATTAAATGCATGTATCAGAAAAAAGAAAAAACTCAAAAAATTCTAGGAAGTCAAAAAGTGGGTCCATTTTCGAGAGACAACTGTGGCACCATTTAACGAGGCAGAAAGGGAAAAGAAAGAAAAGAGGAAAAGAACAGGCATTTGATAAGCAAGAACACACACACGGCTAAGAGACAATGGATAAAAGGATATTTTGATAAGTAACAAATGGCAAAAGAGTGTCATTACAATGACAGGGAAATTCTGAGTAAAAAGAAAGGGAAGGAAAGAAAGAATCAGATATGTTTTGGCATCGGCTGTGTTATCTAAGGATATGAAAACAAACTATTGGTACGGGAAGACATCTTATTATCAACTACAGACCAGCTGGCCAAAGAAAGAAAAATTCAAATGAAAATGTTATTTCGATAAGTGACGAAAAACAGGCAACTAAAGGGAATTTGGACAGATATGAAAAATTAAGGACCACCTACAATTTTCCTTCGACGGAACATCCTTGGCCTGCGATAATAAAATTATGTTATCAGAAATATGTACCGAAGGAAAATGAATGGGAACCCAGAAGTGTTTTTTTTTTCTTTCTTCGAGGCGACAGACTGACTGGAACTTTGGAGATGTTTCTTTTTGAGACCGTGTTAGGAAGACCACACATTCTGATAATTAGCGATAAAATACCTGACGTAAACCACGTGTAGAACAAGAGTTATGACCGCCATTGTCATATTGTCCCGTTCGCGGCCAGAGAAATGATAACGGCAATTAAGAGGAAGAAAAGGGAAAGAGAAGAGAATTTTTTTTTTAGTTAAGCAAGATATTTTTTTTCTTCCTGAAACAAAGCCGCGGATTCGTCCACGCCCAACTAAGACATCATTGGTCAAGTGGTGATCACGTGACGCACGAGGGAGGCTGTTGCAGCCCATCTGGAGGATGAGTAAGAGAGGTTGCTACGAAGATGTGGGGAGGGCAGTTCACGCCCCTCTGAAGTATGATGAGAGGGTGGGAGTGAAGAAAGGTTCCCAAAAATGGAAAAAGGTGGAAATTCCTAACCAGTGAGATGGATATGTATTTAGAATTATCGAGGAACCCCCCGGCACGGACAAACTCACCCCGGTTTGGGTCGGCGCCCATATAAACAAAGCCACAACGAGCAGAGTTGAGTTGAGTTCCAGCAGTTCCCAGAGTCAGTCTCCAGTTGAAGCAAGCCTCGCAGATAGCTGACCAAGATTCACGCACATTCCGGACCCCTCTTCAAACCAAGAACAATTATTTTGAAGAGCGACTTAGATCCAGATCACCGAAATAAGTTTTTCTTTTGACTTTCGTCCAAAGACCCACCGAAACACCAATTTCTTAGAGAGCAGACGACTTGAAGTGTTAAAACTTGCCTAGCGGAAAACGACGTGTCACAATCCATAGAACGGGTCGGGAGATAGATGCAGTCCTATGTATCGAACAACTAGACATAAAGTTTGTTACCTTTTTCTTTGATACTTTGAACTTTTGAGTTTTCATTTTATTGTCTTTTATGCATATTTGGGTGGTATCACCCACGTTGAACTCGGTTTGCAGTATGGCCCCAACCACTGTTTGATCTCGTCTGCCTAAGATCAATTCACAACGTGGGTAGGCAGACTGGGAATCAAAGTAGTTACTTTGGTAACCAGGCGTTGGAAGTGAGTTGGGAACGGCGAGGCTGATATCAAATCTAACCAGATTCCCACCCGAATCACCAAAAGGTTAGAACGTCACATTTGGAGCAGCGACACCCGAACGGAGCAGCGAGGAGCGAACAGCTGGCACCGCAGCGAGGACATCACAATTGGTGCTGTGACCAGGGGACGACGTCACACAACCTGGATGTACACATATACACAGACATACTGACCAATTTGTTAGGTATACTCTTTTAGCATTGAGTTGGACAACATTTTGCCTTTTGAACCAACATCATTCTTCTTGGAATGGATTCATTGATGTTCTGGAAGCACTCTTCCAAAATTTGGATGCCTGTTGTAATAGCATCCCTCAATTCTTTTAGATTGGTTGTCTGTATATTTAGGATTTCAATTACTCTTTCCCCCACGTTTCAAAGGTATTGATTGGGACTGTGGAAACCACTTTAACATGGAAAACTCACTGCTGTGTTCCATGAACCCATCTGCCACTATTTTAGATTTTGTGCATTCTCCTGCTGGAAGTGGCTACCAGAGGATGGTTACACCAGAATCAAAAATCGGGGCACACGGTCAGCCACAATAACAAGATAAGCTTTAAACAATCTTATTAATACCAAGGATACCAAGAAAATATTACCATAATATTACATCATCACCACTACAATCACCACCTCAAAAGCAACCTAAACCATTGATACCAAGCCAGGGTGAATTAGAGCCATACCATCCAAATGTTGCAGATGAAATCAAGACTCATCACACTAGGCAACGCTTTTCCAATCTTCTATTGTCCAATCTTCATGATCTTTGTGAAATTGTTTCTTGTCCTTATCTGACAGGAGTGGCACTTGGTATGCTTTTCTGTTGCTGTAGCCTGTCTGCCTTAAGGTTCAGCATGTTGTGTATTCAGAGATCTTCTTCTGTATATCTCCATTATAAAGAGTAATTATTTGAGCTACTGTTGTCTCAGTTCATCAACAATGCATTTTTGTTTGCAAAACTGCCTCTCACTGGAATTTATTTTCTTTTTTTGACAATTCCCTGTAAACCATAGAGATGGTTGTGCATGAGTATCCTAGGAGATCAGCAGTTTTTAAAATACTCAGACCCCACACCACCTCTCTTAGTCAAAAGCATCATTCCACATCCAAAGTCACTTAAAACTACTTTAGCAGTTTGCCATGATCATGTTTTAAATATCCATCAAAATACAGACATGTCCTTGGCTGATTAGAAATTTGCATAAAAGTGCATTTGTTAACATGCACTTAGGTGGCCAGTGTGTGTGGGTGTGTATTTGCATGAGGCTTCTGAAAGGTTCTCAACCTAACTCATTTCCCAAAATCAGTATTTTACTGAGCAAACATCAGAATACTGATTTAAAAAATTGGGTCAAGCAAAAATTTTTCAGCACCTTGTGTGTGTGTGTGTATATACAACAATTTATTGCTACAAGTCTATAGAAATATATCAATAAGTCTGTATCTTCATAAGGAAAAATGTATTTATTTTACACAAATATTTTTCAGTATTTCATTAATTCAGTGATGAATATTAATAACATGAATTGAACATTATACAGTGAACATTTCAGGTCAATATAGATATATATTATACACACACATTCATATCTACTGCAAGTATGTATCAAATTTTATTTTCAAATATTATCAACCATATATTTTGATGTCTGTATGATATACATTTTAAATACTAGAATTTATTTTAATTTTTACATATTACATAAATGAAAAAAATATGACAAGGTGCTAAAAAGTGTTCAGGCCATCCAACTTCCCAATATAACTAATAAGATAATTCCTTTTTTGAGGCAGGGAGGCCTTTCTGGCTGGTCTGAGGACTTTTCAGTACCCCCCACATTTTTATTGAATGGTCAGTGGTATTTTGTTCCTGGCAACATTTAAACATCAAGTATCATTCAATAAAATTCACTTTCACTATTTAAATAACCAATCTTAATATCTTATGTGAAGACCATTGCTATGCTATAGAAGTATGCCTGGGAGGATTTTTTATTTTATGTATCAAGAATGTGCCAGTCAAGTTTCAGCACAAGAAGTACTTACGAAGAGGCTAAGTGGGGAAAATATTGAGATAGGTCACATCTTCCTTTTAAAATAATTTACTAAATAAATCTCTGGTAAAACCTGGGAGGTGGAGAGAAGCGCAAAAGTGCTATTCATTTATTTGTCAACAAGGTGTGTAATGTGGAGAAGATAATCTTACAAATTCTCCAGTGGATTCAAAAGTATCAGTAGCAGTTTCTCATAATAGTCAAATCCTCATATTAATAAAAAAATATATAGAAGTCTACTTCTAAACTTTGTGGAGTAGGGGAGGTAGAATATATTAGACAGTGACTCATACTGACACAGCTATATAAATTGATCATTGCTCTAGCAGTTATTTGACTCCACTGGTAAATCAGTAATAATCACAATTGTCTTTTAGCATTCTTTGTGCTTAGACACCAATACATAGACAGAAGCAGTTTAACATAAAAAAATAATCATTCTACAGTTGTTTATATAATTATTTTATTAAGTTTATTCCATAAATTTATTTTAAAAGAAATACAGAGAGCAAAGATCTTAATAAAATGAATGATAACTTGCTAGAAGTACACAGTTACAAAAGTTAATAAATATTACAGTCTAACAGGGTAATAACACCTCAAACAAAAGAAGTCAGTTTTCAAGATCCTCTTGTAAGCGAGTGTTTACTTTGGCATTCTTGTGAGAGTTACACTTTACTAGTTTCAGGAGCATTAGGTACCTGTTTATAAAAACCTATGTAAAGATAAAAAAAAAAACATCTACTTTTGTGTATTATGCAAAATATAAAAGTCTGAAGTATTAAAAAAGATGGTCAAATGAATCTTGTCACAAACCTGATTATAAAAAGCATAAAGTTCATCATGGGAAAATTCCAGGTGGATTTTTTCTTTTTGCTGAAAAAGTAAATAAAAACATTCATATTATAAATTGGAAGAGAAAAATTAGATTGACATCAACTGTTTGTATACTGCCCTGTAAAAATGATTATACACCTTTTATTTTATTAAAAATTTAAGATCATTTAGCAGTATGTTTATCAGTTATGTTTGTGGACCTTGAGGATCAGAAAATAAGTCGTGTCTTTGTAGGTGCCATGTAACAATAGCTGCACCTCTTAAAGCAGTTTGAAGCTGAAAACAAAAAATTAAAACATGCAAAATTATTGGGCCAATGAAAGATCTGAGATGATACAGTGATGATAATTTCTAAATAGGAATAGCTTTATCTTATTAATACGAGTTTAAGGTGCTTTGGCAAATCATTGTCATTGAATATTAACTTTTTTTTTTTTACACTAAAATCATAGCTAAAAAGTCAGCTGAAACAAAAATTAATGTTATGATATTGAAAGGTAAGTGGACTCAATAAGATTTGGCTGGGAATTTACAATTGTTCAAACCATCTAAATGTTTTTTGTTACAACTGATGGAAATGTTTTAAGCACAAAGAAAACCAAAAACAACACAAGTTAGACAAAACAGATGCAAGAAAGATTGTGAGATTTTCAGTAGGCAATCCAAAATGAACAGCCAAACAAGTGAGGAGTGAATGCAGTCTTAATGGTGAGGTTTCACTTGATACAGTATACAGAGTATTACAAAAAATTTTTTTAAAAAAGCCACCAACTTGAGCAGGGATATAGCAAGCAAAAAAAACATCAGAATAGAAACTGAAGTGATCAAAAGAACATCAAAGATGCTCAAAAGTGAGAAAAAGCAATTTTTAATGATAAATTCAAAATAGAGTTAGTTTCTAATGTAAGATAATATGTAAGACCAGTGAGAGAAAGAAACAATGCAAGTTAAACCAGAAAGATGGAAAAATTTGGTGATGGGATGGTAATAATGATGTGGGGTTGCATCAGAGCGAATGGTAGAAGAAAATGACAAAGTTGATAAAAACCAAAACAATGAAAATTAGATTAGTTTATTATGGTCTAATCTTCTGTCAAGCTATGAAGATAGAGAAATTTTTCAGAATGAGGGTACTTCTTGCCACATATTGAGTACAACAAAATGATTTCTTGTGGATGAAGATGTTCAAATTTGGAAAACTGACCAGCAGAAAGTCCTGTTCTCAATATAACTGAACCATTGTGGCAAGAACTGAAGAAGCAAGTGCTCCAACGAAAACCATGCAATCTCACAGAGTTTTGGGATTACTGTCAAGAATAGGAGAAAAATTCACACTGAGAAAATCTGAAAATTGTTCCATTCAATGCCACATCGAATTAAGGTAATTATTCAAACCAAAGATATCAACGCTAATTACTAACTCCATACTTGGATATTTTATACTTTCTGTAATAATAAAAATTTCATTTTTAACTTAAGTACTGAAAGGTGAAATTTTTGTTATTTTTGAATGGCCTTTTTTTCAGTATCACTATGATTAACATGCTCTATTTTCATCTACGAAAATGCTGAAAAGATCATAAAATGCATTGAGAAAAGCAGTCTGCTAATCAGTCTCAAACATGGGAGTAAAAACCAACAAAAGTAATTAATTTACCTAGATGGCCTAAAAGTATTGCACACCACTGTATTAATATGCATATATTTTCATATCATAGACTGATAAATCCATATAGCATTAATATCATTATAACCTGCATTACAGTATTATTCTCATTATAACTATCATTATAGTTACTGAGATTGCTGGTGTGCACAGGTAATGTTGAGTATCATCCTCAGTTAGATTATTTCTTTCATCAAAACATTTATGAATAAACTGGTTAAATTCAGAATCACTTACACTTTTATAATCCTTCATTTTGTCAAACTATTATAGTTGAAAAAAGTCAAAAAAGAAAAAAAAATCTTACTAGGATATACCACAACCACACTTTCACAAAGACTCACCAGTGCCATCAGACAATATATTAATAAGCAGTATAAGTATCATAGTAACATTAGAAAGCTACTCACAAAATACCAAAATACTAGCAAAATACAAACAGTAAAAACTGACTTATGATCCTGGTTTAATATATATATATATATATATATATATATATATATGGGCATTGTGCATTTGTGATGGAAGCATTTGTGCTTCCATCAATGTTGCTTAACTCTGGTATTGTGCAGGATGAGATACTAAGAGACAAACATTAGTAGGAAGTGATCATAATGATTTATGTTGAATAATTCTTTTATGTTGCCTTTTTTTTTCTTGCTTTTTTGAGAAGCAATAAAAATTTTCTTGGGACATAAAATATTCAAAAAGTTTGCTTTCCAACCCAACAATTTGAGTATTTTTTTTCATCATTTAAAATCTGTTACAATACAGAACAAGGCATGGATTGATAAAGAGAAAAAAGGTCAATTTGTCTACCTGCATGTCTTCTTGTGTGACCTTCAATTCAAACATGGCATTAGGCAATTTCATTTTTGATCTTCCCATGTTAGCCATTTCCAAATTGAGCCTCCAGTTGATGTCACTTAGCTAAAAAGATAAATGCTGAATTTTCAACAAACTATTGACATTTTTAACATTTGAAGATTACAAAATGCTAATTTTAAATCTTAAATGTTGTGGCAATATTTCATATGTTCAAAATAATTATCTCTTTGTTCCCAAATATTCTATCTAGTGACTTAAATTTTCAGCTCAAGTTTTAGAAACTAATATTAGACATGTCTAAAATAGGCTAACTGAATTGAGTACATGCAATCATACAAGCAATCTTTTCATTAAAAGAATCATTCAAAATATTTTGTTTAATCCAAAGGAATTTTTTTTCTAAATCTAATCAATAAAATAATCTTTTCCCAAAATTACTATTAAAATCTTTTATCAATTCATCCACATTGATGTACCACACATTTTGATGAGGTAATATCTGTGATCAGAGGAAACAAATTGGACAATTAATTCTGAACCACAAATTGCCATATATCTCAAAATATAATGCACTCTTTTACCTACCAAAAGAAAATAAATAATCCCTCAAAAAAAAAAAAAAATCACCCTAAATCATGTTCTCTGATTACTAGCACTAGACTAACACCATTATTTTTAATCATTTCACCCTAAACAAGGCAATAATACCACTAGGATACAAGTGGTTGCAAGAAGTGAAGATGAATGAGAATGTTTTTTCCTTTTTAAATATTCCCTACCTAATTATAGATGCATGTTTTATGGCAATGTAAACATTTTTCAAGGCAGCTTGTGGAATGAGTACTCCAAGCTTCTATTCAATTTAGTAAGCATTCATACCAAGTTAGTAAACAGTCATTCTTACAAAGTCATTCAAAAGTAAAAATGAATTCTTTAAAGCAGTTAGTTTAATATTAGTAGATTCTGTGATCCTCTTGTGGCATAAATGCACAAATATTATATCAGTTTATATTAATAAGTACAGTGGAAGCTTAGGAAAAGTAAAAAGAGGTTTCACAATATAAAGCTATTGATTACCAACCTGATTTGGAGCAAGGGTCCTTTGTCCAAGTTTCTGAAGTACATTTTTGGCATGTGTCGTCCAAGCCTCAACAATAATATTTACCTGCAATTATCAGTACAACAAAGAAATGTCAGCAACAAAAAGACCAATACACATTACCAATAAAAAAAATAAAAAATTAAAAAAAAAACATACAGTGTTTTCAATTTTCTCACTCAGTTTTTAAATAAAGAAATGATGAAGATGCTGAGAAATGTCAAATTTTTAATATGTCCCTTGAAGACATAAGCAATCATCCCTCTTCATAGATTCCTTTTTATTATTATCTGTGAATTACCATTTCTATGGTTTGGAATTCAGAATTTTCCTTTTCTATGACAGGCTGTAACCCAAGGCTAGAGAGTCAAGTCTACACTACCATTTAATCTATATCTAGGGAGAGGAGAGATGGATTCATTTCTTTCTTATGTGGTAAAATGAAAACAACAAATTAGATGGGAATTTGAACTCATCTCAACAATTCCATTTTCCAAGCCAATCACAATTATGCTATCCACAAACCCATTTTTTCTTATTAATGATTCAAGAATATTCAACATTGATATGGTTCTTTACCTACATCCCTATGTGCTTTAACAAGAATAATTTAAGTAATAATATGCCAGTAACATTAAACCCTAAATATCAAGAAATAGTTTACGTCTCCACTTTAGCTTTCAAGGTATAATATGATGCTCAAACAATTGTTTTGAAAAATCTCCCCAAAATGTCGGAATTAAAGTTCATAACAGCCATTATCATGAATGCAATGAAAGTATGAGGATGTTGATAAATTCTCTGCCTGAACAGCTTCCCAAAATCTAACCAACTCAACAAATATAAGATTTTTTTTTTTTTCTCGGTGAGGTTGAGAACTTTTCAGTACACCATCATATATTTCAATAACTACAAAATCCATAGCATGTCATCCTGTGAAAGCTTCTTACTTGGATCTGATAATATACAAACAAATTTGACAAGATTTGTACAGATTTTGTCATACCTTCAAAAGGGACATGCATAATTGGAATTGATTGATGAGGGGAGAAAAGAACAATGTCTGTCTCCTTTGATATGGTTATCAAATATAATAAAATTTCAGACAAAGAGAATCTAACAAAACTCTTTGTCTGAACTTTTATTATATTTGATAACCATATCAAAGGAGACAGACATTGTTCTTTTCTCTCCTCATCAATCAATTCCAATTGTGCATGTCCCTTTTGAAGGTGTGATACCATATTTTAAACCAATTAAAAAGCCAGTGCAGATCTCACATGCGACTAGGCACAAGATTATATCTTAGCAATCAATTTACCTTTGCTACAACATGTATTTTGAAGCATTGAAAGAAGTTGATTGAATATTTAACCTAATTATTTGATTGGATGATTTATAACAGATAGACAAACTCCATTTTTGTTGATCTTATAATATTTTCAGCAGTATACTCTACAGCCTTATACAGGTTTATGACATTAAATTTCAGAAGCTCATCTTTTTTTTTTTGTTATGTCCAATAGCCTTGAGAAGGATTTTAACTTTCAGCTCTCAAATAAACTTCTTTATGGTACAACTGTTTCTACACTGAACAGGTAAATTTCTATTTGGTCTAGACACAGGTGTAAATTTGCAATCCTAGGGAAAAGAATTAACTTTCCAGAAGGAATTAGTGCCTTATGTAAAATATCTGTCACTGCAAAATCCTTTTATAGTAAGATTAGTGCAAAAATATTTGCAATTTTAATCATCAACTTTAAAGCCATCAATCTCAGATTAGAATAAAATTTAAGTATCAAAATAAGAAAGAATAGAATCTACCAACAATAAACAAGTCTATCTCAGTAGCATGGAATTCTGGTGTGTCCTGGAAACAAGTGAATTCTTCAAAGCTGTCACTGTTTTGCTCTATTACAAAAAAATTGTTAAAATGATTAAAAACATGGCAGCTGGTTGGAAAGTAAGCTGCATAAAGGAGTTTCATAGTTCAATTCCTTTCTGAAGTGATTTGTGAGATTGGCTGCACAGAGTCGCAGAGAATTGATCCTTTTTTTTGATTGACCAATGGGAGTGGGGCATAAACATTATAATACTTGATGCTTTTATTGGCAATACTTCTGTGCTGTGATGATTTCACCAAGATTCAAGTCAGAATGTACGATTCCAATTGCTCACCACTGAACAGTGACCATAATGTTCTTTTAATGCATTTTATGTTTGGAAAAGTGTCTTTGTGTCTCACTTCAATCAAGCTACTGCACAGATGGATGTCGATTGTAGTAGAGAATCTATTTTGGACCATATGTCACAATGTGATCAAAAAAATGACCCATATGGGGCCAAAAGAAGTACAGAGAAAAATACATATCCTTAATTTTTTTTTTTTATTCAGCTCATGTGGCACTCATTTTTCCTACTTTTTTGATTTTCCAATTTGGAGCAAGTTGTTTAGTGCATTCCCACTTGAATAATGTCCCTCAATTAGTTGTCAACAAATGAAGAAAGATGTGTGCAACCCCCTCATCTTCTAGGTACATCGTCAAATTGTTGGAATCAATGATGTCCCCTAACCAAACCTTTAGAGGATATTAAAAACAGTTTCCATTTTGTCTCATTTGAAATGCAGGCAGTCATAAATCACTACTTATTTTGGAATAAACAAAACAAAAAAACTACAATTTATTTTTGACCTAACCTAATAATATTAAGGAAAAAAAAAGAAAATCAAGTCTCATCTGAAGAGAAAGTCAGAGTGAAATATAAAATCAGATTCTTTTCATCAATACTTTTCTTTTATATAAAACTGTCACAATCAGTATCAACAGTTAGTCTGGTCATGATGTTACTGAAAATGTAACAAAATTACAAACTAAATGAATTATTATTTACACTGTTAATATTCAGATTATTGTCTTAATCTTTGTTGTTGTTTTTTTAAAAACAAGAAAGATGAGGACAATAGTCCAAATATAAATAGTGTAAATAATAATAACTCCTCATCCCAGAAATTCCGACAAAAATTAAATGAATTAAGTAGGCAAAAGCAAGGTAGAATTTGCTGTATTTTGTAAGTTATCAGCATCATATATGACAAGATACATACATCCCAAAAAGATAATTTGACACAAAACTTAAATGTAAGGACTATATAAATGCCTGCAGTCATTTGATATGAACTCCAGACATCATGAAATAACATGAATCAATGAAGTGCAATAGTAAGATGGTGCTATGTGTATGGATCTCCAGTACCAAGGTAAGTAATTTGGTTAAGACTTGCAGACTGACTGGCATTGATAAGAGAAAACATCTTCTAATTAATAAATGACTTAATTTATAACCAATGCTTTTTTTTGCATTATTATCTTCATTTTATTTTGCATAACATTTTTCTTGAGACAAAGATATGGTGCTTAGTTTAATAAATCTTGTTATCGAGTAAAAAAGGCTTCCATATCAAAGGAAATTGAATTTTGACAAAACAAAGCCAACAAAGCCATCAACCCACATAGAATCTGAACCCACTGAGCCACACTTTGACACATTTAGGCAAACTTGAAGATAGAACATAGAGTAGCAGGAGAATTTTCAATTATGAAAATATTTTTAATTTAATTTTGATATTGAGAAAATATATGGATGAAATTTATAACTATCAAGAAACAAAAAATAAAATCATTTTTTTTAAATGATTTTTAACATCTTGATAAAAAAAATAGGTGAAAGAAGTAGAAAGGATTTTATAATTTGAGGGAAAGAGAAACATTTGCAAAGTGAAGAGAAAAAAAAAAGATTTCTGTAATAACATGCTCAGATGATTCTGCTACAGTCAAAGAAACTACAGCTCATTGATCTTGATGATTAAAAAAGTCCAGTAAACCATGAAAGGTAAAATAAAAAAAGAAGACTTAACAGGTGGGGGTGGGAAAAGAGTAGTAGTAGAAAAAAAATCAATTAAAAAAAATAGACAAGTTTTATAGGAAACTCAAGTACCGTGCACCTGTGCCAGAAACTGAGGAAGTAGTAGTTTTGTTACCCAAGAGCGAGTTTAGCAAAGCAGTTGACAGATATTGACCAATCCCACGTGTTTCCTCCCATGACTTCAATAAATCTGTGAAGCAAGGAGCAAGTCAATAACCATTTCCATGGTGGAAAAGGGAAAATCATCATTACAATAACTTTATCATCTATGCACATGTACACTTTGTAAAAATAAAAGGTTTGGGAGGTGAATGGGGGTCTATCATCATGATTAAATGGTTTTCTTTTCATTATTTTGCATTAGTATTATTATTAATTGTCAGTTAAAATAAAGATAATATTAATATACTATAGGTTTTGGTGAGTAGATCCTTAAAAAGATATCATTTTAAGTGATATCATATATTTGAACACAGTTTAACATGAAGGTCATTTTTAATGGAATGAACTAGACTTATTTTTGGTTATCCTATAAATTATTTATAATTAAGAAATAAAAATAAAAAGTAAGCTTCTTTTCAAAGATTATAAAAAATATGGCCAGTAATCTTTTTAACACTTGGAAAGATTAAAAACAAGGAAAATAAGTGTGTGTATATATATATATATATATATATATATATCACACACACACACACATTTTTTTTTCCTCACTGCTAGCACAACTTGGTGTTTCATAAACAATACAATCTTCAGCTGCTGAATTGAGACTGACCATTACATAATTTAAATTTTGTTAAAATATCACAATTAGCAGGGCAGTTCATATTTTAAATAAGGATTGTTGTTAAAAAAAAAAAAAAAAGTCATGCTACTGGTGTGGAAAAAATGTATATTCATTAATAAATAATTTACAACTCTGTTTTCATCAAGCACTATTTTGTTAACACCAGCATTTGATTATGTGTATATATATATATATATATATATATATATATATATATATATATATATATATATAAACTAGGCAAATGAATTACAAAAATGGATAAAAATTCTGCCAACAAAGATGTAATGTTGGAAGAAATTGGATGCAAATTTACCATGGATGGTAAACTGCTTTTTCTCTTAATTAAAGTAGCAGTTTTTATTGGCGGAGGAGGGAGGGTTAAATCAAAATTATGATTAGACTAAATTAATACAAAATAAAATAATACTTGAAGGAAAAATTTACTGTATAAAATTTTTTATTTAAAATTTCAGTGTTCCATCATTTCCTATTGGTGCATAATTGTAACTGACATTCATATTTTTATATCTTCCCCTTCTACACATAATTCCATAAAAAACAAACAAACAAAAAAAAACAAACAAATCTGATTTTGTTTATTATAAAAAGAATAATAGAAAGTATCAACTGAATGAAAAGTCAATGTGATGAAATAAACAAGAATATAAGTCGAAGGATATTTTAAAATCTATTTTGACTTTAGCAAAAATCAATAAACTTGCAAGCTGCTCAGATCAAACTGTAGTAGAGAATTTAATGTTAACATCATTCCAATTATCTTCCATGCATGCAAATCAAAATTTTTCTTTTTTAAAATAATTATTAAGTAAAACAACCATATTACTCCATTTCTCACACAAACCTCTGCATAGGATTTTGAAATTTGAGTCGAGCAACCATTGAAATATAGAGGAAATGATTGCTGGTGCCAGAAATTCTTTGTACTGAAGATAATTCTGAACTTCAGATTCCTTTTGCTTGAGAAATCTAATCCCTATTTCCCACAATGGATTTACAATGACAATTTGTTGATTAAGAGCAAAACTGAATTTCTGTTATTAAAAAAAAATGACAAACTTCACAGAATTCCAAAGAATTGTCATGTATTGGTGAGTGTTTTTCTTTAAGATGAGAAAATTTGAAGCCAAAAAGAAATACAAACATTCAAATTCACATTAGTTAATAAATCACAAAGACAATGGCTAATCTAAACACATCTATGAATTGAGTATTCAAACCGTAAAAATAATATCACATCTTTCACACAATGATTCCCATCATCACTTCTCTATTTTCAGGTAAAATGATGTGAGAAGTGTCAAGAATTTTTTCATCTCCTTTTTTCGAACTAGCCAACAATCTATGAGATTTTTTACAGGAATGATATTAAAACAATAACTGAGCTACAAAAGGGACAAATATTTTTTAATAGCTAACATTTGTTGCTTTAATTCATACTGGATTTTTATAAACCTATAATTAATACCAAACTGGGAATTTATTCAAACTGTATTGATCCTGAGATTTGTCCTTTATATTTACATGATAAACAATATCATCATAGCATGATATCTGTACATCTACAATAAGCAAGTTTGTTCATTCTCTATTAACAATTTGAAACTGAAAAACAATATGTTTTAAAAATAAGTCACATTTATGATATTGTGATTTCTTTATCTAATGCAAACAGTTGTGGGTTTTTTTTTGTAAAAACTACACTTACTTAAATCCCAGTTAGATTCCTTGTGAAGAAATTATTTTCATATTTTGAAACAAATTCATAAATACAATTGTGCATTTTCTACCATGGTTCCTGCCACACTAAAATACTGCTTCTTAAAATTTTTAAAAAAATACTTTTTTTCCAAAATATCTATGACTTTACCAACACTAATAGTAATAATAACCAAAACAGAAAAAACTTATTTTATTGTTACCAAATAGACTAGAATTAGAAACAAGAAAAAAACAGTTACCAAGAGTATTATACAGACGTACACATCTGCAAGTGAATATGATAAATATATAAGTTTTGTAATTTATTAGAAAATTTAAAAAATATCTAATGCTGTCATTGCTGATGATGCTCTCCATTAAATAATATTAATGTCATTTAAGAATTTTATTGCCTTTTGAGATACTGTGTTCTCTATGATACCAAGACATCAAATTTGTATATTAATGGATTTTTTCTTTTTTTTTTAACTTCAAATATTATTTTTACTGGATATCTGCATTTGAAATAGAAATAGAAACCTCATTTTTTGATATTACACACCTACTGACATGCACACTTATGAAAACTTAGTAAAGAAAATGTGCTCTTCAGCAGGACTCAAATCTACATCCTCCTTTGTTTGATCCAACATGTCTTAGACTGCTCAACCAGACAGATCATCACAGACCAGTAGGGTCCCATTTAAAAATCCTTTTAAGGAATACAAGCTTCTTTGTTCAGATTTTCTCAAAAGCTCATGTTTGATTCATTTCTCATCTGAAACGTAAATAAATCAATCTCTAAAGAATTAATGGATCTGTTTTTATTCTGACATCTTTATTACTTCAAACATTATTTTTTAGCAGATACCCATATTTGAAACAGATGCCCAGTTTTTAATTTAAAACATTTGACTTTCAAGAAAATCTTAATGAAGGTTTGCATTCCTTAAAACAGTAAACAGAACCTTACTGGTCTGTTATGCTATTTTGAGCAAACAGTCTAAAGCACGCCAGATCAAACAGTGGTTTCTTCTATAAAGGGGATACAGGTTCAAATCCTGTCAGAGAGCACATTATCTTTCTTAAGTTTTATCAAGTGTATAGGCTGGTAGACACAATACACACTGTTTAAAATAAAATATAATGTTCACCCCTATACAAGGCCCAATATGTTGCAGTCATATGCAAATCTCCACCATATAAATAGCAGTTGATACAGCTGAAGGCTAAACTACAAAGACTAAACTACTAGAAAAATAGTAATGAATACTAATTATAGTTTGTAACATTCTATTCACTACTAGTTTTTTGCTTCAAATATCAACATGGAGAAGGTACTAAAACCTATAATTCTGGATCTAGATAGTAAGTCCCCCCCCCACTCACAGGGCAGAGAATATATGGAATCACTGATACCAAACATTTTTAAACTTCCTCAAGCATATTGTGAGGAGCTGGATATTCTTATAAACTATATATCGTCTGATGTACACAAACTGTTCAGCAAATGTTCAAATTTTGAAGAAGCTATTAACATTCTAAAGAGAGCTTTCATCCAAGAAAAAAGCGAGATATATGGCAAACATGGACTTGCAGCCAGAATTCAGCAAGCTGGAAAAACCTGGGATCAATATCTTCAAGCATTGCTCATTCTGGCAAAGGACTGTAAATTCAATGTTGTCACTGCTCAAGTTTACAAAGAGAAAACTATTAGAGATGCCTTTATTTATGGGTTATCTGCACTATTTGGCAGAGACTTCTTGAAAAAAAAAAAAAAAAAAAAAAAATGCTCACCCTCACAAAAGCTGTAAATCAAGTACAATGTGGAAAAGGCTATCCTAAATTCTGAATCCTATTCTGCTGATACCCAAACAAGTTATCAAGTGGCATTAGTATCAGAACCCCGAACTAACACCTTAACTATAATCAAAAGGACGAGGACAAGGACACTCAGACAACCACTGCAAGCAAATCACTTTTAAAAGAAAGGTGCTTTCCTGTGGAGATACTCTAGAAGTAAGAGTCCAGTTCGAAGAACAAGTTGCTACAATTGCAAGAAGAAAGGTCATTTTGCTAAAGTCTGTTATTTGAAAGCTAATAAGTTTTCTGCTGCATTATACATTGTGGCCACAGTAATTACTGGGCTGCAGAAAGTTTCAAAAACCATGTTAAAATGGCTCATGACCAAAAAAAAAAAAAAAAAAAAAAACTTCCCGCACTAGTAGATTTAGGAAGTAGTCATAGTTTTATTGACACCAAGATAGCTCAGTCTATGGGTTTGGATGTTAGACCTACTAATTATACTGTCAACATGGCGTCTTCTGATTTGTTATTAAAAACTGTAGGAAAATGTAAAGTAAATCTTACAGTGGGTACAGAAACTTTCAAAAAATTTATGTGCTGACATGATCCTTGGATAAGACTTTCAAGGCCTGTACAAAAAAATAGAAATTTTATATGAGGACGATATACCAGCTCTAAATCTGTGTGAACTAATTGCATGAGGATTTCACCTCTTCCCGAAGATACTCTAGAGAAGTAAAGAAGGAAATAAAAATCCTGTTGCATTCAGATATTATTGAGCCCAGTAGATCTCCATGGAGACTGCAAGTAGTGGTAACTAAAGATAAGAAACAAAAAAAGGTTAGTCATTGATTACTCACAAACAATAAATCATTTTACATTAAAAAATGCCTAAACTCTACCTAAGATTACAACGATGGTTTTGGAAATAGCAAAGTATAGTCTGTACTCTCCTCTAGGCCTAAAATGTGCATATCAAGTTTCCCCACATAAAGCAGACCCCAATCTTACACGCCTTTTAAAGCCAGTGGTAAATTGTATAATTTCAAAAGGATGCCGTTTGGTAACACAAATGAAATGGCTGGGTTTCAAAGAATTTTGGATGAAACAAAAAAAAAAAAAAAAAATCAAAAAGGAAGGTCTAAAGGGAACATTTGTGGTAGATGACCATTTGTGGTATTGATAAAAGAGAACATGACACTAATTTGGCAAGATTCGAAGAACTGATTGAAAAGCACGGTCTCATCTTAAATGAGAATAAAAAGTAACAAAAATAAAACTTCTGGACTATAAAGTAAGTAAAGGGACTGTGAGACGAAACCTTGAAAGGATGAGACCTCAGTAAGAACTCCCTCATCCAAGCAATATAAAAGCTCTGAGGAGAATCGTCAGAATGTCTACTTATTACAGCTGTTGGATTGCAAACTATTCGCTAAAAATACACACACTAAATAACAACAGTATATTCCCCTTACCAGCTAAAATAAAAGATTTCTTTGAAAAGGAATGAGAAAGAGCTGTAGTACACTCTCTAAATGATGAAAACCCCTTGAAATTGAAACTGATGCTAGCTATGTGAGCTTAACTGCAATGCTAAATCAAAAAAGCAGGCCAGTTACATTCTAGTCCAGAACTCTAAACCCCTCTGAACAAAACCACTCCCCATTAGAGAAAAAAGCTAATACAATCATCAAAGCAATTCAAGGAATCAAGTCATTACTTGAAAGGTAAATATTTTATTCTTGTCACTGACCAAAAAGCTCTAGCTATATTTTCAACAAGCATTCAAAGGCTAAAAACAACAAACTTCATTGTTGGCAAATTGAAATTTCCACTTACAAATATGGTATCAGATATCAACTGGGCATCGAAAACGCATGCGCAAATGCATTAACGAGTACATTATGCTTCTGTTATAAATATCACCCTTAAAGAATTACATAATAATCTATGTCATCTTGGAGTACCAAGAATGATGTATTTTATCAGGTCAAGAAATTTGCCCTACTTAACACAGGAAGTAAAGAGAATGACTGAAAAATGTAATGTGTGTGTTGTAGAAAATCCAAGATTTGTGAGAGGAGGAGGAAAATTAATCAAAGCCACTCAACCCTTTGAAAGATTGAATATAGATTTCAAGGGACCACTTCCTTCAAATTGAAGAGGAAACAAATATTTATTGACTATCATTGATGAATGTAGTCATTCATCTCTCACTTTTGCATGCTCACTAAAACTGTAATGAATTGCTTAAGTAAATTATTTTGAATATTTGGTATATACACTCTGATAGAGGACCTATTTTAGGTTTTATGTTAGAGGAGTTAAGAAGATTGTTTCAAGAGAAAGGAAGAACAACTGCTATCAGATCTACTGTGTAGAACCCAATGGGCAAACTGTCAAGTGGAGAGACTGAATGGAACTGTGGAGGATGATCAACTTTAGCCTTAAAATTGAATGGCTTTCTGTACAGCCATAGGAAACCATATTATCTGAGACTCTCCACTCGGTTCGTTCCTTACCACATACAGCCATGAATTGTACTCCTCATGAATGGATGTTTTCTTATTCGAGAAAGTCTACCTCTGTAAGATCTGTTCCTCTGTGACTGATGATTCCGGGGAAATTGTTCATGAGAAACTACATTCAGAACAACTATTATAAACCTACTTTCTACTGAGAAGTTGAGCTAATTCAGATTGGATCCTAATAATGCTCTTATTAAGTTACCAAATGGAAAAGAAAGTACCGTTTCTCTATGTCACCTTACTCCTGCTGGGGAGGGAATGACAATCTCTGAACCTAAAGCAGTTACAATAATCTAAAATAGTCCTATACCAGATTCAGATGGAAATAACATACCAAAATCAGAAGATACTATACCACAGCCAGTGTTGAGTGATTCAAATGAAGGGGCTGAAGCAGGAACCTGTAACATCCCTAGCCCAAACACTGCAAAAATGTTCCCCCTCCCCCCCCAAAAAAATCTTCTAAGACCCTCTAAGTGTAAATGTCTTAGTATCAAACACTAAAAAAAAAAAAAAAAAAAAAAAAAAAAAAAAAAGAAGAAGAATTAATTTGGTTAAGTAGTTTTTGAAACCACATTCCTTTTCTTTAGCCAAAATAAATTATTCCAAATTTACATTGTCAAAAAAAAAAAAAAAAAAAAAGTATTGGGGAGAATGTTGTATTCGTATGCAAATCTCCACTATATAAATGGCAGACGATACAGCTAAGAGGCTAAACTAACCCTGAACTTGAAGACAAAACTACTAGAAAAAATAGTAGTGAATACTTGTAGCTAATTATAGTTTACAACACTATACAAGGCCCAAGAGACACACTCAAGGCAACTGAAGGTATTTGTTATGGTCAGCAGTAATTGTCATGAGAAACAGTTTATGAGGTTATGTTGGGCAAAATAACAGTTAACCCTAGACTTGAATAGATTAAAATTTTAGTGATTGGGAAAGCATCATGAGAAAAAGTTGAGTGGAACTTACTTCTCACTAATGATTGATTGGTTCTTCTGTTTTAATGGCATATCAACTATGTCAGCTATTTAACACTGAAAAGATTTTTTTTTTTAATTAAATATAAAACTTATAAACAATCCTTTCAGTTGTTGGTTTCATCACTCTCCAGTTATACCTTTAGTTATTTAGCACTATAATTTGTGATATAAGTTAGCCTTCTTCATATAGGCTAGAATTGTCTCTACTTTTGTCTTCTTGAAAAGGGGAAAAGTCACTAGAGTCAGTCAGAATATGTTTAACGGCATATGCCTCCTGACATACTCTGCATTCAGGTGGATGTTCATTTGTTAGGAGAAATGAGTTATATAAGCATATGTTCTATTCTGATTCTTGATGAGATGACTTCTTCCTTCCGAGAAAGTCTGAAACCATGATGTCATTCTCTCGTAATGGGATTAAGGTCATAAACTTTGTTATTTGAGTGGTAGTTTCATAACTCTTGCCACTTGGTTACAATCTAGGAGTTTATATTTGCTTTGATGGCTGTATAGGGGATTTTCAAATTTGAAATGTTCAGATTTAAAGAGTCCTTTCCTGCCATATCAGCTTTTCCATTTCTGTCGATGCTGATATTGATAGGTACTCAATAGAAGACAAGTTTGCTTTTATGCAGATGAGATTGATCCTATTAAGTAATTTTAAATATTAAAGAATTGTGGTTTTCTTTAGTGATACAAGTACTAAAATCTCTATGGGCTGAATTTTTAAGATTTGTCAGGTAGGCATTTTTTGATCATTATGTCATCAAAAAAAGCTGAACATTTGACTTTATCAATTTTTTTAAGCCATCAGTATATATGTCCTTATAGTTTGTGTGCTCATGTAAAATATTATCAATATTTTCTAAACTGGTAGATGGACTGGTATTAGTTTTAAAGTGTTTGGTATGGTTTAGTGAAACAGTTGTGGATTTTCCAGATTTTAAGTTAAGGTAACGTCTATTCGTGATTCATTAATAATGTTTTCCATGTAAAAGCCGAATGGTGAGATGGCTGTTTTTTTTTGGTTGAATAGATCTTTATATTGTGATTGGGAAACACCGGTAAATGTTGAGTTATTTTGAATGTAGTTTGGCATAGTATTGTAGAGCTAATTTCCGTCATTTTAGTGTCAGAGCCATTTCATGGGTTTTGGCATAATGGCTTTCAACCAAAGATGTTCTAAAAGCTCCTCAGATAAGTCATAGTTCCAGGTGATGAATTGTATCAAGCTCCTTCAAGTATGAATTCCTTGCTGCACCATAAATGAAACAACCATAATATAGTTTGAACCTAACTAGTGATTAATATAATTTCAATAAGGTTTGTCTATCAGCTCCCTATGTGTGGGCAACCACTGAGTATTTGGATTGTTTTATTATATTCGTTTAGCTTGGTGCAAAAATATGTCGTTTTTCTTTTGACGTTGAACGTCAAAAAACGACATTATTTTTGCACCAACCTAATATATATAGGCTCAATATAAGAATATCAGAACTATCAAATCAGGGTTATGGTGTAGTTTTCGGAGTTGACAGAAATGTACACACCCTGTTTTGTTTTGAAAAATCTGAATATTTTTGTAGCCCATATTAACTTTAAGACATTGTTGAAATTGACATTCAATTGTATGGCTATTTTCAATCTATAGTAGATCAAGAAATCAATGACATACAATGAAGAGTCAATTCCTGGATTCAAGCATTTAATGATGTCATTTATTTTAATATTAAAAAGGTAACTGATAAGATACTCCCTTGTGCTACACTTATTTCTTGGGCACAGAGATCAGGAAGGATAATTAATGCCAACTCAGACATTGAAAACAAGCGCTGTTATAAAGCTATTAATAAAGATTGTCAGTCTTCCTTTAAGATCCATTTTCTTGAAATCTTGTATGATGTCCGTTTCCATGGGGTATCAAAGGCTCTTCCTATATCAAAGAACACTGATGTCAAGTGTTCCTTCTGAAAATAAACTTCTAAATGATCCTATGCTAGTACGACTAAAACACAACACCAAAACAAGAATCAAGAGTTCAACACAATAAAAAGAAAACACAAAGTGCTCACTAATGGCATATAAAGGGAATGAAGTTTGTTTGCTACATTAGATGTGGCATGGCAGATCCTAGATGTGAAGGTTAGAACTAATGGAACTAAAGATTGTAGCTTGTCTGAACAGTCTCCATGGAAATGGTGAGAGAGTAGCAAGAAGCATATAATGAATTGGAAGGTGAAAAATAATTCATCACTCACGGGGCAGTATCAGTGCTTTTGAACTATCAAGACTGGAAAATGAAGACTAAGCAACTCCAGCCCAGATATAGCAGTAGTAAGTACCCTATTTTCAGCCTGGAATATCTGGAATTCAGCCAAGTGTTCATGAAACCAGTTTCACGTCACCTGATGGTGGAGGGGTGTATCTTGCTCAAACAAGTCACCACCAGCAAGAAACATGGTAAATAAAATATAACACACAAATGTTCTGCAACAAGACTTGTATATGTCATATCTGCCAAGGCAGATTCCAGGTTCAGTAGCAGTCTTTATGAAATCCAACAGAACACGCACACTGTTACAGAACCACCACAGAACTTGCACAAGACCTTGCTGGTAGGCTGGTTCCATAGCTTCATCTCATGCAGTCTCCTCTACCCACCAACACAAATGTCTTAGAAGTGATGAAAATATGACACAGCAACAGTCTTCCACAGTTCAATGATTTTCTCTGGCTCAGTTGATGCCCAGTATCTGATGCCGTGATATAAATGATGGTAGACTTGTTAAATACAATGTGGCATGTTGACTGAAGGTTGAGTAGCATAAGAATTACATTAGATATATGTTCGTGATTCATATTCTTGGTACACCATTGCTTTTGTTAACACCAAAGAGATAGTGCGCACCATTTTTCTGGTCCCCACTCATTCAACAGTCAAACTGTGTTAAATCCTGTCCACATTTCAGAGCTGTCACAGATACACTAGCTTTTTACCTATTTTATTTTACCATCTATGCTAACCAGGGAAGGTAAAACCATCCAGTAAAATACTCTTTACATTTTAGGCACTTCCGTTTATTTTATTCTATTTTTAAAAAATTAAAAATAAACAAAAATAAATAATATTAGATTGGTGCAAAAATAATGACGTAATAATGTCGTTAAAAAATACGTCAAAAAACAAAATTATTACGTCATTATTTTTGCACCAACCTAATAATAATAACTACCTAATCTCCAAAGATATTCGTAAATGTATCCATTTTTTTTTCTTCAGTGAAGCAACAATTATTTCCCCTTGATTTCAAGGGAAATAATTGACAAAAAGTTGTTTCCCTTTATATACTGGGTACCTCTACGAAATTACTAAAAAAATCAGCATATCGTAATGAAAACATAATTTTATCGTCAAAATCTTTATGTTATTATTAAGAAGGATCAAAGTATTTTTTCGAGATTCAATTAAATTTTTACTCCATTTTAGAACATTCGAAAATATCCAAATTTTTGCCTCTTTTTTCAGTTACAGACACATGAATTTGGAAATTCTTGTAAAAATCAAATAATTGCTGGATTTTAATGAAATTTTCAGGAATTATTCACATATGAATTAAGTTATTTTCTTGGTAGAAATATTTTTTATATGAAAAAATTACTTGATTTTATGAAAACTTGAGAAATTCAAAATGACAACTTTTAGTGACTATATTAGTTAAAAGCAGCATTCTTTGAAGACTTTAAATCACCGATATTTTTTCCAAAATCGGACTCCATCTTACCAAAAATCTGCTCTGAATCAAAAAATAAAGAACGCAATAAAACTAAGATATTATTTAATTAGAGTAGCTTTTAATTGCTTTTATGAATAATATATATTAAGGACAATATTGTTTGAATAAAAAAAAATTTCAATGAATTTATAAAATTTGTTTCCGTTTTTTTTTAAATTTTAATTAGAATTATTTATATTTTTAGATCTTTTAAAATTCAGTTTCAATGGTGTAACTCTTGGGAAAGATTGTTAATAAGTATAACTATATTTACTAATCATATATCGTAAAACTTATTACAATCTGGCACTTCCAAATATGTTTAAAAGAACTCTGAATTGTTTTTAGTATGAGTAAAAAGATGACAATTTTATAGATATGGTGGCCCACACACAACACTATTAGAAAATAAGAGCAATACCTATAGTAAATTTAAAGCCAAAATTCGATAAAACATTAGATTACAGAGATTTTCTTAAATTTTTTAAATTACCAAGTACTTAAAAGGTGTTCACATTATATTCCTCAATTATTTTTTTTTTAAAGTTAAAGTCCCCTATAGAACAACATTACATAAACTGTCATTGGCTGTCACAGAAGTGTTAAAAACCTGTCAACATAAATAAACAAGCTACCATAGAGTTGAAAAATGCATTTCTCTGATATTTTAAACTTTAAAAAAATAATAGTTGTTTCAAATTAAATTAATTACAGTTTAAATCAAATACAGTTTCAGAAAAGTATATTTTATTTTTGGAAGATTTTTTTAATAAAGAGATTTACATTTTTATAACACTGCTAAAAATGGTACCAAAATCAAAAATTTTACAAATTTCAAACAATTTATACTAATCAAATTATATTAGTTTTGAAATACAGCATAGTATTTTGTTGATTACAAATATTAAATTTAATCCCTCAGCTTGAAATTAAAACTAAAATAAAAGCTTCAAGCAAGATTTTTCTTTATTAATAATTCATTTTAAATGTGTGGTATTTGTGGAGTTCCTTACTTTATACTTTAGTTGTTTTTTTTGTTTTTTTAATCAAACTGGTTGTGACCAGCTGGAACACAAATAAACAAATCAAAACTGTGGACAAGTTTTTTTTTTTTAACAAGCATTTTTAATTCCTTAAGCCATAGAATCAGCAAAGTAATAAAAGTTGTAAGTGTGTACATCTTTCAAACAGTATTTTCAATAAATAGTTCTTTATAATTTTCAATAAAAGCAAAATAAAAATAACTAACCAGAAAATATTGCTGCAACTCAGTGTGCGCCATAGATCTGGCCTTCTGCCAAAGCTGATTTAATCCAAGGTATATTTAAAATAGGGTTCAAAACAATTACAATAAAGAACAGAAACTGAAGAATATATCTTACTTTGTCTTCGTTGATATCAAGACTCAGCAATTGTTGTGTTAGCACAGCTGGTTTGGCAAGATGATAAGCAGCCTGAAAATACAGATCAAATAATAACAAAACTTATGTTCTTATCTGAATTTCTTAGATGAAACATTTTCATTATTTATTAATTTCAGATAAGTTAATCTTTCTTCAATTTTCATTGCTATTTACATTTTATGACCACAAAATAAGCAGCCTGGATCCGATGCAGAATGTAAAATAACGTGGCCATTAAAATAGAAAAAAAAGAGATGGGAACACAATGAAAATAAAATGAAAGCTAAACTAGTCTAAAAAAAAAAAAAAAAAAAAAAAAAAATCTATTTTTGAACATTGTGATATATTTTTCAAAATAAATCAATTGCAATAGCCTTGAAAAGTGAATGTAACTGTTTTGTTCTAAGCAGAAGTAAAATTAATACATTTTCAGACAGCACTAGATTTGTTAATTTGTGGAAGAAACAAAAAATGATTTATATCTCAAAATAAAATTCACAATTTTAATTCAAAGAGAAATGATGTCTCAATGTTAATAAATCACTTACAACAACAGTCCTAGTAAGAATATATTCACTCAGTCCTTGAAACAGTCATCCTGAATTTGATCTAATTTATAATGTATGAATAGAGGAGATAAGCCATATCTGTTTCAAAATTAAAGGTTTCATGGCAGTGGCAATGACAATTGGTTTGATTTTTTATAAAAGCAATGATCTATTTTTTCAGTGTACAAAAACGTATTCTAGACTACTAAAGCTTCCTATGAAAATACTATGGGGCACAAATTAGATCACAAGCAATTCATACATTTTAATATTACAAAAAATAAATTAAAATACTTACATTACAGAGTTAAATAGTAGTTTATCTATTGATGATTATATAATGGTTGATAGAAAAAACATGACAATCTATCCTTTTTTTAAAGATAGATTTTAATTTTTTTTTTTTTAAAAGATACCTTTCTTACAAAATAATTCACTTGCTATTTTTCCATGCTCAAATCAATATTTTAACACTTCTATTTTACAATGCTCTTGTAGAAAAATAAAGATGTCACTAAATATAAATTATAGCAACAGTACTAAAATAAACTTGAGACGGTAGAGTCAAAATGATATTGTAAGTAGAAAAACATTTTAATGGTTTGCTTCTTTTATAAACAAATTATGATTAATAAGTGTTTACATTGATTAGACTGCTATCTCCCTTTAACCCAACTCTCCAAGTTTTTGTTCACCACTACAGTAGCCAGCTATTGAACTCACAACTCTTTGGGACAAATTACTGGAACCAACTAATGCTTTTATCCACTGAATCATGTGTCCTTGAGTTCAGTACCTCAATACCCAATTGAGTTCAACAGTCCAAACAATGCAAATAATTACAATACCTCATCTCAGAAATAGAGACACATTAATAAGTGATATAAGAATTTACAAACTTGGAAAATAGAATACAAGTAAAAAAAAAAAAAAAAATATTTAAAAATTCATTTGTGTTTACAAAAGCACAAAGAAAATTCCTTCAAACCATAACAAAAATACCTTTTTGCATATCAAGTTACTCACTCTTAAGATCTACAAAAATATTTTCCTCTTCATCTAATAAAAGATTGGCATGTAAAAAGAAACAAATACCAAAGTTTTATTCAAAAGCTAACTTTCTAAAATTTCTAAATTCTTTTTATGCAATATATTTTGTTAATTGAATGATTGACAAGCTTCTGATTTAAATAAATTGGAATTTCAATAATGCCACTTTTTCAAAATGGTTGCAGTAAAGAGAAAAATATTGGATAAAATATAATTATTCTATTGTTGCATTTTCTACTATTTAAAAGTGAAGACTTGTACATAGCTAACAAATATTTTGTTATATTAAGACTAATGAAAGAAACTGAGAAGTGATTTCAGAAATCAACAAAAATGAATATACACTGACATGGGTTAAAAGTGTGTAATGGTGACACCATTATATCTTGACATCATGAAAATATCCAGACCTATATCAGTTGTATCTGGCAAGTCAGTGTGAACACTATAAAGGTGATGGGAATTGTCAGAGTTCAAATGGTGTATAATAGTAGATACCAAACAAATTGGCGGGGGTATTGTACATCTGTGGTATAATTGTGGTAACATTTGATATTCCTTGACCTACTGTGTCAGATGTGTACTGGAGAATACCTGATGGAAGGTATACTGCTCACCATAGACAATGCTGTGGCCAAAAATGATCATGACCAGGAGGCATCTAGTGAAAACTGTTTGCAGTGACAGACAACTGACACTGGATAAAATGACATCCACATTTCATGCAGAAGGGTACCAGATGCATATCCATCATGTCAGTTTCCATGAGATATGGAAGAAGATCCACCACAGTAGCCCTGTTGACAACCCAACACCAGATATAGTGCCTAACCTGGGCTTGTGGTAACACTAATTGAATATTGGAAAATCGACAGCAGGTGGCATAGTCCAATGAGTCATGATTCCAGTAGTTTAATGTTGATGGTATCGCACAGACCCTCATGAGGCCATGAATGCCTAGCTGTTGACAAGGTACCATAGGTGGTGGTTCCATAATGATATGGAGTATGTTCACATGGTATAGGTTAAGTGCACTAGTCCACCCAGGTGACCACTGCTTCTTGACCCTTTTTCACCTATTCATGAACTTCATGTACCTCAACAACTATGGGTTTATTCCAGGCACAAGTTACCCAGAATTTGTTGAAGAAGCATTCTGGAGAATTCCAACAAATAGCCTGACCAACATGTTCACCTGACATGAGCCCAGTCAGACATTTATGAAACATGATGGAAAGGTCTATTAACATGCAGCACCAAAAAATATCAGGAAGCAGTGGATAGCTATTGAAATAGCATAGCTCAATATCTCTCCAGAGTTCTTCCTACCATTTGTGGAATTGAGCCATGTTGAGTTGTTGACCAGGCTAAATAGGGTTCGTACACAATATCAGAGATCTATTCTATGACTTCTACCACATCAGCGTATACCTTACAAATAGGATTGTAAAATAAACAAATGAAAACAGAAAAAAAAATTTTATCTGAATATTTATGTTTATTTTAAAAGTGGATGTATGAGGTGGGTGCCGAAATGTTTTGGACCCAACCTACTTCCCAAAATCTGATCAAATGACCAGATTTTTTTTCTAAGGAATTTATAAGTGAGCCAAGAATTTTTCAGTACACTTCACAAGCACAAATTAAGCACACAAGTTTGAATCAATCAAGACAAAGTCAAATTAATTTACATTTCAGATTTCATTGAGAATTTTGAACGCCCTAAAATAGCGTTTTCAAATTTCTCCATATATCTTTTTGGTTAAATATATATTTTAAAACCTTCAGACAATAGTGTTGTCAATGAATTCCACAATCCTAGTTTTGTAATAATTATTCTAAATATAGAAATGTATGCAATCAGAATATAAAATATTAAAAGTTTTTACAAACCTGTTGTAGAAAAAACTCCAATGTTTCTAATAATAATTCTAAGTCATTTGCTGGGAGATTAAATGTTGACTGTAATTTCTCTTCCTCTTCCTCTGTAAAGGACCTCTCATCCTGAAGATAGAAAAGATTTGACACACAGTTATTAACTGAATTTTGATCAAAAATGTTCACTGTATAATGTTCAATCAATGGAATTAATATTTACTAATTAATTAAGTGCATTAAAAAGAAAGAGATTATGTTGAAAAAAATATATTTATTGCTTAAAATAAATGTCTCGTTTTTTTTTTGTTTTTTTTTTAAAATCAAGGGGCTATAGAGTGGAGGTACCTACCTGAAAGTATTAAAATCCAACAATTATTTGATTTTGCAAGAATTTTCAAATCAATTTTTTTCAAGACAAAAATTTTCTATACTAATCTTTGGTCACCTGCTGACGCAAGGAAAACAAGAGTTTTAACCAAAATTTCGAACATTCTTAAAAGGATCAAAAAATATAATTTAATAATAAAAAATACTTTACTCATTCCTTTTAATAACAGAGATTTTGACAATAAAAATCTGTTTCCTATTAAGTTTGGGGCTTTTTTTATCATGTATACTCATTTTTTAGTGAATGTGGGGAGCTTCCTAGACTATTGAAAACAAACTTGAAAATAATTTAGTTCAATTCTTCTTACTATAAATATACAAATCGTTTCTTTCCAGGAAACTGAAAATGTATTATAAGCCCAGAAAAAGAAATCTGATGGGTATACTGCCAGGGGAAGCAACTCTGTAATAGAATTGCCCCCCCTGAAAACAAAACAGGTTTGAGTATTCAATGAAAAACTTTTTTTCTTCTTCTTCGTTTTCAATTAATGTTGTCTCAAATTATATAACATACTATTTGTTTTAATAATTAATTACAAACTGTGCTATATGTAAACCATTTATAATGTTAAAAGACATATTCACGCACACTGACCTGTCAATACAGACAATGGATACTGATGATGAGAAATTATGAGTAGGGTAAATTAAATTCAATATAAGTTTCTTTTCTTAAATTTCAAAGTCTCATATAATATAGAGCATTTGAATTAAATTTTTATTGCGAGCAGTTTAAGAATCTTGAAGGAAGGATTTGAACATTGGTGCATTTTAGAACAAAATTAATTTATATATAATTTACAAACAAATACATTTGCTAAAAAGGTTTTAAGTTGATAATCTTATCAACAAAACTTTATCTGAGCCAAATTAACTCTTTCTAAAGATAATCACAATAGACTACTTATAATCAAAAACTAAAATGGAATTTTCAGCATTATTTAAAAACTAAAAATAAGTTTACGAACTTATTTACATTTTAGAAATTAACATGAAATCAAAATTTTTCTTCACTTCATTCAATGACAAATCAAATTACTGGCTTTTAACACTTACCTTCAAGTGTATCTTTTGCAAAATACGTGACAATAGCGGCATAAACAATTTGGAATCTAATTCATTGATGAAGCCAACAGCTTTCTTGATGCTGTAAAAATGAATAGAGAAATTTTAGATTTTATAGTGCTGCATATTTTAGGTATAACATCATAAAATATCATTATTTATATTTTTTTACAAATCTTTTAATTAAATAAAGTTATAAACTCATAACAATCACTCAGCATTCGTTGCTTTTTAAATAATCTCTAGGGTGTTGTAGTAACACTAACAGTAACACCGTAATTTTTTTAGGGGACAGAAACACTAACACAGCTACAGAGCTATTTAAAAAGGTAATTAAACCCCTACGAAATGAGTAACAGACAAAACAAAAACATCAGTGAGTATTTTTCTGTACTCTATATACTCAATAAAAAATTAACACGATTTTAGTAGAGGAAGACAACAACCTCAGTAAAACAGCTGACTAGTTGAAATCTCTGAATAAGAGATGTTGAAAAAAATAAATTCCGGTCATTTAACGAGGAAATATAATTTCTCAACAAGAAGAGAAAAAATAATGTTGAAGAGATGTAAAGAACAGTTATTTACTTCCCACGTATTTTTAATTCATTTGAACAAATGTGTAAGGGTTTTACTTTTGTTTAAGAAAGTTCAAATTAAAAATGATTATTAAAAATAAAAAATATATATTACTTTTTAAAAATTCGTCTGTTAAACAGACGAATTTAATATTTTTAAACATTAAAATTAAAATATCTTCAAATATTCGTTAAAACATATCACAGGTTTATAAATAATTTAATAAAATTTTTATTGCAATTGTATATAAACAGTAAATTTAAATAAATTTATGTTTTTTAAATGAATTACTAAATAAAATGAGAACGCCCCTAAAATAATATTTGGACATAAAGTGGGTGACCAGTTCAGCACATAGTTTAGATTTCAAAATGACTCCCCATTTTATATCTAGCTACAAACTTAACCACTATCAGTAAATGTAAATATAAAGAAACAAATTAACGAAACTAAAGAGGGTATTAATGATTACTTTAATGTGATGTACGAACATATTTTATTATATCAAGCGCAAAACTAAATGAAATAGTTTATTAAAACAGAAAAGGCAAATAAATTATTAAACAGACCTGGTTGTATTGGAAAACATAGGCGCCATTTTGAAATTCACGTGACTTCACAGTTTGACGAAGAAAAATGAATATCCTTTTAAAGAGGGGTGATTTGGATCATTATAAATTTGTGTCGGCTTTAATAACTTTCTGTGACGGAGGAATGTTTAAAAATGGAACAATAATTATGCGTGAGACTCAAAGCTTGAAAACAGACCACATTGTGTGCCAGGAACTATTTTATAACTTTGATCTAGGTAGGAAAAAATATTATTTATCAAAATTTTTAAAGTTTATGATGATAGACCACCATGCGTTTAAACTTTAAAGTTTAAACTTTTTCCGAAATATAAATTAAATTTTAGTAAATTAAAAAGGATTAATAAAATTAGTTGTATTTTCTAAAGGTAATGCTTACCTTTGAATTTAAAATAAAATTAAATTAAAAGATAAAGTAGAGAAGTCATTCTATACCTGTTCGAAAAAGCGCGAAAAAAAAGTAAAAAAAAAAAAAAAAATATAAAGAGGTACGGAAGACGAGCAGTGCTATAATCAAGAATTTATTTGTGTTTAAAACTAAATTTTAATTAACCTTATATAACCAATAGTTTAAGAATATATATTTTTACTTTATACACTTTTATTAAAAAGTGTAATGAATAATTTTATTTTTTATATTGACTGAACGGGAGTTAGGAAATTAGATTCATAATACTCCTCTAATATTGAATAGGAGCCAGTCAACACGAAATATGAAAATTATTTCCTTTTGTACAGCCATACCAAAAATAATCTACCTATTGCTAAAAAGATAAAATAAAATTCTTTGTTGGGATTTAATTTGAGAACAACAATTTCACAAGTTCACATTCTCACTATTTTTTCTATCCTCACTCGAACCTCTTTTTAATTTCAAAACAGGCTCCCAAGGCCTTTCTTGCGGATGTGTGTGATGTGTGTTGGAGAGGAATAGAAGGTTTGAATTATCAGAAAGCTTAAAATTGTGTGTGTTCAATAATCTTCCATCCACAAACAATTAATACAAGACATAGAAATAATGATTCATAAACATCTTGTTTCAAAACGTAACAATTGAATTTATTAATATTTGATATACATGCATGAATACTGAGTGAAAAGGTTAGACAGAGTTGTGTCTCTTAGATTAGGTAATATTTGTACCTAAGTTCATAAAGTGAAAGTAATTATTAAACTGTAGTCTAGGAAAAATAAAGTTTCTTCAGCATGTTTGGAATTGTGTATTGTACAAGTTGGTAGAAGTTCAGAAGAGATTTGAGAGTTCGTACTTGCGTGAATGTTGATAATGGTCTTTAACATCTGACTGCATCAGTCAAGACGGGAGTTCTTGAAGGATACATCTTGGTAAATGGGACATGAGAGAGAGAAAAAGAAACACAAGGGAGTTTACACATGTTCTGTTTTTATAATTTTGTTGTACCACGTGGGAGGCTCAAATGGAGAACGCGGGAAAACAGATTTGTCACGTGCAGGCGGTTTGATTGACTGACCAATCAGCAAGCAAGTTTTGAGTAGATTAACCAAGGAATGCTTGTTATATATTTGTAAGATGGTGATGGTGAAAATTACAACAGGAATAGTGCATTTCCTAGCAGGGGTTAACTGGCTTGTTGTGGAAGAGTCCGCACCTTGATTCTTATCAGAGATAAGAATGTGTTTTCTGACCAATAAGAGGGGCCAGGAAATTTGTAAAACGATTTTGGAGGGAAAAGTCCCCAATCCTTCGGAGCCTACCAAAACTCCATAAATTTGGAGAATCTTGCCTATTTCGACAGTGAGAAATCTGCCTACTGTCTGTGAGGTCAACATTAGGGAGCTGCAGAACCTCTTTCACCAAAAAAAACTACTAAAGGGCTGTCAAGAACGAACATCGGTCCACTATTCAAGACCAATCCAAAGCTGCATCCCTTCACCACTCCTTCTGATGAGCCCACTGGACTTCTGTCGTCGACCTACGAACTCACTCAAATTGCAGGATTCCTTCATTTGCGAACAATTTTCTCACTCTACCAGAACTGTGAGTGTTTCTATCTGAACCTTAAAAATAATATTCTAATCACTTAAAGAACTCTTTAGTCACTCAGAGAAATATTTTGAGCAAGCCTTTTTTAAGTTAAGAACATTTTCTCTTTTCCCTTTCTTTCTCTACTAATCGTCCTTTTATCCCTTTACCCTTTTTTTCCTGTATATGTTGTAAATAAACACTTTCTTCTTTTGTTGTTACTCACCGAGCAAGAGTTTTTTCTTTATTCGTACGTGCATAAAAGAGAGGTTTTGTCCGTTCTAATCTTGCTGTTTTACTCGCATGTTTTTCACAATTTTTTAAACCTCAACCCAATTTTTAACCTCAACTCTTTAATGTGGGAAAGCCAGGACAAATTTCCTAGCATCTTTTTAAAAAGGTTCACACTCTAAAATAGCATTAAACTTTACACTTTTTTATCTTCAAATAAGTCTTGTGTCAAACAGCAATGGAATTAATCTCAAAATCATAATTTTTTAAAAAAATAATATTAAGTGTAGTTTTTTTTCTGTCCAATGAAAATAACGTATTGTTAAATTATGCAAGCACCTGTAGTGGACACCCTGGAACGGGGTACAATATAATATGTCCTGTGCACCTGTGGCACCATTTAACGAGGCAGAAAGGGAAAAGAAAGAAAAGAAGAAAAGGAGAGGCTAAGAACTGAATCGTGAGTGATAAGCAAGAACACACACACAGCTAAGAGACAATGGATAAAAGGATATTTTGATAAGTAACAAATGGCGAAAGAGTGTCATTACAATGACAGGGAAATTCTGAGTAAAAAGAAAGGGAAAGAAGGAAAGAATCAGATATGTTTTGGCATCGGCTGTGTTATCTAAGGATATGAAAACAAACTATTGGTACGGAAAGACATCTTATTATCAACTACAGACCGGATGGCCAAAGAAAAAAAAAAATTGAAATGAAAATTTTATTTCATTAAGTGACGAAAAACAGGCAACTAAAAGGACTTGGACAGATATGAAAAATTAAAAACCACCCACGAGCGTCCGACGGAACATCCTTGGCCTGCGATAATAAAATTTTGTTATCAGGAATTTGTGCAGAAGGAAAATGAATGTGTTTTTTTTTTTTCTTTCTTCGAGGCGATAGACTGACTGGAACTTTGGAGATGTTTCTTTTTGAGACCGTGTTAAGAAGACCACACATTCTGATAATTAGCGATAAAATACCTGACGTAAACCACGTGTAGAACAAGAGTTATGACCGCCATTGTCATATTGTCCCGTTCGCGGCTGGAGAAATGATAAACTATTAAGGGGAAGAAAAGGGAAAGAGAAGAGATAATTTTTTTTTTTTAAGCAAGATATTTTTTTTTCTTCCTCAAACAAAGCCGCAGATTCGTCCACGCCCGACTAAGACATCATTGGTCGAGTGGTGATCATGTGATGCACGAGGGAGGCTGTTGCCGCCAATCTGGAGGATGAGTAAGAGAGGTTGCCACGAAGATGTGGGGAGGGCAGTTCACGCCCCTCTGAAGTATGATGAGAAGGTGGGAGTGAGGAAAGGTTCCCAAAAATGGAAAAAGGTGGATATGTATTTAGAATTATCGAGGAACCCCCCGGCGCCGACAAACTCACCCCGGTTTTGGTCGGCACCCATATAAATGAAGCCACAACGAGCAGAAATGAGGCGAGTCCCAGCAGTTCCCAGAGTCAGTCTTCGGTTGAGGCAAGCCTCGCAGATAGCTGACCAGGATTCACGCACATTCCGGACCCCTCTTCAAACCAAGAACAATTATTTTGAAGAGCGACTTAGATCCAGATCACCGAAATAAGTTTTTCTTTTGACTTTCGTCCAAAGACCAACCGAAACACCAATTTCTTAGAGAGCAGACGACTTGAAGTGTTAAAACTTGCCTAGCGGAAAACGACGTGGCACAATCCATAGAACGGGTCGGGAGATAGATGCAGTCCTATGTATCAAACAACTAGACATAAAGTTTGTTACCTTTTTCTTTGATACTTTGAACTTTTAAGTTTTCATTTTATTGTCTTTTATGCATATTTGTGTGGTATCACCCCCGTTGAACTCGGTTTGCAGTATGGCCCCAACCACTGTTTGATCTCGTCTGCCTAAGATCAATTCACAATGTGGGTAGGCGGACTGGAGGATCAGTGCAGTTACCTTGGTAACCAGGCGTTGGAAGCGAGTTGGGAACAACGAGGCTGATATCAAATCTAACCAGATTCCCACCCGAATCACCAAAAGGTTAGAACGCCACATTTGGAGCAGCGACACCCGAACGGAGCAGCGAGGAGCGAACGGCTGGCACCGCGGCGAGGACATCACAATTGGTGCTGTATATTTTTATGTATCATGAAATATTTTCACAAATAATACTGAAAAGTTTCAAAGTTACACATTATTATTCATTCAGTTAAGTGCCATCATATGATAAACATTTTGACAATCATATCTCTTTTGATTCATGACTGACTAGGCAAGAAATTTTCCATCAATAGGTTGCCGTTTCTTTTGGCAGGAGACTGATTTGCCATCCAAGTCTATAGGACCTAGTCTGTCCTGCTGTAGTGAGTGTGGAAAAATAATAACTCTTTACACTGACTCTTTTCAAATTCAGAAGACTGGAGAATAAGATGGAAAGAAATTTGTGCACCTATGTGAGATTTTTTGCCTTAATTAATTAATTTTTGCCTTAATTAATCAGTGAGCTGAGAAGAAAAAAGAAAGAAATTCATAAACATATGTGAAATTGATTTTTGGACCAATGAAAACCTTGCCATCACAGAAATTGAGTGAGCATATGCAAAATTCTTTTTTATATATAATGAGGAGAAAAATTAAATTAATAAGAAGAGTGTCTGAAGACATGTAAAGGGTTTCATTTCAGTTCCTTGCGACCAGTGTTGAAGTACTCATCAGTGTAAAATTACTCGCCAATTATATTATTGATCAGCACACAACACTTCAGAGAATTTTCTCTCAACAATTCAAGAAAACTATTAGGTTGGTGCAAAAATAATGACGTAATAATGTTGTTTTTTGACATATTTTTTAACGTCAAAAAATGACATTATTACGTCATTATTTTTACACCAACCTAATAAATATTTCAAATTATCTCTCTTTGTCTACTTTTGAATGTATGCAAACCATATATCCCTTCAGTAAGCAATGACCTCTCTTATCTTAAACATTTTTTAATATGGTTTTGTGTAAGATCATTTAATCTGTAGTATGAACATTTCCTTTTCATGACAATTTCTGATTTATTTTCCTGAAACCAGTTAATGACACAACTTCAAGCGTGTAAATTTGTAAATAAATTCCTTATCTTGTTTTATTAAAATTACCCACATGTTTCTTTGTCAATATCATCCTCCATCAATTTTCTTGGCATGGGTAAATCATTTGTTCTTTTTAACTCCTAAGCCCCACTCCACTATAATGCAACACCCCCATAAAATGTAGGATTCTCTGAAGGCTGCCATCATCAGCATAATAAACAAAGGCCACTTGGATGTAGGAATGCTAATGCTTCTCAGCCCGTGTTGAAACAGTTGTTGATATCAATGGAGGATATATTGGAAACATCAATTATGAAGCTTATGTAATGAATTTAGAAAGGAATAAACAAGAAATATACTTTTTCATAGGCTTTATTAAACTCAAAAAAACACCTACAGAATGTTACTAGTCATTTCCACCAATGATAGGCAATTTATTAATTTCCAGTCAAGAGGAGATAATTATGTGAAACCTAACAACAAAGCAACTAAAGTTTGTTTTTGTTTCAGTATTTTATTTACTAAATGTTCATCCAATACAATACCCAAGAGCCACTCATGTTAGTTGTTGTATGGGCATAAGAGGAGGAAGTAAGGGCAGACTATGAGGATATGTAGGATAGATAATGATTGACTCTAGACTTGAAGGGGTTAAGATTGTAATCATCTGGGATGTATCCACTCAGGAGTCTATTGTACAAAGTAGCAGTTCTTGGGAAGAAGCTGAGTGTAACTTTCTTCTTACCATTGATATACAAAAGGAATGAGGATAATTTGACCCTGCTTAAGGGGCATGGCAGGTCTTAGCTGTAAAGTTCTGAACTCATGGAAGTAAGGAATATAATTCTTCTGAACTTTTATCATGGAAATAGTAGGCTTGCAATTTTCATCAGTGGGGAAAGTGGTTGTATGGTTGAAAATATGTCATCATCCACAAGTTTGCGTAAATGCTTTTGAACTCTGTCAAGGCTGGAAAGTGAGAATTGAGCAGCTCCAGCAGAGAGACAGCAGCAATACTCCATTTTTAGTCTGCCATGTAGAAAGTTTCATGACACTATATAGCTGTTTTATTTTATTTATTTATTTATTTAGTTGAGATATTCTTGCTTTTTCTAAAGACCTACATTTGGCTTCAAAAATTGTATCCACCATGTATTTTAGGGTACTCCATTCATAAATAAATTGAAATAAAATTGTTTACTAAGCTTCCCTTAGATTAGCTTAAGTATTATGTACTCAGTTAGATTCAAACTCACTGTTCAATATCTTGTTAGCCAAATGAGAGAATAAGTAAAGGTGTGAATGGCATGAGTTTTGGGACATAGCCCAAATGTTAAGTTTGAAACTGTGCTTACATAATTGATATATGCATTGTTTTAAAATTTTTTGAATATTTTAACTTTAAAAAAGTTTTTTAAAAAGTTAGGGACTTTTAAAAAACATTTTTATTAATATTTTTATAGGGGGATTTTTTCAGAAGTCTACATGCACAAACTAAGAGATTATAATTATTTTAATTTTTTTTAATTGATTTCACTCCTTGCAAGGCAGTAAAGCTACTAAGACACAAGGGGTTACTGTGTGTGGAAGAATTTAAAAAACTAATTACTAATGAGCTAAAACAAAAAGAGTAATCAGGAGGACAGTAGATAGTGATCGAAATTGCATTTAATTTTTGAAGATTAAAGTTAGCTGGAAAGTATGAAGCCAAAAGGGTGTTTTACATGTGTGAAGTCCACAAAACTGTTGATGTAGAATTACATCGAGCCAGCTCAACTTTAAATTGATGGAATATTGTTGCCAATCTGGAACTATGCTTAAGTTAATAAAGTCTAGGCGCAATAGCGAAGAGCTTATCCAAATAATTACCATGAAAGTATTTATAGAAAAGACACAGGGAGACAACCTTACAATGGTGGAAGAGTGACTGAAGACAAACTGCCATATCAGGATCAATAATACTGCTGATTCTTCTTTGGATTTTGTAAAGGAGCTCAAGGTAAATAGTAGGAGCATTGAACCATATGTGGAAGCAATATTCTAAGCATGGATGAATGGTAAACATAGATATGTATCATAGAGTCTGGAGATAAAAATTGTCTCGCATGACACAGTGAACCAACTTTTTTAGTAGCTGATCTATTAGGTTGGTGCAAAAATAATGTCGTTTTTTGAGGTTCATCTTTATGTGGGAAAACGACATTATTTTTGCACCAACCTAGCTAGCAATGGATTCAATATAGTCTTTCCACTTCATGTCAGCTATGAACATTAGTCAGAGAAGGTGCAACAACTCTCTTTCCTGGAGGTTAGCATCAGCCAAGCTGATGGAAGGTAAGGAGAGGTCTCTCAAATGATCAATGGAGAGAAGTTTAATTTTGGACACAATAATATTAACAAGCCATCTTTTTCTCCAGTTAACAACAGACTGGGGATTGTTTTGAACATAAGCTGCCATTTTGACCTTATTGAACTGATCAAGCTTATTACTGAGACAGGAGTAAATAGTTATCTCATCAGCATAAATACCAAGTTGAGAGCTGATGTTCTCGGGAAGTTCATTAATGAAAATTACAAAGTAGGACCAAAGATGGAGCCCTGGGGGATACCCATATTACTACAAAAGGATCTAGGCTGGTGGCCATTCAGGATAACTTTCATTTGATAGGAAAAAATGTGTCCAGAGCTTGTGAAGAAAACCTGTATACCAAACCCTGTTGAAAACTTTTGAGATATTCAAAGCTACGACCCAAGCTTCACTGTTTTTATTTAGATCATGATAGACACTTTCCATTATTATGATCGGTAACATCAGCAGTTGACCTGGAGAAACGAAAATCATATTGCTTGTCTGAAAAAAGGCCCTGTAATGAGGTATGCTTAACCAGTTCAGCATGGATTAGGGCCTCTAGGAGTTTCCCCAAAAAGAGGTCAAAGGCTAATAGGCTGATAGTTGGAAGGGTCAGACGGTTCATCTGAGTTCTTAAAAACTGGAAAAACAGATGATGATTATGCAGTTTAAGGAGAATAGGAGCCAGTTCAGGTGCACGTGTAGGCAGGGATACTCCAGATAAGTCAAGAGTAGAGTTTAAGGAGAATTTACAGGTGAAACATTCGGCTTTATCAGCAGAGGATGAGAGCAGTGAGACTTTACCCTTATTTAAAATACTATTAGAGAGCTGCCAGTAACCATGAGAGACAAATTTGTTAGATGCAATACAGTACCTCATTTACCCAGCAAACAGAGACTTAGCTCCTTTGAGGACTTGTTTACATTTATTACAAACAGAAATGAATAGGCATCTGTTGTGGTGGGAACTGTCACGCTGGTATATTTGAAGTTTAGAGATATCAGTCTAAGGGGCACCATGAAGAAATTCACAGAGTGAGTTCCAATCAACATGCTGGTAATGGAAAGAAGTTTTATGAATAGGAGGTTCCTATTTAATAGATGACTGGAATGAAATATCATTAGATATGACAGAGTAATCCAAGTTTCCAAGAGGGCAGTGCTGCAAAGCTTTGGTAAGAGCGAGGAGAAGAGGTAATAAATAAATCAAGTAGAGAGGTCTGTTGCTCAGTTTTGCTAGGGTAATGAGTAGGGAAATCTATGATTTGAGAAAGGGATTGAGCAGTGGAAAAATTTAATGTTTGAATACCAGTTACATCAGTATCTTTAGAATTTTAAGCTACATGTCATGGTGCACATTAAAATCACCAAAGACAAAGATGTTCGCAAACAGATGGAGAGAGAAAGAGAGAGCCTTTTCTATACTGTCAGAGATTATGTCTAACACATTGCAGTCCTGGGAAGAGGAAGAGCAATAAAGGAAAAAGAGATAGCTAACAGTGTAACAATGAAAGACAGAAACACATGAAAGAGTTGTCTAGGGCCTCAAAAGACAATTACCTTGCCATCCTGGATGTAAACACCAAAGCTCTGCATGTGAATGTTGGAATCTTTTTGGCAAAGGGGAAGACACCCTGAAACCAAGATTTCATTGGTAGCAATGGAAGAATTTAAAGTGGTAAAAAAAAATAATTTTGTTTGCTGGTTTATTTGTGCTTCTTTTCATTGTGTTTGGCATGTGATATGTGTTCAGAAGAAAAAGAGGAAAGGCCAACATAATTATTACTCTCTGTCATTCATGGCAAAACAAACTAGCCAAAGCATAGCTGAGACCAGAGCATAATGTGGTATCAAGCATGCCCACTGGAAATACATGCAGGGACACTTGCTCATGCATGACATGGCACTAAAAACACCTCAGTATTATGCAACGGTTGATCAGAGCATACTTTCTAAGTGCTACCAAAGTGTCCAAGCTCCTAACAACCAGTTGGAAACAGCAGCCAGTAAACTGCTACCTTGGTACCCTCATAATGGAAAGTGACAGCCATTGATTAGAATGATCACCAAAAGGTTAACACAAATCATTATGGCCCTGGTAGAAGAAAGAAAAAGAAAAAAGAACCTGTGAACCATATCATGAACAGGGAACAAAGGATGATCATCTAACTCTGTTCAGTAGACATGATAGTAGTGAGGACCAGAAAATAGATGAGCCTATCTACTTCTATTAACCTGTTCACAGCACAGGGGGTTGGGTGATTTTATTGAGATGCCAATTCTACAAGACACTGCTGTAGACCCCAATCAGGCCTTGAGGGATATTACCACATGATTAAAATTCTGGAGGAATTTAAAGTATATCAGGAACAATTTTAAGGGAAAATTATTTGACTAAACTATGAAAAGATAGATCATAATAAGTTTTAACCTAATCAGATGTCTTGTTCCAATTAAAAGAAAAACAATCAGGCACATAAAATATGAAAGAAAGAAATCATATTAAGTTATGACTTAATATAAATTCTAAAGTCTCCAACAAAAAAATCATGAGCAGGAAATTAATTCTCTCTTGTCACTTCAAGTTTTCATCATCAATACAAAACAGTAGGTAAATAATTAGTCTTGATCCAAAGTTAGGAAGTATGGTCAAACATTTCTTAATTTACCAATACTACAAATTACAAATTCATTCCTGTTTCAACAAGTGGGGACTGAAGTTAAAAGTTTAAAAATTAATAGTATTGGAGAAAAAGAAAGAAAATAAATGAGAAAAAATAAATAAACATCAGAAAACAAAACAAAACAAAAATTACAAACAATAAAAGGTCACATGGCTTGGAAGTTACTTGCAAATAATGGTTCAACTGCTTTTTTCCAAGAATTAAAATAGCTATATTTGCAGGCAAAACTAGACCAAATTAATATCACTGGTGTTATTGTAAATGATGGTAACTCTGAAACAAATTTTGATTTTTTTATCTTAAATGAAGAATAAGCAAATGTATACTTTTCTTAATTTATATAAATTTTTGTTCTTTAATTAAAAGTGTATATATCAATTTGTTTTTTATTCCCAAGAAAATGTATGTTTTTGTACACAGAACATCTAAGTCTGTAAATAGTTAGGGATTGATTTCATGCTATATGAATATTATGATCAAGACCCCTATTCTAAATCAATAAAAAAAAGTAACTACTATCTAACGAATGCTAATCTAAAAAAAAATATTTTCACAAAATCATTTCTCTATTTTTCAAGAGTAGACCAATCTGTTTTAGTAGTGCCCAATTTTGATGTTATTGCAGTGGGTTTATATACTCTCAAATATACTTTCCAATTTTTCATTTGATAACATCTAAAATAAACACTCGACTTTTTAGGACACTTATACTTAAAAAAGACAGTTGAAATTTCTAGGGCACATAATGAGGAAAGAGGGCTTAGAAAATTTGACAAATTGAAGGCAAGAAGGTCAGAGGAAAACAACACATAACTTAGCTAGTGAGCTTGAGTAAATGGATGGCAGAACAAGATGTAAGAGAGATAACAAAAAGACCAAATTTATTAAGAGCTAAAACGAAAAGTAATTGTGAAGAACCATGAAGATCAACGTCCCGAAGGGACACAGCACATAGAAGACTTCAGAAGCTAAAAGTACTAAGGACATTAACTCTGAAAATATTTAAACCAAGGGAAATAACCATTTATGCAAAAAAACTGCCTAATCTCCCTTAGGATTTATTTATTTATTTTTATTTATTTACCAAGTTTTTCTTTAGTTATGACACAAGAGTACAAATAAGGAGCACCTAACGAAAATCGATTAGCCGAAAATGAGATTAGTTTATTAACCATTACTGCATTATTTTGATTTTATAATTAATTTATTTCTTAAGTTTATTCTCCCTGAGTTTATTTAAAGAAATTCTTACCCATGAAAATAAATTAGTTTAGTTTTTTGACATAAGGGCACAAGTGTGGAGTACCCAATGAGGATCCATCTCGTTAGTAATAGTCAACCTGATAGGCTTGATGACTATCATCCTCCCTCAAGGCACTCATATGAAAAATAAAAAACAATTTCTAATTTAGAAAAACATCAAATCCATATATTACTGTGACTATTAAAAATTAAGTAACAGATTTTATACAGAAAGGTAATTTTGTGAGATTTAAAAAAAACAAACATTTGAAATAAGACTAAGAGAGAAAAAGTCAAAACGAGAAAATTTAAAAGCAAGAGAGAGAAAGAGAGAGGGAAAAAAGACAAAGTGACAAAGAGAATGACAGAAAAAAGACAAAGTATTTTTTAATGAAATTGAAAATTATAATGTTTTCCTTTTTTTATTTTTTAAATTAATAACAGATATTATTTCTGGGTTTTTTTTTGGGGGGGGGTTTATCCATTTATACAATTTGTTAATCCCAAAGCAACTATATTCTTCTGTATTTTTATAATATTATTTTTTTTAAATATTTCCCTAAATGAAAGCAATTTTCTGTATTAGTGTAAAAATGAGATAATTTTTAGTTTTTGCATCCAGTTTATTCAAAATGCTTAATGTCTAGGGTATTGTTCTTCCTTTATTTATAGTTGCAATCCTCTCATTCAAGTGACTTCAAAAACAAAGATAATCTATCCAAGAACCCACAAAAGCTAAATCATAAATAAAGTATTTTTATAGAATATACAGTTTATGCAGTGTTGTGTCGTGTATCTTGCTAAGTAAGCATTCGACATCTGTTCTAGTTGGTGTCCGTTTATCATACGAGCTACCTGCTCATATGCAAATTATACTAATTTGCATATCCCTACATCTCCCTATAACAGAGGGGCCTTATGCCGCAAGTACTTCTTGTACTTCTTCTTGTGCCCTCCTGAACATCTTCCCTTATCTCTCTCCTTTCCCTTGGAGATCTAGATCTATCATGTCTTTCCCTATAATCGAACTGTTCCTCTTGCATACTCTGGTCTTTCTCTTCTAACTTGTCCCATTCTACTTCTTCCCCTTCTAACTCATCCCTCTCTACTTCTTCCTCCGCAGTTTCATTCTGCATTAACTCTTCTGTTACGTCAATAATGGGCATCTCTGAAGGCATTTCCTCATCCAATTCTTCTCCTTGGGATCTTATTTGGTCAGCATGAGCTAGAACACTGTTCCCATTTTCTTTATTTAATATTGCAGTATTATGTCCTTTCTGCATAATAAATTCGGCTGACTCGGGTTGCATATTCCTATTTCTTTTGTACCACATCTTTTGATTTGTGGCATATGACATAGTCAAAGGGGACCTTAATTGTCTGCCCATTAAGGCAGATGGACTTTCCGGCCTGCCTGCATGTGGAATTGTTCTGTAACTTAATAATAGTCTTGGTAGGAAAGCATCGATTTCCTCTTTCTGTTGCAAGTATGCTTTTATGCCCTTCTTTACCGTCTGGACCATCCTTTCCGCTGTCCCATTACTTTGAGGGTGGTAGGGAGGGGTCTTGTAAGGTCTGCATCCTATTTTTCTTAGCCATTCACGCAAATCAGCATCCATAAATTCTAGTGCGTTATCAGTCACCAATGTTCTCGGTGTCCCATTCCTCGAAAATATTACTCTTAATATTTGTTTTATGGTGGTACTTTTTTTATCAGGTACTCTCACCACTTCAGGCCAACCTGAATATGCGTCTACTAATATTAATAATAGTCCTATCCCATTGACATAGGCATGGTCCATGTGTACTCTGCTCCATGGTTCTACTTCTCGGGGCCATACATGTATTTTCTTTTGCTTAAAATTCCTGAGTTCTGTGCATTTTTTGCATCTTTTTACGTAGTCTTCTACGTCTCTTGAGTACCCCGGCCACCAGGCTTCCAATTTTAATCTTCTTTGATGAGAACACAATAACAGCTATCAATGCTTGGGCTGTGTTGATAATATGTTATAGCACAGATGTCCTTGATTGGATTGTGTTATATTCCATGCTAATAGGAATATATACTTGACAAACACAGTGGATAAACTAAGTAAAGGTTTATTGTAAAACCAGTACAATAAGAAATAAGGTAACAGTTATGCGCACAATCGTTGCAAGTAAATCCAGTAGTGAGTGCTACTATTGGAAGGTCCTCGCATAAGTCTGAGTCATACTCAATAGATCCCAGCTAGTATATTTAGCTACCCCCCCCTCACATGAGGGTTGCATGTGGCACAAAGCTGTTTTAACGTGGGTTCTCCGAGCCTGTACGCTCGGCCAAAAACATTCCCTTTCGAATCTGTATAAACGGGCTCAGGGGCAGTCTACCCCACTGAACGAGACTCTGCCCTTCAGTGGAGTCTCGTCCGGGTTCGTCTCCACCCGAAGGCAGAGAGTTTGACCATCTAGCTGGAACAGGTCGCAGCTAGTATATTTAGCTACCCACCCCACCTCACAAGGGTTACATGTGGCACAAGGCTGGGTTTAATGTGGGATTTTCGAGCCAATAGGCTCGGCCAAAAATATTCCCTTTTGAGCCTGTATAAACAGGTTCAAGGGCAGTCTAACTCCCTGAATGAGACTCTGCCCTTCCACGGAGCCTCATCCGAAGGCAGTGAGTTTGACTGTCTAGCTGAAACAAGTCGCAGCTAGGCCCCTGTAGTCTGTTGGCTTACTGCTACTTATAGCTAGTTACTACCTATAGTGTAGCCACTCATAGGAGTGACAGGTTATTCCATTACATCAGATTGGTATGAAATTGTAGGAACTGGTTAGAAAAATGAGGAAACATTTAATGATACATGAAGGGGTTACAATAGCAGCTGAAGATCAGGCTATCGGTGAAAACAATATCAGGAAGAATGTCTATAAAGAAGAGATATCACTACTTTGTAGAATATGTGAGAAATATGATGAAAATATAGCACACATTGGGAGTGAATGCCCAATTTTAGTTTTGAATGAGTATATAAGGTGAAAACATGATCAAGAAATCAAAACTATATGTTGGAAACTGCATAAGAGACAAGGTTTTTTAGCAATGAAAGGAATGGTACAGCTATAAATTTTAGAAAATCCTAAAGTCAAAAATATGGAAAATTTTGTTGGATTTTTTTCTCAGAGAGTCAAGTTCCAATTCCTGTTGGGTTTGTTATATTCACTGATGTGCAAATACTTTTGGGAAAGGCGTCAATCTAACTCTTCTCTTCAAATCAATATGACCTACCAAAATTGTTAAAACACACTACAATTTAACACATATTAAAGTGAGTAGAATTTTTGTTAAGAAAGTGCTGAATAGCATACTAGCACAACAATAGTCAAATAATAAATGTTCAAGTAACTTATTTCTTGAAGAGCTCCAGAGTTTTGTGTAATACTCTTCATTAGTGTCAGAGGGTTCTATAAATAAATTGCTTGAACATTTATTAATTAATTTACCCCCCCACACACACATATATATATATACAAGTATATGATTGGTGTATACGAAATAAATTCCAATAACCAACAATTACTATTCTTAAAAGAGTGCTCAATACAAAGTAGAGCAGATATAATTATTTATTTAAAAATTATAACATAAATATGTTAGAAAATCACTACAAAAATAACCATTTTGTTTCAACACCTCCAGTTTATTTATTATATTATTATATATTATATTATATTTATATTGTTTATTATTTACTTTATTTATTTGGGTTCCTTGATTTTGTTTTTTATTTTTTATTTATTCATTCTATTTCATCTATTCTAACGGGTGTGATTTGGTAATTTGTTTAGGTTAATTTATTTTACTTATTTTATTGTCATTTTATTTATATATATATATATTTTTTTTTTTTTCAGTTTCCGATTTTTAAGTAACATAGTAAAAATTTGTTTTCATGTCTGCATTTTGAGATGAGCTCAGATTGTTTATTTAATAATTTATTTTGCTCTGGAAAAGGTAATTATAGCTATTTTTTCCTCCAAGCAAGGTTTGCAAGTTTTCGATTGGTTGTTGTAGGTTGATGATCTTTTCCTTATTTTCCAAGATATTTTTGGTGTGATGTGCATTTTGTCTTTAATTTCCCAGATGTACTTAGAAAGCATTGTGCTGTTTGCGTATTTACTATTTGTGAAAGATGTTTTGTGTGTATAATTTCTTTATTTTCAGGGTAGGTTGGTCTATTTTGCTAGAATGGACCTGCCTACCTGGTACATTAGGTACTCTCCTATCAATGAGGTAAAATTAGCTGGCTTGCTTTTCCAAGATGGCAGCCATGTTAGCAGGTAAGTCACTTGATTTCTACATCTCCCTCCTCTCTCCATTGCAGAAGCATATTGGCCCTCCATACGCCACAATACCGCATCCTCTCAAGGGGGACCTATGAAACGCGCCCCATGCCATAAAAATTTAATGATAATATTATGCATAAAAATCTAATAATGAAGAATGAGAGGGTAGGGAGATGAACCCAATAATAAACTAAAAATCAACACAAAATAAACTCAACATAACTGATGTTAGTAGGGCCCGTGCAACCCTCAAAAAGGAGAGGCTGTTGTTTTCTGCCCATTGGACAAAATCAAGAAGCTCTCTTGCTAAAGGAGTGGGAAAAGGATAAAAAAATTATACAGACATGGGGAAATAAAAGGCTGACCCAGTCAAGATAAAAGGCGGGGGAAAACAAACTGGGGAGGTTGGGAATCTCAACCTGGATCAAAACCAGGCCAGGAACAACACTTACTCACATGAACTAGGTACACAAGGCTTGTCTATCCTAACCAAGGTGAGGGCTCCATAGGAAACTACCCCGATGTGACGTAGGTTGACCTAAAAGAAAAAATCAAGGCTAGCCCCGTTCAAACGAACCAAGCTCGCCTCAGTCACCCACCTTTCGCTAAAGACTGTCGAATGCAAACGTTTTCTATCAGTTCTGATCTTCATCTCGAGCTGATGCTCAAAGAATCGGATTAGATCCTGATGAGAAAGACGATTGCCTCGCAAGACTTCCTCCTGTCATGTCGTCCAAATCACCATTCGGACCGTGGCCAGCAGCGTCAAAAACATCATTCGTTTCACCCCAGAATACGATGAGCACAAGCTTTTCGGGAGCAAGACGAGTCGTCAACTTGCCAACATGGTCCCATAAGGGGCGGGCCTAGGGACAATGGTAGAAGGCGTGCGAAGCTGTTTCTTCTAGACCAAGGCCACACCGTTCACAGTCTGTCAAATCCGCCAAGCCCCATATGAAGACCTTATCATTGAGAGGCAGCCGATCCCGAATCAATCGCCAGGTAAGCGAAAACTCAGAGTTACTGAGATAATCCGCCGCTGGCGCCCAAGACCAGAAAGAGCGAAACTCCTCCTTCGACAAGTCGAGCTGCACACGTAGGGAATCCTTCGCGACCCCCTCCACTAGATGACGATAGAACACCTTCCTAGGCTAAGAAAGGTCACTGGACCGAGGAACAGCCAACAAGGCCGACCGACACTCACGAAGGAAATCCGATTGATCCCTGGGTTTACAATGGCGCTCAACCCGCGAGATGGGGTATTGATAGTAAGGTAAGGGAACGCTTCCCTAACAATCCCCACCATAATCGAATCTCCTGTCAATACGCGGCGTAGGAAAGCCAACCTCGAGGCGAGTTTGTGGCTCGTCAAGTGTGGCATTCCCAGCACCCCATGACACGGACGTTGTGCACAGACTCGTCTGTCAACCCGATTCCCGCGTCCCCTCCACAAAATGGAGGGTAGCGAGCGCTCGAGCGGCTTCCTATGACCGTCACAGAGAGGAAGTATGGACAATTGATAAAGGACAATCGGGAAAACGTAAGTGGCATACGCCTCCGGCCTACCCTTCACGGACAACCTCCGTCGACGCCAAGTCTGACCGGTCGCGTCGACCTTTGCTCGTACTTCCGACCAATTTTTCCCCAGCTGGAAGTCGGGCCCAAACCACACTACAAGAATGCGGACAAGACCGTCCGTCCAACTGATGGGCCCCGGAAGATCGACCCCCTTCCAGGCACCTAACCGCAAGCCGGACGACTTGTCGCCGTTAATCTTGTTCCCTGTCACCTTTTCGTACCGATCAAGCGCCTTCAGTACCGCCTCAATGTCGCTGCGGGATGACACGAAAGCAGATACTTCATCGGCGTACACAGAAACCCTGGCTCGAGCCCCTCCAGGAACGGCGATTCCACGTAGGGCCGGACTGCACGCTCTGTCCCTTAGTCGACGTAGGAGAGGCTCCAACGCCAAAGCATATAGGAGCGACAGTGGACAACCTTGAAGAACCGACCTAGACAGCGCAAAAGCGCCCGACAGCTTCCCGTTCACTTGTACCACTGCACTGGAGGAGCGATACAGGAGGCTAATCCAGCGGCAGAAGTCGGGTTCGAAACTGGCAGCCTGCAGGACAGCCGCAAGGTAGCGATGGTCAACCCTATCAAATGCTTTGGACTAATCTAAATTGATCAGCGCGGCCTCCTCGTCGTCTTTTACACCCTCTATGATCGTGCGGATCAGATGCAGCTTGCTCTGAATTGTTCGGCCCCTCACAGAACGTGTTTGCTCAGGACCCAACAGAGATTTGGCAACTGACTGCAAACGCTCCTGCAGGATCTTGGCCAAAATCTTTAATTCTGTGTTTAGCAGAGTTATGAACCTATAATCATCTAAATCCCGACTAACACCCTTGCCCATTTTCAACAGCGTGATCACACCCCTGGAAATCCGGTTGGGGATGGACCCCGACCGGAACCAGTTGTTGAATACCACAGTCAAAATCGGGTCAAAGATGTGCGACAACCTCAAGTACAATTCATAGGGCAAACCATCCAGACCGGGCGACTTGCCTCTAACCACCTTCTTCTATGCTGCATAGACTTCGCCCTCCGTGATCTCTCCCTCGCAGCTAGCCCCTTCAGCCGAGGAAAGTCAGCTAAATAGCTGCGAAACTCCTCATCACAGAGACCAGGCCCCTTGGTAAACTGGCTCTTGAAATGCCGCCGAAACGCCTCGCACATGTCGTCAGTGGTCCGAATAGTATGCCCCTCCGGGGAATTGACCTCACGGATGTAACGGTCGGAACCTTGACGGATCTCTTCCTTGTGCAAATCTGCGCCCATGTTCACAGCTTCGGGAGATATCTTGTTTAACCTATGTCTAAGTAACTGGCCCATGTATTGCTCGCTACTTAAATTCTCCAGGGCCTCCCTAGCTACGGCTATCTCTAGGGGATCCCCACCAGACACCGCCCGGGAGAAACTAGCCTTAATCTTCTTCACCTTCTCCGCTCTATCAAGGGCGAATCGTTTGCTGAAATCAGTAGTGAAGGACCTAATCCTATCCTTAAGTCTCTCCTACCACCTATTCCCGATAACCGCCCCCACTAGCTCCCGCTGTACTAAGCTAGTTAGCTGCTTCTTGGAAGTCTCACCTGTCCAGTAAGGACAGATTGAATTTCCAGTAGCCAACCATTCTAGGCCTACGATCTAACGTCATCCGGGCACAAACGAGTTTGTGATCGGAATAGCCTACCCAGTGGACAAGTCTACATCGGCTCCTCTAATTAGCATTCTATCCACACAAGTAGACTGGTGTAGCCACCAAATTAAAGTGGCCCTGAGATTTAATGGAGAGATATATGGGTGAATAGAGACCACTCATGCAAAATAGACCAACCTACCTGGTGCATTAAGTACTCTCCTATCAATGAGGTAAAATTAGCTGGCTTGTTTTATCAAGTAGACCAAGAAGGCAGCCATGTTAGCAGGTACTTGACTTCTACACTTCAATTACTTGACTTCTAGACTTCAGTTACTCCTATGTATACTTTATTTGGTGATTTTATCGTGGCTTGGTATATTACGTTGTTTTGTAAGCAATTACCGTTTAAGGGACATTTGTTCTTTATTCTGCAGTTACCCGTGGGTTTAATTTGTCTGTGTGGTTTGTGGATAGTTTTCCTGTTGTGATTTTTATTATTTGTGCCATGTTCTCGGTGCAACTATAACTGATTTTTATTGTGTTTTTGTTAAATATTTTGTGTAGAGTGCTTGATTCCGGGAAGTGTTTGTGTAAGAGTTTGAAAAATATTTTTCCTATGTTTGTTTTTATGTTTTTGCTGTATGGTGGGTTGAACCATACTATATTTCTTTTCCTGTTGGCCTTTTTTGTGTTCTGTGGTGAGTATGTGGGTGTTGCTCGGAATCCACTATCTTTTAGAACTGTTTTGTATTCTTTCTTAGCTTTGTTAAATACGGATACATTGGAGGAATTGTCGGAAAGCCTGTGGTTAATTGACTTTGATATCTGTTTGATTATAGAAGGCGGGTGATTGGAAGATGTGTGTATATAGAGTGGTTTATCATTGGGTTTTCTGTATGGTTTATATGTGGCTTTTCTTAGGTTGAAAGTAACATCTAGAAAATCTACTTTGTTTAGGTTAGTTTTTATATGTATGTTGAATCCGTTATTTTTGAAAATCTTTATTATTGCTTTTCTAGTTTTGTCTGTGTTTTGTTTGTTACAGTTTTTAAGATTATGAGACCATCGTCGCTGTAGAGTCCTGTGTCATTTCTATCTATTATTTTGCTTAGTTGCTTTTTAGACTATCAAAATCAAACCAAAAATTGGACGAAAAACATAGCTGTAACTGTTATATGACAATAAAAAAAATACTACATTACTTAAAAATTGAAAATGGAAAAGACTAAATAAAAATATACAGTATAATAAATAAATAATAAAAAACAAGTAAAATAAATTAATCTAAATTAATCCAAATAAATAAATAAACAAACTAACAAACTGATCATGATAAATTAACCGTTAGAAAAAAACAAGTAAAGATAATCAATCCAAAAAAATAAATGAAGTAACAAACAAATTAAAAATTGCTCCTGCCAAAATAATAGTTAAAATAAACTACAGCAGTCAACCCCAAAATTGAATAAATAGCTTTAATTAACACCCTAAACCAAAACAAAACTATTAAATAAGCAATATAAACAAATTTTTATTACGTTAATAAAACACCGATTAAAATTAAAAAAAATAAATATATAAGATAAGAAATAAAAATAAAAAATAAATAAAAACAAGCAAAATAATTTAACACAAATAAATAAATAAATAAACAACAAAACTAGACTACCCACAATGCACCACTGTTCCATATAAATAGCTGAGAAAAAAAACAACAGGTGTGGCCTGACGATTGCGTCTAGCATGAAACAGCCTGTCGCATATAAGTGTTGACTTCTATGTTCACTTTTATATATATACTATATTGCCCATGCTTGATTCAAAAATCGTACGACTCATACAGCAATCGCTATCTCTTGACTTAAAATATTTTTGCCCTTCCTTGCCTTTAAAGGAGTGCCCTTTGCCGTGCTGATGCTGCTACATGACTTACTTCTTGCCTATCTCACACTGCGATTTTTTTCTAAGATCTATACTAAACATTAAATCTCATACGAAAAAAAACTAAACCAAATGAACACAAAACGATCAGCTTTAAAAAAGGACTCGTAACTGGAAAAAACGAATGAAAAAAGAATGTTAACAACAAATACTTTTTCACACCCAACCCAGTTCTGCGGAATCAGAATCAACATTGAGTTTAAGCAAGCAAATGAGCCAATTGGAGTAAAGTGCTATGCAGATTTAAATTTTTCCCACTTGTGATGAATGCAGCTATCGATTTTTTTTGCATGCTAGCATGCTAGTTAACATTCGTGTCAGTCAGCTGTTGGCTCTCATGCTGGCTAATAGAATCTTCATGGCAGTCAGCTATAGGCTCTCACTCTGGCCAGTATAAAATGTCCGCAAACTACATGAAAACTGCTGTAGAAGCATGAAAAAAATCAATTATTTCCACTATCGATGGAAGTTGGGAAATGCAAAGTCAGTCTTGGCCTTCCCACTAACTTGGAGCATGTGCATGTAAAATTTGGTGCAAATCCGTCAAAAATTGCATCGATGCATTCATTATTCAACACTTGTTCGAATACAAAAAAAATTAAATAATTATCTTGTCATACTTTGTCCGTTGTCTTTAATGAAATATGTACAATTGAAGAATTACTCCCTGTATACAATATATATATATATATATATATATATATATATATATATATATATATATATATATATTAGTGGGTGTACATGGTTGAGTTGCTATCCCTGCTTTTTATTTTTATTAAACAGTGAAATTAATAACAATCAAATTAAATTAAAACAAGAATAGCAACTCAAATAATTGTACCCACTAAAACTAACATTAATTGTTATAAGAAATAATGACAGATAAAAATGCTTTCAATAATTACTGTTATTTACGTTTTGGTAAGAAACTGAAGCTAGGGGATATGGATTTTCAAAAGTATCAACAAGAAAAACTTGTTTATTTTAATAGATATTTCTGATCTTGCCCTGTCAAGCTAGCTCCATGGCTGAACTAGTAAAGGCACACTTTAACTCAAAGAGTGGTTTCCTTGATAGAAAAATGGTATGCAGGTGCAATTCCTGTCAGAACCTCAATTTTTATCTAGTAGGACTCTCTTAATGTAGGATGGTTGTTATTAATTTCATTGTTTAATAAAAATAAAAATCAGGGATAGCAACTCAAGCACGTGTATCCACTAAAAATATAGTCAAAAGAAATAATGTCTGATGAAAAATCCTTTCAAAAAATATATATGTATATAGAAGAATTAATACAAAAAGTTTTTTCACTTAACTCATGTTTACTTTGAAGTTTCATGCTTGGATGTAAGCACTCATCAAAACAGTTCCGTCGAGTGCTTACATCCATACACAAAACTTTGAAGTAAACATGAATTAAGTGAAAAACTTTTCATATTAATACTTCTACTGATGTTCTATCTCCATTAAGTGTCTCTACTACAAAGCCTGCTTGCCTTAAATGCTTCCTTATCAGCAAACCACTGAAAAAATATCAATTCTGGCTTCAAAAACAGTCTTTAAATTAATACTATATATGTACATATATATATATATATATACAAGGTTTTACCCAAAGTTTCAGAAACTTTATGACATGAAAAGGCATCCTCAAAGAAAGAAAAATTGATAAACAATGGGTTTGTTTTCTTTTCTCATAGAGTGATTTTGAATGTTGTGAGAAACGTTAGCCTTTATTTGGGAAATAATGGTAGCAGATTACTTTGTTCAATTTCTACAGAGTTTTGGTTAGCATCTCACACACTTTTTTCTACAGCATCATTGCCTTTAACAAAGTCTTTTGAATGATAATTCTGGTTTCAGACAGTTTGCCTGCTTATACATAATCGCCTCTAATCCACGCCACCCCACCAATTTCATATCACGAGACTTTGTTGGCTCTTCTCAATAACATAAGATTTCAGATCAATGTAGATATAAACTCTTACTGATCTTAGATCCTCTTAACATATTTTTACAATGTGGTCTTAGTAAATAATCTTTTCAAAAGATCAAATTAAAAATCATTTTTTCCTTTTATTAATAAATCATTTTTCGAGTTAATCTTTTGCTCAGCAACTGTTTTTATTTTATCTGTTTTTTTCTCATCCTTTTATTTTATTTTATTTTTATGAATGAAAATATAATGGATTCAGTTACTTCATTTCTAAAAAGAAAAATAGAGAATTATTAATCAACCCAAAGGAGTGGATAAAATGACCTGGGAATCTGGTTCAAATGCTAAGATACATTTATTCATCAATATCTCTTTAAAGAACAGAAGACTTTAAGAAAATTTATAACCGTATCATTTTTATTATTAATCAAGGTAAAGAAAATAGATTATGCACATTTTCTTCACATTTTTTATTGAATTCTTTAATTTTTAAATTGAATTTGAATTAAACTTATAAAGTAGCTTTTAACATCCAAATTGGGCTTCAAATTCAAAGGAGATAACCATAATAGCGTTAAACTTGAAAATCTTTCTCCTTTATATTTTGAGAAATGAAAAAACATTTACAAGGATATTAAAAAGCATTATATATTATCAAGAACTATAGTAACATTAATCAATTCCTTAAAAACAACACCAAAATAACTTTTAAGTCCAATAGCAAAAAAGAGTAAACATTACTGAAGCCATCCACATCCAACAAAAAAAAAAAAACATACATGAATAAAAATAATTAGTCTTCAACACTACATTCTCCAATGCTGATGAAAGAAAAATACAATGACTGATACACATTACATTAGCCGAAAAAAAACTATTTGTTTAGATTTATCTAATTCAAATTAAAAATATAATGACACTTTAAATATATCACTTAAAACATTTTTGATTTTTCTCACATTACTTGATGACAACTTACATGATTGGAAAGCTTGGCCACAGACCAATATTTAATTTTTAATATTTTGTCACATTGACAGGAGATTTTACACAGTTTAAAAAAGAAGATGGTTAAATTTAATAGACACAGAATGTCTATACTTTTCAACAAAATATTTTTAAAAAGAACATCTGCTGCCTAATTACACTAATATATATATATATATATATATATATATATATATATCGAGAGAGAGAGAGAGTGATAGATAGATAGATAGATGTGTGTGTGTGGAGTGAGTGCATAGGTAAATATATATATATATATATATATATATATATATATATATATATACATACATACATACAGATAGATAGGTAGATAGATATAATGAGAGATGCAGTGTAGACACAGGAGCCAAAATGCCCTACATCTCCAGACTTTGTCTATGAATTGTGTTGAAGCGTGAAACTGACAATCACTATGCAGTTTTGGTTCCTATGTTCACATTGTTTATACCTATAAATAGTCTATCTCTACCCTATAAATATACTAAATTTTTGACAATATATATTACACATCTATATATATATATATATATATATATATATATATATATATATGATACAAATGTAGTTTTAAGGTATCCTATATTTATAGGTTAAAAGGATAGCATGTATGTAAATATAAAAGTGAGCACTGAGGTCAACACCAAGTACTAACAGTCTGTTTCATGCTTGAACACAATCTTTAGGCCATATATATATATATATATATATATATATATATATATACATATAAAACATATAAATTTTTATATATCAAGAACAATATGAGGGAAATTTATGACAATATGAAAAAAGTTTTCATGTAACGTGTTTCATCCTTCAGGACTCATTAGACTAATGTGATGTTTACATTGATGCAACTACATATGTGCATGAAGGAGAGTGGATGCTGAGAATTTTAAATTTAAATTTAAAAAGTTTTTTTTTTGTTTTAAATATAAAACTCCATCTAGCAAAAGGATTCTCTGAGTCATACCAGAAGGTTTTTCTCATCTGAGTCCCTCCTTCACATCTACAAATCTACCATTAATCTCTGCATTGAATACTGTTGCCATATATGGTCAGGTGCCCCTACTGTTCATCTTGGGGTTCTCAACAAAATCCAAAGACAGATATGAAATGTGATCAGTCCTGACTGAGCATCTTGACCCCAGTCATTTTCTCACAGACATGATGTGGCTTCCCTCTGTCTTTTCTATAAATATTTTCATGGTAAAAAAATGTCCAAATATTCTGTATACTTGAGTGCTTTCTGCTATTCTTTTAGTCATTATAAAGAACTTTTTTTTTATTTTTAGCTGAATGTGTAGATTCTGACGAGCTATTTTCACTGGTGCCCTGACTGCATGAATACTAGGTTGGTATCTCGGCCCCAACCTTTTGCTGTTGAAACAGTTACATGTAACCACTTCTTCTACTCCAACAGCTTCTTCCCTCACACTTCCTGACAGTGGAATTTCCTTCCACTTATTTGCTTCCCTGATAACTATTAGGTTGGTGCAAAAATAATGACGTAATAATGTCGTTTTTGACGTATTTTTTAACGTCAAAAACGACATTATTATGTCATTATTTTTGCATCAACCTAATATAATCTTTAAAGAATTAAATGTAATGTCAATCATCATCTTCTGATGCCTTGATCCCCATTCTTCTTTTTATCCTTTCCTCAACACCCTCTATACCCAGTCTTTTCCCTTATGTTCACTCTCTGTAACCCCTTGTGTACTAGTGGCACTCCCACCTTTGCCTGGGGTGAAATGCTTAAAAAAAATGTTTTAGGTATATAGCCCTTACATTTAGCTTCTTTTTCTTTTTGTTCATGTTTTCATTTCACCATTCTTGGCAGATCTTCTATTATCACAATTATTTAATAATAAAAGTGATGGAAACATGAAGAAAAAGAAACTTCCATTATTTTTAGCTGTTTTTACATGTGGATGAGGTTATTATGTTTGTATTTTCTAGCAGTATGTTGCAGATGGATTTTGGTAAGTTTGTGTGTGTTTTTAAATGAGTCCTAATTGAGCTATGACCAGAGAGTTGTAACATGCATCTTCTTGATAGGATAAAAAAGCAAAAGCCACCACTTGATAAGATCAACTATGAACATGGTCACAATGTGCTGACTATGTTTGGAAAATAAAATAAAAATTCTTATAATTCTAGGTAAATATATAAAAATCTACACATTCAGCTAAAAATTTAAAAAAAGTTCTTTATAATGACTAAAGGAATAGCAGAAAGAACTCAGGTATACAGAATATTTGGACATTTTTTACACACTTTATATTCAGAAACGAAAATACTTATAGAGATACAAGAAAAAAAAAAAATGCTTAATCCACAGTTGTCTTTACTGAAACTTGTGTAAAAGTGGGTGGGATTGCTGCCCAAGTACACAAATTGTTGGGGCACGCCCACCTTCTCATCAGAATGGACTGATCTCTCTACTACTAATAGGACAGTTCTATAGAGTTCTGGGGAGATCAGGTGACCATCACACTTCCGTCTCTCGACCGGAAGATACAGTTGGACTTTATATTCTTTCTTATTGTGACTGACTAACCTGCGTTCGTTTGACTACTAATCTCTCTGTTGTAAATGCCTCTTCGGATATACCAGTATTTTTCCCTACGTATGTGTTTGTCCTTATTTCAATACACTTACGTGGAAACACTCAACATCTCAACACAAATATATATATATATATATATATATATATATATATATATATATGCACATTAAGCTTTTTTGATTATTATGCTAAAATTCTGTATTCCTTGAAGAAAGAACATTAATGCTGAAATGTTCTTTTCAAAACATTTTCCCTATGCACATAAGTCAACAATTTCTGCAATTTTATTTACACTGAAATATTTTCTAGGAAATAATTTATTTTTTACTCCTCCTTCTGAGTATTCAGTTTTCTCTCTTAACCTTTTATGGCTTTAATCAAATTTAAATTCCTATGTTCAATATTCATCAGTTTGTGATATTAAAACCTTTCTCATCAGCCCTTGTTATTGCATATTTTGAATGGATTAAATCTTTATTCATTTATAAATAAATAACATTTCAAGTGTTAATCTAAAATATTTTTCACAACACAATGTTGACGATATTTAATTTCATCTCTATTTATTAAAGATATAAAAGTATATGAAGAGATAAATGTCACTGAACATATATATATATATATATATATATATGTATGTATATGAAAGAGAGAGAGAAGAATTTTTGCTCAACACTGCAAATTGCTATGAAACCAAAACATCAACCTGAAAACTTGAGTCATGTTCTTAAATAGCCTTTGTCAGATCAAGACTTTCATATGGATGTCATGCATGGCAAAAAACCCATTCAGAAATATCTAAACTGTCAGCCGTATGCAACTGCTTCCAAAGATCAATGGTGAAAAAAAAGCTTTGAGTGTGTAAAACAAAGTTTATCCTTTTTTGAACATTGTGGACTGGTACTACAGTATCGTAAAGAACTGTACCAAATAACAGAAACCATGTCATTTGAGGACTACCAACAGCAGCAACAACTAAAATGCAGAGCGCGTGTAACTCAAAGAGAAAATAATGCTACAATCAAGATGCTAACATTCCACACCACATCAAATAGAAGGTTTGGAAGGAAACCCCTATCAATCCTGGAAAGAGTCATTAAAGGTACTGGACTTGAGAAACCTGTTTTCTAAAAAAAAGTGTTTTAAGAAAAAGATTTTATAAATTTCAACCAAAAGCAGTACTGGCTATTCAGTCAATGAATGCCAAATATTTCCTTGTAGGGAAACAATTAATATTACCAATACCAGAGAGAGAGAGAAAGAGAAAGAGAGACAGAGAGACAGAGACATATTCACAGTTAGATGAAAAACCCTGCAGTCAAATGGAGAAAAAAATTCAGCCATCTGGAGAAAGCTTTTCAGCCATCTGACTTTCAGCCATCTGGAGAAAAAATTTCAGAATTGCATCATTTTCAAAAATCTTTCTCAAATAAATTTTATATGAAAAGAAAACTATCAGCCAAATAGTAAAAAAAGCTTGGGTGCAAAATGTTTATTTTTATAAATTGCTTTTTCTTTTTCTTGAAATGACCTTACAAACATCATGTAAATGACTTGTTTGTTCCACTTAGCTGATTGGTTTAATATCCAGTGTGCAAAATTATCCAGTTAAAATTAACTTTACATTTTAACAACAAATTTGTTCATTTATTTATTTTTACTGTCAATTGTGCTTTTTTTGTGTTGTATTCTCAGATTGTGTGGCTTCTGAAAAATATGAAAACTGTAATACAATGAGTAAAAATATCTACTTATAAAAGTCAGAGATATTATTATTATTATTATTATTATTATTATTATTATTATTAAGTGAGAAAGCAGCACACAAACATAGTGATGCTGGGGTACAAATATAGAAAGCCCAGTATGTCCATGATGATGGCCAGTTTAATGTGTGTATACTAGTCACATGCATCAAAGCCAAATGTGTGTGGTAAGTGCCTGGCAGATCTGTTCTGCCAGTATCCATTTGAGGACATTCACAAATATCTAGATATGACTCTCAATCTCCTTGGCTGCCTCATTCTTCAAACTTAAAAAGACAACCCTCAATACTAGACTATGATTCCCCCCCTCCCTTCCCATTAATGAACAGTGATATACAGTGCATCAGCTCCTCCTAGGGAGCATATGCTCAAATGGTTAGGGCCAGGCAACTAACAAGCAAAATTTGTAGTACTGAAAATAATATTTTGTGTCTCCCATCTTAATTCATCTAAACAAAACATGTTAACACTTTTAACACTTGCAATCACTCAAGATTAGAAGACATGAGAACTATACTATAATTTTAATCATTTCACTGCAAGCAAGGCAATAAAGCCACTAAGATGCAAGAAATTACTCAGTGTTTGAGAGTACAAGAAAAATACTTTTAAGGAGATAGAATAATAAAAGAACAACAATTAAAAAGACAGTAGAAAATGTTAGCATAGAACTTATAGTTACATCTGGCCATTGTAACTGTAAAATGATGAGACCTTGCTGCCAATCTAGTACTGCACTTAAATTCATAAAGTTTAACTACCAAAGAGGAAAGCTCATCAGAACATTTCCCATTAAAATATTTATAGAAAATTAACTGAGAAGCTACATTATGGCAGTAGGAAAGTAACTGATGGCAGATGCCAGGTCAGGACCAATGACATTGCAGATTCTTCTTTGGATTTTATCAAGAATCCCAAAATGTATATCAGGTGCACCAGACTATTTTTATTATTGTGATGTTAAATATTTCTAACCTTTTTTTGACTAAATTTATTGTTTGTATAAATCCATTGTATCATTATTCAATTATCAAATGTAATTTGCCTGATCTTCTGTGACTTTATGCCAAAATGTATATTCTATAAAATAAATAATTCCATTTTTGATTTTATGAATTCTTTGTGGAATTCATTGATATTTTTCAAGTTTTGGAATTGCTGAATGTTGAATGGAATGAAAAAAGTGTGAGACTGAAGGTGACGAGTCTTCAGAATACACTGCATGCAGAAGAACTTTCCATGCCATATGATACTTAATTGTTTGCAAATATTGTACTACAGTTGATGCAAGATGTAAAAAGCCAAGTAAACTTCAAAGACACTTCTCTGCAGGCCTGGCCTAATGGCAATCGGACCAATTGCTTCAAGGTGGGTCCTGCACCTAAGAGGGTCCCATACTCAAGTATCAGTGCATATTCTACTCTCTAGAAAGTGGAGAACATCAAAACTGTTCCCAAATGGAGTCCTGTACATCCAGCCCTCCTTCTCAGATTTCTCTAACATTGTGCATAAGTTCATGCCAATTTTTGTGTCACCCAAATGAAAAGCTCAATGAAAAAAGTGATTATAGAAAAAGTTACCAAAGCCTTTGATTTGCTTTTATGCACAGTAAAAAAGCAATTATTGAAAACTAGTGACAGTGTCATAGAACACTGTCTCTGCCTAAGTATAGACATTACAATAAAATTATTGGCAGAAAAACCTGTTTAAGAAGCCAAGTCCCCTGGAACATTGCAAAAGCTGAAAATTTCAGTGATTTTGTTTGGAGTACATGCTAATTTGAGAGCACTGTACAAAATTGGCTTGAAAGACCAGATCACTTGAAAGAGGCCATTGTTAAAAAATAAACATATTCATTGAAGATTAGCTCCTGATAAAATGAACATCAATGACTTAGAAAGTGTGTAGCAGAAGGTATTGCAGTCAGAAGAAACCTAAATAGAATTATCTGACTATTCAAAATGATATGTGTGATGGAAAGTTGGTACCACTCACAATCTAGCAAACACGCTTAGGATTTACGAATATTTATGTCTGGGACAAGAATGTTTCTTACCATAAAGAGAATAATGGACAGTTCCATGCACTTTCAAAGGCATGGTGAGAACTTTAAAACCAACCAAGAAACTCATATTTAGACAAGAGAGTAACTTATAAACTCAGAAAGCAACCCAGGAATGGCTCAAATTTAAGAAAATCAGAGTTCTTAAGCATTTATATCAATTGGCATTGTTTACTGATATTAACTTTGGTGAATTCAGAAACACCAAAGAAAATATCATGTGCTTGATATAAAAAAAACTTGAATTTGTTGCTTTATTACATAAAATATGCATAGATTGATTGTCTGTAAAACATTTTTGAAGTAAAGGAAAGAAAATAACACATTAATTAATCATTAAGAAACAAAGACATTTGTTTTAATTGTGTTAATATTTCAATAATTATTACATCATCATTAGAATATTATAAGTATAAGTGATTAGCACTGCTCTCTCTCTCTATCTCTATTTCTCTCTCTCACATACACATGCATGAACTAGATCTTAATAGTAACAAATAAAATTAAATGTTCACTTATCTTACCCTTAATCCGAGTTTCACAGCAATTACATTCATTTAAAATTGTATCTCCACCAGAAATTGAACCTGTATCCCCTTTTTCATCAGTGAGATTGCTTCTATAGCCAAAATATGCTTTTACCAATTCAGCCATGAATAAAAGTAAAGGCACATTTTGTCAATAGAATCAGTTTCTGTGATGGAAAAGGATATTCAGGTTTGATTACAACACTTCCCTATATACAATGTTTCGAGTGAAGGTGTTTTCCTTTCTGTGACCATGAGTGGATTTGTTTTGAGGTATCACTTTAACTCTCACACTGTTAATTGCCCTTGCTCTTGAAAACATTATATAAAGCTGGCCATGAGTGAAGTATGGCTGTGGCAAGTGTATGCCAACTTTACTGAATGCTTACCTCTGTGCTTTATTGATTGTCATAGAACAGGACAGACAAACTGGCTCTGATGTAGGACGAATGGAATATTTGCATTGCTTGGTTTAAGTTTGATACTTGGAATCAGTAATCTCATCTGAGAATGACATCCACTTATAATTGACGCTTCAATGCTATGCTCGTGGAGCTGAAGTAATTCTGAGTGAGTTCCATTGCATAGACCTTGTGTTATAGAGAGGTTTCTTAGAAGCATAATAACTACTCCAACATTTAAGTAAAGGTTTCTTAGAAGCATAATAACTACTCCAACTTTTAAGTTAAGGTTTCTTAGAAGCATAATAACTTCTCCAACTTTTAAGTTAAGGTTTTTTAGAAGCATAATAACTACTCCAACATTTAAGCTAAGGTTTCTTAGAAGCATAATAACTACTCCAAATTTTAAGTTAAGGTTTCTTAGAAGCATAATAACTACTCCAACTTTTAAGTTAAGGTTTTTTAGAAGCATAATAACTTCTCCAACTTTTAAGTTAAGGCAATGGGGAGGCATTCTAGAAAGTGTAAGAGAGTTTATAATTTCCATGGGATAATTCTGGACTTCATTCAACATTATCAGAAGTTACAGAGTCTGTGCTTAGATAATGGGGTAGGCACAGTGGAGTAATGGATAGAGGCTTGGATTGAGGAATCGGAGAGCCGAGTACAAATTCCAGTCGAATCCATTTCTTCTCCTCCTAGTTATGAGTAAATAGCAGGACAGACCAAGTTCTATAGCCTTGGATGGCAACTGGTCTACAGCAGAAAGAAATTGCAGCCTACTACAGGGAAAAAAATCTACCTCATCAATCATGTATCAAAAGATGCATGATCGCCTAAGCGTGTATCACGTATGGAGAATAACTGACTGCTTAGATATGTCTTAGTTTCATTCAGCAATCTACTTAGAATTTCTTTATTTACTTCTAAGCAGACCGAATTTTTAGGAGATAAGATGTAGTGGACCTGCTGGAGGGAAGGGGCTCGACGTGAAACGGCCCGAGCACTCCAAATCATGAAGACACAACATTTTTAAGTTAAAGACGTGAAATCTGATAGGTGAAACAAAATGGACAACAAAAACGAGGATATTTAAAGATTAATACCAAATTTATTTACAATGCAAACCTGAGTGACCGTATGTCAGATGGTCTAGTAATTGAAGGGTGGTCGCATTGGACATATCAATGACAGGAAGTTGAGGTGTGGTCGTATCAATGGTAGGGACATTGATATGCGGTCAAAGTGGTCGCGTCAATGCTCGAAGTGAACCGCCGAAGTTGAGGTGCGGCTGTTCCGGTCGTAGGACTAGACGTGTCGGGCATGGAGGGTATCGGCGATACTAGGTTGGGCAGAAACGGGCCGGTGTGGAGTTTGGCGAGAATTCACCAACTTATTAAGAGAAACCAACAACAATCACACGTCTCTCAAAATACTAAAAGCCTCAAGAAAAAATAAACTGAGATTTGCTAAGAAAAATGAAGGTGTAAAAATGGTCAGGAAGTGTATTACGACTAGGTTCGTAACATAAAAAGGAATTAATAAGTCATGAAATGAAATTCTAAATGAAATTAAATTACATTATGTGTAGGGAACTGGGAACACGATGTAAAGATTAAGGTCAAAGCGTCATATTCATTCCTATTTGGGAGTGGTCAACGGCAGTTGCAATCCAGTTGATATATAATCCAAGTGAATCCTAAATGTAAGATAAAATAAAATATTAAAACTGATTCACAGAGAGAGCTCAATCCTTGCAATTTAATCTTAATTTTAATTTTACAAGGTGAAATGATCATCATCATTATGGAGTCATTCTAATTCCTATTGTTTGTGTGTGTGTGTGTGTATAAAGCCGAAAGCGTATAGGCCGCACTTGCCATGCCTCCAGTTCATTTCACAAGGGTCTGATTGATTAAATGTAAAAAAAAAAAAAAAAAAATCCGCTCGATCCGTTTCTTTAGTTTGGACGTAAAATGAAAATTATTAAACAATAAACTGTAACTTTTTTGTCCTTAAATACTCACTACTTTCTTTACGTAAGTAAATCAATGAGAACACACATGAGTACGGAAATAAAGACGCCCATAAATCGATAAATAACCGACAGATATGGATTTTATTTCGATTTTAAATATTAATGGGCCCCATCTGGCAGAATCATTGCGTTAATTATTAATTAAAATCTTAATTTAATACTTTAATTGGACGCGAACGGTCAACCTGTAACGATCTCGCCGGTTTGTTTATTTAGTTTAGGCGCAATTTTTTAAAAGTTTAAAAAACACAATTCTGTAAGATTTCTTCTTATAAAATAGATTTTATTGAACTTTATGGCCACCAAACTGTAAAATATTTCGAAATTGTTTCGGTAGGTCCGTTAAAAACGGATCTTAACGACCGTTTCGTCGACTGGGTGTAATAACTATTTTTGATTTTTTTCGAACACGTGTATAGATTTTTATTTAAAAATAGAGGCGATTCGTTTCCGCACTTGCCATGCTCCCAGTTCAGTTCGCAAGGGTCTAATAATTGATTCAATGTAAAAAAAAAAAATCGACTCGTTCCGTTAGTTCTTCAGGAATATAATGCAACTTTAAAATATTTTTTTAGCTCCAGTTTTTCGCTATATTATTAATGAAAAAGAAAGCGTGACAGACACGGACAGACGGTAAGTAGGTAGGTAGGTAGGTACAAGTGTATATTAATATATAGATGATCATGCATAAGTATGTTGGCTTGAGAAAGGAACATATCCACTTTGAACAAATTCAGTGTGTAAGTTAACATTTTGGCATGAATCAATAATCGCACTTTCAATAACTTTTCGTCTAAGTTACTTACTCTTTTAATATCTACAGCAGTTTTTGCAAATTTTTGTTAAATTATTTCTGTGTATAATTTGATAAATTGTTATGTAGGAGAGTTTGCTTGTGTTCATAAATACACTTTTTTAAATTTCAGAAAATTCCACCGATATATTGTACGGAACATCAGTTACGGCTTATTTTATATATGCCTGCTTCAGAACTTTTGCTATTATGGATATGTTTGTTTCTCATCATATCCATAATAGTGTATGTGTGTGTGTGTGTGTGTGTGCAATCATTTTTTTTTTTTTTTTTTTTTTGTTAACGGCTAATTACAATTTTCGTGTTTATTACTTTTTATATAGAGAATTGAAGAAATCAGTTGTGGCCTATGTAGGGGCCTTGGATTTCAGAATTGTGGTAGTAGTCGTCTCAAATATTAAAAGTTCGGTTTGAATTTCATACCACACTTTTAAATCGATGTTTATTCAGCAACAACATTTTGAAAAATTCTCAGAAAATGCTTTCTGAAGTATCTTAAACATCGCTTTGTATATTCAGTTGCCCTATCCAAAAAAACTGAGAAATCTGCTTAATCCTGACACAAACGCGAGGGCTACTCTTTTCGTTCATTCTATAAAAATGGGAACCAAAGTGGGAAAGTTCTTTTAGAATCAAACTTCCATTTTAAATTTGTTCCACTACACAGTGAATATAAAAAAAAATAAACGGTCCATGATTGAAACTCAAGTTTTTGTATTCTTCTATCTTTAATTGCTTACATATCTGAACATACACTTTCTAAAATACACACAAACCCTACAATCTGTTACATTCCATAATATCAGAGGCTCTTATCTCAGGTGAAAAGTTTATCTGAGGTCATTGCCAAATTTGTATCGGTTCATTTGATAAAACGATTGCAATAAATGACAACTAAATAACTTACAGTTAAATATGTGTGTCCTTTAGAACTCGAGCTGCTGGTGGGTCAACTAAAACTCTTTCTTGGGGCTTGAGTAAGACCATAGAAAATAATGAAATAAAAACTTTAAAAAAAGAAAGTAAATGCTCAATAGTATCTCTCGTAAATGACGTCTCCACTTGGCCAAGTAGCTTGTATATCTTTTAGTGTGAGTCAAAGGTACTTTGTTGCAGCTTCATTTATAAGAACAGTGGAGACAAATGGGAAATTACAGTTCTCGCTTTCATTCGTTGTTACGTTTAAAACCAGAACTCCACTGATGGAATTTTAAATTATTTTATTAAATAATAATAATAATAATAATAATGACCTGATGCTATACCAGGCATGGCTCCCGTGGCTTCTGATCTTAACTGTTTAGAGGTGTTAACATGTATATGTTTTGTCTTGGTCAATTAAGATGGACACCCGTTCAGTACCACAGATTTGCTTGACAGTTAACCAGTTGGACAAGTTCCCCTAGGGGATAACACATCTCTGTTCATGAGTGAGAGTCGCAAGGGAGTATCATAGCCCGGTGTCAAGGAAGTTGATTTTTAGATTAATATGGCAGCCAAGGCAACTTTAGGAGTCACATCCAGATTTTTGGAAACACATTCAATTGGAAACCCTCTGAGCAGATTGGGTTACCCAGTTAGAAATAATTTGATTTCTAACTGGGCCTCACCTACAAGATTATGCGCTTCATTTATCAAAATCTCTCACCATATCGTACATATTTGGCTGTGATGTAATGTGCATGGTATACCCTTATCAGACCGGATTTCATGATGGCCATATTAGGCTTCGTATCACTTTGTTAAATAATAACCAATTTGACCCATGTAGTTTCCATGTTTGTTAACATCTTAGATTCTCTATTAGTTTGTTATACTTAATTCATATCACGTTGACACAGTGATTCTCGTACGATCACCGAAGTTAAGCAACGTCGAGCCTGGTCAGTACCTAGATGGGTAACCGCCTGGGAATACCAGGTGCTGTAAGTTTGGATATGCTGGATAAAGGCTCCGAATTAGAGAACCGAGCTCTATTCCAATCGGATTGCATTTGCTTACGCACATATACCATTCTTCTCCTAGCTATGGGTTAAATAGTAGGATTTGTATTAGTAAATCATTATTATCCGAAAAAAATTCTTACAATCCAAAAATATTTTCTGGTCTTAAATAATCTGCGACAGGTTGATAAGCCGTAATAAACAAATCAAGCAATCCATTCAACTAGACGCTCAGTCTACCACTATAAATAACAATAAATTAACTTTTGTGACTAACATTACAAGTGAAAACAAAGACGTCAACATTAGCCTTTATTTAGACCACAGCACATGCCAAATTCGTCTTTTTTTCATCGACTATAAGTCAGTAAATATCTCGGCGCCCTCCGGTCAAGAGGTTACATATAGACTTCCATCGGAAATCAATTATTTCATTTGAAAAAAATAATTATATAAATAACACAAAAATACATTAGTCTTGAGTATTTATGATTCTGAACTTTATATATTTGGTCTTGTTTCAAACATTTTTTTTTCTTTTTTCATATTCAGGAATTTTATTGAAATATTGTTCACGATTTCAAATTTTGCCTTTAAAAATTAACTGGTCCATTACTTTCAAAGAAAAATTATTGAAGGCTGAGTTGTATATTTTCCACTAATTTTCTCTTCTGGTGTTCTTCTGCATATTACTACTTATTCATAAACTCATTGTGTTCGCCAAAGAGACACAAGCTACAAATTGGAGATGTCAAACTCAAGTAAATATAGAAATTAAGCTATCTGAGAGAAATAAGAGACGCGACGGAAAATGTGTCACAGAGATACGAAGGCGCACTGGGATATCTAAAGATGCATTCCAGAAACTAAACAAAATATTAACAAACTGAAAAATTTCATTGGAAACAAAGAGCGCTCAACTGTAATGTTATATCAATCTTCCTATATGTCAATGAATACTGGACAATTTCTTCACAGGTGAAGAAGAGACAACAGGCAACAGAGATGTGGTTCTACAGAAGGATACTGAGACTTACATGAACGAAACATGAGCAACGAGCAGGTTTTAAGGAAAATTGGAACGAAAAGGACTATAAAGAGACATGGGAATTTTCTGGGCACATAATAAGGAAAGAGGGCTTGGAGAGTTTGACACTCAAATGACATAATGAAAGCAAGAGATGTACAGAAAACAACAAGCAGCCTACCTAACGAGCTTATGTAAATGGTTGGCATAAAAATAACGTTGGAAACGACGAAAAGAGAACTGAACAGTTATATAATATCAGTTCACCGATATGGCAGTGAATGCTGGACATTCACCTCACAGATGAAGAAGAGGCTTGAGGCAACAGAAATACAGAAGGATACTGAGGATACCATGGACTGAATATGTGAGCAACGATGAAGTTTTAGAGAAAATTGAAAAAAAAACTTCTACTTAATTTCAGAAAGAGAGTCTGTATCTTTCTGTTTTCTTCCTTATCCTTTCCGATCTTCGTTGCCCATCCATGATTTTATCTAAATTTTATACAAACATGAATTAGTTTCATATATGAATAAAGAATCTATATTTTTTCTATTGCGGCATTTACATTTTACACTCTCTTTTTCCTTCTCCTCCTTTCTCTAGTTTTCTTACCTCCTACGTTTCCTCTTTCATATCTTCATTTCCTTCTCCTCCTTTCTCTTGTTTTATTACCTCCTACCTTTCTTCTTTTATGCCCTCTTATTGCTCACACCTTTCTTTAGCTTTCTTTGCCCCCACCTCACCCTTCCCGCCATCATTCCCTTTTACTCCTTTCTATTGCTTTCTTACCTTCTACCTTTACTCCTTCACATCTTCATTTCCTTCTCCTTTCTCTAGCTTTCTTATCTTCTACTTTTCCTCTTTCTCACCCTCTTCTCCCCTTCCTACGTTCACTTGCTTTCTTACCTCCTACCTTTACTCTTTCACACCCTTTTTCCTCACCCCGCTTCACTCTCGCGTTTTTTAATCTCTTTCCATTTAATATTATTATTTTGGTTTGAGCTGAAAACTTTTGAATATTGGACATATACTACAATCTGATTCTTCGCAAAGACACGTACAGTCGAACATACAAAGAAGGAGAATAGATAACAATTTCAGTGAAATCTCTCTTGTTTCAGTCAGTCATGTCCTGATGTCAGAATTCGTTAAAATGAATGAAAAAAATATAGACTGCCTTTATTATATGAGGAATGAACACTCAAGATTGAGAATACTTTCTATGCAATCTCAGACCTTCTATCTTTTTAACAAAACCACATCTGTCTTGTGTGATCTCACTGAACCATTGGTAATGTTAAAAAATAATGCTATACCAGAAGAACGTGTGGTTCACAGCATAACGATTAGCAGATGTTCCCTTGGCAACCAACAAGATGGATTCGTTCGACGTTCTGCGATTGTTGGTTTCTTTTCTGACAGGTATTCTCTTGATGACTTTCAAGAGAAACTTTGTTCTAATGCGGAACAGAGATGTCAACTCTCTTACTAGCCATTGGTTATTTTAAAAGTAATCTCTGTCTGAAAGGCGACATAAGAAAATAATATTCAAAATATGGTACATAAGAGCAAATGTAAAAGCCAGAGACTTGCTGGCCAAACAAAACAGACACTGAAAAGAGATTTTAAAATATGTATAACTTATAGTGACATACAGAGAAAAACTCTACAAAATTAAGATTTGTATCTTTTAACAAAAAATATTTATAAAGAACGAAAGAAATAGTGATAAAACTTATGTAAACATACGACTGGCTTCACCAGGCAGCTTTTCACTGATTGGCCAGCTTCTTTTCCCACCGTAGTTCGATTCCGGTTTGCGTCAGTATGAACAACAACGAAGAAAAGTATGATGTATATGTTATGAATAATCAAGAGTGATCTCCCTTGTTTTGTCGCTTTCCTCTTTGAGAGAGCATTTTCTATTTACTGGGACTATAAAAGGAATCTTGTATTCTCAGTTGGATAACGCTTTCTTAAAGCCTACACCTGCGTACTTTTGTCATTACAGTATGCTTAACAAACGAACGGAAGATGAAATAACGCCATGACGAGAAAAGAAAAACAACAAGAATTCTAGTTTTAATATCCAGAAATTTCCAAGAGAGATACAGAAAATCAAAGAAAAAAACAAAATGAAGTAAATAAAAAAATAATCTCAGAGAACTGTGATGACAGCGCCTACACTGGTGTCGAAGAAGCTTTACAACAATACAGTGAAACGTAAGGATTGATTATGATGGCCAGAGTTTGTAATATAAAATTAACAAATGTCAGGTGAAAAAACGCCTAAAAAAGAACTCAAAAATGGGAAGATAAATATATTAATAGATCATTTTCAAAAGACAAACAAAAAAAAATGTAAATGAAATGAAATGGACATGGTTACGAGTAGAACATTGAAAAAAAAAACTAAATTTCTAATAATGGTCAGACATAGAATACAAATCGCATAAGAAACAACCATTATTAATGTAAAGGTAGGCAACTACAAAAAATAGTAAATACAGATGATATGGAAAATAAGGATTAGTCATATAATGAACAAAAATAACAATTTGACACAAAAGGACTACAAAAATTTACAAATCTACCATTCGCCCGTGCATTGAATACTGATGCCATATCTTGTCTAGTACCCCTGCTTTACATCCCGAGATTCTTGACAAAATCCAAAGAACCTGTAATCTCTATCTATAAAAGGCAGGATGTGTGTGTGTGTGTGTGTGTAACGAATGTACGGTCGCAATTTTCGACGGATTTGCACCAAAATTTGCATGCACATGCTCCAAGTTAGCGGGAAGGCCAAGACCGACTTTACATTTCCCAACTTCCATCGATAGTGGAAGTAATCGATTTTTTCATGCTTCTACGGCACTTTTCATGTAGTTTGCGGCCATTTTATACTGGCCAGAGTGAGAGCCTATAGTTGGCAGCCACGAATAGGCAGGAATATTCTATTGGCCAGCGTGAGAGCCAACAGATGACTGACACGAATGTTAACTAGCATGCCAGCATGCAAAAAAAAATCGATAGCTGCATTCGTCACAAGTGGGAAAAATTTAAATCTGCATGGCACTTTACTCCAATTGGCTCATTCGCTTGCTTAAACTCAATGTTGATTTTCATTCCGCAGAACTGGGTTGGGCGTGAAAAAGTATTTGTTGTTAACATTCATTTTCATTCGGTTTTTCCAGTTACGAGTCCTTTTTTAAAGCTGAAGTTTTGTGTTCATTTTGTTTAGTTCTTTTTTCGTAACAGATTTAATGTTTAGTATAGAGCTTAGAAAAAATTCGCAGTGTGAGATAGGCAAGAAGTAAGGCATGTAGCAACATCAGCACGGAAAAGGGCACTCCTTTAAAGGCAAGGAAGGGCAAAAATATTTTAAGTCAAGTGATAGCGATTGCTGTATGAGTCGTACGATTTTTGAATCAAGCACGGGCAACGCCGGGCCATGCTGCTAGTGTAATATATCCTGACTTGGCATCTCGACATCAGTCACTATCTCATTGACGTGACGTAGCTTCCCTCTGTCATTTCTACAAATATTTTCATGACAACTGCACTGACGAGCATTTTATCCCTTGTGCCCCGACTGCATGAATTTAAGCGATTGGCATCTAGGTTGGTTTACTGTTGAAATAGCTAAATGCAACCGCAACTTCAACTCCAACAGTTTCTTTTCTCGCACTTACCGCCAGTGCTTCCCTGATAAATACAATCTTCAAAAATGTAAATGCTACACTAATCGCTATCTTTTTGAGTTAGTTTCATCTTTTATCCTTTCATCAATCCTCTTTATACATAGTCTTTTCTTTCACTTTCACTTTCACTCCACGTAAACCACTACGCGCTAGTAGCATTCTTGCTTGGGGTAAAATGATTAATATATATATATATATATATATATATATATATATATATATATATATTAGAATAAGAAGAATTTGCAAAACAAGAAGTAAAAAGAATATGGTAAATGCTCGTTGTACATTTTGCCATATTCTTTTTACTATAAAGAAGAAGAAGAAGAGGAGGAGGAGGAGGAATGATGATCATGATGATCATGATCATGGAAGCCGCAAATAATGAAAATATATAACGTATCTGATTAAAAAAGTGGAATTGGAACAGAAAACAAGTATAAAAAAAACTATCGATTCCTGGTCCTGAAGACGCATTGATCACACAGGAAAAAAAGTTAATGAATGAATAATTTGATAAAAATACTTTTGTTCAATTTGGCTCGCCTTTCTTCCACGTCGCTCTTCTAACATCTCACATTCCTAATTTCGACTATCAATACCTTTTCCGCCATGAAATATAAATTTCTTTCGTGGGCCAAACATACCATGTATAATTAATTTCACTAACTTTATGTAATTATTGAAATTACAGTTTTACTTAGATTTCTGTTGTAACTTTTCCATCATTATTTTGTAAAATGCTAATTATCAATTTCATTTTAGTGTCAGATCAATTTCATTAGAAAAGAAAAAGAGTGCCGAGCTGTTATGTAATATCAATTCTCATGCATGGCAGTGAATATTGAACAATTTTTCCACGGGTGAAAAGGAGACTTGAAGTAACAGAGAAGGATGTTGGAAATACTGTGGACGAAACATGAGAAACGAACAAGTTTTACGGAAAATCGGGACAAAAAGCACATTTGTATTTAGAATCGGGAAGAGGCGGTTAAAATTTCTTGGGAACATATAATGAGGAAAGAGGGTTTGAAAAATTTTATACCTACATGACAAACTGAAAATAAAACATGGATAGTAACGGGTCGAGCATTGGTATAATCTACAAAGGAGAGGAAGTTGTGAAGAGTAATAATCGCTGAAATCCTAAGGGGACACGGTACATAAAAGATGAAGTCAGGTTAATTTCGGAAATGTTACAGATATTCTATAAGAGTACAAACTTACAAAATAGGTCTCGTGCTTTCACAAAGCGACTTTAGTAACAGCGGCATCCATAGCTAAAATGCAATTTACGTTTTTATAATAAATCTTAATTTGTACTTCTTTATTTTTTCTTATGTTTTTATGTTTCATCATTCTTCATCAAACGTCTTATTTATTATTTCTTTACGTGAAATATTCAATTTCCTTGTTAACCACGATGGGGATTCGTGGACAGTTCTGTCGCAAAGCAAGTGTCTGCCCTCCTCCAATAATTCGACCTCTCCCTTTGAAAATGATCTGAACTAATTTTAGTGTGCAAAATTTTACTCGCTGCCCCCTTGCTTAAAGGCCAGCCCCAACTCAAAACACACTAACGATAAACCTGCTGATGGATAAAGTCGAACATTACTGACAGAAGGTTCTTGGGACAATTGGTTTGTAATAAAAACGCATGGGCACCTTTTAAGGTTTGAAGGTAAAAAAATACTTATATAAAGGTAGCACATGTGAAAAATGTCACATTTTCTTTCTTCTTCTTTCGTTTCTCTTAAATATCTGCATCAACTTTCACTTAATGACAATCAAAACATAATAGCTCTAACAATTATAATCATTATTTTTGGATCATTTCACTCCAAGCAAAGCAATAAAGCCACTGAGGCACAAGGGGTTAATGAGTGTGTAATTAAGGAGCGAGAACAATAAAATAACAGAAATCAAGAAAATAAATAACAAGTGACATTACATTTACATTTTTGAAGATCAAAGTTGTCTGGAAAGCAAGAAGCCGGAAGAAAGTTTCACAGGCGAGAAGTGCGAGAAAAGGAATTGTTAACAAAGATCTTACCGTTACATCTAGCCAATTCAAATATAAAAATGATGAAAACTTGTTGCCAATCTAATTTCATAAATTATAGGTGCCATAAAGGAAAGTTCATAAGAACAATTACCATGAAAGTATTTATAGAAAAGACACGTGGAAGCTATGTTACGGCAGTGGGAAAGTGACTGAAGTCAGGATGGCAGCTCAGGACTAATGACATTGCACATACATCATTGGATTTTATCAAGGATCTCTGTATATATATAGCAGGATCACTAGACCATACGTAGCAGCAATATTCGAAGCATGGATGAATGGTAGATTTATAAATATGTAAGATAGATTACGGAGAGGAAAATTGTCTCGCACGACACAGTGAACCAATTTTCCTATCAGCAGGCATAGCAGTACTGTTCATTTTCTTACGCAAATGTCTATGATATTATTTAATTACAATCATATTTATTAACGGGTTTTTTCGTTAAAAATATAAATCAACTTACACTTCTGTAGTGAAGAGCATTCACTTTGGACGTAGAATGGAGAGAAAGAGATATCTGAAGCAGCATATCTACCTACCAAATATACATACATACATACACACACATATATATATATATATATATATATATATATATATATATATATATATATATATATATATATAAACTCTAGATGTTAAAAATACAGAACACAAGCAAAATAGAAGACAGACTGAAATTTTATGAAATATATTATCCCATAAAATAGAAAAAAATAACAGTTTGACTGTGGAAAAGGTATACCTTTTATTAACAGCAAAGTCTGAGTGGCTACATTTTTGAAACAAGAAAAAGTAGTACTTACATGATGGGCTGTAGAGGAGCGCTTTTTTAGGGTGGGGTACTATACACCTTTCTTTTGAAATCTTGGGTTTTTAAGGGCGCCAGTTAGCTGCTGCTACTGCGATTACTTATTTTCTCTATAGCCAAACATCAGCGTCAGACCCTAAACTTTCTTTGTATGTGCCATGTCCTTTCAGGACGTAGGCGATTATGGCTCTCCACCTCCTTCTATCCCTTGCAGCTCTCAGCAAGCTCCTCCCCTCTGCTTCCTCTCCCAGACAACGTTCTGTCATCCACCTGCTCAAGCTCATCAGGTATGTCACACACTGCTTTCTCTTGTCTCTCTTTCCCTCTATTGAACCCGTGAATATCAGATTCTCCAGGCCCCCACATTATGTGTGCCAGAAACTTCCGCTGCCTGTTTCTGATGTTAAGTATAAGCCTTCTCCTTGTTTGTAACCTCTCTAAGATCTCATCGTTGCTCATATGCTCGGTCCATGATATCCTCAGCATCCTTCTGTAGAACCACATCTCCGTCGCCTCGAGACTCTTCTTCATAAAAAAATGGACATATGTCACGTATCAGCTCAGTATTATTTTCTTTGTTACCAAAAGAAATCCTCCTGTCTCGCAATACTCTGCTCAGCTTTTGGAATGTGTCCTTGGCCATCACAATATGTCTACGGATCTCAGCATCGCACTTACCGCCCTCTGTCAAGACGCTTCCCAGATATTTAAACTTCTGCGTCTGCTTGATTCTAGTGTTCCCGACCTGCAAATCGCATTTCGAGCTCTTCCTCTGACTGATGACCATGTATTCTGTATTCTTGTAGTTTATACTTAGTCCTTTCTTCTCACTCTCCGTCGCTACCTTCTGTAGGAAATTTTGTAATGTCTGTTATCAGAACTGTGTCATCTGCGTATCTTACGTTGTTAAGGTTGTGGTCGCCAGTACTAAATCCTGGTAGGGTTTCAAATTCTCTCAGAACTGCCTCGCTGTATAGGTTGAACAGTTTGAGTGAGAAGACGCATCCTTGCCTTACGCCCCTTTCTATTTTTGTATATTCACAATTCGTTCCCTATGCGAATTCATGCTGTTTACTGCCAGCATAGGTTCTTGATTATTCTACCCCACCCGAATATATCAAGGTTGCTGAGCAGTTCCATCAGATCCTTGTGGCATACTTTGTCGAAAGCCTTTGCGTAGTCTATGAAACATAGGTACACGTCCTTCTGCATCTGTATCGCTCTTTCTGATAACATTCTGAGCATGAATATCGCGTTCCTTGTTCCGGTGTCTTTAACGAACCTGCACTGTTCTTGTCCTATCTCTGGCCTGATTCTGCTGCGCGCTCTATTCAACAGAATGCCGATGAAGAGTTTTGTCAAGGTGAAAATCAAGCCTAGAAAATGAGTATTAAGCACTTCTAGGGCGGATATAGCAACACTCGTCCATTTTTTTTTTTTTTTTTTTGTATCTGATCCGATTCTTGTAAAGATTAATAATGCATGGTAGAAGGTTTATTGCCTTTCTTTAAAAAAAAAATCCCAACGTGAAACGGCCGTAGTCCAACCTTCTTCTTTAGGTGTCATGCGTGATGCAATCGTTGGTGATCATGTCTCCTTTCGATCTCTGATTGACTTCGTAGAAGAATTCCCGTAGTCAGCTGCCATTATATTTCGGCGGCAGACAGTTTGTCAACCCAGTCTGCCTTGATATTCAACTCATAGCTCAGAAGAGATGGATTGATACATTTCAAGGGTAATTGCCCGTACTAAAATTAATTAAGACAAGGCTCACGAGTCCCTCATGGAGAGTTACTGTTAAAATGGTAATGATGAATGTGGTGTGTAATATGAATGAAAGAGCAGTTGATAGATTCCGACTGACCCAGGACTTGAAGAAGCTATGATTGTAGCGTCCACCCCGTAATTTGTTCAACAAATCCAAAGTTCTTGGCGATAAAGCTCCGCGCGTGGAGCGTGGAGGAAATGTGACTGATTCGACCCAGTGGACGTGGCATGGCCTATGTCTTAGATGTAAAGGCCTGAACTGGTCTTTCTCCACAAACCACGTAAACAATTTTGAATTCTTTCAAGCCTGAAAAGTGAGGATTGAGCCGTTCCAGCCCAGATATGGCAACACACCTCCATTTTTGGTCTGATCTGACTCTTGTAAAGATAAAACAGAGGAGAAAGAGTCAAGTATTTCCGAGAGTGTTAAAACGAATCCGCTCTTTGTCTCACATCTTTAGCAATGGATTTTGTATGAAGTGAATATGAGACCCAATAGATGCACAAAGAATGGATACTCAGTATGAACGCAACCGTTCGTCATGAGTGGAGGAATCTATCGATATTTTTTATTTAAAAGAGAGAGGAAATTTGTATGAAACCAATTATGGAAATCAATATTTGATTAACCAAAAAAAAAAAAATAAATAAATAAATGAGGTGGGGAGGTGTCATTGGATTTTATTAATATTTTAATATATGTTTCTGAATATATGAATGCAAGTTATATTTGTATAACCAGATATTTTTCAACAAATACTGAATATATAACTATACATTTCAGCATTTCATTCATATGCGAATCTAGAAATCTTATATATGTTTAATAAGAAATTTTAAACTAATTATTTAATTTTCTTCAGAATTTTACGATATTTTTTTTTTTTTTATGAAAATATGATTTATTTTAATTTTATGTTAACACATGTGTCTATGGCGTGCGTGGCGAAAAAAAAAGGGTTCCGAAAAAAGTGTGCAAGGATGTACCTTACTATCCGCAAAATCATCCAGAAGCTAAATAGGTTGATAAGCCGTAAAAAGACAAATCCATCAATCAAAACATCTAAATGCTAAGCAAAATATTGATATCTTCCAAAAGCTGAACAGATTATTACAAAACAAAAGTTTTGATAGAAACAAAGAAAAGAGTGCTGACCTGTGATGTAATATCAACCTTCCTATATGGCAGTGAATTTGGAACAATTTCTTTAAAGATGGAAAAAAAAAAACTTTAGGCAGTAGAGATGTTCTAAAGAGAAAAACAGAGAATACACTGGACTGTATATGTGATCAACGCTTAATTTTTAAAGAAAAATGCGAACAAAAAGGACACTTTAGAATCAGAAAGCGACAGTTGAAAGCTTAATGAGAAAAGAAGGTTTGAAGAATGTGACACTCATCAAGATATATTGAAGACAAGAGGGGTAGATGGAAATATTGAATAACTTACATAACAGGGACAGGGACTGAGAAGAGATAAATATTACTCAGAGATACAAAGGACGGGAAATTGTGGAGAGCCATGATTGTTCACATCTGAAACAACATGATACATACAAGAGGATAATGATTAATTTTGAAATTAAAAAAACTTTATGTTATTTGTAGTGAATAAACATGGCCCTCCAGAAAATATGAAAATATCGCAATCTACTCGTCACAATTAGTACTTAACGTCAGCCCACCTAAGATTTTTTTTTTTTTTTGCCCACCCAAAACACTATATATCACCAAAAATGAGAAGGCGAAAGGAAATATTGCAAAATAGATATATCCCCAAGAGGCGAATGCGAAAAGAAATCTTTTTCACAAAAAAATGTTAAATTTCGTCTAGTTCGTTAGAATTAAAGAAAACAATTTACCCTTCATCGAGTTACATAAATTCATACGGGGAAAACCTTAAAAAATACAAAGTATTTTTTTAATATTATCGAAATATATCAATTTGAATTCTGCTTCTTATTGTAATTTTTCAGTATCTTTCTAGGAACTCTTCTGTCGGATTAAAAACCTAATGACTTTAATGAGCGCGCGCATATCTGCAAGCAAAAGAAATATATGTGAATGTGTGTATATATGTGAAAGAGTTTTGAAAGAGGGTAAAGTGTGTGTGTGAAAGAAAGAAAGAAAGAAAGAAAGAAAGAAAGAAAGAAAGAAAGAAAGAAAGAAAGATTAAACGAACAATCTTTATGGAGTTTATAAAATGTGGGCTGGAATTTTCAGTTCGTTGCTCTCAGCCAAACACGCAAAAGTCGGGCTAAAAAGAAAGTAGTGCATAGATCTGAAAAGAGGTTAAGAAAGAGAAGAAAAACTGGGATTTTGGCTAACCACAAGCAAAGAAGCATGACATGTTGGAAGATGTTGAACGGATGTCTAACGTCATCAAAAGGTCAGAGACTTGGAGGTCCCCGTTAGAACATCAACAATGAGCCTCTCGCTTTCTGTGGCCATTAGTCAAGTCTGAATACTTAACCAGTTAGTAAGATTGAGGACAAATACTGTGACAATAGAAAAGCATTTTTTTACATATACACGGGCACGCGCGTTCGCGCGCACACACACATACATACACTGACACACACACACGTACTACTACTGCCATATCATACCTCCTCACACACACATGGATAAAAATACACACGCATACATGGATATACAGTGCATCATTTCATATTTTTTACTACACGCTAGTAGTGTCTTGTGAACTACGGGAGGAAAATATATATCCGCCTCTGTTGTGTTCATTCTTAAAGACAAAAGTTTTACTTATCGAAGAGTAAGACAACGGCGGACTGGGTCTCTATTGGTCGCCAGGCGACAAATGGAGGGAGCAGTGGAGCTTCTACGGGGGGGGGGGGCAGAAGAGGCCAATGTCCCCCACCCGAATTTGGGTTCCCACCACTTTTCTAAGTTTTGTAGAGAAAAAAAGTCAAAGCAGACAAATGACACTGTTCTGCTAGTATAGACGTTAGTATTATTAACCTTTTGATTTTTGTTTTGAAGTTAACCCCTCTCTTGTGGACCAACAGCTTGAGAGTGAAAAAGAGGGCAAGAATAGATTAGAACTCCACTACTATGAATGAAAAGTCATTCCGTTTAATTTAGTGAAGTAACTTACTTATACTAAGATTCATTCCTAAGTTGTGTACGATAGTGATGTAGTATGAAAATAAAGACGCTGCTTGAATTTGCCCCCACCTCCTCCGCAGAAAAATCTCGGCCCCCAAGTGGCCCCCAACACTTACAGAGCTTCAGAATTACCACTGGGAGCGAGACCCACAACTATGATTCTATTATTTAACTTTCATAATGGATATATAAAATTAAAAAGATATGTGAGGAAAAATTAGAATTAAAATTTTTGTAGAAAAAATGTGTATTTCTTAGTAATTACAGTGTACATATACTCTTGCGCATATTACTATTATTATTATTATTACTTTTTCTTATTGCTATATTTGTACAAAAACGCACAACCTTAAAATTTAAATTCAAACTCAGCGTTGCGACCGCACGTTTCAAAACAATAACACATTTCTCATAGGATTTTTTCGGATTACATCTCTATTTTCGTTGTCCTCTTATTACTGAGAAGTAAAAACAAGAACAAAATCTACTTCCATACCTGACGATGTCTGTAGGAACAGACGAAAGCTTGTAAAAAATTAATAAGACCTTATGCAACTGGAATTTATAAACGGGGATCATATCATTCATATACAGGTTCGGGGTTGTTGTATCTTATTTATATAGTTTGCGACGATGTATTCTCGCCATTTAAATCATTAACCTCTATATTTGTTTTTTGTATGAATGATTCATGAATTTATAAATTATATTTGCACCTTTTAATTGAAATTAAAATAGTATAGTTGTTGATATCAGTTTTCTTCATTCAGATATATAAAAATTGCCATGTAAACATAACAATTGAAACAAGATACTGTAAACTTATTGAATGACAGGAACACAATGTTGCAAATTACGAAAAGTTTGAATTGAGATCAGATAATAAACAAGAAAATTAAAAATATTAGCACGAAAAGAACAAGTATAAGAAAAATGGCTTTCGGAATATTATTTGAGAAAAAATCCTAATAAACATGAAAAGTGAATTGATCAGTAAGAAAATATATGAAGTTAGTGTTGTGAATGCAAAGTATAAAATGATATAGAATATTAAGAACATTGGGGAAACATATGAGAGCTATCAAACTACCAACTTTAATCATATAGTAAAATATGTATATTGGGTGAAGAAGTATATGTTTTTTCAACAGCAGTCTTTAGTGATGAATACAGAGCTGCATTGGCTGAACCTGATGGTGAGTGGTTGGGTACAGCATGATTATAGCTATGAAAACTTCCGCAAGGAATGTTAATGTCTAAACAGCAGAAACGTTAACAAAACCGACATGAGAAAGATTGATTAACTGTATAGAAAATCAATGATCCCATATTAATATGAAAAATTATAATTTATTCAGATGTATGGGATATTTTGTTAATTAAATAAATATTTCTATGGATGATATCTTTTGGATTTATTTATAAATAACTAAATTTTCTTATATAACATAAGAAGTTATTATCGATATTTCTAATAAGCATTTATATTATAAGCTGAAATTCACATGGTATATTTATCATATCAATATATATATATATATATATATATATATATATATATATATATATATATATATATATATATATATATATATATATTAAGATTGCGTTTGTAATAAAATTATATATATACATATACAGCCTGTCTGGAATTATTATGCAAATCAAATATGTTACCAATATCGGTTGGTTGATATCAATTTTATTGTATAATCATAGGCTTGCATAATGAAGTCAGATATAGTGTACAATCTATGTGTAGAATCAAGTCAGCTGATTGACAGCTGGTCTCAAAAATGACCTTAAATCTGATGTTAACAGTGGCATGAAATGTCAATTTTAACGTCTCCAAAATGAAACTACTCTTTTTTTTAATCATTTTAGAGAAACTTTTTGCCTCTCTTCTCTCTCTCTCTCTCTCTCTCTCTCTCTCTCTTGTAACGGCATTCACCCGAGGTGGGTTGAGCCGGCTCCAATATTGAAGTTTCATGGGAATTTGGAATTCACAAGCGGTCCCCAACCCGCATGTATAGCACATGAGATTTGATTCTAGTGGGGAAGGTTTCGTGCAGGATCATCCACACTTTTTGAAGTGTCGATTACAAGGTCCCCAAACGACACCACCTTTGAATTCAGAGTTGCCCTTCTCCTAGACCAGTTGCCATCCAAGGCTATAGAACCCAGTCTGTCCTGCTATTTACCCATAGCTGCCTCCCATCAGCAATACTGATGCAAGTTTCCAAGTAACTCATTCTCGGGCTTCTCGGGCTAATATTTTCAGCTGACATGAATCAGAAAGATTATATTGAATGATTTTCTAGCTCTGCTGCTAGAAATGTCAGTTCACTGTGTCGTCTAGATAATTTTTATCGCCAGAATTTATCGTACACATTTATAACCCTGCAATTCGTCCATGCATTGAAAATTGCTATCACATCTGGTCTGGTGCTTCTGTTATATATTTAGAGATTCTTGATAAAAGCCATAGAAGAATCTGCAATGTTATTGGTCCTGACCTGGTATCCTGCCATCAGTTACTTTCCGACTTCCATAATGTAGATTCTCTGTACATTTTCTATAAATATTTTCAGGATGAATGTTCTAATAAATTTTCCTCTTTGGTAGCGAAACTTTAAGCGTAGTACTATATTGGCAGCAAGATTTCATCATTTTACAGTTGCAGTGGCAAGAATCAACCGTAAGTTCTATGCTAACAGTTTCTTCCCTCGCACTTTTCGTTGGTGGAACTCTCGTCCGACTTATTGCTTTCCAGTCAACTTTAATCTTCAAAAATCTAAATACAATTTCTTAACTCCTGTTCCTTTATTGTTCTCTCTCCTTAATAGTTTTTTTCTTTTTCTCATGTTCTCTTGCATCTCTTTCGACTTAGTAGCTTTATTGCCTTGCTTTAGGTGAAATGATTAAAACGAACAAATTCTATTTCCATTATATGTAGACATTTGTATACAATATAAGATGAAAATAAAGAGAAAAGAGAAACCAACATTTTCTGAAGTGACGTCATTGAGTATTACAATGGAACACGTAGTTTAAGGACATGTAATTAAATATATAAGTGTATACAGCTGGACGAATCCTGACGCTGCGAAAAGATAAGTGTACTATTCGTGCCTATTTGCGCATGTGCGACAATGGGTAGTGATCACTTATGTATTTAATAAAAACAGTGACTGTATTAAGCCGTCGTTGTTCTTAAGACTCACTTGGGATTGAAACCCAAACTCATCTGGCGCTTATTTCGCAGCACATGCGCTTGCTAAATCTTAGCGAAGGAACATTTCCAACGAAGCAAGAAAATTGTAACTGAAAATGATGTATCTGGTCCACCCTGTTCCAAATCTTTCATTATTATTCGTTGACTTCGTTGAGCTCTGTCGACAATGTGTTGACATACAAATGAAAAAGCGAACATAAAAAAAATATAGATGTGTATAAATAAAGAACAAATAAATATAGAAATAAAGTGAAGCACGAAAATCCCGCACTGTAGTAACACTTCCATTAGCGCTGTGGGTTATCTCCACTTCGCCATTTTCGACGAGAAGTCGTTAGAGGGCGCTCTCTTCTGTGCCGCGCATGCTGCAGCGAGGATGTCCACGATCATGGGGATATCTTTTCAATTAGTAACTAAACTTTCTCTCTCTTTCACACACACACACACACACACACACACACCGGAACCGAAAACCCAATCCTGAACAGGAAAAAATGGTTAAACCTCTACTCCTTTTCAGAAGACCAGAGAGGAGTTTAAACCGGGCGATAGTGTATTTTTCTCTCTTTTTACTCAGTTATATAAAAACAAAATATAAAATATCGCCCCGTTGAAACTCGTTCATTTCCTTACACTCGCCATTTACTTGTGCAAAATATTGTTGCCACTGCTTTTAGTCTAACAAGGAGCAACGCCTGTAACAGCTGAAAGGTCATCAGACGACTCAAAGGTCATCAAACAACTCAAAGGTTATCAAACAACTCTTTGGACTCTAAGTTTGTCGAGACATATTCCACTTTCAGTCTTCGAAATTGTTTCTTTTTTAATTGCAAAGGTCATTGATTTTTTCACTCGCTTCGATTAATTTATGGTCATATTTTTAGTAAAAAGAAGTATGAAAAATAAACAAAACTTTGCAAGTTGACAGCTTACGACGAAACGAATACAATATTGATAATGAATTTATATACATGCATTAGGTGAATTACATTTCCCTTAGATAAACCGTACCTTATTCACTTTGACTGTTTAGCGAACCATGTGCATATGCGTACCCTATTATATTTACTGTGCTTAATTAAGTATGTCCCAAGGCCAAATGCATTGAAAGGAGATAAGATTGTGTTACGCCAAGCATCCACATGAGAAAGACCTGCCTTTCTGTCTGAGAAATGAAAATTTTCACTATAAAAAAAGGTTACATTAAATTTATTGCTGCCATTAAAACTTGAATCTCTTTTGTAAATGTTAAGTGTGAGAAAATAAGTTAAAAACCACAAAATTAAAAGAGGTCTACTAACATCAGCGGTTGTCTTTTCTTGTGATGTCATAAATTTAAAGTTCTCTCTTTTGTAAATTTGTCCGGTCAATATACAAGCCACAAGTACGCATTTAACGACAGATAAATGAGAACGGAAATATTATATTTAATTACCTATCTGTTGCCTAGCGAATGCCTGTTAGTCTGATGACAAGCATCATTTTGTTGTCTTCATAACACCAACAATGTGACCTATCATGGCTTACGAATTTTTTCAGTGTTGAAAATTACGGTAAAATGATGGCGTCTGGCTGTTAATGTTGCATTGTTTTCAGATTTTTAGGGATTTTAATCGACCACCAAAAGATAATTTGGCAAATAATATTCTGTGTCTTTGCTTGTATTTTCCTGTTTTCATTCATTTATCTATATTTCTGCGTGATAAGAAAAATGCTTACAGACATATCACGTTGAAACACTAGTTCTTGTCAAATTACGGCGTACTTCGTTGAACGCTACAATCATAACCTTTTCAAGTTATGGGCCAGTCAGAATCTATCATCCTTATCACCTCCTCTTTCATATTACACACCTCATTCATCATTACCATTTCAACAGTAACCCTCGAACTTGAGTAACTCACGAGCCTTATATTAATTAATTTTAGCACGCGCAAATACTTAATCCATCTCTTCTGAGCTATGAGTTGAATATCAAGACAGACTGGGTTGACAAACTGTCTGCCGCCGAAATATAATGGCAGCTGACTACGGGAATTCTTCTACCAAGTCAATCAGGGATGAAAAAGAGACATGATCGCAAACGATTGCATCACACATGACACCTAAAGAAGAAGGTTGGACTACAGCCGTTTCACTTTGGGATTTTTTTTTAAAGAAAGGCAATAAATCTTCTACCATGCATTATTAATCTTTACAAGAATCGGATTAGATACAAAAAAAAAAAAAAAAAAAAATGGAGGAGTGTTGCTATATCCGCCCTGGAAGTGCTTAATACTCATTTTCTAGGCTTGATTTTCCCCTTTGTAGTTACATTTTCACAGACGCAATGTCACAAATTTATCGTTAATCTATCGCCATTTTTTGTGGCAAATGTTCTGATGAATTCTATTAATTACCTTCAACTATCTAGACTTTTGCGCAAGGATACACCATACTACTCCCACAGAGCCGAAACATCATCATTTCCTCTTTATTCCAAATATAAAGCGAAAATTTCACTCCGATAACATTTCTCCAAGAACTAATATTTAGTGTAACAGACTTTCGCATGGATGTTTACAAAAACGCTACAATCTTATACTCTTCAAGTCAAAGTTCAGTCGTTACCTAGAATCTTCACTTTTTACCATCTCTTCTTTCACTCATTTTAATTTCTACCTTCTACTTTGAGTGACTCTCGTGCCTTGTGCTGGGTGAATCGTAGCTTAAAAAAGAGAAAAAAACTCGCGGCACCTCAGTATCTTTAATTACCATTGGTAGGTGTTGCTCGACTGATGAGTCTGTTGCTCGTTGAAATCTTTCTTGACAATAAACTGAGACTTGAGGTTCATCACAACTTGCATCTAACAATATTAAAACATAATAATATTTTAATGTACAACTAATATAGATTTCATTTCATCCAATAATTAGTAACTGGTTTACAGGATAATCTTTAACGACGTCTGTAATATTTAAGCACCAAATATAGATGAGCCAATAACACTTATATTATATCGTAGTTAGTCAATCCTCTTACCGTGCTGCCATCTCCAAGGAGATAAGAAGTTAGTTACTCATTTGGTCCGATTCCAACATTCGTGACTCTTTCATTTCAAATTTTCTACACCATGGGAACGCTTCTTTCATAACTATACTGTCTACCGAGAGTGTTCATCATGGAGAGACGTAAGACGAATAAGTCGACAATGAAACTTATACGTGATTTATACACTGGCAAGTAGACATGAATTTCATCGGCCGTTAGAGACAATATTGACGGTAGTTTGAGGTTAGCATAAAGTGAATCTATAATAATACATATGAATTTTATTGCAGGCAGTAGAAATAACGATGTTGAATGATTAGACCGACTCTCCTTCCAAACTAATTAACCTAAAGTATTTTTGCTAAGAACTCTCTCTCTCTCTCTCTTTCTTCTCTTCATCTATCTTTTATCTCGTCTCGGCAACAGGAATTTCATATCTTCTCTTCTCATATGACGTCCCTCTCAGGCTGTGGACGATTAGGACTCTCCACAACTTCCTATCCTTTGTAGTTCTAAACAGCGTTTCTTCCTTTACTCGCTGTCTCTCCCAGTTCATGTTCTGTCATCCATTTGCATAATGTTGTCGGGCATATTAATCACTATTTCCCTCTATTCCTCTTGCTTTCAATGTCCTGTGAGTTTCAATTTCTCCAAACTCTCTTTCCCCATTATGTGTCCCATAAATATGAACTGTCTCTTTCTGATCCTAAGAAAAAGTATCTTTTTCGTTCCAATTTTCCTTTAACCTTACTCATATATTCCGTCCATGATATTCTCAGCATCCTTCTGTAGAGCTACGTTTCCGTTGCCTCAAGTCTCCTCTTCATCTCTGAGTAAATTACGCAGCATTTCAGACCCATTTCTGTCAAGTAAAATTTCTCAGTACAAAAAACCCCATCTGTTGAATTCTTTTTTCAGTTCTTTTTTGTGAGAGAGTATATGAGTGCATGCTGAAATTTCCTATACCTACGGCCACATCACGTTGGAACACTGGTTCCTGTACGATCATCAAAGTGTTGTTGCCTTGTTAGGGTCAGAATTAAAGACACAAGAGAGGAAGTGAGTTAAATATATTAACAGAAAACAGTAATACAAACATATACAAACGAGAGTGTTACGGCAAGAATTTTCGGTCCGACTGTCAGAGCTGACTGCTGGAAACTTCACACACCAAAAGGCCGTATTTATAGCTGTGAGAGTCCATGCGTGCGTGGGTAAATTACCATAACATTAAGCAACGTCCAGTCTGGTCAATACCGAGATGAGTGGCCATTTGGAAATACCAACTGCTGTAAATTTGGATGTGCGGGTGGTATAATAGATAATAGCTCGGAATTGTTAATCGGAGAGCCGTGTTCTAATTCCTCTTGAGTTCATTATATTCACTTACGCGCAAATACCCTTGGGAAATGTATGAATTCACCTCTTTCCCCCAGATATGTGTTAATTAGTAAGACTTGTATCGCTAAACCATTATTATCTTTAAAAAGAAATTCTTACAATCTAAAAATATTTTTTGGCTGTAAAAGGTTTGATAAGCCGTAGACAACGCGTAAACCAACCAATTGCTTTCAATGTCCTGTGAGTTTCAATTTCTCCAAACTCTCTTTCCTCATTATGTGTCCCATAAATTTGAACTGTCTCTTTCTGATCCTAAGAAAAAGTATCTTTTCCATCCCAATTTTCCTTTAACCTTCCTCATATATTCCGCCCATGATATTCTTAGCATCCTTCTGTAGAGCTACGTTTCCGTTACCTCAAGTCTCCTCTTCATCTGTGAAGAAATTATCCAGTATTTCAGACCCATTTCTGTCGAGTGAAATTTCTCTGTACAAAAAGACCGTCAGTTTTTTTGGGGGGAGAGAGTATATGTGTGCGTGCTGAAATTTCATATTTTTACGGCCACATCACGTTGGAATATCGTTTCCCGTACGATCACCAAAAAGTTAAACAACGTATTAGCACGTAAGTGAATGGATTCGACTGGAATTTGAACTAAGCTCTCTGATTCCTCAATCCGAACTGCTATCCTTTAATCGAACGTGTAGACTCGTATTACTAAACAATTACTACCTTTAAAAATGAATTTCTTACAATCTAAAATATTCTTACGATATAAAGATATGTTCTGACTTTAAGTGTTAATAAGCCCTAGAAAACGAATCAACCGACAAACTTTCCATAAAACGAAAGAATTGAAAAAAAAAAAAAATTTCAACTGACCGGTTTTTGGTATTGAGATTGTTCACCACACAAAAATGGGTGTTAATGGAAATGGTTACAACAGCTATGATCGGTATATATGTATAATTTATTTATCTTTTTCATTTTTTAGTTTTTCATTTTTGTTTTCTTTTAATTGTTTTTCTTTTATGTATTTTCTTTCAGCCTCGTCCTTTCAGCCTCGTCCTTTCAGCCAGTCTTTTGTTAAATTTTATTCTGTCTTTCAATCTCTTCTTTTCGTTCTTGTTTTTACATTCTTCTTTTTGTTTTTAACAGAGTTTATCCTGAGTGAATACTTTATACTGATTAATGGTTTTCAAAAATAACACTTGATTTATATTTACTTTGAAAAAAAAAAATCGCTTTTACTTCGCATTCGCAATTTCGAGAAAATTGTTAACATTTCGACAAAACATTAGAATCTTGAAAAATATTACTGTAGTGTAGTTTTTTTTCCAAATGTAATTTATTTTTTGTTTTTCTGTATTTTTTATTATTAATCTTCTTTCTTTTACTTTCTGTTTTCATCTTTTTCTCTTTTCTCTCATATCTCACTTTCTTTCTATTTCTTTTCTTACCCACTGTGTGTCCTTTTGCTCGTTCTATTTCCTTTTTCATATATGTTGTTGGTATAAGTCTGGAGTTGAAACATAATCGGTCTTTGTGTTAAAGGACTGGGATACACTTTCTGCGCAGAGATGGTCTTATATTTCATAGCGTACGAAAATCTGGTTATTACGCAGAGTGGTTATCGCCGACTAAATAATACAGCGTTTCTTCATTATGATTTTATTGGTTTATTACTCCATTGCACTGAAGTAACGTTACTCTTTAAAGTTCACATCATCATGGCTGTTGAATCAACATGATTAGCTCAAAAGGAAATGCTTTCTTTATCATATCTTGAAATCTTCTTGGTCGCTGGTTTTTGGTGCATTTAGTTTTAGCAGCTCACCTGAACAGATTAAGTAGCAGATTTTATTGTTTTTATCAAGTATCGTACACCGAATTGTATCGCTAAGCCAGACAATAAATTAATTTATTCAAAACGCTACAAGTAAATGTGAATTAATTATCCAAAAAAGTTCTTCTCTTACATAAGGCTAAGCGAGCACTCACTTCCACTTGTGCATGTTCTATAGGTATACATGAACTAATATGCATACAAGATTTATACGGAATTGTGCAATCATATTACTCTCCTTAAACTGTTATTATTATTACTGAGTGAGACTGTTGGGATTGCTATGAGTTTGAATTTGTTATCAGAAAGTTTTTTATATTAAGATGATTAGTTTACGGGCATGTTCACCATATTAACCCACAACAATATATTAGGTTGGTGCAAAAATAATGTCGTTTTCTCACATATGTTACTATGTGAGAAACCGACATTATTTTTGCACCAACCTAATAGAATCTAGACATTCAAAAACGAATCAATCACAAGGCAATTGAGTAAGAAACACCGATTATGAGATTTCAATAAAACAACATGCATTTATGTACAATTAATATACAATTTGAAAACTTGTAGTTTGATAATGCAAAAAATTGACCATTGATAAATTGGGTTTCTTATTGATTAGCAGTTCAAAATTGTTCAAGTGTTTAAGAAATGGTTAAACAGTTAAGTGGAAAATATTATTTATACAGAAACTTGTATAGTTTGTATGCGTGAAAAAAGTAGGAGTTTAATTGTCTAAATTCTCCAGAGTTGTTTACCTTGGATTGTTTAGATATTTGATTGAATATTTACGAATACTTGTTAGTAGTAAGTTATTATCACTTTTTAGTATTATAAAAAATTGTTCCTGGTAGAGCGAAATGCTGCGTGTGTTGAGTCAGAGAAATTTGCGCGGCAAAATGTAGCTGGTTATGATATTGGCTGGCGTGGATTCGTTTGGCACTTCTCCAGGATGAAATTCTGACTGCCTTGAATCGATCTGAACGCTTCCTTTTATTTAGTTCTGGAAGTTGGAATAGGCTCCAAACGGCTATGTGCGAAAAGATATTTTCGCGTGAATTTGCTACAGTTTGAGCCAATGAAAAATCTAGTTCAATGGAACTAGGGTGTTGATTGGTTAATAGGTAATTTTGTGGTAGAGTGTATTATTCCGGAGGGGTGAAAAGGTATGTATGGACTATTCCATCAAGACAGCTGCACACCAACAAGGTATACAAATATACGAAGCCTAATAGATATATAAAAGAATTCAGTCTAATACAATGAACATGCTTCACAGCTCGATAAAGTAACAGGTTTGGGTAAAATCAACGTCTAATCATGCAGTTCCCGTTAGAAATACCATCAGGCCGGGTAACCAAGTCCGCTGAAACGGTCTCTAATTTAATCTTTTCCCAAGTATCTAGATGTGTATGTTTTCACTACCACATCTTTCAAACTTAAAAAATAACAACCTTTTCCGCACCTGTCCATGAACTGAGATGTTCCTGAATAGACATGCACCGCGCGTCATCCTTTAGGTAATATACCCAACTGGTTATGGTCAGTCAACTGACAAGCAAATCTGTGGTACTAAATAGGATATTTACGGTAAGACATTTTAATTAATTTATTAATATTATTATTATTATAAATCTTATAGAACTCTCCTGTTCATTCCCCGAGGCAAAAATGGTTGTACTGGTAATCAACGTTACAAAGCGAATTAAACGCAGCCAGGGTGAATGAAATGCAAATGAAACATGAGTACATGATGGGGACGTGCTCATCTTGAAAACTTCCGTTCAGGATGTATATGAGCCCCATCTTTTTACTACCATTTTTTTTTGTTCAAAAGATTGATTGATTAATTTGTGCTTTTTACGGTTTATCAACTTTTTGGGGATGCAAAAAAGAGATGTGCATTTCTTAAAAAGGTAATTGAAATCTTTCTATGCCTGGGCGGTCTAAAGCACGCTGGGAAAAGCGATAGTTTCGCATATATGGGAACACCATACAGGAAAGGACATTTTCTTTTTAAGACTTTCGAATGAACTAAATTTTAAATAGGTAAATAAAACATGTAGAATCGTGGCTTATGCGATAAGAAAAAGCTATTGCATCATGCAATTTCATATGATACAAGATAATGCAACAAAAAACAAAACAAAACGAAAATAACCTTGTTACAGTTCTAACACTTTCGCCTCAGCCCCTCAACCTCCGAAGTCTTACTTTCTGGGTTGAGGTGTCTACTCGGTCCTAACTGAACTTAAGGGAGTGGCTGTAGATCCCCTGAGCATCCGTAGATTATTCGACCGGTCCACTGGTTTAATCCTGCTTCCTGTCCACGTTGTGTTTGGTTTGATCCAGAAAGTAGAAGTGATGTCCATCCATTCACGGTCGACTGACGATGTAGACACGGCTGGAGAGTCTACGCTAAGAAATTTAGAATGCAGCAAAAAAAAAAAAAAAAAATTAATATCTGCAGAAAGCCGGACAAACAACTATTCAATGATTAAATTCTTAATGTCTTTTATATAGCAGAAAAGAATAGTATAGAAAAGAAACGGGTTACAGAAAAGAAAAATAATTAATGTAAAAACGCTTATACTGGATTCTGGACAGAGAGAGTGTGTGTTATGATTAACTTATTGTTAAATCGTCTCAGAACGAAATATGACTCTTGCGATGGGGGAATAAGATTTCTATGCGCGTCTTAAAGTTTATAGTGGCGTTCCTCCTTAGCAGTAGTAACAGTAGTAGTAATATCCGTGGTAGCAGAAGCAGCTGTACTTATATCAACAGTACATGTTAGCGGACGCTTCGTTCCAATCTCTGACGTCATGTTCTCTCCTTCTTGAGTCTCTAACTCGTCTCTCCACTGTCTGTAGCCCAACTCTTGCCCGGGCTAATTTTCTTCTGTCCCTCTCTTCCGTCTGCCTCTTTTTCAGCATAACTACGCGTTTATATAGAAAAATCCGGCTGGTTACAACTGAACCATGGCCCTACTACTTCGCACGCGATTATCACGGGGCTGTTTCAACCAAAATCATGTGAATTCTAAAGGTCCTCCTTGCTTACTCAGCTCTATTCCAAGTTTTAATCAATAAAAATTATTTCGTCCATTTCCATTGCCTTCTGATGACTCAGATTCAATGGGTACGACTTCTGCCCTAGATCAGGTTTCACCATCAGTAAACAAAAATGCTCTGATTTAATTTCGCTGTTCAAATCCACTCCAATTTCACTAAAAAAAAATATACGTGTGTGTTTCCCAGACTCTCTCTGTCACACAGTTAAATGGTCTTAAACTTTTGTTAATGACTGTATATCAGTAAAAAAAAACAAAAACAAACCGAAATCTAACATTTCCAGCAATTTCGTAAATAAATCATACCAGTGAAACAGTTATATAATGTTATTCTTTTTATGCTTTTAATTCAATGTATCTTTTAAAAGGTCTTAAACTTTGTCTTCATTTCTGGTTTTAATGTGTCATAGCAGCATTTTAAAAGCTGTTTGTACTTTCTCTAGATTCGTCATTATTAGAGTAAGCATTTTCTTTTGCTTCACTCTTGATATGTGTTATCCATTGTTACGGATATAGCTTTTTAATGAACATCTTGAGGTCAGACATTTCTTTAAATGAGTAATTTGAGTAAACATAATTTAATTACCAATGGGGAGATTAAATCAAAGAAGAAAGGATTTGCATTTCAAAGGAAATAACTTATATATTCTCTTCTTATAGTGAATATATGAAATTGTGTTGGAAAGTTCTCGGCCTAAGCCTAAAATAAAACTACATCGTGACTCCAATAAATACTTTATATATTATTTAAATTAACTGTGCTTATGAATGGGTTTAACACTGTCTAGTGTTTTGCTGGTGATTGTTTGCTTTGAACACTCATTATCATGAACTGACCGACCGACCTTAAAACGTGCGTGGCACTCAAAAACATGTGTTCAACCTAAAGAATGTTTACCAAATCATAACGGAGCATTTTAAGGGTCTTAGTAGCAGATTTACTGAGCTTCACGCAAAATTCAAGTTACATCAATTTATCAGACATTCGAAAGATTGCAGAATCGTTTCAATGCAACATTACAAAACCTCACATAATAATTGAACACGGCGATTAAATAGCACGAAGCTTATTGGCTAAGTGACTTAGTCCTTTTTACATCGTTTCTGTTGACCGGTATAATCGCAAAACGTAATGTTAGAAATTTTCTGATACCATCTAATATATTACTCAACCTCTTTGCCAGATAAATTATCAACCAGAGATATTTTTTTATTATTTACAATCCGATTAATGTCCGCAACATTTCGGCCGAAATTGAACCCTTTCTTTAATCTTCGTCAGTAGATTCTTCTAGTTCCATTGTTCATGTCTGGGGATGTTCTTTTTTAGTATTGCCCAGTTACCGCGAGTCCTGTTTCCAATGAATTTGAGTTTGAACTAATCGACCCTGGGACTGAACTCACAATTACCATGCCAGTAAATTCACTAACCAACTTTTCAATCCTTACAGCTAAAGTCCCGTAGGAAAATCCATTGCCTATCTATTTACAGCTGCGGATGCCTTACTGTCATGTTTGACCGCCCCGCCACCGTTTTAGTTTCTTACTACTGCTGCTACTGAAGCCTGACTCACACCAGTGTTGTTTCTCTGTCTTTATTATAGGCTTCTATATAATATTTAAAGCTATCCTAGGTCTACTGAGGAGGTTATTGTAAACTAGCATATGTACCGATTCATTCAAACGTTTGACTCTCCAGTATTCTTTTCTTTCTAGTATTTTTTCTTCATAACACAAAGGATTTCCTTCCATACATAATCAGCAATGTCTGCTTTCTTTGTCTCAACCATAATTACGGCTTTTCAATGTTCTTCCAACCTTACTTTTACAGACGCGCTGGTTTCACTAAGATAATAACTCCTCATCCCAGAGATTTTTATAGACGTTTAACTTATTTTGAATCATTAAGCAATACCTTTGTACAGTAAGACTCGCGAACCGATGAGTTCACTGAGGAGTATGGGGGTCACATCTCATGCCCCGCTAGGAGTTGCTGCATTATGTTCCGTAGTAAACAGTTTTTTTGTTATTTTTTTTTTTACTGGATCGTGTTGCTAGCACCATGCCCAAGCAATTTTGAATTCTGATTTGTCGTTCTCCTAAACTGCTTGCCATCCAAGATTGAAGAGCCCAGTCTACCATACTATTTGAGTCATCGCTAGAGTGATGGAAAAGAGATGTATTCATAATTTTTCCAAGAATATTTGCAGGAAAAGGAATGCAATGAACTCAACGAGAATTCGAAACCAGTTCGTCGATTTCTCGTCCCAAGTCGATAATCTTTAAATTACTTACACATCCCTGTGTTGTAAGGACCCCGAAAAATTTACTTGAATACTATAAATAAATAAAAATCATTTTAAATTGTCTTCAGAAGATTGTTTCTGGAAGATTAAAATACAATGAAAGGTAGGTGACAATTTATTGCAGAGATTCTTGTAACAATTCTTGTTAAAGTACATTGTCAAATTATTCGCTTAAATATTACTCGTTGTTCGCAAATGGTGTCTTAGTAGACATGGTTAAACAAAAATAACGAACGAGACAACTTATGCGCAATATTTTCACTTTCTTTCTTTTTGACAATTTTGAAAAAACGAACAAATGTGGGCCACCGAATTTGGAAGCACTACTCCCATACTGAAAACGAAAAAGATTGAAATATAAGTCAGTTTCAAAATGCCATCATTTTGCAACGGAAGTCTACAATTTAAATCTCGAGGGAGAAGTCTGTCGGTTGGTCTTTCATTGTTTATAGGCTAATCAGTTCCACAGATCGCTCTCTCAGCGAGAAAGAAACTTCGCATTCAGTTTTCTGAGCAGATATTTTATTTCATTTTAGTTAAATGTCTTTTTTTCTTTCTTTCGTCATTTTTATTTTAGGGGAAAAGAGAATGTCTCTGAAGAAAATGTTTGAACTTAATTTTATAATGTCGGGTTTGTTCAAATAATTTTTAAGTTTCTTGAGTAGGTTTGTTAATACTCCAGAAAAACTAGTCGAAGCTGAAAAATAAAAAAAATATGGAGACAAAAAAGGCTACATATTTTAATAAAACGCTATTAATATCTTTTTGAAACCAATCCTATCTTGATGATAACGATGACTGATTGCGCAGTTGAAGAACGAATTTTTGTTTGGAAGTTCAGCTAATATGAGATTTTCCAAATATGGCCGCATTTCATCACGCCTTGCTACATTATTATTAATATTATTATTATGAGAAACACCTGTGAAAATTTCACGGTTTTCCAATTTTCCTTTTCTGATGAAAGTTAATTCTTATGTTAATGATTATATAAGCTCATGTCGATTTCTAGGGCAAATACAATATCAGTAAAAATTCACCTATCGCATCGTTAAATATTTAAGCTTAACAACATTAACACGATACCGCTGATTTGAAATTGACAACTTTTTCCATTTCATTGAAACATACGTTAAACACTTCTATCTGCTATTCTTTCTTTGATTTTCTCATTGAAATCAAGTGGTATCTCTGATATGTCTTCCTTATGTTCATACGATCAAAATGGAATAGTCCATTATTTATTACGTAATGGCAGGAGATATTAAACAATTTTATCTTTTCTTCTTTCTTCCTTTTTCTCAATGAAACCAAGTAGCGTCTCTTATATGTTTTTCCGTCTTTAAATGCGATCAAAACGGAATATTCCATTATTTATTAGGTATTGGCAGGGCGTACCAGTCGTGCTAACTAAGGGAAAGATAAGTAGAATTATAATATGATTATTGCAGACTGTCTGAAGTTATTATGCAAATCAAATAAACTTCAATAACTCAAAAAGTTCTAAACCAATATTTGTCAAATTTAAAGTCGTATATTTCCACCCTTAGAAAAATATTTAATTAAATTTTCTGCCATATTTAAAGGTTATTTTTTGAGATATTTGAAATTTATGAAAATGAACTGATTGAAGTTGGTATGCTGATTAATCTAATATTAGCTGAAGACCTCTAAAATCTATTTTTTCTTTTTGTCCATAATATATGTTGAAACATGGGTAAAAGGAAGGATCTAACAACTGCTGAAAAACAGAAAATAATAAATTTATTGAGTGAAAGATTGTACGTCTTGGAGATATCAAAGGAGCTTTGCAGAGATTATCGAACGATAAAGAAGGTTTTTGAAAATATAAGTTGAGAACTCGAAGCAGAGAAAAGAATTTACTTAGTCTAGATGAATGTTAACTAACGCGTGTTATAGCGAAACAACCTAATAACTTCAGACGGTAGTTTTTTGGAATACATCTAATAACTTTTATAACTTCAATAAAACATATTGATACTACCTACAATTTTAACTCGGGTTTTGTTTTGACATCTAAATTGATTGTTTTGACAGTTTGTTTTTCAAACCAAATTTGAATTATTGAAGTTTATATGATTTGCTTAATAACTTCAGGGGAGGAAACTACACGAGAAATCATTGAGATGTTCCTAAGTACCTACAGAACAACTCCAGATCCAAACACACCAAATGGCAGTTCACTTGCAGAAGCTCTGAGGAACAGGATAACACGCCTACCAATGGACGCCATTCACCCAGCTCCAAATCGTTCTTACACAAGAAACAAAATAGAAAAATAATTCAACCGGCGTCATGGAACATTGACACATTTATTAGTATCAGGACAACCTGTACTTGTTAAGGATTACCGTAGCGGAAAAGAAAAGTGGACATCAGGCTACATCGTGCGTCGCACTGAAGACGTCATCTGGGATGTTGATGTGCAGTCGTCTATCTGGGTTAGACACGCAAATTAGTTACGCCCTTCTCGCTTTCCACAGACCAAATAAATTGACACGGTCATTTTATTGGACGCGTTTGAACTCCCTCAGAGATTTCAAGTGAAACCCAATAAACAACCAAAGACTCAACAAAAATGCACATTGAGGAGGACAAATCGTCAGTGAAAACTAACCACACCTCTGCATCTCGACAAATATCCTACAAACATCACGCTTCAATGGGGAGATTTCAAGACTGACGTCATAACAAGCTAACTCTCTCTGTGTCTCTCTCTCTTGATCAGAACTCTCTAGGAAACAAAGAAAAAAAAAGGGATTTCAAAATGGCGATCACACATCCTAACATGTCTTGTATCGAACTGTTAATTTACCAGTGGATTATTGGTCATGTTTTACATCTATTGTTATCTAGCAATAGATAAAATGTATAAAGGTTTGAATTGTGTGTTCGTTCTTATTTGGCACAAATAAGCACAACCAGCAGCACAATAGTTACATATATGATCATGGCCGGTGCATACAACCCCCGAACCCCCTATCCGATTGGGTCTCCTGGGCAGTGCTTTGTGACCCTCGCTAGCTTATCAACATTTGATTTTTTCTACTTGCATTTATATACGTTACAAATTAGACTAAGCACAACTATTAAACGATAAAATATTTTCGCGGATTTTGACGTCATTGTGGTGTCTTTATTTTTGTTCAAATCTATGAATTTGTTTTTCTCATGCTAATTTTCGAAAAAATTACTATATGAATTTTTTTATCCCTAATGTTAGTGTTAAATCCTTCAACTTTTAACAAGTTGGTGTTACAAAATTGCTACAAAACAATGTTGATTTATTTAAAATGGAATGATCTATTATGACATGTCTCTAATTTGTATTTAGATACATTGTATTAGGTTGGTGCAAAAATAATGTCGGTTCTTGACGTTAGAAAATACGACAAAAAACCGACATTATTTTTACACCAACCTAATATTTATTTTCAATTTTTCACCGATATATGATCGATTAGTGTGCATAATTAGGTTACAATAAAATTTGTATTTTATATGAATACAACCTTATGAAAATTTATACGTAATAGAGTGAGAGACCTCGTATCATAGAGATCGTTGTACCGGCCCTGTATAAGATGATTTAAAAATATGAAATCGTTTTAGAGTAATATGATTTCAAAATGTCTCTAAATCTGACACACGTTAAAAGCGTTGTTGGGAATAGCATATTTAAATGCGCATTGCTTTGATGAAAAAGAAAAAAAGTGCATATATAAAACAAGTGGCACTGTAGCAAAGAAATGACCTGGTTTTTTCTTAAAAGAAACATCTCCCTAAGTGAATAAAAATCCCCAAAAGAAAGTCGCGCCTTTCGGAAACTCATTTTATTTATTTATATGGAAACCAAAAAAAAAAAAAAAAAAGAAAAGGCAAAAACGAAAAGAAATAAAAGAGAGAATGGATGCAAAGAGAAAAAAAAAAAACGCCAAAGATATGTTCAGACTTCTACTTTATTATTATTATTATTATTATTATTATTATTATTATTATTATTATTATTATTATTATTTTCCTTTTCTACTTCTGAATAAATGAGAATAGTGACTTGTCTTGCGTATTTATCATTTAGTGTAGGAATTTTCTTCATGTGAAAAAGTCATTGAAGACTATTTTTCGATTTTCTATTTTTTGTTTTTTTCTTCAGCACTTTGTCTGTTATTTCTGCGCAAATATTGATGATGTCTCTATTCTTTTTTATTCGAAAAATCTATCTTGATCAATGTGCGATTTTTCCACCTTCGTCTCGGAATAGCTTCGTACTTTCTAATAAACAAAAGTAAATTGGAGAATAACCTTCTTTCTTTTCTAAAATGTCACTTCTTTATAACTGTTCTCTCCTTTTTATACTTAAGAAATTTTAAATAAAATAAATCATTATAAAATTAATGAATTTTTTCCTGTCATAGTCTTCCCGATTCTTGATGCAAAAATTGAAACTAACATTTTATTCTCTAGAATTTTGCTTTTTTATCAGCTACTTGGCTAACATACGCATGCGTTAAAAATCAAGTAACCCAGTGTATTACCAGTTACAAAATTATATACTGAAATTTAAAAATGACCTTTTCCCAATGATTTTTTTATCACATGCAAGAGATGGTTGGTGATCATAAAATCTCAGAAAACATCGAAATTTCTGATACATTTCTTTTTCAATCACTTTCTCTTAAATTCTTAAGGTACTTATATCTCTGTGTTTCTCTTCTACACTTTATTTATTTTTGTGTTTTAGTTTCTATGTCTTCACTAATGTCTGTTAATATATCTTCTTTTTTTATGTGCTGTGTCCCTTCAGGACGTAGGCGGCCATGGCTCTCCACAATTCCCTGTCCTTTGTAACTCTTAATAAATTGTGTCTTTTCGTTACTTCTAAACTCTGATCCGCCATGAATTTACTCAAGCCCATTATGTTATGCGTTCTTTTCTTCTGACCGTCTTGCCTCAACCCGTCATGTGAGTAACAGATTTTCCAAGCCCTCCTTATGTGCCCCAGTCATTTCAACTGTCTCTTCTTGAAGTAAGTATCAGTTTTCTTTTTGTTTCCATTTTCTTGTGGTTGCTCACATGTTCGGGCCATGGTATCCTCAGCATCGTTCTGTAAAACTTCTGTATATTTCAGTTGCTTTAAGTCTCTTCTTCATCTTTGAGGAAACTGTCTAGCATTCACTGCCATACATGAAGACAGACATCATGTAACAGTACATTACTCTTTTCTTTATTCCTAACGAAGTTGTTCTGTCTCTTGATAATCTGCTTAGCTTTTGGAATTCGTCTTTGACTATCCCGATGTGTCTTCGGATTTCAGTGTCACGCTTTCCAGATTTTTGTACTTATTTGATTTTGGTATCTCCGATTTATAATTTGCATTTGGAATCATCCTTTTGCTAATTACCATGTATTCTGTTTTCTTGTGGTTTATATTTAGTCCTTTCTTCTCGCTTTCCTTCACGACCTTCTGTAGGAGATTTGGTAGTTTTCTTTTCGTTTTTCTTATCAACTCTGTGTCATCTGCATATCTTATGTTGTTAATATTGTAGCTGCCAATAATAAATCCTAATAGGACTTCTAATTCTCTCAGAATTGTCTCGCTGAATAAGTCTAAAGACACTGAAAATACTTTAAGTAATTTGACATTTTTTCTCTTATTTTTTTCATGTATTATATTTAAGTTACGATAAGAGCAAAAACAAAATCAATATTACTTTCACTGTAGAGTGTCAAACAAATCGAATCGATTTTATGACATTGCTTTTGAGTAGCAAAAACTATTTCAATTAACCAAATAAATAAATTAAAAGAGCAGGACCATTTCAGAAAAATGCAAATATTAACGCTAAAGTTTGACAAAAATTCTATGCTTGAAGATAGATTCAGTTTAAATGACGGAAATATACGAAGTGTGACCATTTATTTCCCGCAATGACCAGAGCGTATCACTGGGATGATGAGTCTGGAAAATATTTCAACTCGAGTATGTCCCGGCAGATTTTTTGAAACGCAAACTAGATGAGTCATTTGTTGCCAAGCAGTAGAGTAAGTTGTAAGTGCTCATCTTATAGTGTTGGCGGAAATTTTGTAAAACGAATCTAGAGCAGCAGATTAACATCAGTTTTATGTGAAGATTGGTAAAAATGTTGTGAGACGTTGCCCCTGTATCAATCTTCCTATATGGCAGTGAATACTGGATGAAGAAAAGTATTGAAGCAACAGAAATGTGTTTCTACAGAAGGATGCTGAGAATACCATAAACTGATTATGTGAACAATGGAAATAAAAAGGACGTTCATATCACTTGAATAGATTGAAGCAACGGAAATGTGGTTCTAAAGAAGGATGCTGAGAATACTATGGACTGAATATGTAAGAAACGACGAAGTTTTAGAGAAAAAGACACTTATATTTAAAATCAGAAAGAGTTGAAATTTCTAGGACACGTAGAAAATAGGGCTTGGAAAATTTTATACACACAGGGTAGATTGAAGGCAGGAGTCAGTGAGGAAAACAAGGCATAACCTACCTAGCAATCTTGAGTAAATGGATGGAGGAGTAAGGTTTCGGAGAGATAACAAAAAGACAAACTATATTAATAGCTACAAAAGCACAGGAAATTGTGGAGAACCATGTTCTCCAACGTCTTGAAGATAAAGGGTAAACATACAATAAAGACAGTGAGTATGAACAAATGTATTATGAGTGTGTACCACTTCCGGCATATCTGTACCACTTCCGGTATATACATGATGTGTAAATTTCCGAAGGACGCGTCTTTATTATTATTATTATTATTATTATTATTATTATTATTATTATTATTATTATTCACTTAGTGGGTATTTCGCTTAGGAAATAAAAAAATAGGTCATTTCTGTGGCACATTTAAATAAGCTATTCCCAACAACGCTTTTAACGTGTGTCAGATTTTGAAATAATACTACTCTAAAACGGGTTCATATTTTTAAACCATCTTATATGTAACACAGCCCGAAAATCTACAAGAAGCATGAAGAATAGTTTTCTTCGTTTACTTATACTTATATTACCCCTGCCAATACCACCACCCACTACCCGGCTTGTTTTCTCTTCCTCTTTTTATTTATTTATTTCTTTTTTAATCCCTTATAAGATGCGTGTGTGCTTTTGAATGTTCCCCTCGACAAAGTCTGTATTTCCACAAGCAAGTCTATGAAGTAGCTATCATTATTACACTCGTCGAATATCAAGCAATACTCTTAGTCTTATGGATTTACTGTGAGTGGACCATATAAAGTAACAGACTTCCATAAAATTTTGTGTTTTCTCTTGATCATAAATTTCAAAAAGGTTCTAAAATATGAGGCCAGGCCACAGACATATCCCACGTCCGTAGCTTGACACATTATTATTAGCTGATTTTTGTTCTGAATTTTACTTTGTATGATGTTCTGTATATATAATCTGATATAGAAGTGTTGGTTTAAATGCATCAACAAGGAAAGAAGTGATGTTTAAAAACAAATTTTTATTGTGAAAATAATTTTCTTTTGGCAACAGATTGATTCAGTTAGTTATGTACCATGCGTGATATACGCTTAGGCGATCATGTAACTTTCGATACATGACTGACGAGGCAAATTTTTTTCCGCAGTAGGTTGCCATTTCTTTCTGAGGTAGACCATTTGCCATCCAAGGCTAGAGAACCCAGAGTGTCCTACTATTTACCCATAGCTGGGGGAGAAGAAAAGGATTTATACCTTCCCTACGTTATAATGGATTACGACTAGAATTCGAACTCGGCACTGCCGATTCCCTCAATCGGAGTCGCTATCCATTACTCCACCGTGTCGTCTCAACGGATTTATTAACAAACCAATATAAGATATTTATTAGGTTGGTGCAAAAATAATTTCGTTTTCTCACATAGTAACATATGTTAGAAAACGAAATTATTTTTGCACCAACCTAATAATATTTTTTGTTCTGAAATCTATTAGGTTGGTGCAAAAATAATGTCGTTTTCTCAGATAGTAACATGTGTGAGAAAACGACATTAGTATGCACCAACATAATACAATCTCCAATTTATGACAAAATGATTAAAATACAATGAAAATATGTCAGATGGATGAAAATTAATTTCAAAAAATTAAAATATCCAACGGGTTTTCGCGAATCCTATTTTCGATTAATGCAATCTTTATTGAAGTGATTAAGCAACGAGGAAGTTTTTTAAAAAATGGAAATAAAAAGGACACTTTACTTAGAATCGGAAAGAGATAGTTAAAGGTTTTTAGTACACATTATGAGAAAATAAGGCATGGAAAATTTAAAACTCACAGAACACATCGAAGGCAAGAGGGAGAGAGGGGAAAACAGCAAGTAACCTAGTTAAGGAGTTTGTGTAAATGGATGGCATAACATGGATTGGGGAAATATTAGAGACAAACACGAATGTGAAACAAAGGATTGGAAGTTGTGGAGAGTCATGATCCCCACGTCATGGAGGGACACTCCACAAAGAAGAAGCAGAAGTAAAAGAAAATAGTGAAGTATCGGTTAAAGTGGATTTACAAAGAAATAAATTATGTTTAAAAACAAATATTATGTGTGTAAAATATTTCCCGTCATTTGACAACGGATGTTTTGACTCACCGATACAAAACAGCAATAATTCGTTCAATCTACAATTACTATATGTGCATACGCACTCCTTAGTATGCATGCATGTATGTACATTCGCTTATATATACAGACCTACACACATTCATGCAAATTGATGGATTGCATATACATACATAGATTTTAGTAAATTGATGGGTTGCTTAGGCATACGTTAATTCATGTAAATTGAGGGATTGCGTATACCTATGTCGGAGATAGCTCCTCCTTTAGTTCCTTAACCCTTCACCAGGGGTCTCTCTCCCCCTGGCTATAAATACTGGCTGACCCTTTGCCTCGATCTCTTTTTTCCTCAGGCCTTGGGCCTTATACCACCTCGCATATGTGAACTGTCACCAAAACTGATTCTGGGAACATGCTAAGAACAATACACGTACGAACGAACACTCATCACAACATGACACAAACTCTATGTTACTGTCAATTTGTTTTGTAACTTGTTATTAATACATATATTTGTTTACATATATTTATCAGCCTTGTTTGTTTTTCTTTGGACTTTATTAGAGTCCAACATTCTCATGTGGTTGGACCGGCTAGCAGAAAATTTCTACCCACGTGTGTTCTCTACATACTCATCGCCGCCACGGTCCGCTACACTGACATATATTCAGTAAAATTTATGGATCGCTTATACATACATACATGCTTACATAAAAATTCATACATAGTTTATACTTACATACATTCATGTAAATTAATGGATTGTTTATACCGATATGCATTCATGTAAATTGATGGATTGCTTTGCATACACATATACATACACTCATTTATGCATAGCTACGTACATTGCTGGATCAATGATTTCATCAATGATCCAGCAATCCATCAATTTACATGTGTTGAATGTTGCAGAATGTGTGTCTTCTGTGCATACCTCGTTAGACATAAGACGTATAATAATATTGGTAGGCCTTTGATAAACTATGATCAGTAAAACGCTGGAATGAACTTAACATATGGGTGGGGTATAATAAAATCTACCGAAACCACTCGGGTCTTACCCGTCACATGAAAGCCCACGGGAATGCTGAATAGACTTTACAAAACAGGCCATGCCCTTTAAAGAAGAAATTACTTTGTCACATCTGCATAAGCATTGCAAGTTACTTGCTGGCTTCCAGAGCCATTATCGTTCTCACGAGAACTAAAAACATTGAACAAACTTGTCATCAATGGTCATACTCGTTTAACGAGTCGACAGCCATCATATGTAGGTATGTATATATGTATGTATTAGCTCTAACTCAAATTGAAAAATAACCTGCAAGTCTAAAGACAATCACCGCACAGTTTCTTAATGGAATCAAACCAGTGATTTTTCGTTAACATTTTATAACATCTGGTTATCTATGAGGCAAGGTTCATCTTATAAATGGTTGGCTAGTCGACTGACACTTGGCTTGTGTATCGTTCTTATCTTTCCTTCGACTATTTTATCTTTAATTTCATTCACCTGCATCTGATATTGACTTATACCACATCTTAAAGTGGTAAAAAGGGAGTAAAAATACTTTTTAACTCAAAGGCTATTCGTTTTATTCATGGTTAAATGCTCATAGCATTTCCTTTCTATCAAGTCTTTCACGAGAAACGTAATATGCAGATTTCTAAATTGAACTCACAGAGTATTTTGTAACGTCAACAACTGACTTGCATAAAAATGCGATAAAGAATCATATTCTTTTAGTCTTATTTTATTTATAGGCCCTTTCGAGGAAATGCCATGATTGGCAATAGCTAAAAGGTGATATTTGATATCACCAATTGTACGTTTTTTAGTTAAGACTCTCAAATTTGATATATTATTTTTAATACAACATACATTTCCTAACAGTGAAGCGTGAAATATTTCTTAACTTTTTATAACTTAACATAGAAGTCAATAGAAATTTGTAAAAACGAACAAGAAAAAAATAACTACAAACTTATTTTTGTAGTTAATGCATTTAATACAATATTATGAAATATAAAAATGTGTTTAAAAAGTTATATTTTTAGAGTTTGACTCCACGGAAAGTAAATAAGAAAAATAATTCGCTTTCATTCATTACCTGCAGACGGCATATCAAAAATGGTTACCATTATCTGTGAATATTTTCATGTACAGTGTTTATTAACCAACTTTTCTTTAACAACTCAATGGATTAACTCAAAACCCCTTCCTCATTTTTTTCTGAAGTTTAGATGCATGACAAGGCTCAAATTAGTTAGAAAATGAACTACTTTATAATATTAAACTAACGACAAACATTTTCTATTATTTTCAGTTTCCACAAAAGCTGGTGGTTCTCGTTATAGATCAAGAGACAGCAAGTCTCTTCAATAGTCCATCACTATCCTCAATATATTGTTGACTCTTTACAATATTGTCACTCTTTACACTTCTTTTTTTTTATAAGGCTCTCGTGACTATTCCAAGTACGCCACTAATGATAGGTACAATCGTTATATTCAAGATGCCATAAACTATGCAACTATTTTTTTCAACTTCTCATCCATTCTGGGTTATTTAAAGCTGAAATATATTTTCGGTCTTAGGAGGTTACTTACAGTAACCGGTGTGCCTACAAAGACCCCAATCCCTTCTCTCTCTCTCTCTCTCTCTCTCACACACACACACACACACACACACACACACCTAAGTACTGACCAGCATCGGCACAGCTTATCATGTGGTTTTCTGGACAGATTTTTAGTTCTTGTTAACAATGACTGGATCTGATCTTTTGGCATTGAATTTTACTTTTCCTATAATCTACACAGATGGTCATTTTAATTTAATTCAGTATGCATATTTTAATTCAATGAGGGACTTAAAATATTTCAACCAAATTTTGAAAAAAATAATTAAAAATACCTCTATTTATTACCGAATAATTTCTGTAAGGTTCAATAAAATCTGATAATTATTTGATTTTTTTTAAGGTTTAAAAATTAATCCTTTTTTTTTTTTTGGGTTTGACTCAGAGTAGGCGTTGTCCGGACAGAGTAAGAGAGAAATGTTTCATTCTAATGTCTTAACTTAATTTCAAACTGTGAGCACGTGTGTGTATGCGTATACGTGTGCACATGTAAGTAACTCACGCACTGCACAAACATAAGCATATACATTGCATACATTGTCACTGTGTAACGGACAGTGAATCAGCTTTTCTTTTATTTATTTGTTAAATTCTCTCCTACTGTTTAGGTCGGTGGTGAGGAGGGGGCTGATGATAATCATATTTCAGCTTTTTCTAACTTGGATGGGATGACTACATTATATTTCTACTGCATTTAGATTGTCTTTTTGTTTTTCTGTAACTTTCTCAGGTGAAACTTTTGGACATTTAAACTTTAAATTTTTGTGAATTCCGAATGTAACACGCCCCTGCAAAATCAGAATTCCTCAATTGAAATTGTAGCGCGATTATTATTTGTTATAGTATTATCAATTGTTGATGAGTTATGGAGAAGGTATTTAGTGATAAGCAATGATGGACTGGAAAAAGTGTCAATTTGCTCGATATCAAGTGGGCTCCTGATGGAGTTGTCCTCCTAAAGCAAATAAAAATGCAATAAAGAAACAAATACCAACAATAGTTTTAGTAAAATAAAAAAAAAGAGATAAGAAATTTATAAAGTCTTCTGCACAGTATCAGTTACTCAAGTCTAATATGAGAGGACATTTTCAAAACTAGAGATCATAAAGACAAGGTTAGGAAATTCGCTGTCGGAGAAGAATTTGGAATCATACATGTTGCTATCCATTGAAAAGGAATTGTTAGATGAATTGGATGTAGAAGCAATTGTTGGCAGATTAGAACAATCATCTAGTGAATACAAAGATTACTCTTAATATAGTGGACTGCATGCAATGCTATATTGGGTTGTAATTGGGTTAATTATTAATGACAGAAAATTAAATGCATAAAATGTACAACGATAGCAACAATAAAAACTTGAGACATGCGTTCACATAATCAACAAGATTTTGTATTTTCTTTTTGTGACGTGAATTACAGAATATTGGTACGGTGTGTGTAAAAATGTTCTCAGTGTCTCTTTTGTTTAAAAATCAGTGTTGGTTTCGTTCCGAGAATTTCGTTTGGGAGTATGGCGTTTGAAATCGTCTGTTTTCGATCATCACGGAGCGCTGAGTAGACGTGTGTTTCCGTGCTGCTAATGCTACTTGTCTACTCCTCTACTGAATACCGCTACGAGTACCCTAGTCTACTCTACTGTTCTCTACTCTGTCGACTCTCTTGTGGTGGAAAGGTCGTTTTTATAATGACGAGGGTTAGCATGATGAAATATCCTTTTTTTCTATCATCAACTTAGGTTATTTGTATGCTGTGTTCTGTACAATACGACGTCGGGAGCAGGGGTCAAATGACTAAGAAGGTCCCAGGGGAAAATGAGACACACGTTGTCCCTACAGCATCCTGTGGGTAAAGAGAGAAAAGAGGGCGATATTCCCTGTGCGCCTTTTCTTCTTATACTGCTTTATACAACAGCACCTTGCGGGCGTAAGGAGAAGTATTCTAGCAGACAAGGTGAAGTAATCCCATTACATATTTATCCTCTTTCAGTACGCATAACATGCAAATGGATCTGATGTTTATTTATTGATAGTTTATCGATATCTTATTATTGTTGCAGATGATGTTATTGTTATTGCTTTTATTGTAATAACAATTTTTATTGCTTTGATGATGAAAATGATGTTATAAATATTTATTATTATTATTATTATCATTAATATTATTATTATTATTATTATTATTATTATTGTTGCTATTTTTGTACACTGTCCTGATGTGGACTGATTCCATGCAGCCATTTTTCACACGGAAATGAAGAACTCTGTTGGAAAATATTAACGTTTAAAAGAAAAATCAGTCAATTATTCATGGAGGACGTTCGATTTTTGGTATTCATAGATTCCTGCCAGGCGCCTGGATTAATGATTAGTAGTGGCTAGCCACACTTGGGGCCTGTTCCAGCTTTCTTTCTTTTTTTCTTTGTGTCCGTCGCTGTTATTTGTTTCTGACTACCTACGCGCATGTGCATATTATTTCGTATGTTGCAACGCTCAATAGACAATATTTAGAGGTTATAAGTTTAGTACAATAATCGTTTGTATCTTTCATGTTTTTATATTTATTGGTTACTAGTCTAGAAGCCGCCCATCGGGCAGACTTTAGGCTATCTACTCGGGAGGGTTTTTGAGCTTCGGTCTTTTATCCTCAGTATCCTATGTACGTGTAGGTATCTCTATTAATTCGCCAAAAAACTGCATACCACGATGAAAAAACGTTCCAAACTTAATGAAATCCAAGTTTTATCTTCAAAATGTTTATGTTATTATTAAGAAGAAAGACCAAATTATATTTGCATTATTTTATTAATTTTTTTCTATTCTGTTGCTCATCTCCCACACAACAGTCGAAATCGACCACCACTAGTCGATATCACCCGAGTTGGGAAAGCCTGTTATAAAGCGTCAGCTGAATGTTGTTATTTTTTTTTACTGGCATGTGAACAAAACTGATAAACCAGCATTGAGAAATGTTGAAAATATTTTTTCGTTTTTTTCTGATTATAAAACTCATATGACATTTTCTAACAGAGGGATATCCAAAATACGGGACGCATGCGGTCGGCCTGGGGATTTTATGTGGCTCACAAGGACACAACATTACAGGAATAAAGAAAGCAAAGATGCAAACCATATTTAATAGCGAACGTCATTTCTCAGGAAATTCACTTTCTACAAAATCAACATATCGAATTATGTACTGTCCTAGGAGAACCTGGATCGCTATATGCCACACTTAGCCGATAACAATGCTCAATCATGTAAGGATCTAGCCGTGCCTGTGATACATAGGCTGTCATTAGTGTGCTTTCTTATAAATGTCTAACGAGATTTATATTTTTCTCAGATGTACAAAGCGCATTAATAGTAGTAAATGTATTAAATATTAAATTAATTGTTCATACATTTGCGCACACTGTTCGCAAAATATTTCTAATAGGCAAATAAATGCAAAAATAACATGCGCCAAATTATGATTCTTATTTATGACTAGCAGTAGAGCCCGGCGTTGCCCGGGGATGTAACAGTAAGAGATAGATCAAGTACCGACCATCATAAAGACTGAAAAATAAAATTAACAAAGATTATTGTTCAAGGTTGACGGACACGCATGTCTTAATTAGTTTTATTTTATTTTTTTTAATTTTTTTACGAATTGATCAAACCCAAACTCAAACAAAAACATTGTTTTCAATCGTTATGAGTCTACCGATTGAATAGAATTTTATTATAAATAATTGTCTTGTAAATGGAATTTTGAAAGCATTCTGAATGTAAAAATAAAGAAAAAGTGTGCAAGACAATAAGAAACACTACCTGCCCAAAAAAAGTGAAGTTTTGTTGAAATCGGTTGAAAAATGTAGGAAATCCGATCCCATATATAAACGAACACGCACACACACAAACAACCTGGGTTTTATAATAAGTATAACTCGATATGGGTTGTCCCCCTTTCATTCTGGCGACAGAATCGTGTTTTATCGTGTTTTCAAATTGATTTCGTGCAAAAAACAATTGTGTTTTTCCAATTTTTGGCGCTGTCAGAACCACCGCAATGTAATTTTACGCAGTCCTGTGAAGTTTTGTTAAAATCAGTTGAAAAATGTAGGAAATCCGATCCAATATATAAACGTACAGACACACACACAAACACACAAACACACAATCTGCGTTTTATAATAAGTAAGATGTTGCTGTGAAACTTGGGCTGTTATTGTGAAACGGACCACATTACACAGGATTAGCAATAAATGCGAGCCTACGTTAAAAAGAAAAAAAAATGTATCATTGTATTTATTTTTTAAAGATTTTCTTCCACAGGTTGTTGATCCAAAAGTGGACAGGGATATTAAAATTTCATAGGCATCCTGAAAAGCCAACGAAAATAGTGGCTCCATGAACATCATATATATACATATATATAGTCCGAAATGCTTTCACCTCTACATATTATAATTTTCTTTTTCAGATAGCTGACACGAGCTCCTACTGTTTGGAAGATAGGGTTAGTGTGATATATATATATGTATATGTGTGTGTGTGTGTGTGTGTGTGTGTGTGTGTGTATAAACATGACTATATAATATCGCACATGAAGTGCTAGTGTTAGTAAAATAGCGCTCGATGTAACATAACAGGGCTATAAATTATATATTAGTAATAAATGTACATTTTTCCTCACCAGTAGCACGACTATGCGTTTCATGCATAACACAATCTTCAGCTGGTGAACTGAGACTGGCATATATATATATATATATATATATATATATATATATATATATATATATATATATATATATGGCAACTGTTGGTCTCGAGGGACCATAGATCTGCGCCCGAAGAGTTATTCGTCAGCTGCTGATGATGGCGCAGCATCTGTTGTGACTGTACATGGTCACACAGTAATGTATTGTCTCGATTCCACTGAATGCATATGAAGCGGCCCTCTCCGATGTTGCCGTGTTGTTTTCATTTCTGTCAAGCACGCTTCTCTCCAGTGACAAGCCTCCGTTTCTTCTCTCCTCTCCCCAATCTTCGGTGTAATTCACGTCTCCAGCGACACTGGTCGTTGGCGACGTCTTTCCGCCTCTCGACGTCCAAGTCTTTCGCGCCATGTCCCTTTTGCAGACGTCCTTGAAGCTGAGATGAGTTCGCCTTCCTACCGGTGGCCAGTTCCTTGTACAGAAGGACCTTCGGAAGAATCCTTCCATCCGTCCATATGATGTATATGTCCAAGCCAGCGGAGCCTGCGCTGATGGAAAAGGGCGTAGAGGCGGGGTATCCAATGCCGTAGTTCTTACCCGTGCCCAATTACCCAGCCATCTGTCTCCCCATATATATATATATATATATATATATATATATATATATATAGGTATGTGTAGGATAAAAATATACATCCACTGCACAAACAAAACGTATCATTAAATGGATCAACCCGCCATACCACTGTAATGTCAAAACCAATGTAGGTAGAATTTTCCTGAATTTAATTCATAAACACTTTGGTCATTCTCCAACCCTAAAAAATATTTTCAACTAAAACGACATTAAGGTAAGCTATAGCTGTACAAAAAATATAGATAATTACATTAAGCAAGCTCACAAACAAAGCACTAAAAAATTATAGTACTAAAAGCCAATGTAACTGCTGTAAAAATGTAACCTGCTCATTAAACGTCATTAAACGTCCAGTGCATGACTGAAGGTCTAATATACTGAGCTAGGATCATTTCAGACGATGATATTAGATATTACTTTGGATAAACCGAGAATAGCTGGAAATCGAGTTTTTACCACCACAAAATGACACTGAGCAATATCAAATACAAATCTGCACTTCAATTTCAAAGTTTGATTGACGATTAAAAAACACCAGAACCCAAACATTAGCTGGGAAATAATCGCGAAAGCTAAGCCATGCAATAAAAATGGAGACAGATGTAACTTGTGCTTGTTGGAGAAGCTTATTATATTAAACCACTTACATATTCTCAATCTGCTGAACACGAGATCCGAATTAATGTATACATGTATCCATAAATCCAAGCACCTGCTAAAAGACATCGACCCCGATTAAAAGAGATTACAAAATAGATTTTACGAATATTCATATAAAATGCAACAGCTTTTAACATTCTTAGAACCCATCATTAATAACATTTTTATATATCTATACACACATATAATTCAATATTACTGTACTCGATTTATTTATAACGTATGTTTATATAATTTCACTTTACAAGTACAAGGCTTGGTTCCAAACACATTAGTTAGATAGCATCAACTTATTATTATTCTTTTATTTGCACACTCATATTATATTTCTATCCTGAGTATTAGTTTTGTTATTTGATATTATTATGATATTTTTGTAAAAACTGAGAGTTACCCTCCTTGATATTTTGTTTATTTTTGAATCCAAATTTAAATTCAAATAATTTTTTTTTTAATTTCTTTAATTTTTTATTTCTTCGCCTTTCGAACTTATAAATTTGGATGATATAAATTATTTTTAGTTAATTCTAATATTTTAGACAGCAAAATAAAATTTCGAATCATCACGCGAAATAACGGTCAGATTGTATTTGCACCTGAATATTGCAGCAACTGCATGAAACTCCGAGTCGTGATATCGACTTTGAATATTATATATATATATATATATATATATATATATATATATATATATATATATATATATATATATATATATATATATATATATTCATCTTTCACGTGAGAAGCAGCCGCCGTATAGTGTGGCAAGATAAGCTGCCCAACACTGAGGTCCTGTCTCGAGCAGGTCTGCCCAGCATGTTCACATTGCTCAGACAGCGCAGACTCCGTTGGTTGGGCCACGTCCATCGCATGCCAGACGGCCGCATCCCCAAAGACTTCTTGTATGGAGAGCTGGCCGCTGGAAGGAGACCCCCCCCCCCCGGGAGGCCACAGCTGCGGCACTGCGATATAGTGAGACGCGACATGAAAGCTGGGGATATCAACACAGAGTCCTGGGGGAGCCTGGCACCCGAATGGAGAGGAACCCTGACCAAACAGTCAGGGGAGAAGCTAACACAAGTCTCCATGGAAAGGCGGACCCGCAGAAAGCAAAGTGACAGCTCCAACAGAGATTGTCTCTCTCGCATCGACCTCTACAGTCACAGACGTCGATGCTCCAGCCAAGCAGACAACTGACCGACGGAGGCCTACATGTATTCAGCTATAATTTAAATAACAGGATAGACACTCTAGCTTTGATTGACAACCAGTCTACAAAAAGAAAAATTTGGATTCAAACCTAAGATCTGTTTGGAAACTTCGGTGCACACTGTTCACCATTTTTCTGTTATCAATTATTCTGAAAAATAGGGCTGGTTCCGCAAAAGCCTTAAATACTATAATCAAATCATATGTATGGGTAGTCTGTTGGCTCAGTTCTAAAACTGAATTGTTAGACGGTCACACGTCGTGAGAATTCACTATATGTATGACTTTCTGTGATATAATAAATAGGTTTAAATGAATAGTTTTTATTAGTAACAAATTGGTTTTGTGTAGTCATTACATTTGTCAAGATAAAGGTACCATCTTGTATAAACGGTGTTCTCCTTATTTTTTTTTAAATTTTGTTAGTCACTCAGCACGTCTTGATGCAAGCCTTGTGCCAAGTATTGCTTAACTCAATAAATGCAGCATCACTTAAATTCACCTGCACATCAGGTTAAATACCCACATTAAAGAAATAACATTTTGTCACATCTTCTAACAAATGTGGATGTAGCTCAATAAAAGATTATAATTGACATTTACTTTCTTTCAGACTAGCAGACAATTTCTTCTGTTTCCATTTCTAAAAATCGATCACATCAACTAAATTTCACCCTCTATTCTTTTGTCTTTGTTTGTACGGCTCAAACCAGAAAACCAAAAACTCCACGTCAAATTAAAATACGTCTTTCTACGTCTGTCTTTCTGAAGCTCGTTTAATTCTTATATTCTTTGAACAGTTTGTTATGATATTCTACGAATTTGAACTTTCTTTTCAAAGAGTGCATTACATGGAATTCAGTTTTGTTAACAAAAGACAGGCTAAACAATGATTCTACTGAATATTATATCCCTTGTTGCCTAATAATGGCCGTAAAACATTCAAATCTATGCAACAAAAACGAGGAACTTTTGATACCTTTGTCTAGATCTGAAACGTGACAAAAACAAAGTGTAGGACAAAAATAAACCGAGAGATAAAAAAAAAAAAAGATTTGATCACTGCAATGTTCTTTTTCGGGACATTATATATAATTTCGATTTCTTGTCGGAAAGGATACAGTATTGGACTTGTTTTCCGCTGAATTTCAAATTTGTAATGTTACAAAATGTGTAGGCTAGACCAAAATGATAAGCTCTACTGTACTGGTCAGGTCTTTGATGGCCCAAACTAAGTACGTGTGGTTTGAAAATGTTGGCGGGGAATTCTGATATGGTCTGTATTTAAGTTTTAATATAAGAGCAAAAAACGCACAAAGACAGGATAGCAGTAGCGATAGGAGAGTTAAGACGTCTTACTGCTCCTCATCCCTCGGTGTGCTGAGACAAGCCATTAGGTGATGGTGGTAAATCATTAGCCAAACTATTGAGATCCTTCCTTTCAATTTCCATCTCTCTCTCCCCGCGCTCTCTCTCTCTCTTCCTCCCAAGAAACGATGATATTACTATTGTGTCTCCCCGCTGAAATAGAGCTAGGGAAACAAACCTAAGAAAACTGTCCGTCGCCCATTCACTATGTAATGCAGCGCTGGGGCTTGAAGAAATGCCGATAGACCACGAAAAGCCAGAGACGACACGCAACGCAACATTAACTCTTCCTAAGAATCAAATACCGACTGTTACAGCTGTAAACGTATACTTGATTGAGGCAAATCACATTTCACAAAAAAATGCTTCTGCGAAGCTATACTTATTGATATAAGTTTCAGACAAATGTTTGACATTTGCTTCATTGTTGAAAATAACTGACTGGTCTTCTTGCTGCTGTTGAGGTAGCAAGTCCCTTCTAACGAATTTCTATTTTTACGAAGACATGCCTTTAGTCTATTTTCTTGACTAGTTTTTTTAAAATTATTTTCTTTATTCGTAAGATTTTCACATCAAATGAAATTGGTAGCTTACATTTGAAATCAAGTGACCAAAGTTCTCCAACACTTTCTTCAGTATTCTAGCTATTTTCAATAACGCTGACGTCTGGTTAGTTTAGATTATTCCTCGGATTTCCAATTTTTTTTCAATTCATCCAATCCCAAGTCCTTTCAGGTCATTGCGAATGATCCAACGACGGTTAGACACAATTGTCATAATATGCAGTTCTTTTACGAGGCCCAGATATTCATTCAAGCTTTTCACTTTCTTTTTCTTCTATGATCTCCTCCTTGTCTAGATCTGGTGTCCTCCTCTCGAAAGGACGATCTGATTGACTCTCAAAATTCCACTTTTCCTCCCAATTGTTTTCCTTTTTATCAAATTCCTTTAAAAAAAAATCATGACTTATAGCTTCTGTCGTCACATGCAGTTATTGTCATCTACGTTTAACGGTTCAAATACGGATTTTGACAGAGTAAAATAGAAAATCTGCTAAGGACCAAAAGGGATATGAAGTTTTGATTAGCCATGATTGCCCATGTTCTGAAAGGGCGCGGTCCAAGAAGAAGAAGAAGAAGAAGAAGAAGAAGAAGAAGCAGTAGCAGCAGCAGAAGAAGGAGGAGGGGGAGGAGGGGGAGGATTTATTCAACTACAGAAAATTACTTTAGATAAGTTATTTTTCAACATTATATTGCATCATAGTGTATGCCCTGGAACTGACAGTTGATAAGTCTGGTTTTAATTGAAGGAAGCGTTTTAGTAACGAGAAATTTCCTCTTCTTCTTCTTCTTCTTCTTTTTCTACTACTACTACTACTACTGCTACTATTGCTACTACTTCTTGTTCGTGCTATACACTCGTTGAATCTCGACTTTCAAATTTTGATATCGGCTCATCTTTTTCGGCAAGATAATCTTGCAACCTTAACTAATGAGCTGTCTTTATGAATCGCCTGATTAAGTACCAAAGTACCAGTTTACATGTTTTTTATTGCCACTCTTTCAAGAATGACTTTTCTTGCAGAAAATGATTGTTATATCAAATGTCAATCAAGTTATTTGTTTATTATTATTGCCGTAATTATCATAATTAACCTTCCAAGTGATATTATTCTCCATTAACCATTGTTTTCTTGATTTTCAAGTAGAAATGCAAGTAGTATTATTCTCATTATTAAAAACAGATATTTTTTGCTAGCCGCTAAATTTAATCTAACACGAATTTTCCGCTGAGGTCACTGACTTTCTATTCAAAAGAAATCAATTCTCCTGACACTCGACCTTCCGCCCAGTTCTCTTTTTTTCCGACAGACCAACTATAGCTCGAGTTCTGTTTTATTCGACGTGACCAAATCTGACATCCGCCTTTAAAAGAGATCTTATTTTTTATCTCTTTATCTGTGTGTTAAAAAAACATCAGATTTCTTCTTATTTTTTATAAAATTGTTCATCGTTGTTACTTGCATTTCTGATATGAGAAGTTACCATTATTTATATTCTGGCTAATCTCCTAATCTTTATTTTTATTATCACAACGTTTCGGCTCTTGTGTCCCCTGGCTTTCTTCAGGTACCTTTCGATCCGGGCAATCTTTAGGGAATTTCGAACTAAACACTTTATTTAATCTACGAAAGTATATTATTCTTGCTCTACTGTCTACGAATATCTCGTCATGTGCGTTTTTAGTATTGTTCTGTTATTGCCCCTATTGTTTCCAATAATTCTGGGTTTGTACCACCAGGGCTCAGGAACTGAACTTACACTTAATATGTCACCAAATTCACGAACCAACCTAGAACGCAGATCCTTAAACCCAATGTTTTTATTACCTACCTGTTATTACTACTAGCCTTGCTCTTTTCACCATCATTTACCTTTTCTATTATTATTATTATTATTATTAACAATGCCTGATATCCTTAGATTTGGAGAGCAAAACGAGAACTACTCCGTAGATTTAATAATGGGTTTGGTTCGAAATTTCCTAAATGTTACTCGGTTCGACAGACACCTGAAAACACCGGAGGGTAAAGCGACTGAAAAGTTGTGATAATAAGAAAATGAAATTCGTCTGAATGTAAATAATATAAATAATCGTTGTTATTAATAAGATTAAGAATTACTTGAGAAAGAACAATAAATAATTTTGTTTAGATATTCATTTATTAGGATGGTGCAAAAATAATGACGTAATAATGTCGTTTTTTTTACGTTAAAAATACGTCAAAAAACGACATTATTACGTCATTATTTTTGCACCAACCTAATAGTTCAAACACCTCAACAACCACTGTCACATTTCCTGGAGTTATTGGGGGGGGGTAAGGTTGTAATGAAGAGTTTTCAGCTTAGACAGGTCGTGATTTGTTTCTAGTGTTCATGTATTTGTATCAAATTAATACCATAACAGAAATAATTATTTCTCTTTTTCTACTACGTCACTCAAAACAAGTTTGACAAATCGAGCATTAATAGCGAACCATTTTATACAACTTGGCCTTTAGCTGAGCATGTAGGGTGCGATAGGTAAATTGTCACTATTTCAAATTTTTGTCAACTGTACAGTATAGTAGGCTCAGTTGTGCACCGTCTATGAGAAAAATAGTATCATGACGCAACTCACTCCGCCAGGAATTTGGAAACGGCATGCTGTACTGATTGGCATTAGCTCTAATATGAACATTTCAGAGTGTTTGGGTGTCAATCTGGGGCCAGTGCAGAGGATCCAGAAAGAGTTTAATGGTATGAAGATACGGCAAATTGGGATACTTTATCCATGGTGGACGTTGCCTTGAGTAAAGAAATAAATTAGGCACTGTTTCGGAGAAATGATCAAAGATTTATTTTCATTTACAAGATATGAAAATATCTCTGGTAAGTCATACAGTGTAGCGTCCGAATGTACCGCGTGGAATGAGAGAGTGAAAAAAGAGTATGCTTAACTCGGCTGACTGTTCACTATCTGTTTGGGATTGTCGCGTTGATAGTGGAATCCTTTCTCTTTCTGTGTTCACAGGAGGTCGTTTTCACAGCCTAATGGTCGAACGGGCAGTCAGCCATGCGCTGGATAGCATCTATGGTTAGCGTGGATGTGTGAAGTCTCTCTCTCTCTCTCTGCTCTCTCTCTCTGCTCCCTCTCTTTGCTCTCTCTTCCTCTCTCTGCTCTCTCTCTCTGCTCTCTGTCTGACTTCTTTTATAGCCTATATAATTGAAACGCTCGAACGTAGTTGTAGGCATCTGTGGTAAGCGAGAGACACGTCGATAATGGCCAGCCCCCTGGTATATTTTTCTTTGGTTTAAAATTTGTTTTGAGTAAAGTGCAGCATGTGTGTGACTTAGCTATACGAAAAGTGGTGTGTAGTTAGGGATTTATGTTTTCTAATAATTGTATAAATTTGGATTTAATTTATTATCTTTAACTATGTGTAAATTGAGTTTTTTCTATTACACACTCACTCTGATAATTCGAATACGAAAAGAACACCCGAATTTGTTGGTGAGGGCCTCAGACATAATATAGAGGACGACATCAAGTGCTTTGAAAGGTTAGTGTTGCCCTAAGTCAAGAGGGTGTGACTGTCAACACGACTCTGCACCATGCCACATATTCACATCGCCACTTATATCTAGCCTCAAGACTGCAACCTCCTTGATTATTACGTATGGGGCACAGTTGAGCGAGAAACCAACAAAACTCCTTGTAACACCAAAGATGAACTGAAGGCAAGGATTATGGCAGCATTCACCAACTTAAACAAGGAGACCGACTAGAAGAGTTGCAGGAGATTCCGAAGTCGTCTGGAGTCCGTAGATGAAGCCAATGGCGATTTTATTGAATAAATTTACTCTTTAGTATTTCATGATATTTGTGTGATAATTTCGGTAAATATGTCTTTTAAAATGAGATCTCTTATTTTCCTTTTAGCGTAATTTAGAGAATTTATCCATCGCACCCTGTACATGCATCCATAACAAGATCGTGCTCACAACAGATACAAGGATTTCAGCCAAGATATTAAAATATTACGGAATTTAAGATTGGCTTTTTGAGCATTCGAAACAGAATTAATAGATGTAGTAGTAGCAGCTTTCTGTAATTGTGTTATCTGTTTGTTCACTTTAGAAAGTTGTTTGACAGACTTCAGTTTCTTAGCTTTTAAGAAAATCATTTCAGCTCCAAGCAAGGCAATAAAACTACTAGGACGTAAAAGGCTATTGGATGTTAGAGAATATGAAAACAAGTACTATTAAGGAGAGAGGACAATAAATGAACAATAATTAATAAGACAGAAAATAAAGATTGACATTGCATATAATTCTTTTAAGATCGAAGTTGACTGGGAAGCAGGAAGCCAGAAGAGAGTTCTACAATTGAGAAGCACGATAGAAGAAACTGTTAGCATATAACTTATGGTTACATTTAGCCATTGTAACTGTAAAATGATGAAAATGTAAAATGCTTCACCGGGTTTTCTTCTTTATCCTCCATTGCTTGTTACTTGATTTATTTAAACCAAATATTAGTAATCAGCAGTAATGTTTTTGTCGCATTACGTGTTGTCTCTGCCTTCTTGCGGTCTATCAGCAATTCTTCAGCCCCCCCCCCCAACGCTTCATCACAGATTGAATGAACAACAGGCAATTTTCTTCGGTTTCTTTTCCTCATTATTTCAGTGAGGAGATAGAGTAGTAAAGCATCATTACTTGGAGAATAGAAGAAGGCGATGACGGGCCTCAGCAGCTCAGCCAGCGACTTACTATCCTGCTATGAAGGGACTTACTGTCGCGCTATGAAGCGACTTGTCTCACTAAGGAATCTGGAAAAGGTAAGGCATTTTAACTCCTCTATTCTCGCGTTTTTCGATCTTATATTATGACTTTAACAAAAGACAATCCATCACTGTCAGAATTTCACGCTCACGGAGTTCAGACTACAACAACTCAGTTGGGTCACTGAGTTCTGACCAGTACAGTAGTTACTCATTTTGGGAGAACCTATGATTTCGGGAAAATTTTTCAGAATTACTTAGCATTTTTTTAATATAAATTTTGTATTTCATATTTGAGTTTGTGTTTATCTAAAATAATTTTCAAGTAACAACTCTGGATTTTTCCTTTTTTATTTTAATTAAAATGAATTATTATAGTTTCTTTTAAACTGTAAAGCAAGAAAAATAATTCTGAAGTTTATAAAAAAAAATAAAGATATAAGCTGCTGTAGAAAGAACGAAATGAAGTCGCGAGGACGTGACTCTCTGGTTTCTAAATCACGAACTGAATACGAAGAAGAATTTGCATGTATCTGAAAATGGATTTTTCCTTCATAGAACAGTTGGAATCATTTCAGAATTTCACTCATTCCTTGCAGCCAAGAACCATGTACTGTGTGATTCTTTGATCATATAACTTGTGGCTATAAGCCAGTAAGAACAGAATATCTAGAAAGCTTTGAAAAACTATTTGAGAGATGACCTGTCGCATCTAAGGACGTTCTCCTTCTTAGAAGAAGAAAAAATCGATTCTAGGAAATTAGATTTTGGATCTTCACAACTGAAATTCACGCATTAAACAAGCTACACAAACAAGAATAACAGAAAGAAAATTGTAAAAGGACACTCGAATTCAGAAATTTTTTCATCATACAGACTAAACAAATTTAGTTATAACTCACTCAGAAAAAATAGTGAATGGATTCAATTTACAGCAGCAATCACAGAAAAGATTATCTGAAAGAGATCATTGAACTACATAAACGGTGACTTTAAGAATTGTCATGATTGCACGCATATAAGAAATTTAATCTGCTTGAGCGTGTATCGTCTGCTTTTCTGAGTAAAAACAGACGCTGGGCCTTTGCTTAAACATTTAAATTTCAAAACTATTTTTGGTACATTTCGATTTGCGGAAAAAGAGCTGCGTTTGTTTTTTATTCGGAACCAATGAAAAGGTTTCCTTTCAAATTCCGAGAAGTGAAATCTGGAGCCTATCTGAGTGAATAATAGGAAAACCAGTAATTGAATTCGAGGAGTCGACGAATAGCTACTTCATGAACCCAGTTCGGCCTGGTCAAGGAAAAAACAACACAGAAGAAATTTGACGACTACCAGACGAGAATTGAAAGGAACACGAAAGTAGCTCGCACATAAAGGAAAATTCTTCGACTGGTGTGAGTGTTCTCTTCTTCGCTGCTAACACGAACTTTGCTCCGAAATTTTTTCCTATTCTTTGAAAATTATTCAGAGAAGTATTTTTTCCTTTTTTTCGTTTATTTTATGTTGTTTAACTTTTCTAATAACCTTATGCAGCATAGTGATTTTTATTGTCAAAAAAAGAGGCATATTTTATTTGCAGTGATTATTTGTACATACATGTTACTGATCATCATTTGGAACACGAAGCACTCTTAATTTATGTAATTCTTTCATTTTTTTTTTGTGTGTGCTAACAATAAATTTATCGTCTGTTTTTTAAGCTCAGCTCGTGCCGTTTGTCTTTTGGTGTGTGTGCCGCCCTTATAAATTAAATGTTACCTCACCCATTCGTATAACTATTTTTCGTAGTTTTTTTTTTTTTTTTTTACCAAATAAAAATCATTCACTCACACTTGCCTGGTCGCTCACCCCACAGATTCATACACTCAAAGACATGATGAACGTTGAACACTTTTACAACACCGTAAAAAAACTGTATAATGTAAGTCAATCATATAACAATACAACTTTCTGGATACATTTATATTTATATGGACAACATGTCGTGTGAATTTCATCTTATAATATATAACCTTAATAAAAACATTGATAACAATTTTTTTTGGGAGGTGCCATTGAGTTTTATTATACATAGTGCAAATGAAATCTTTATTTATAAATATATTCATAAAATATAGTCGACAGAAACATATTTAATCATATCCTAGACATTCTAACTTTCATTGGTTCTCTATTATTAACTTCTATACTGTTTTTATTTTAACATGAACAGTTTTCATTGTTTCTGAGAAATCTTTTTTTTTTTAATATTTGTTTTCCACTCTCATATAAACTTCTTTTCATGGTGAACTACAAGTTTTCTTTTGGATTAATATCTAGAAAGGCTGGGAAACATTCATTAATTTGACTCTTTGAAACCATTTTTGGCAAGTTGGGCAACAGTCAGCTTTGCATGATGTGAAAGAGTATTGGCTCACATTAATATACTTTTTAGGTTGTTTTTTTTTCTGTTATGTCGAACACTAGGACATATAGAACGAATACTTACAATAATTCCTTGCATTTATCTTGAAACCACAATCCATTATCAATGGACCTATAATTTCATTGCTTACAATACTAATCAAAAACATTACTTCATATACTCAGTGTTATTGTTTAAGCTCTGGTTTTCAGCTATTTTATGAAGGACCCTACTTCACACATTGTCATGAGGTACATAAAATGTATCTATGCATTCGCCAATAAAAACTACTACTGAGAAATAATTTACATATTCTTATTTATAAGACCGGCATATACTACTTACCGTGGGAAGTGGGGCATGCCTAATCGGGAAGCTCGGGCAATGGTTTGTGACCCTAATGAGGGTCACAAACCATTGCTCGAGCTTATCAATATTTGCTTTTTTCTAGCTACACACACACACACACACACACACACACACACACACACACATATATATATATATATATATATATATATATATATATATATATATGCATTACAAATCAAACTAAGTTCTACTGATTATTAAAGGACGAAAAGATTTTCGCAAATTTTGACGTCATTCTGGGTTCTTATTTTTTTCGTGCAAATCTGTGAATTTTATTTTGCTCTAAAAAGGCACAACATAAAATTCACTACTTTTCATCCATAATGTTGAATGTGCTAAATTATTCAACTTTTTAACAATAAAAATCTCAAGTTGATGTTAAAAATTGGCACGAATCATTGTTGATTTTAGATGGAATAATCTAGCATGACACTAATTTGTATTTGAATACATTGTATTTATTTTCAATTTTTAAAGTTGAATTGTTCACCTGTATTGTATATGATCCATTATTACGTATAATTAAGTTACAATAAAATTTTTAGTTTATATCACTATAAGATGAAAATTGTAATATGGTAGAGTGGGAATACGTATCTTAGATTCAATGGGGGTACAAAACCCTTGCACCGGACTTGCTTCTTTGATTAATTTACTTATTTTCTAGTGTGATCTTTACTTAAATGTGGTAGTTCAGTTGTTTTCAGGACCTTAGCTAATGTTCTTTTCTTTCTACACGATGGTCGGTTCCCTGTATCGCCCTAGCACCTGGCACCTCCTGCTCTTTTCTACCTTTACAAGAGACATGTTAAATAATAGTTTCAGACTATTACTTTTAGTGGCAGTGTATTTGGCTCAGACCTTCTGAGACTGACCTTGGGGTCAGCTGGTAGACAAGATAGGGATCTCGATTTTGATTGGCTTAGCCGAACGTGGGAATGTTAGATTGAGAAAGTGTTTTCGAGAAGTTAATTTTTACACGTCGAAGAGATTAGATATGGTTATTTCGTGTCTCTGGGAACTTGCTCCCCGGTGGGGCTGACAGAGCGATCCCACTGGCTAGTTAAAAATGTATACGTCGACGAGTTAATAAAATAGATAAGTTTAAAATCTCTTTTGTTGAAGTTCTCATTTTACCTCCGAACCCAAAAACATTTTGACACCCGACCGGCAGAAGCAGGCCAAGAGAGAAGAAAGAGAGGAAAACATTATTATGATTGCTTCAAGGCCGTCAACCAAAAGACCTCCCCAGAAGAGAAGGACGCAACACAACAGACAGATCATGCCGAAAATGGATTACTACTGCCATATATGGGCAGAAGCTGCCCAGTTTTCACTTTCCAGTCGCGCACCCTTGTAGATGATGAATTAGTTTTCACCCTACAATCCTTTTCCACAAATGAAACGTTGCAAAACTCTCGCTGCAATATCATTATTTCCATGGAAAATAATCAGACGAACTCCATTCCTTAGTTTCACCAGTTCTAACCATCACGGCTATGATCCTCCATATCACATTCATTCTAGCGAACCACCTTCATTCTCTTCATATTCTATTAATGAGATCTAAGTTCCACTCGAGTAGCTTCTTCAAACGAACCGCTGCTTTGTGGAACCGATTTCCAAGATGACATTTCCCGATCACTACAATATTAACCTGTTCAATTCCAAAGATAGCCGTTATCTTTCATAGACTATGGCTTTACTCTATACCTCTCGAGTGGCTCTTGGGTCTTGTACACGGAGAAAATTATTCGTAATTTTCGTAAATAATGTTGTTAGGGAGATATATTCTCACTAAGATAAAAGTGTGATAACTCCCTGTGATTCCAAAAGTGATTATTGCCCTTGGCGAAGGATAGGATTGCAAGATGCCTACTTACCGTCACAGTGATAGCAAATCGATAGAATATCCACAGCAATCCAGGATTAGCACCAAACCTACCCACTACAGAAAACCCATCCTGCCTTCCATCAGAATAGCTAATGCCCAACTCTTTGAGAGCGCCTCGTTACGCCTGCTGGTCTCACGCTGTCCGCTGACATGAGGTGGAACAAATACAATGAATCAATAGCCTCATCTACCGCAAGGAAAATTGGTTCTCTGTGTCGTGTCAGAAAATTTTTTCTCATCTGAGTCCATCATTCAAATCTGTAAACCAAGCATTTGTCCTTGCATGGAATATTGTTGTCATATATGGTCTGGTGCCCCCGCTGTACGTCTCAAGGTCCTCGACAAAATCCAGAGACAAGTATGCAATGCAATAGGTGCTGATCTGACATCTCGTCTACAGTCGCTTTCTCACAAACGTGCGTAGCTTCCCTCTGTCTCTTCTACAAGAATTTTCACGACAACTGTTCCGACGAGCTACCTTCGCTGGTTCCCAGACTGCATGAATTTAAGCGAGCTACCAGGCTGGCATCTCGGCCCCACCGTTTCACTGTCAAAACTGTTAAATGTAACCGTCTCTTCTACTCAAACAGCTTCTTCTCTCCCACTTCCCGTCCGTGGAACTCCCTTCGTCTTGCTTGCTTCCCTGATAACTATAATCTTCAAATATTCAAGTGTAATGTCAATCGATATCTTCTGATACCTTGATTTTCCCCCCGTCCTTCTGTGTATCCTTTCCTCAGACACGCCTCTTTACTCTTGTTCTCAATCCTCTGTAACCCCTTGCGTGCTAGTGGCACTCCTGCTTTGCCTGAGGTGAATTGCTTAAAAAAAACTGAAGCTATCGAAAATAAACTATCCTTATGTTTGTTTTTTGTTTTTGTTTTTTTTATCAAGAAATCGTATTTTCTTATTTCACTATTTTCCATGACTTAAGCTCCCCCCCCCCCCCGCCGGACATCATAACAACTGGCGTCGAGGATTATTGTCAAAAAAAAAAAAAAAAAAAAAAAAAAAGATGGCCATATCTGCAGAGATTTTAAAGGAAATTTTGAAGCAACAACAGCAACATTTCGAGAAGTCTCAAGTGATCACTACGTTAAATCAACAATTTGAAAACAGCACCAAAAAAACGATTCTGTGGACCTTTTGTCCAATAACATAATGAAGTTTAACTATGATGCTACACGTGGATATACAGTTGCATCTTTGTTTACACGTTGGAAAGACACTTTCCAAAACGAATTATCCCATAAGGACGACGCCTGGAAATCATTGCCTTTTACTGAGAAAATATGGTACTCAGGTACACGAAAGCTGCACCAATTTTATTCTCCCAAAACTGGTTAAAGATTTAAGTTTCACAGAAACAGTGGAGCAATTTACGGACGTATTCGGCTTTAAACAGTCGCTTTTTCACATCCGCTATATTTGCCTCAAACTGATGAAGACGATGACGTTACTTTTTTTGCAATTCGCAAATGCGAAAGGGTTCAGCTGCAGTCACTTACAGAGGATCAATTTAAATGTCTGATATTGCTGGACTTCAGTTTTCACAGGACCAAAACAAAAACGTCACAGTGAAAAATCTCACTACGGAGTGCCAACGTTTATTAAGCCTTAAATGGGACGCCGTGATGGCACAGCAGTCCACTAACCTATCTACAACCAGTAGCGTTCGAGCAAAGGAAAATAAAACTGATACAACAAAGATTCCTCCTACAGTATGCTGACAATACGGAGAATGGTATTTTTCACGCTTCTTTCTATTTAAGAAGCATAGATGTCAGAGATGCCACCAGTACGGACACAAAGATGGGTTTTGGAACACTCAGAAGGATAAAACGTCCGACACACAGATAGACGCTTCAGATTAGAGGCGGAAGAAATTCAAGAAAAAAACAGGCTGGAAAAAGTCTCTATCAAATTCCGTATCTGCTGTGGATTCAAGGTGGATTTTGAATCGCGCAGAAAATATGTTACTGTTCTTGTGAACAACAGCCTAGTTCGTTTTCAGTTCGACACAGCTTCTGACATTAGCCTTATCTCACGGTCCACGTGGGAACAGATCGGAGTGCGTCAGGCGACACAATTCAGCTGACGGGCGAGTAGGTTTATAATGTTTCTTTCAAAAACAGAATTTTTTTCTGGAACATGCTATCTCGTAAATGACTCTGAATTAAACCTACTTGGTTTGAACTGGATTCAGGAACTAATTCTTTTTTATATTGTTCTGAAGCCTTTGTTTAACACGTACAAACTCGCTTCTGTTTCTGACATTGAGAAGCAATTCACAGAAACACTCAAAGCTAAATTTAGTAACGTTTTTCAAGAGAATTTGGGATTCTGTAACAAGGCAAAGACTACTCTGAAGTTAAAATCGGATGCAAAACCGATTTTCAGACCCAAACACCCAGTACCCTATGCTGCACTTGACAGTAAACAAAGAGTTAGAACGTCTTCAGTAATCAGGAGTATTACAGCCAACAAATTACTCTGCATAGGCAGCTCTCATTGTTACGAATGGAAAAGTTAGGATATGTTCCGATTTTTTAACTGGGTTAAACAACTCCTTGCATGCAAATCAGTATCCAGTCCCTGTACTAGAAGATCTCTTCGCAAAGTTAAATAGTGGAACTTATTTTTGCCAAAATTGATATTTCTTATGCCTTCATGCAGTTGGAGGTTGATGGGGTGTCCAAAGAGCTTCTCACAACATTCACAATGGAACTATTTAGGTTTAACCGTCTTCCTTATGGAGTCAAATCAGCTTCAGCCATATTCCAGCAGATAATGGATACTATGTTGACTGGATTGATAAGAGTTGCGACATTCATTGACGATGTCATCGTTACAGGTGAAACTTAAGATGAACTTTTGCAACGGTTTATTTCCACATTTGACCAAATTCAGCAATATATGGATTCCATGTACGAGCAGAAAAATGTGCATTTTTTCGGACAAAAGTTAAGAATCTGGGTTACATATTTGACAAAAATGGTCGACGGCCAGACCCAGAGAATAACTCTGCGATAAAAAGCATGCCGGCACCGGCAAATATCAAAACCCGACGTTCATTCCTTGGCATGCTTAGCAACTACAGTGCATTTTTGCCAGAACTTCATCGGACCCTTACTCTCCTCAACAATATTTTAAAAAAGGATGTAGCATGGAAATGGTCCCCCGAATGACAGCCTGCCTTTAAAAAGATAAAATCCTTACTTTCTTCAGAAATATGGCTCACACACTGCAACCCATCCATGGACATTATTCTAGTTTCGGATGGTTCGGATTACGCTAGTGAAGCTGTCATTTCACATAGGTTTCTTGATGGCAACCAAAAAGAAATAGCTCATGCATTCAGGACCCTGACACATGCTGAACGGAACTATGGTCAGATTGAATAAGAAGGCTTAGCAATAATTTTTGCCACAAAGAAGTTTTATAAAATGTTTATGGGCCTCATTTGACTTTGATCACAGATCATAAGCCTCTTGCTAGCATTTTCGGATCCAAGAAAGGTATCCCAGTTTATACAGCTAAACGTCTGCAAAGATGGACCACCATGCTATGATTTCTCCATCAGATACCATTCAACTGAAGCAATCGGTCATGCAAATGCCTTATACAGACTCATGGGTACAGAAACCAAGATAACTATTCAGTAGTTGCAACACTATCTGTGGAACCAGAAGTTATGTCAATGCTTGCGTCCACTGTCAGAGCACTACCCATTACCTTGCAAATAATCTGCGTGGCTACAGCTTCTGATCCATTACTCAAAGATGTTTTACACTTCTACCATACCAAGTAGCCCAAGGTATGTACAGACAAAAAACTTCAACCCTTCTTTCAGCCTCAGTCATCATTGTCTAAGGTTGATGGGTATATTTGTTTTTGATATGTGTCTTAGCACGTAGCTATGTTTACTGACCCAATATGGACAGACAGCTAGAAGAACTTGTACACACATGTTCTAAATTTCAACTAACAGCAAAATCCCCCAAGAAAAATATTCCAGACTCTCTCTGGTCACGTCTGCACATTGGCTTTGCAGGACCCATAAATGGACAATTTTACTTCATCTTTGTTGATGCTTACATCAAATGATCGGAAGTTTGCTCATGGATCGCATCACCTCTGAGGAAACTATCGTAAAATTATAACAGATCTTTAGCAGATTTGTTGTAAGATAATGGTAGTGCATTTACACCAGGAAAATTTTCAGACTTTTGCCAAGGTAATGCTATAGAACACATCAGATCTCCACCTTTTCATCCACAATCAAATGGTCACGTCGAACGTTTTGTAGATACATTTAAGAGAGCACCCTTAAAACTCAAAGGGAAGGAAACCACACTAGAAATCCTAGAGATATTCCTTGGAAGCTTTAGGACTACACCAAATTTGATGAATCGAAAAGTTCGATTACCAATGGATGCAATTCACACCATTCTCACAAAAGGAATTTGGTGATGGAACAACAGTTCAACCGTCATCATGGAGCAGTAGAGAGCGCACATAAAAAGAAATTGTTAAACTTATGCTAGCTATGGACTAGCGGATTGGCTCAGGAAAATGAAGAAATATTGTGCGTCGACCCGAAAATGTTGTATACGAGGAAGACGTATAATCATAAGATGCTACCTTTCCACTGGACATTTTACTCGATGCATTCGATTCACCTCAACCACCCACCCCCGCCATTCGTGCGAAATTAAGAACTTAAGGGTCATCTAGAGTTTACCTAGGAGGTCACTTTGCATCCGAAAACGAGCAAATCTAATGCAGGTCAACCCACAACGTTACCAGCACACAGGTCAACGGGGAAGTGTTAGGGAGACATATTCTCCCTAAGATAAAAAAAGTGAAATTACTCCCTATGACCCCAAAAGTGATTATTGCCCTTAACGAGGAATGGGATTGCAAGATGACTACCTACTGTTCGCAATTTCTTTTTTGACTGTTCTATAATCTCCAAATGAATTGTCCAACGGTTTTGTAGCCACTCAGTAACATAACAGTATCTTGTTTCCCATTCGAGGTTGTATATTTCTGATGTCTCTCTTTGCAATATATATGAAAGTAGGAAATAAATATTACAACATTATGAACATCTCTCGTGTTGCATAGTTAAAAAAATCTGATAGCTTCAAATAAGTCATAGTAAACATCTCTATGAAAGACAATTATTGTAAGCTTACATATTGCCTACATAAACATAAGCTTTTTTACTTGAAACGTTGACCAATATTGGCCTGCTAATAACAATTCTATTGCGAAAACATTCACTTGCATAAGAAAATTTGATGTTATGAAACTTTAGAAACGAGTAGGAGTTCTGTTAACAAAAGTTCATGTGGCATTGACAAAGACTTATTTTGCCTCTGAACAGATATTGAAGAGTATCATGCCAAAAACAATGCGTCAGCTTTTATTTGTGTAGGGATACAAAAGGCGATCATCTCCCATTTGGTGAAAATAAGTCATGTGGGTCACGTGACGGCCGCTTAGTGACGTCACTCCATACAGTGATGAAAGCGGGAGTCAGTTTCAGTCGGTTTACAGAAGGCAAAGAGCAGAGGCTAAATATGCCTCCCCAGCAGCTTACAAGTTCATGATGCAGTTTTCATTTGGGAATATATCGTTGCCATATAAAGAATGAAACCCCGGCTCGCTGTCCTCAGTTTGGGAAAATCACAAGGCTTGCCGTTTTCCCTTTGTGGAATATGTACTCGCTTGGGACATAGTAGATGAATTCGATCCGTTTGAATCCTCAATCCTAAACATGGCTTCTCCAGAAACACAGAAGATTTTCCATATTATATTTAAAAACCTTTCCCTTTTGTTTCACCTTACCGCTCGCTGTACATATGATATATTATTCACTGCATGGGACATGTGGATTTATCTATATATAGTTTAGTGGCATAAAAGTCTCTCTGAAACCAAGCATGTTTATCATTCTTTTTCTTTTCAGCCATTCCGTTCCGACGTTGAAATACGGTGTTATTATACCACAGATATAATAATGTCCATAACGGTGGTGGTTGGGGATACAAATGGGAGACTAAATCTTTCTTCCCTAGTTTTTTCCCGTTACACTTGGTTCAAGCTGATATCTTTCAAGAAGAAGAATTCGATTTCGTCTCTCAGATCGCATCCAAGTTGATGAGCCGAAAACAATAGTCTACATTCAAAATTCTGGGTTTAATCCGAGATCGAAGTAAGACACAAACTTTATATGAAGATTTGTCAATGTTTCAGTATTAGAACATTACAAACGTTCGTACTGAATATTAAATTAAAACAATGAAAATCAGGAACGAATTTTGTAAAGATCCAATACAATATTTAAAATGATACTTAATTAAACATCGTTTTTTTTTTTTTACTGATATTAATTTCGTTTTATGCATTTTTCCGTTACAAAAACTGAAAGAAAAGGCAACTTTGATAATTAATCACAATATGAAGCACCCAATGAGTTAACAATATTTTTCTCGGTACAACTAAAATAGCACAAAAGTGCTTCCATTTTCTTCTTCTATTTTTTTTTTTTTTTTTTTTTTACATAGCAGAAAATCCAATTTTTGTTCTAACAATATTTCTATTAGCTTACTTTGCAAAGATTTATAGTGTATCATAGAATGCGTATAATTGGACGCTATCAAAGTTGACTACCAGACAAGCAGCCTTCTTGGGTAAGTAAGAAAGCGTTTGTCAAAGTCCTTACCCTCCCTACTTGTCTGTCGATTACCATGGTGAAACATTTTTTGTCAATATAGGACAGCGCAGGAGGAAGCTATCAGCATCAGACGAAATTCGAAACCTGTACACTGATTCTGCTTTTTCGCGCATGTAAATGCTACGCCAACTGCATGTGTTGTTGGAGACTGCCATTATAAATCTTATTAGCACGACCATCATTAACATAATAAATATTTGTTGCACAGCAACAAATCTTATGCGCCCATGACACAAAATGGACCCCAGCGATAATTTATGAACGTACAGTAATGTAAACTTGTAGTGGGACCACTATTGTAAACTAGTACTTATGCGTATTTCCATAACGCTCTGAGCAAAGGAGAGGCAGAAGACATCTTAGAAATCGATTTACTGTCTCCCCGTGACTAGCAAGTCACTCGGCAAAAGTCGGTCACCAAGGTAACCAAGCAAAAGAACTTTTTTTTCCCTATTATACGAGACACGTACACACTCAGCTTAAAGTTTGACAAGGCAGGAATAAGATGAATAAGGCAATGACAAAAATATAAAAATTGAATTAAAGTTATGAAACCACGGGTACATATTATTCTTGTTGAAATATATTTGTTTTTAATGAAGTTAGTTTCTGTATGAAACATTATGACAAGTTTAAGAGTCTTTCTTATTTATTTTATATTGTCGTGGGTCTTAGACGTTAGAATGAACAGTTGACTTACACCAAATAGATTAATGTAGGATGGTAACGACGAGGAAACACTTTGGTAATTTTTGACAAAACAAAATAAGGAATTTATTTCCGAATTTACACGCTTGAAGTTGTGTCAGTAGCTTCTTTCGGGAAAATAAATCAAAACTTTTTTTAAAGCCGTAGTTTTAACGAATTGTCATTAAAGAGGAAATGTTCATACTAAATTAAATGATTTGACACAAAATAATATAAAAATGTTTTTAAAAAAGTTAAGAGAGCCTGTTGCTCACAGAAGGGATATATGGTTTGCATACGTTCAATATCAGACGAAGATAGTTTGAAATACTTAGCGTTCTTAGATTGTTGAAAGAAAGTTCTTTGAAGTGGCGCGCGCTTTTTATAATATAATTGAAGAGTAACATCAACGCTGGACGCGTGAACAGTTTTTACATGACTTCAGACAATCTTATTAATTTAATTTTTCTCCTCATTTGATGTCAAAAAGAATTTCGCACAGGCTTGCTACTTTCTTTTCTTTCTTCTTGGTTCAACAGCTAATTTCTGTGAAGATAGTTTTTCATTGGTTGAAAATAATTTCACATAGGCTGGAGAATTTATTTCTGTTTTTTTTTCTCAGTACACGGGTCAATCTCTGTGAAGGCGAGGTTTTCATTGGCCCAAAGAAAATTTCACACTGGCTTGCGAATTCTTTTCCGTATTTTCCGTCACCCAACCGAATTTGAAGTGAATGGGTGAAGGGAGTTATTACCATTTCGTACTCACTACACTTCCTTTTATTCACCCCGGAGAAAAAATTATCGACTAAATAATGTATGTGTGTGTCTTAAATGCGTGTACTCATATTTGGCATATTGAAGTTCTTTGGGCAAATTTTCCCTGAATGTTCAGAAGAGAAGATTCTTCAAAAGTTTCTAGCGTTATCAGATTAAAGGAACCTATTTTTTTACTTTAAATGTTTATTTATTTATATTGTGGAATATTTTACTGTATAGATATCAAAGCGATATGTTAGTATGTATGCTGACCGTATTGAAATTTCTTCAAACAAGAGAGTAAGAATGATGATGCAATTACGTACAAATGATATGTTTTATTGCCTTAGCAAACTTAATAGAAAGAATGCAAAAGGTGAATAAAGTTGCGTATATAGAGATGTCCTTTTTCGTGCGTATGTATGTTTAAAGTTTCTATGAAATACCCTGAGGAACTAAAACTTAAAAAAAGTTTTTTTATCCATTAGTTTGATAAATCTATTTGATAAATTTATTTGACTACATATAGACAAGTGTAGTCAAATAAGCCTAGGAAATAAATATGCTGGGTAGTATTTTGTGTTGCGTTCCATGCGTCATGAGGTTCACTGGAGACTGACAAGTCCCCCAGATGGGAACGAGACATGTATCGCTACGGCATGCTATGGATAAAATAAAGGAAAATGAAACTTTTGTGCTTTTTCTTATATATTGTTTGGACAAAGCTGACAGAAGGTTTTTGGCAGACAAGCGGAATAATCCCACAATTCTAAAATTAATGTTTCTATTTGAAAAATACAATAGTAATAGTAGCAGTAGTAGTTTTAGTATTTTAATTTTGGCATAATGCCATCGCCGTTATAATGACAAGTGTGTTGCCGTGATGATTGCTATAGAAATCCTCTGAAAAAAAAAAAACAAGTGATTTTTCGCGATGACTGTTTATACCCTAAAAATAATCAATAAAATGATTGCGTGTTCCAATAATGATATGTCCTTATTTGCCCTCCACAAATAAAGCTACGTAAATATTTCCGTTACAAAATCGAAACCTTTCTCTTCATACAGACTATTATACAATCAAAGAGAAATACCGATTTCTCTTCTTTTTTTTAATGTAAGTGAATTATCATGATTAGAAAATGCATGCCAAACATCCCATCATAAAAGGCCAAGCAATGATTTTTAATGAAGGCAACCAGACAAGCAAAAGTTACTGCTTGATACCGTCAGATCATTTCAAAGATTTTGTATTATTCAGAAAGATAAGTATATAAAAGATTCATGTGCAACCAACAAATAGAATCTGATTTATTGGTAAAGTAAGAGCATCAATAAATCCGAGACTATTTAAACTTACTGTCTAAATTAGTAGCAATACTTTCTATTACATATCCGAACGGTTTACTGAGGCCATAAGATAACTGTTTCACAAGTTGCGACAAAAAGCAACACAAATTAAATTCAAAAGAAACATTAGTCGAAACATTAGAAATAATTACTTACTATAATTTTGAAAAAAATAGAGGTAATGGTCAAGTACTACTTAAAATGAGTGATCCGCTCGTCAAAATTAGGCAGTTTTAAACAGCTTTTGTGGATTAGTATTAGCTCGACCTTCCTCGAGGCACGACATTTATCGGAATCGAAAATATTAACTTTTATCATATTTAGCGGAAACCAATATACTCATAATATAAATAATGTGACAAATCGAGCCTTAATTCATAAAAGTGCTATCTCTATATTTATAAATGTCAAGATTTCAAACTGCTGTTATATCATTAATAACTCCGTATTACGGATGTCCTTTTTCTCAATTCGAAATAGTACGCAGTTATCAATGACGTGGACCTAATTTTAAAACTTAATATCTGTACTAAAAGTCTGTGACTGTGTGCTTGCATGATTGTGTCGTCCTTCAGACCGGCCGGCCGGCGCATAATAATTTAAGTTCATCTGATTTAAGTGAATAAGATTTAAAAATATGAATTATTTATACAGTATTTATTTTTTAATTCAACTTTCTTCATACAGACAACTTTTTAATGTTGCAATCAGCTTCAACCTGAACCGAAGTGACCCAATGAATCACAGGTAGTCTAGTTTATAAATAAAAAATAAAGTACAAATAACTTCTTATAATGTCGGGAGTCGATTTGACACTGTATTTATTTTTAGACTGTGAAATATGTTTGAGCAATGGCAGAGAAAAAATTGTTAAATTTTTCGTGATCATAAAGCAACATAAAAATTTGCTTAGTCCCTTGTGGGAAATCTGAATAATAATTGAATGATCAAGAAGTTGGAATAATCATTGAATGATCAAGAAATTTAAATGAACCAGAAATTTGAAACATCATTTAATGATCACGAAATTGGAATCAACATTGAATGATCAAGACATTTGAATGATCAAGATTAAGACCAGTAAGTAGTTATTTGAAATAATTAGGGCTCCAAGTCTACTTGTTTAGGTAAAGCGTCGGCAAAGAATTGGGATAATTAGGTTTTGGGTGGGAATCATTCTTCATGAATTGTTTGGCACCTGGAAGTTTGACGATGGAGTGAAAATGTCATTTTCTACCTTCACTGAATTCTTAAAGGCCAAATTTCAGGTGTGGCTTAAGGAGAACACTAGAATTTAAACGAAAAGTCATTTTCATACGCAACCACGCTAAAGCTCCCGTTGCTTGCGCAACTAATGAAAACTTTATCTTCTGTGCGCTGTGTCCTTTCAGAACATTGGCTATCATGGCTCTCCACAACTTTTCCTGTCTCTTGTAGCTCGTAGTAATTTTTTCTTTTTGTTATCTCGCCTAAATCCTTACTTACCTTCCATTTACAAAAGCTCGTTAAGTAGGTTATGCGCTGTTTTCCACTCTCCCTCTTGCTTTCATTATGTCGTGAGAGTGTTAAATGTTTCAAGCTCTCATTCTTTATTATCTACCCTAGAAATTTCAACTGTTGTTTTCTGATGTCAAAAATAAATGTCCTTTCTGTTTCCACTTTCTCTTCGTCGTAGATTAAGTAAATTATCTTATGTTATGGCTGACAGTTTCGCAGGATTTAAATCCCATCGAGAACTTTTGGCGCATTTATAAAGAGGAAGATTTATGACGTAGGCAATCTATCTGTATCCACAAACAATAAATAGAAATATTAGCTTTTTGTGAAACCATTATCTTTGAAAGATTCTAGAAATTTAGAGTAGACTACGTCTTGTCATTAAAGAGAATAGAAATTATACCAGTCATTCGCATTACTTTTGTGATTTGTTTTTGGACCCTGCTTGTCATGGAAAGTGTTGTATGTCATTTATCTGAATAAATTATTGTTGAGTTAGATACTATTTTTAATTTTCTATTTTTGCACATCGTTACATTGATTTTAAAGATAATTACATAGAAAGTAGAATGGTCGAAAAGCATTATATCAAATTATACGTAATTCTCGTATTTCTTGCTGGCATCCTATATTTCTGTATACTTCACGTACATAAAAAAAACATATTTTGCCAAAATATCGTGACTTTCGAACCATTAGTGGAATAAAATGTTGGTATATATTTTCTCTCTCTCTTTCTCTCTCTCTCTAAATATATATATATATATATATATATATATATATATATATATATATATATATATATATATATATATATATATACCATACGTCGAAAGTATGACTCGGAGTTTCATGTTCAGTACAATCTTCAGGTATTTATAATGGTAATGAACTGTTCGTGAGTTGCGTGGAAGCAACGTTATATAATATATTAATTCTACGTTTAATAATTATATAATTAGCATCTAATATTGAGGTATAGATCTGGATTAAATGCACCAAATTATAGGGTGGGAATGAAAAAAGAAGAAATGATATAAATAAAAATAAAAACTGGAGACACCAAGATATTTAAGAAAAATTCGTTAAACTTACAGGAATAATGAATTATGGGGGGAACTAAAAAGTCACTAAACAAAATGAGTTTCTTTTTTCAGGTTTTTCAAATAAAACGTTTAGCCATCTTGACACTATTTTTTTCTTAAAAATCACTGAAAAAACCTTTGAGTTATTTAGCTAAAAAGAAAACAGCTTAAAAGTCTTTTGTGCCAAACCCAGTGTCTTCCCACCTGGGCAATGATGAGAGGAAAAAGATCATTTAAGCCTTCAGTAATGGTATCAACATTTATACTCTGGCTTCCATCTTCAAAGTTCATTCAAGAACCATCAAGAGAATGGTGATTTAGTTCAAAAAAGAAGGAACAGTAGGTAGGAAAACTAGATCAGGAGGTTACAACGGCAAGAGGGATTATTATTTCAACTTAGAGTTAAAGAGATTAATTAGAAAAGATCCAACTCAATTCATAAGATGTTTAGCACGTGAAAGTGGAGTTTCAGCTATGACAGTCCAAAGAGCAGTCAAAAAAGATATGAAAATGAAATCGTACGTAAAACCTGTGAGACACCTTGTTAGTCCAGCACAGAAAGTCTGAGGGTTAGAGAGAGCGAAGATCATCAGTGGGAAAATGATCCTGGATATTATATATATATATATATATATATATATATATATATATATATATATATATATATATATATATATTGAACTTTATTTCAATATTTCATGAGGTTCCAATTCTTAGCTGTGATTAATTAATGATAAACATGTCATTTTCCTTTATAACCGATTTAATCACGATGCTTTTGTTAAGCTTAGAGAATAATTATATATTCTAATTGCTCAAAGTAGAACCCAACAGTGATATAAAACCTCGGAGAATTCCAGTAAGATATATTTAATTCTTTCTATGATAAAACTGTTCAGAGCTTAATCTAACAAATGGACAATTTTACATGATTTGGATCAAGAATTGAGAATCTCAGCTTTTATTTCCTGATGTTTACATTTAGACATGTTAAACATCTTAGGACATACCACCTTTTGTTCGAACACACCCATTTTTCAAGTGCGCAAAGTTATTGGAACACGTGGCTGACATGTATTTCTTGTTACCCAGCTGTTGCTTTTTAGATTGAATCTTTAAATATTAAATAGCGCTGAATGGCTACTACTTTTGTTTTTAGCCTCGGGTTTCACCTGTAAAGACTGCATTTCTTGTTAAAAAGGATAAACCAACATGGAGACGAAAAAGCTGTCCATAGAAGAAAAGAAAGCTATTTTGAAGCTTAGAAACGAAGGAAAATCGATCGTAGCCATTGGACAAACATTTGGCGTAGCCAACACAACAATTTGAAATGTCTTGAAAAAGAAAAGTTGTCTTAAGCAGCTGGTCAGCTAAGGAAGCAACGGCAGTTGAGGACAGAAGCATTGTGAGGAAACACCCCAAAACAACGGCCAGTGACATCACCATCAACCTCCACAGTACAAAGTTGAAGTTTTTCCAATCTACCTTCAAAGAAGATTTTGAGAGCAGAAATATAGAGGCCATGACACAAGATGCAAACCACTCATCAGCAGTAACTATTGGAAGGTTAGATAGGAATTTGCAAGGAAGTACAGAGAAGAGAGAGAAAGGTTCAGGAAGTAAGTTTTATGAACTGATGAGACCACGATTATTCACTACCAAAGTGATGGAGTGACCAAAGTGTGGCGAAAGAAAGGATCTGCTTATGAACTAAAGGATACAAGCTCTCATCTGTGAAGTATGGTGGAGGCAATGTCTTGGCTTGGGCTTGCTTGAACAGGCTAATTCATATTTACTGAGTATGTAATTCATGATGGTAGCGGCAGAATGAATTCAGAAGCCTACGGAAACATTTTGTCTGTCAATTTACAGAGAAATGCATCCAAACTAATCGGGTGGAAGTTTATCGTGCAGCATGTTTTGGTCTAAAACATACTGCCAACACAACAAAGGACTTAAGGAAAAGAGTGAACAGTTTTAGACTGGCCAATTTAATTTAATGTAATCACCAAACCATAAACCAATAGAGCATGCATTTCTTCTCCTGAAAAGGCGACTGAAGGAACACATGGCACAGTGGATAAAGGCGTTGGTTAGATCCAGTGACAAGACCCTAAGAGTATCTATCAGAGACAAAATTAACAGGAGATAATTGATAGCTGACATCCATCAAACGTGGCACGTGGAACTAGAACAGTCTACCCCAGTGAGCGAAATAAAGGGTTCAGTTCGACATTCCAACCACCTGAAGAAGGCCGGAGTGTACAACGGCCGAAACGTTGTGATAAATATGGCGACAAAGATGAGGACAATAGTCCGAATAATGGAAATAATTTATGGCTTTGTTTGAACAGAACAACTTATTAGAACTGCATAGAGCTCTCTCCCTCTCTCTCATATATATATATATATATATATATATATATATATATATATATATATATATATATATATATGTTATGTTCGAATCTCACTATGTTTGATTTGTGAGGAAGTAGACTTCTTGATGTTAACGGTCTGGAGTGGGGGAGATCCCCTCGTGCGGCACCTTTGGAAAGTACCTGAAAACGATACCCAATAGGGTTAACCCAATACATTTGAGTGAAAATGGGTAAACGGAACCCTTGCGGGCCGTCGACAGCTGTGCTAGCACGAAGTCATAAGTCATCGTGACCGAGGGGTTGAGTGTGCTGGCCGTGTTCAGATTGTTGATCACGCTAGATAACACGGTCTCTCCCAGAAACTGTAACTAAGCTCTGCTCAGCACGGTAGCAGTATAAAGCAATGGCTGGCTCTGTGGGCGTTGAACAAACACAAATGTGCCTGAGCGAGCGTCTGCAATAGGGATTGGCTAGCTGCCCTAATAGACGGGTATTCTCGAATACGAGTGGCCAGCTATTATTACACACACACACACTTTCCTTACGTATATGAAACGTGTATATATATATATATATATATATATATATATATATATATATATATATATATATATAAAGTGTGCAGGTCACATTTTTCTTGATATTCTGAATATTAAACATTGTAGAAAAGCGAAACTTGATACACTAAAAGATTCTAAGTCGGTAAGATTCTAAGTATGCAGTAAATATTTCAATCGTATTGATAAGTTACATACAACGTTATATTAAGTTATGTATTTTGAGGTGTTTTCAGCTGTCTCACGCTTTATTGCAGGTGTACAAAAATGTCAATTTAAGGTAATGTGACAATCTATTATCTTTAGATTACCATTTTATTGTAATAATAATGCACTTGACTAAAGAATGAAAGCAAAATATATAGAAAAACACAGATTGTTGGTGATGTACTTTATTTGTATACGTAACTTTCATGTTTAAATATTACATCAAACAATCTTTTGTTCACAGAAGCAGTTAGCCGACCAATTTGAGATGTTATGGTACCAGCAACAGTTTAGATCTTTTCCCACAGGGCCTCCTTTGATGTAAACTGCACACCAACTTCATAAACTTCCCTCTTTAATATTTAGCAGAGCTGCTCGATAGGTATAAGGTCAGGTGAACAAGGAGGCTAAGTCATAAGTGTTTGTCCTTCGAATCCCACAGTTGCGAGATATGAAATTGTAGCCTTGGTTGAACGCGATGGAGCATTGTCATCCATAAAGATCAACCGCCGTCTATGTGAGAGTGGCAAATCATCCAACCATGCTGAAAAATTCTCCTCTAGAAATGCGGTGTAGAAATTGCTGGTGAGTTTGACACTTTCTGGCACTCGAAAAGGTCCAACAAGTTCATTTCCTATGATGCCATCCCAAATCATAACACCACCACCTCCTTGTTAACCTCGAATACGATGCGGGCAAGTGGTATTCAAGCTTTGGCGCATCCATCAGGGCCATCCAATGTAGCTGGATCTCGTAAATTGATCTTCCTATATTTCTGTGCCCAAGCAATACGCTTCTTTTTTTTGGGATGGGTCTGGCGATGGGTTCAACACTTTTTGCCGCCTCTTTAAGAATCCTACACCGGGTGCTTCTAGACAAAGGAGCAACCCTAGCACTTTCAAATATGGCAGCACTTGTGCTACCGAGGTCTTTTCTCACTTTACGTATTTTTCGAATGTCACGCTGGGATAAACTTTTTCTTGTTCCTATATCTTGTCTTGGTTTGATTATGGGGTTTTCCACATATGACTTCAATGTTCTTATATACCCCACCAAGCTTTTAGGCTAATTCAATCAAAGATAAGCCTTCTGTAAGTGCCGGACATCGTTTCAGTGGCATTCTTGTACACCTACAATAAAGTGTGACACACCTGAAAACACTTTAAAATACATAACTTAACATTGTATGTAGTTTATCAATATGACTGACATTTTCTCTGCATACTTAGCTATTTAGAATCTTTCAGCGTATGAAGTTTCACTTTTGTACAAAGTTTAATATTCAAAATATCAACAAGAATTTGACCTGCAATAAAGCGTGACACACAGTTTAAATAGATAGATAGATAGATAGATAGATAGATAGATAGATAGATTGTTTACAGATAAAAAAAAAAAGGCCGACCAGTATATTACTGAAGGACAGTTTATTTTTAACGCAAGCAGATTATGTAAATAAAGTACCTAATGTTAAGAAATAAAGCCAGAATATTAAATGGATAAATAAAAAAGTTCAAAGACTTAGCTTCCGTCTACGAATTTCGCAGAAATAGGCTCGTGCTTCACGAATGAAATAAATCAATTGAATTTATTAACAATCCTTCGTTTTTTAGTTATAAAGTTTAAAGAAAATGTAGGGTAGACGGCATTGTGTTGACATGCAGACTCTGTTACATTTGTCATCCGTGTACATTCGTGGCAGTTCTGAGTTAATTCACTACTACACACGTTAAACGTTGAAGACAGACTAGCCACCAATATACACGAATGATAAATGTAACCTAGTCTACACGGCAACCCAGTGCCATCTTCCGTAAACTTTCTTTAAATTTAATAACTCAAAAACGAAGGACTTGCCGACACATGTTTATATGGACTTTTGTCTTTGTTTTGATTTGTGGAACCAGCCCCCAAATTTTGTAAAATTATTTTTGATACATCCTGTATATATATATATATATATATATATATATGTGTGTGTGTGTGTGTGTGTGTATGTGTGTGTGTGTGCTTCTGTATTAGTGCATATAAGCATGTGAAAATAAATGCGCCATAAACAAATTACCTTATCAACTTAACAATAAATCTTTTTAAATGCTATTTTCTGATTTTGAATGAGCAAATATATGGCTCTGTAGGAGATTCAGTCGTCCAGGGTTCTTTATATTAAAAATCTGAACGTCCAAACTCCAAACAATAATAGAATAAAAATTAAGAAAACATGAGTATGCCTGTTAAATAAAACATTTGTATTTGGAAACATAAGCTCATGAATTCAAAAAAGTCAAAAAGCAGTAAAAATAGACTTTAGTTGAGTTAGTCTTTGGATAGTTGGTCCTTAGGAAAATCTGCGGTTTAGAAAAAACTTTGATCGTCAGGGAACATTAACTGACCATATGTTGTTGCTGGAGATGATTCATTTAAAGTCGCCGACACATTTTTTCAGCACGTGCTGGAGTGAAGGAAAAAACTATATGTCGCCTCGTCTTCTCTTGTGTTTGAACGGCTTTGAAAGTCAAAATCTGTGGATTTTTATCATTTTTCCCGAAAGTAGGCTCAAGAAAAATAGGGTTTTAGTTTTCCATGATTAGTCAAATATGTTAATTTCCAACCAATAGACACTTTAATTTTTTTTACAGCAATTTACCTCAAGCAAGGCAGTAAAGTCACTAAGACGCAAGAGGTTTCTGGCTGTGAAAGAATATCATAAAAGAGAAACATTATTAAGGAGTAAGAACAATAGAAGAGTAATCAGAAAGACAGTAGATAACAATTGACATTGGATTTAAATTTTTGAAGACCAAAGTTGGCTGGAGCCAGAAGAGCGTCCCACAAGCGAGAAAAGAAACCGTTAGCATAGAACTTACGGATGCATCTATCCAATTCAGCTATAAATTGATGAGACCTTGTTGTCGATTATAAAGTCATTCAAACAATTACCCTGAAAATCTTCATAGAAAAGGCAGAGGAAAGCAACTTTACAGCGATGGGAAAGGGACTGAAGCCGAGCTGCCAGATCAGGACCAATAACTTTTTCTGATTCTCCTCGGTATTTTATCAAGAATCTCTAAATAAATAGCGGGAGTACTGGACTACATGTGGCAATATTCTAAGCATGGGTGAATAGTAGACTTAAATGGTGAGTGTTGTATTGTGGAATTCATTTGGAATATTTTTTTAATATTCTCTGTTATTGGGTAGAAAATAAAGTTTGAGCGTGTTTTAATATTGTATCTAGGTAGGTATGTAATTCTGCTGGAAATAGGGTTTATTTCCTATAGCATTTCCTAACTTTTCGTTTTCCATTTGCGCGTAATTAATCGCTCGAATATTCTTCTTGAGCCAGACTTTTACAATGAGTGGAAAACGATGACTGTAGTTGATTCAACTTGCACCTTACAGTCCAATACTCAAGCAGAGAAGCGCAAACGCTGTTAATTTTCGAGTCGACAAGTTTGACGCTAAGTTTGCATGATTCTGTCAATATACACTTGTTCAATTATTCCGAGATCAAAGCAAATTATTTAGCAAATGAGAGGAAGAATTAAAAAATGTGTCTCAGTTGAGTTCGAACAAAGATTTTGTCACGTAGTTTTCGGAAAAAAGAATGACATAAACAGCAAATCAATGCTGTGCTTATTTATAGGATATTTGCTGAATTGTATTTTGGAAGGTCAAAGAGAGATAAATGAATGAATAGAGAGAGTTGTTATTATTGTTTAATGTATATAAATACACCAAAGAGAGAATATTTCTGATGTACAAACCAAGGAATTTGACATACAGAAACACAAATGAGAATAACAGAAGTCGGAATGCGTTCATAGAAAGTAAAATGAAGAGAAAGAATTTACATTAGTAAATAAAACATGTTTTTAAATTATAAACATTGTTGTTAACATGTATAGGGTTTTAATCGCTTCTTAGTTTTATTATTGTTGTTTCTATTTTGACTTAAACACACAAACATACGTGTGTGTATTCGCGCTTTCGTATTTGCCTATATATGTGTATACGAGCATTGTGTATCCTGAAATACATCTTTAGAAATACTCTAAAATTAGATTTTCATTATTCCTTATTAATTGTAACTTCGTATATGCGTTTGGTTGCAGTTTGAAACCATCAACTTCAAAGTAATATCGCAGCTTAAAATAAAATGTATGAATCTATGAACGCACATCATCCCCAAAAATGGGATCGTAGGTATTCATAGGGCCATATGTATGGGAAAATTAAATATAACCAATAAATAAAATAATAATAAAGAATAAAGAAAAAAAAAAAATTCATTTTCCTATGATGCAAGTTATAAAGAAACCGAAAATATTTCCTCATTCAAAATCAGAAAATGGGATTTAAAAAGATTTTTGTTAAGTTAATAAATAATTTGTCTATAGCGTAATTATTTTCACATGCTTATATACACTAATACTAAAACACACACACACACACACACATATATATATATATATATATATATATATATATATATATATATATATATATATATATAAACATGGGCGATTTTATGACACTCCCCCTCCCGGAAAGGACATAATCTTTCTCTTTTCTACGACATCGTTCGAACGTGATTTGGAAGACCCGCTCATGAAGTAAGTGAATTGGTCGTTCCATCTCAGCTCAAGGCTGATTTGAGCGCAACCATTTTAACCATTGTTATCCTAACTTACTTCTGAACCAAAAAGGAAAACGAACATACACAAGAGGCACAGAGAACTTTGTTTCCCTACAGTGACCGTAAAAAGAATAAACATCCATAGTAGAAACTCATGTTTTGTATGCTTCGATCTTCTTTGTTTAGATACTGAACACGCAACCACATAAAATACACGCAAACACACAACCTTGTTAACTTCCATATATGTAGAAACCTAGTTTTATATTTTTATATTTAAATATCAGATTTTATGGTGGGCATTAATGGAAATATGCATTGTGGTCTGTGGACATTCTATCTTTCATATTCCTCACTGCTAAAAATAGAACTTTATCATTCTTTCGTTATTAATTTCATATATATATATATATATATATATATATATATATATATATATATATATATATATATATATATATATATGCGTGTGTGTGTAATAACAAAGCTAAAATTTATACGAAAAATAATTATACATTTGTATCCTACTCGGAGTTTCCTAGCAACCGTCAGGCACAAACTAAAACTGTCCGACCTAACACTTCTTTATTTATAGGCTTCTGGCAAGATAAAGGAGTAGTCCATTTTCATGGGAAAAATAAATGAATGGATCAAAAATAGAAATAAAGACAAACGAATATATATATATATATATATATATATATATATGGAAATGTTTATAATTGTTCCAACTCGAGAAAAATGTATATTTTAAAAAAAGAAAGAAACGGCCAACGTTTTGGGATTTTGGGATTTGTTTTAGGGTATAATTTACACATTATAACCAGAAACGTTTGCGGTTTCTCTCTTTCTCTCTTGGCCTGAAATTGTCTTACCAAATGGTACTTTCAATACATAAGACGACTACTACTACTGCTCAATAACAAGATAACCAAAACACTCAAATCCCAGAGGTTTAATGACACCAACCTGTCCTATAGACGGATATAAAAATGAAGTGAATTGCTTGATAAAAAAAAAAAAAAAATCAAAAATCTACTATTACTGCATCACGAATCAAAATGGACAACTTACAATAATTCGCTTATCAAATTTAAAAGAAAGAATAAATAAAATTAACAGAAGATCAAACCTAGGAAGTGGAAGTCAACGTTGAGCAAATGATAGTAATTAGGTTAAATCAAGCGATTTCTTTTCAAGTGTTTTCACCCTGCTCTTATTTATTTTTCATTCTTATCTTTTCTTTTATATCATCCTTTTCTCTTTTTATAAATCATCTCTCAGCTTTTTGGGTTTCCCTTCATTTTTATCACGTTTATTTAACATTTGCTTTAACTTGCATTCGCCGGAACTTCTCTTATTTTCTGAAAAGAATTTCGACGAATGCTTATGTATTTTTTAAGTATCTCTATATAACTTCTGTACGTACCTAACATTTTTTCTTGTATTGCCTTTGGCTTTAAGTATAAAAATGTACACACTCTTAATCTTAAATCTCTTTTGAATGTGCAAGTTTGTTCGTGCGTACATTCATGTGTCTATGTATTTCATATGTATATACCCTCATTCTATGTGCTGTGTACCTTCAGGGTGTTGGGCGATCTTGGTTTCCTGTTATTTCTGTGCGTTTTATTTCCTGGCAAGTATGCTTTTAGATTCATAAACACGGTGTTAATTTTTGCTGCTATGATGTGAATGAACCCCCCGCCAAAAAAAAAAAAAAATGAACATGACTTACTAAAAAGCCATTTCTCATTTTGAACCCGTACCCATTGTTCAATGTGCATTCAACAAAGTGCATTTCAAGTGATTTGCATGTGTAACATTATAAATGATGTTCCATTTGCTTTTTTATTTATTTTTGTTTTACTTTTTGTTCTTCATTTGGCTTCTAACTTAAATTAGAAAAAAGTTGGCTACAGTAAATAATTATAAAAAAAAAAAAATTATTTTCAGATGCTATCTTCATTATCTTCGAGAAGTTTTCAGTACCCTTCGTATATATAATTAACGTGATGTGGGCTCTGACAAGACAACACTTAACTCGACAGAGTCAGTCGTGACAGTAGTATTCAGCATTCAGCTGGACAAGTCACTGGATAGTATTACCTTCTTTGACAATTACCCAGGACTTCTCCTCATGAATGGAGAGTCCATTCGTTTCAGTAAGGTGGGTAACTGGCTCTTGCCACAATATCTCCCCTTTGAGACTTACTCCTGTAGAGGTTATATTTTTTTTCTTTTCAGCTTAAGATCCAACACCGTAGGCTGTCACTCCCTTTTACTGGAGAGTGTGATTTCCGGAGCTATCTGAGGCATAAGTAAATTGAAAACATCATGCAAAATCAGCTCCTCCTCTTGAATGGTCTGTTCAATCTTTTTCTTATTTGATTGACATGTCTTTTATGCATCCATGTAAACACTTTTATCATGTACAATAACTTTCCGACATGTCTTTCCACTATACCATCTTCCCAGCATTCCTTTCCATTTTCATAAGTTCGAAAGAAATACTTTTTTCGCCGAGTTTGAAGTTTTTCTGAGTATCGGATTTTTTCTTGTTTTTGACTTTTTTTTTTTTTACTCGGCAGCAGTTTGTCTAACACCGATCTGATTCTCCTTGCGACCATTAGTTCTGCCGGGGACATACCCAATTCCGTGTTAGGATTAGGCGTCACCCGATACAAGTAAAAATTGCTGTAATAATATATCCTTAGTTTCACCTCCATTGGTTTTTCTTTATGGCCTTTGGAATGTATCGACGAAGCGTTCTGCTTACCCATTCGATCTTGGAGAGAGTTTTGATATGTTGTATCGCAAATGTTTTACAAAAACTTTCAAACTCTTTAACAGAGATTTGTGTGGCATTGCCTGAAACAATATTACCCAGGGTACCTTATCTAGCAAATAATTCCTGCAAGAAGTTTATTGTAAGTGTAGAAGTTGGACTCTTGCATTTAAACAATTCTGGCCATTTGGAAAAACTATTTTGTTCTTACAAGAGCAGTTCTTCTTTAAATGTAGTTCACCGCATCCGTTACATGGACTCCAATTTTGTAAAATATTTTATTTTCCTATATTCGGTTCGTCGCATAGAATTGCGACGAACCGAATTTATGTGAGATGCATGTTTCCTCACTTCTAGCCGTATCGTGTCGTAAGTTCACTATTCTTTGACACTCTTCAGCTATAGCATCTCAAAGTCATTTTTGAGTCCGGTTCAAGCTTGGTTCAAATTCTAGTACGGATTTCTGTGTCCCTATTTGCTGTCAACTCTTGTACGAAGATCAATCACTTAAACATGTCGGATCGGGTGTTAGTTCGCTTAACTTGAACTTTTCACATTCCCTGTTTATGATACTAGCATTCAATCTTCATACATGATACAATCATTCATGATACAATCTTCATATTTTTTTTAAACAAGATTTAGGCATTGTCAACGTGTCTTGAACAATAAACTTCAAAATGAAAAATTGAAAATTTTACTTAATATAATAGTTTCTTCAAACGACAATTAACACGATTCTTTTCCATGGGCCTTAACTTTCTTAGTGACAAGCGCACATTTTTCTCGCCCGACTAGCAATCATTTTAAAAGATTTCCTCGGGGCGCCTGTAGTATGCTGTAAATGTAACCTCTTCATCAGGTTTATATTTAAATTTGCCAGTTGCATTTATTACCGAGTCCTGTAAAGAAAAAGTAGACGTATTTTCGTTACTTTTATTCTTTATAAAAAGTTTTAGTATTTTTTTGCTGTTGTTCTTGTGGTTTCAACAATGAAATAGTTGTTGCTGTTCGTGTTCTTGTTGTTTTTGTTATTGTTTTATTAATTCCAACATTACTACTTTCAAGGTCTCCATATTTAATTGTTTTACTTGAAAATTTGCTTCCAATGTATATTTCAGATGTTTTAATGTTCCGATGCTTCCAGCGTAAGTTTTTTTTTTTTTTTTATCGATGTACTGATTTCACATGTTGAAAAAATTGAAACTTTGTCCACCATTATTATAATAAATAGTGAATCATCTTCGTCGCCAGTTGTTGTGATGTAGGGTCTGGCAAGACAACATTTAACTCGACAGAATCAGTCGTTATAGTAGTAATCAGTACTCAGCTAGAAAAGTCAATGCAGTAGTATATTTATTCATTTTAATAGTACAAAAATTGTAACACAAGGCCGAAGAGGAAGTGGGGAAAATCTGGTCCTCAGTAACAATCCTCGTTCTAATTAATTACAATCACGACCCATTCATTCACGACAATATGCTCAATCAGCACAAGAACTTGTCCATCACCTGCCAATCCTACCTGTACCACAATACCACATATATACAAAGAGATATTTATTCCTGCAAATACAAAAATTGTGGTACAAGGCCGGGGTAGAAATAAGGAAGGGGCTGGTCTTCCTTAGTTTTTCTAGTCCTAGTTAATCAGATTCGCAACCCATTCATTCATTAGAATTTGCTCATTCACCAAAAGAACTTATTCATCACTTCTAGATTCTGCATACGCCAAAATATCGCATATTCACAGAGAGACCTAAAAACAGCCCATGATGTAAAAATTTGTGCAGTTCATAATAAAAATATATAAATATTTTCTTGATGCTTTAAATGATGGGGGAGGGAATGAACCCTGAAAACTATTCTAAAAATACAACAAAATATTCTAACTAAAACAAAACCGATGTTAATAGGACCCGCACACCCATCAAAATAATGAGAGTGGCAACTGTATTCTTCTGTTCGACATAATCAAGCAGCACCCTCACTAATGGTGTGGGGAAGGAAAAATTAAATAGCGGAATAGGAAAAAACAAATTCTGACCCAGCCGAGATGAAAAAGGGGAAACAAACTTGGGAGGTTGCGAATCTTGACGTGGCTCGTAACAAAAGTGAGTGCCGGGAACTGAACAGGAACAACACTTATTCACATTAACTAAGAAAGCATAAAACAGTTTAACTTAACCAGGAGAGGGTTCACAAGAAATCGGCCCGTTTTGCGCAAGGGATCTTGAAAGAAAAAATCAAGGCTAGTCCTGTTCACGCGAACCAGGCTCGCCATAGATATCCATCTTTCGCTGAAATCTATCGATATCAAATGCTTTCTGTCAAATCTGATCTTCATCCTGGACTGATGCCCAAATAATCCAACCAGATACTGATGAGAATAATGCTCATATAGCAAGATTCCTTCCATTCGTGACGTCCATGCCACCATTATTGCCACGGCTAGCAACGTGAGAAACACCATCCGTTTCACCCCGGTGAACGGGGTGAACATTGTCAAAGTTGTACGCGAGATCAATGGACCCAAGCCGATCGGGAGCGATACGAGCCGTCAACTCTACGACATAGTCCCATAAATGGCGCACCTGAGGACAATGGTGAAGCCGTTCCTTCTAAACCATGGTCACACCGATGACACGCGGGCAAATCTGCTCGCTCCATCTGAAGGCTACGTCATTGAGAGGTAGCCCGTTACGAATCAATCGCTAGGTAAGCGAAAACTCGGGCTTGCTGAGGTAGATCGCCGCTGGTGTCCAAAACCAGAAAGAGCGTAACTCTGATGCCGACAAGCCGAGCCTGCCACAAAGGCGGTCCGTCACGGCTCCTTCCACTAACTCGCGATACAATAGCCTACAAGTTCGTGAAAGGTCACTAAACCTAGGAAGATCCCTTGAGGCCGCCAAACGCTCTCACAGGAATTTTGATTGATTCCGAGGCTTACGATGACGCTCAGCCCTGGAAACGGAAAGAATGACAGTAATGCGAGGGAAATCGAATCTTCCGTTAACGCGCGGCGTAGCAACACCAACCTTGAAGCGTACCGATGGCACAAGTGCGGCATTCCCAGTCCCCCATAACACGGACGTTGGGCAAGTCTTTCTACAGACCAGATGCTTGCGACAAGCTCACAAGAGGGAAGCCAACAAGCGATCGAGCGCCTTCTTTCTGTCCTTGCAGAGAGGATGCACAGCCAATCGATAAAGGATAATCGGAAAGACGTAAGTTGTACACGCCTCCGTCTTACCCTTCACGGACAACCGCCGTCGAAGCCAAGTCAGAACCGAGTGAGGGGGTCTTCCAAAATACGAATGACTATAAGAATAGCGAAAGGTGCCTTCCAGAAGCTACTCAAAGTATTAGGTTGGTGCAAAAATAATGTCGTTTTCTCACATAGTATGTGAGAAAACGACATTATTTTTGCACCAACCTAATATTAAGAAACAAGAAAAAATCGTTAGAAGCAAAGAAAAGAGTGTTGAACACCTGTGTAATATCAATCTTCCGCTATAGCAATGAATGCTAGAAAATTCCCTCACAGATGAAGAAGAGATTTTTACCAACTTTCGGGTATTTAGAAACAGAATAAGAATATCATGAACGGGAGATGTGATCAACGAGAACGCTAATGAGGACACTTGTAATTAGAAAGAAACAGTTGACATTTCTAGGACGCGTAATGATAAGTGAGAGCTTGGAGAATTTGGAATTCATAAGACATACTGAAGACAAGAGTGTGGTGTGAATCAATGAGTAACCCAACGAAAAAGATCATGTATGTGAATGTTAGAACAATAAGGAGGTACACATTACTTAGAGCTACAAAGGATAGGAAATTGTAGAGAGCCATGAAGATCCACGTCGTAAGCATAAAAATGTTTATGGCGACCAAAGTCATCCTTATTATAGTTTGGGAAACCCGCGTGCTAACCACTGTACAATTATGATAATAATTCCCAGACTGCATGAATTTAAACGTACTACGAAGCTGGCATCTCGGTCCCACCCTTTCACTGTCGAAACAGTTAAATGTAGCCGTCTCTTCTACTCCAATAGCTTCATGTCTCGCACTTCCCGTCTGTGAAATTCCCTTTCTATTATTTGTTTCCCTGGTAGCTATAATCTCCAACTATTCAAATGTAATGTCAATCGACATCTCCAGATGTCTTGATCTATTCCCTGTACTTCTCTTCATCCTTTCCTCTATCACACCGCTTTGCTCTCGCTCCCACTCACTGTAACTCTTTGCGTGTTAGTAGCATCCCGCCTTGCTTGGGGTGAAATGCTTAAAAAAAAGAATAATAAAATCACAAAATTATTGGGTTGGTGCATAATTATCAGGCGTTTTGTAACAATATTTATGATGAAAAAAGAAGAATCACAATTCATCAATAACATTTTTAAATGATTATTCCGGAGCGTATGATTATTGGAACACATTTTTATAACCTGAAAATAAAAAAAAAAATTTTATTAAAAAAAGTAAACAAAACAGCAATTTTTATTAACAAAACTCGCCTACGTAAACGCCTGATAATTATGCACCAACCCAATATTTCAATATACATTATGCGGGATTTTATTATGAAAGTCAATATTCTACATCTTTTCTCTCCGTTTACATTCACATTAATAGATTGTTCAAATATTGTCTTGATTGCCTATCCACTTCATTTACTTGTTACCTTTTCAATTTGCTTCTAAAATCTTAAATTCATTCTTTCTCTTATATTCATTTTTCCAATGTCTTCAATTTCTCTTTTGATTGTTATGTGAGTTCTGTTCATGTTTTTTAACAATTTCCAACATTGTCTTTCCCACTAATCAATAATTTGACAATATCTTGTTTCTCTTTGGAGATTATATCTTTTTATGACCTATGGCAATATTTATTTATCCGGAATTAAAAAAAATAAATATCAATAAATATATTATTTGAAAAAGTTTTGTTGAAGATAAAACACAATTTATGTCTGTTATATTTTTGGTTTAATTATTCTTGTTGGTGAATTAATTTCCTTATTTCGATGTCAAAAGTAGGAGCTTCCCACAGTTCACGTTAGTTCTTGTTCAAGTTGTGAACTTCAATCTATCTCGAGGAAAGAAAGAAATAAAATGAAATCCAAGTCCATTTCATGATATTAAATTTTTTAACTAGCTAATTTTCATTGTAAAACCTAGTAGTGATAACTGATTTCGAATGAATAGGTGATCTACAGGGTGACTGTTTTATGTATGATAGACTCACCCGTCTTAGAGATTTAATTAACATCATAAAAAAGCATTCACATTTATTTCACAAAGATTTTTTGCACCATGTAAAAACATCGCATATTGTTTATACGACTGAAAGTAAAACTTTAATTGATCAGATATACGAAACAATTTTAGATACCTTATTTAAGAAATGCGCATTTTTCATCCGGAAAATGTAGCAATGTTCATTCAATTAGCTGCTGCTTTTACATTTCGTCCGTAAAGCAGATGCTCTAATCGCCAACATGTCGCACTTACAAGATTATGATGGCACATCTATAAGACGAATTAATGCAAAATTGGTATCAAATTCCTAGCCATCTTTCCTGTTTTATTTCTTATTGCTTAAAAGCGTAACTTTCAAATTATATATTTACATCATTTACTATTTATATTATTTGCTATTATCCTCATCTTTGTTGCTAATGTCTCAAAGTCCCGGGGTAATAGCTTTGTACATTAAAGCGTTGGTTTGTGAATTTGGTGACATAGTAATTGTAAGTTCTATCCCTAGGCTGGGCAGTGCTGACTTAACCTAAACGTAGTGATAACAACAAAGGTGTGGACAATAATCCAAATGTAAATAATGGTAACTCCTCATCACGGAAATTCAGCAAATTGTAATACTCAATGTTGTAACAACTATAGTTATACTGGTAACGTGTGGTGCTGTTGGAGTATTTTCTGTTGGAAAATGAGAGATCGTGAGTGTATTTTCTCTGCTTGAATGTTCCTTCCGTGGCGCCAATGTAGTACATTGTAGCGTTGTTTACGTTTACCTTGACTTTGTATATTATGTTCGTTTGTAGGCAATTTCCTTATAGTGGGCATGTAGGTTTGTCTCTGCAGCTGCATTGGAGAAGTTCCTCTGACGGCCCATGTAGTAGATCAGAAAAGTGTCAAGAATACTCCTACTGGCACCTTGTTGAAAAGAATATCGCTACACATAAAAAGCTAAAGTCCCGACATCGAAATAGAATTACAACTGCATATGTATGTATGCCCGAACGAATGGACACCTAGCCTCGAATTGCTTTCATGGATGTGTTGGTGTGACCTAAAATGCGTATGTGTGTTTATTATAGTACCACCCCAAACAAACACAGAAGCAGATTCCCCCTCCCACCACCAAACATAGTCAAACAAGCATAAACAGATCCAATTTTAAAAATAAACCAGTTTGTCTGATAATCGCATCAGCGTGTCTTACAAACTCATATCCATACAACTTATTATAAACAGAATTCAAAATCCCACAGAATTCAGGGTTTTAAAAGGGTCCCCCAAGTCATAAGCTAAATATATGTATTACATATTATCAACGTCTAGGCAATATCACTTTTCAGGTTTAACTAATTTGTATATTCATTTTAAAAAAGTATATTTTATTAATTAACTGTCCTTCATTACTGTTTTTTATTCGAGGCTTGTTTTGATTTTCATATCAAAAATAGTTTTGGTTAGGAATATTGAAGAAAAGTGTTTTACATTTGCATTTTACTTAGCCTTCAACAAGTTGGCGTCTATAATTTGTAAAACTTCCCTTAACTCTAACAAGCCTGTCCTCATATCCGACTAATTAATTTCTTCTGTCTCTACAGTCATATTCTTTGAACAAATATATTGAACGTCCACAAACCCTTCAACATTTCATAAATAATGAACATTAATCCCTAATTAGGAAAAACTACCAAGTTATGTTTTTTATTAACGCAAAATATATGTATTTTATTTCTTTCGACACCTGTTAAATGTTATTCAGTTTCACCAAGTTTCTTTTGGTTAAAAACGGCTAAAATTCTAATATTTAGCTGTCTGAATAAATAAAAATGTTTTCTTTCCTGTTTACAACAAATTTATGAATGTAATGTTCATTTAAAATTTTTGCTTGAAAGATTTCAAGTAGAGAATATATCTTACTTTGCAAAGAGATAGCGAGCGGGCTAATCATCCTGCTAATATATGTATATATATATATATATATATATATATATATATATATATATATATATATATATAGATAGATAGATAGATAGATAGATAGATAGATAGATATAGAGAAAAAAGTGTGACAAAGTAGAAAAAGTTTACGTCTAACGGGTTTCGTCCTTTACGATTTCACCAGACAAAGTTAATATTTACGTTGATTCGACTTCACATGCGCACGAACGAATGGAAGACGCTGAAAATTTTAAATTTATAAATGAAATTGTTAATGTGTTTTGGTTCTGTAATCTACCCGATTTCATTTAGATTCTTTTTCTTTGTGTTTCCATCACATTTGTTGTAAGATATTCCATATTTACTAAGACGAAAATGTGTAGAAAAATGATTTAACCGCTAAATCGTCTACAGTAAATTTGCGTCCAGGTTCTTACAATGTTTCACTATTCATGGCAGACCTTCTATTATCACAACGTGGGATATTTAATAATTATAATGCTGCCTGAAAAGTGTACCTGAAGTCAACTGTGTTTTCAAGTAGATGACCGATTTGGAAAATAAAGTTTTTCCAACAATTTGTGGTCCTATAGATGCTTCATCAAAAGCTTAATAAATAAACTGCAGTCAAATATCTTCCAAACGGATAATGTTAACGAGAGTGAAACAACAACTGCAGCATACAGGCGGGCGTCTTTGCGCTAATATGGCCAAATTGTTATAATACTTTCCTTTCATGATATAAGTGACACTGAATCATCCGGCCAACTCTGCTAGAATAATTAAGAATGGGTGTATTTTCATATATCATTAATACTATTACTACTACTACTACTACTACTATTATTATTATTATTATTATTATTATTATTATTATTATTATTATTATCGTTCTCTTAGTCCACTTTCTTCCTTTCTTTGTTTCTCTCTCTCTCTCTCTTTCTCTCTCTCTTTCTCTCTCTCTCTTTCTCTTTCTCTCTTTTCTGTCCAATTCTTGTAAATTGTTTCTCTGGTTACATTGTTATTACTTGTGTATTTCTTCAACCTACCTCTTAAGTTCGCTTTTCCAAACATTCTGAATCATGTCTCCTTTTTCTTTTTTTTTTTTTCCTTTTTTTGTTTTGTTTTCATAATGTAAACACTGACTCATCTGGGCTAAATTCTATCTAATTATTTTTCACAGTGCATAGAATTGCAATACTTAAACTACGCCAACTCTAGCAGTAGGTAAAAGTTGCATATACAGAAAGTTAATAAGTTTAAGGCTTATATAAATAAAGCTTATATAGAATGGTTGCATTTTTGTACTTGCTCAAGATATTAAAAATAAATACACAAAGAAAAGAGTGCTGAACTGCTGTGTGGGTTTGTAATTAAAATTGCAAAAAAAGCTATCTATTTTACAAAAGTATATTATCTTTAATATAGACTCTACTCATATCAATGTCTTTAACTGATTGAAAACACATTAAAATACCATAAGATATTAAATAAATTGAAACCTTTGTGTTAAGACACATTGTAATAGCGAAAGATGTCTTTCAAAAGCTAAACAAAATATTAAGAAATAGGAAAATTTCGTAAAAACAAAACAACGTACTGTCTATATTTCTGAGCTGAGGTATTATAATTATTTACATTATTCTCAAGAACACATAGTGCGGTGAATAAAAACGTTGGTTGAATCCAGTGACAGTGTTGTGAATTTAGTACCTGGCTACAGCAGAGGTGAAAAAAACTTGGAGAGTTGAGCTAAATGGAGAAAACTGGTACTGAGACCCTGGAAGGTAGAAATAGAACAATCTAACCCGGTGGACGGAATAAAGGGTTCACTTCGAAATTCCAATCCCCTGTTGAAGGCCAGGGTGTACAACGGTCGAAACGTCGTGAATATGGCAACAGAGTTGAGGGAAACAGTCTGAACAATGTAAATAGTGTACAGAAAATGCTGGACAATTTCCTCGCAGATGAAGAAGTAAAAGAAACGTGGTTCTACAGAAGGATGCTGAGAACAACATTGCTGGAACATGTCAGCAAGCTTCTACTTGTATATATATTTTTCAACATTTTTTTTTTCCTAGCGTCCAAAAGTCTGATGGCTGTGTCAAAATACCAGTGCATAAACGGTTATGCCAACATTTACCAAACCATTCGCATAACAACATTTTAAACAGATTAGTAGTTCCTCATAACACACCTAACACTAATTTTAAACAAAAAATCTCAGCCTGATGCAAACTAATGGAGAACAAAGCAGACATAGATACCAGGAGGCGCTAAATTTCAAATGAAGGAGACATTAAATTTTAAAAAGTAAATCTGTAATTTTATTTAAAAATAAAAACATTAAATCTGTAATGTAGTTTTATTTAGATTATTTAAAAATTATGAGCAAGTCTCCTCAAATATTTGACGAATGTATTCATATTTTCCAATTTAAGAACAGTTTTTTTATGTATTCTTCTATTTGCATCTATATTTTTCAAAACGTTTTTCCTAGCGTCCAAAAGTCTGGTGCCAAATCAGTTGACGCCGAAACGTTCGTATAAAAACGTCAGCGCCTAATCGGCTACGCCGAAACGGACAAAACCACAGAGAAATATCTGAGAAACGTAATACTCGATGAATCTATATACAATAGATGCTGTTAATAAAGTTTTATAGAAGTTTCATTGTATTAGAATATTGTAAGAGTTTTAAAGTGCATGCTTGGTAGTTATGACGATATTTGTTGAAATTGACATGTGCACAAATAGATGCTTGTAAAAGTTTCTTTGCAGTTGTCTTGCCCACTTTGCATTTCGTTGAAGTTGTCTTGACTGCTGTAAGAGAAGTAAGGTTAAAGAGATTGTTATATATGTGACCTTTTCGTTCTTTTAGAGGCCAAAGGTGACGAATGTTGTAATAAACTATTCTCAACAGAGACTAGACGATACTTGTTTCCCGTGAACAATAGACAGCTGACTTAAACCCTAATTCCTGCTTTGTATTATGCGTAACCACAATGGCTTTGATTTGAAATCAAGTCATTCAACTGACGATCATTTATGGCTCTCAATCGAACAAGCGGTATGAAGTAACATCACAATGCTACAAAAAAATAATCGTCTTTTAAATATTCAACCGTTGACTTTATACTCCAGTTTGTTAGTACGATGCATGGTGCTATTCTGTGTAATCGATTTTGAATTGACTGTCGACATTCACGAAGCTTACCTTAGTTTGGCAAATGGCCACAAGTATGGTGCACCCAATGAAGATCGAACTCAATACTCAGTAGTAACAGTCTTCCAGAGTAGTTTATTTACGATTGCCTCACGTTGAGGCATTGTCAAGAATTCAAATCGTTACACAGAAAATCTTTTAAACTACATTTTCACTTATTCTCGCCATATTTGCTATTTTGAAATGTGCCCACAGTTCGGTTGACGTCAAAACTTGAATAGTTCAGTTCTCAAAAAACATTGATCGATCAAACAAAAATAATTACCGACGTTAATAACATTTTGTGGAAGAGGACCGATTTGGAAATAGTTGCACTTCTGTAGTACCCAGTGACGATAACACTCAATAACAATAGGTTTCAAAACTGTCGAAATGTATGACGTGTGTGATAAGTGTGGCAAACAGAAACGGTGAACCGAGTTCAAATGTGTCTAAGTTTAATTTACTCTTGGTTTCTCCGTCGTCTTTGCCCCATCATATGACGTTCAAACAAAATGTCACCTTGCTAGCAAAATTCCTGATGACTGATGAAAAGTGTCTGATTAGACAAACTTTTTCCTATAATTTACCTCACCAGCTAAGGCAGGAGAAGAAAAAAGTTGTTATCTCTTTTTTTACAATGAGGTTAACCTTGTGCAAGACCTAATAGCGACTCGGAACTACCTCGAGTGGCTCCTAGGCCTTGTACAGAATGAACCTAGGACAGGTTATGAGGTACAGTTTATGAGGGTATGTGGGGAAGAGAACCGTTAATCCTAGACTTGAACAGATTAAGATTATAGTGATCGGGGAAGTATCCTCTTGCGAGTCGGTTCTACAGTGTGTAGCGGTTCGTGGGAAAAAGCTGATCGTAGAATAGAATGAAATGTGGTTGTTTCGCTACAATGTGCTTGGCGTGGTGGGTGTTAACCTTGACGGTTAGAATTAGTGGAACTAAGGAACGTAATTCGTCTGAACACTTTCCATAGAAATAGCGATATAGAAAGCAGCGACGTATTTTGTATGTGGGAAGAGAGAGGGTTGTAGTGTGGAAAATAGTTCTTTACCAACACAGAAACGCTTGTAGACTATGTGGCGCCTGTTCATATATGACAATAGTACTCCTATTTTCGGCTTAATCTGACACTTATCAAGGTACAGGATAACAGGAGGAGTCGGGTACTTAATGGTGTGGTACAGGAAACCGACTCTTTTACCAGGATTTTTAGCGATGAAGCGTATGCACGAGCCTCACTTCACAACTGGGTTGAGCTTAAGTCCCAATAGGTTCTTTAATATTATCTATCTCCTAACGTCTCATATGTCTTCTGAACGTAGGCGATTATAACTCTCCACGTCTTCCTTTTCTTTAATATCTATAAACTGTACCTTAAAACGACTATTCTTGTTACAAAAAAGTTTAGAGTGATTTTCCGTTTCCTTCTTGGTTTTAAATTCTGTTTTTTTCTCCTAAATTGACTAACCCAGACTAAATAGCTTAGCTTGCTCTGTTATTTAAATCTTAGCTTGGAAAAGAGTTGCCTTTACCAAGGATATTAGTACGAAGTGAACCCAACTGTCACAGTCTGAATTTGATCCCGGCTCCCTAGTCCCATTTTCTGCGTTGGTAACCGTTGTCCAGCTGCACCTCTAATATATTATTACTATAAGCGCTCTTACATACATTTATACAGATTTCGAGTTCAATTATAATTTGACACATTTAAATCAATAATTCGCATAAAATAAGCTGTTAGTTCCAGGCATTTTCTAAACTGGTGACACTGAAGAATGTTAAAATTTGTATCTATCAAGACAATGTGCTAATGGCTAACCGAGAAAGGAAACTGGAATAACTCTTAGACAAAGTAGTAATGGAAACTAAAAAGAAATGAACGGTAACCTTAATAAGACAAAATGTGCGGCTATCAGCAAAAGAGACAGAAGACTTTAGCTTCATATTAGAGACGACGTTTAACTATCTAGATATTGTCGCGACAGGCCCAGAAATATGAAAGCGCTTAGGAATAGCGAAAGGTCTCTCTCAGAGACTAAACAAAGTATTAAGTGTTATGAAAATTTAGTTAAGAAAAGAAAAGAGTGCTGAACTGCTATGTAATATTACAATAATTACAATGAGAAAGATATGTAATTTCTGGAAAAGATAATGGGAAAAGAAGTCCTGGCAAATTTAATACTCAAAAGACATATCAAAGACAGAATAAAAACAAGGTAGGAGGAAAAAGATCAACTGTTAGTTAAAGAAACAAGAAATAGGAGATTGTGGAGAACCATTATCTCCTACGTGTTGAAAGGAGACCTGTACATACATGAAGAAATGAAAAGTAAAATAAAAATAGTAAGCGATCCTTTCATGCGGGTTAGGGTAAAAATAAATCAGAATAGGGAAACGAGCGCCTGAAGATGTTTTTGTTTAATAGCTGTGGTCTTAACATGAAATCCTCATAGTCCAGAACCAATGGTTTTTACCAGCAAATCCTTATATTAGGTTGCTGCAAAAATAACGACGTAATAATGTCGTTTTTTGACGTATTTTTTAACGTCAAAAAACGACCTTATTACGTCATTATTTTTGCACCAACCTAATATTTCAATATCATACAATCGTCTTTACCAGCTCTTCACAGCCCAAATATCATAACACTTGTATTTACCAACAAATTCTTACAACCCAATATCATACCAAGAGTCTTTATTAGGAAGTCTTCAGAGTCCAATATCATACCAATAGTCTTTACCAGCAAATGCTTACATCCCGATATCATACCAGCGGTCATTACCAGCAAACCTTATGGAATCCCAAAGCCCAATATCAGGATAAATATAATGAAGTCATGTTTGAAATTATTCCAATGTTGAATTTTTTTAAAAAATAACTTCAGCTAATTTGTTTACGAATAATTAAAATAATTATTCAGACATGTTTTTAAAGTTTAGTTGTAACCGCATATTTGTAAATTACCTGTCTGACACAGGTATCGCAGTTTTTACGAGTAAGAGAAATTTATTAGGCAAATAATTTTGGTTTAAATGTTTCAATATCGATCTTTCCCTTTCTTTATCTCTTTTCCTTTCTTTCCTCCCTGGCTCCTTTTATCACATTCTCCATTTCTCCCATCACCGCCCCTCCCCCCCCTCTCTCTCTCTCTCTCTCTCTCTCTCTCTCTCTTTGTCTCGATCACTTTTCTAACATTATTTCTACCCTTTTCTTTCTCCATTACTTTCTCACTCTTTTATTCTTTCAGTCACATTCTCCCTTTTTCTCCATCTCTTTCTTTTTTTCCCTCCACTGGCACATTCTGTTTCTCTTGCTCGCAAGCGCATCCACTCTCTTTCACACCCAAACACCCACAAACAAGCTCTTGGGCGTGCTTATATTACGAACCAGTATGATAAAACCTCATGTCATCAATCATTCTATAATTCTATTTGTTTCGCCTCTCCAAATGTATTAAACTTGAACATAAATTTCCTCGATTTTATTCTGACCCGTGTCATTATTGAAAAATAGGCAATTTTCTTATCTTCACTTCGATCAGAGATAATGGCAAGACATTAGTATCGAAGCAGGGATTAATGGCAGAAATTTGGTCAGAAACGAACGAAAAATGAATGACACACAGGAAAAGATAAGCAAGAAATAGAATGATATATTTTGATTTTGGATAAGTTGATGGTTTAAGAATTAAAACTTCGATGAGTAAAGTTAAAATAATTTTTCTGAAATAATATCGTCAGGTTTTATTCCCGCCAAATATGAATTACGATAAATGTTTGAACTCTACGAACAAACACGTAGTCATATTGATAATGGCCTCAGTGAGAAACGAAGTCACTGCCAAATATTTATACAAATCCTTGTTAGCAAGGTGTCGTATTAACATTTGATAGTGACTTCGTTTCTCACTGAGGCCATTATCAATATATTAAATGGATCACACCAATTTTTATATAAAGTCATATTTCTACTGCTCTTCATGAGAAAGTAAATCATGATTAACAGATGTGAGACTAGTGCATTAACCTCTATCCTTCGTCTTTTATGTAGAGATATGTGCCTTTTCCCCGACCCTGAATAGGAAAGCCAATGAATATTACAAAAAGTCTCTCCTTACGAATCCAGTGTGTCATGTTGCAAGAGTTTCAGTTAAGCATCTTCTCTTCTCGATGTCTATATCAGAACTGTCATCTAAATAGACTGGGTCTCACTGACTTGTTGTTAAGGGTCACGTGAGCGGCCACGGGAAGTAGAATGTTAACCCAAATTAGATTTACGTCTTGTTAATCCTTTTTTCTACACGCTTTTCTTCGAACAATAATAGTAATGAGAAAAACTTTATAAATATTAATAATAATAATGACTTTAAAAGTAGATGAATATATATTTTTATGAATTGCTTAACATTTAACAACACACACACACACACATACACACACACATATATATATACAGGCTGCAATGGATAAATTGTCGTCTAAATTATGCAAAAATGAAAATAACACTAACAATTCCTTTTAACAGATATATTTACCAAAATTACACAAAAGTATCTTGAAATACTAAAGAGTAAATTTATTCAATAAAATCGCCATTGGCTTCAACCAAGGCCTACAGGCGACTTCGAAATCTCCTGCAACTCTTCTGATCGGTCTCAATGTTTAAGTATGAGAATGCTACCATAATCCTTACCTTCAGTTCATCTTTGCTGTTACAAGGAGTTTTTGTTGGTTTCTCGCTCGACTATGCCACACACATAATAATTAAGGGGTTTCAGTCTGAGGAGTTAGGTGGCTAGATGTAAGGTATGATGTGGTTGCAGAAATTGTCTGACAGCCATGACACGGTTCTGCTTGTGTGACATGGTACAGAGTCCTGTTGCCGAACATAGTGTCTTCCAGCAGCCATCCTTTTGATTCAGGGCAACACTACCTCCTCAAGACACTTGATGTTGGCCTTCGCGTTGTGTCTGGGGCCCTCACCAATAAATTCGAAAGCTCTTTTCTTATCAGAACGATTAGAGTGGATTTCCGGACTGCCGTACCCTCGTAATCACCATTAGATTCGTCCAACACTTTCCGAATCCTTTGCACTGTACCGAGATTGACATCCAAACATTCTGAAATGTTCGAATTGGAGCGTCCAGTGCAAATGTCATGCAGTACAACATACCGTTTCCAAATTTCTAGCGGAGTGGATTGCGTCATGGTGTTCTTTTTTTCACAGACGCTGCACAACTGACACTACTATACTGTGCATATAAATATAAAAAGGCGACAATTTCTCCAGCGTATCCTGTATATATATATATATATATATATATATATATATATAGGATGCAAAAGTAGGTATACAGTAACAAAACGTCCGCACAAACGTATTATATTAATTATACAAACATTAATACTTACGCACTGTATACTTACTTTTGCACACCCTGCATATATCATATATATATATGTGGGGGGGGGGTCCTCTTGGGCGATGATTGAATTACAAAAATATTTTGCTTGTGAAAAATCCTTTAATTAAAATATTGACACGCATTTCTCTTGACTAAATATTTTAGCAACTGACCGGCAATTAACTGCGATAGGAATTGAAGGTTCAGCTTTAAATCTTGGAGTAGACTTTGCTTCTTTACGCTTCTATCTTAAGAGACTGTGTTTGTTAAATAAAAACCGCAAAATGAACGGAACAAGACGTCATTTTGGCTAATTTGAAACGAAAATATTTAAACTTCTTTTCACTAAAATATGTTTAAATTATCAAAAGTGTCCAGTTCAAATATAAACGATGACGGCTTTAATGTGTAGAATATTGTATTAGCTCGAGGATTATCATATTTTGAACCGGAGATTTCAATTTAATCGTTGAATTACAAGGAGAGAGGTCAACGATGCCGTTATCTCCAGTCCTTCACTTGAACTAATGAACTTGAAATGTTTTATGTCTATTGATAAGACATGAATTCAGTTCAATGAAGACAATACGAAACCTGTTTTACCAAATGAAAGCTAATTAAAGACATCAACAACCTGAACTCTAAGAAGACCTTTTAAAAATATTGCCTACGGTTAAGCGTGTCGTCAACTGGAATTCATATCGTGACAGCCGTGTGTGTACATATTAAAAACAATACGTAGTTGTATTTACAGACTTTTTTTTACATATACATGTAAGTTAAAAAATAATCGGCCGAATAAGCTCAAGAAATCTAAAAATATGCAGAAATAGATATTAATGCAGGCAGTGGTCAGTCTCGGGGATCTTTGGTGTCTACTAAGGTGGCTAGGAAATCCTTGTTCCAAAGCAGGCTCCTGCTCACCTACACAGCCAGCCTGAGCGCACGTAATCTCCCGTGATCAGTAGCTGAAAAAAGTACTTTCAGTCACGACACCTTGCGACTTCGTGCTGGTACAACGATAAACGGCTTATAGTGGACCTCTTGGAGGGAGCCGATATAAACTAGCCTGTGCACCCAAATAAAGATAGGCACAGGAGGCCCGCTATTTTTTTTATAAATTAAAGATGGAAAATCTGACAGGTGGAACAAAAATGGACAACAGAACGAGGATATTTAAAATGAATACAGATTTGCTGGCGTTGAGTAGTTGCGGGTTAAGTCCAATGGTGAACCTTACGTAGTATTTTAACCGAAGTGTACAGAGTAGGTTATTTAAGCTTGGACGATATGCATGCAGTAATTTCCTAAACCAGGTGAGTTAGGTTGACAAGAAAGCCGGGACCATGGTGTAGCCAGAAGTTCAGGGCTGTTGTAAGCAGATCCATTAACGCCAATCAACCAAGTGTGTTAGAGAAGTAGGACCAATGAGTAGCCGGAAGTTAACGGCTGTTATAAGCTGGTCCGTTAACGCCAATCAACCAGAAGGGCTAGGATGAGATAGTGATGCCGGATTAGGGACCATGGTGTAGCTGGGAGTTCAAGGATGTCGTAAGCGGATCCATTAACGCCGATCAACCAAGTGAGTTAAGTTGAGATAAGGGCCTGAAGTAATGAAGGCCAGGAATGCCGGAAGTAAGATGCTGGAAGATAAGGGCCTATGATAGTCGAAAGTAAGAGTCCGCGGTAGCCAGAAATAATAAAGGGCAAGAATGCCGAAAGTAAGAAAGGATAGGAAAGCCCAACTAATGTCCAGTTGACACACAAAAATAAATGGGAATATAACTCAATCGTCCAAACGCCCTGGCCAGGTCTGCGTTTCTCCCTCTTCTCCTCTCCCTCCGTCTTGGGTTCGACGAGAAGTCGCCGGGATTCTAAACAGCTTTGTCTTCTTAGTTTCACTCAGTAGACGTAGACAAGAACTTCTCAATAAGGCCGCACGTTAGGAATTTTTCCCCAGGCCGTTATTATCAAGTACTCACATCTTTGACAAATCGATCACGGGTTTCAATGTCAGAACACTAACTTCCAAACAGTGCACACACTATATAAATATGAATAGACTGAGATATTTATCAATGGATAGAAATATATATATATATATATATATATATATATATATATATATATATATATATATATATATATATATATATATTAATTTCGATTATAGGTGCAGTTCAATTTATAATTACATGAATCATTCATACAAAAACAAATATAGAGGTTAATTATTTAAATGTCGAGAATACATCTTCGCAAACAATTTCAATAAGGTACACTAACCCCGAACCTGTATATGAATGATATGATCCCTGTTTATAAATTCCAGTTGTATAAGGTCTTTTTCGGATTACATCTATATTTTCGTTGTCCTCTTATTACCGAGAAGTAAAAAACAAGAACAAGATGCCTGTAGGAACAGACGAAAGCTTGTAAAAACTAAAAAAGACCTTTCATTCTTTCTTGTCTAAAAACACATTTCATTCTTTCAGATTTTCAAAACTTCATAACTGCTCAGTTTCGTATCCAAAACGTATGTTGGATCAATAACTAAAAATCCATTATTTCTGTAGAATTTGCTTCGTTTACGTTTCGGATACGAAACTAAGCAATTATGATTTTTCGAAAATCTGAGCAAGTGAAATGCGCTTAAAAGGCAAAATAGAACATATTTATATTCATATATATTCCTATATATGCTAAATTAAATCAACCATGACTTTGTGTTGGGATTTTATCAATTAATAAATGAACTAATCAACAAATATTTACTTAAAAAAGCACTTAAGTTATAAAAAATTCGTTCAGTAGATTAACTCATAACACAAATTCATATATTTAAGAAGTTGTGTTTCGCAGCACATTTAATTACCTCAAAGCTTGTGTAAACAATTGTCTCGTATATTATAAATCTAATGTTAAAATAATTAAATTTTAATTGTTTAAATTTTAACAAAACAAACAAAAAAATAAATGGCTGGTCTCTTAACATTTCTTTTATATAATACATAATTTAATTATAACTGAACAAATCCAAAATATTATCTGATACATTAATTTTACACCATTAACAGAATTATTGTAAACAATATTTTACGTCATCCTAAAAATAACATTTTTTTAGAGAAAAAGTAAATAGGATCTGTAAAGAAACTTAGTTCACCGGAAAATCTGCTGAGCATTGGATGAAAAAATATCTTGAAACACTAAAATTTAAATAAGATAAGTGAACAATTACATATTATGTGATTAATAATCACATATAGATAAATAGATAAACCAAGTCTAAAGCTATTGAAGCGAGAAACTGACAGTCCCCATACAGTTTTGATATATACCATTTTTCTGGTTTCCGGAGAGAATTTGAACATAAAGTGACACACGAAGACGCGATATTTAAAAAAATTCGACATGACACCCAGGAAGCTTGAAAGCTCCACACCCAAAAAATATCAAAGAAAGTAACACCATCAACACACACACACACAAAAAAAATACAATACATTGAATATACTATGTTAAAATTTTCTCTAGAAACCAGAAGATGTTTTGAACCTTGGAAAAAAAAATCATGTATAATGTATTGTAAAATGTAAATGTTACGTTTTTCGGTGCTTGTTAAAAACATGACAAGCCTACTCGTAACTAAAAGGTTCTTGGTAATAGGACCGATTGTCAGATGCTAAAAAAATTAATTCGGATACGTTTTTTTCGCCCGTATTTGTACACGTGAGCAGCGACAACCATTATCCCTCCTCACATGAAGAATAGACTGAAGCCATCGCCACCCACGAAACACCAACACGCGGTATAATATTCTTAAAAAAAAGATTCCCGCATATGGTTTCCTCTTCAGTTAATTGGCTCAACAAAATACTTGTCCTCATCTCTACATTTGGGAACTAATTCCGATTTTTATTGTGAAGGCGTGAATTTTTTTAATCATTCCGAGCAAAGCAATAAAGCCACTAAGATGCAAGGAGGTAGGGGTACTGAGTGTAAAAGAATATGAAAAACAAAACCTTATTAAGGAGAGAAGACAGAAGATAACGATTGACAATGCATTTAAAATTTTGAAGATTAAAATCGACTAGAAAGCAAGATGCCGGGGAGAGTTCCACAAACGAGAAGTGCGAAAGAAGAAATTATTAGTGTATAACTTATGGTTATCTCTAGCCATTTCAACTGTAACACTATGAGACCTTGCCGCCATCTAGTACTGCGCTTAATTTCATTTAGTCTAGGTACCTTAGAGGAAAGTAACATTTATTTTGAATAATACAAAAATGTGGCACAAGGCCAAAAGGGGAATGCTGGTCTTTATCTGTCTTATAATTAAACTTCTGATCCTAACATGCTCCATTATTCCTTATACCAAAACAACATAGTCTTACTTACCATTCCTACTACAACCACCATAATACCTGAGAGTTAATGCAATAGAGAAAGCTCATCCGAACAATTACAATGGAAGTATTTATAGAAAAGGCACAGGGAAGCTACGTTACAGAGGTGGGAAAGTGACTGAATCCGAGATGCTACATTGCAGATTTTTCTTTGTATTAGGTTGGTGCAAAAATAATGACGTAATAATGTCGTTTTTTGACGTTAAAAAATACGTCAAAAAACGACATTATTACGTCATTATTTTTGCACCAACCTAATATTTTATCAAGAATCTCTTAATATATAGCAGAAGCACCAGACCAGATATAGCAAAAAATGTTGCTGTTTGGAGAATATTATAATTCGGAAATTTTCTTCCAAGCGTAATCGACAAATATTTAGATTTGTCACTCGGCTTCAGTCTCCTTTTCATGTAAGAAAAGGTTAATGATATTTTTACAAGGCGGGGGTGAAAACATCCCGTATACTGTAATTTCTCTCATTTTTTTTTTTTTTTTTTTTTGCATTTCTGTTGGATTGTAAATTTCTTAGAACAAAGGAAAATCTGTTTATAGCACATTAAATTCCAGTGTCCTTTTTAAAACGACTTTTCATAATAAAAAACGTAAATGGTGTCATGGTCAAGCTAGTGTAGCAGGTTCCGTGACTCTCCATTATTTATTTTTCTTTATTATCTGTGTATTCATGGGGGAAATGGTGAACCGGTACCCCATTGCCTTCTACACTAAAACTTAAAAAGACATTTAAGCTTGGTTCAAGACCAACGAAAGTTCTTTATTAAGGATTCATTTATTTCCTTATTTGGATACACACACACACGCATATATATATATCGCTTTAGTAACTATATCATAGCCCTTCTCTACTCCGTCCACGTGACCAATGGCAGACGTTATATATGATCTTGACCTTTCTGCATTGCGTTGCCCATTCCCTTCAAATTAAGTTCATTTAGATTTATAATAAACCTAATGTAGTTTTAGTTGTTTCAGTAGTACGAATTTAAGTGGAATACACTTTGTGAACATTTTTATACTTTTTATATCTCGTAGCATCTTTGAATTTATCTTCTTGATATTTTTACTAATTTTTAGTACCTTGCAGAGAAACGCAGGACCGTGTGCAGGGCGCTTGGACAGGTTATCTATTGAGTTATATTCCCTTTTATTTTTTCTGCCACCAGTACGCTTGTTGGGCTTTCTTATCCATTCTTACTTCCGGCACTCTTACCCTTTATTACTTCCGGCTATCTCTATCCTTACTTTTGGCAATCCAGACCTAAATTACTTTCAGCTACGACAGACCCTTTCTTCCGGCACACTTCCCTTTAACACTTCCGGCTACTACGGACCCTTATCTTCCGGCATTTCTGGCTATTATCACTTCCGGCTACCATTACCATGGACCCTTACATTCCGGTATACTTCCGGCCCTTACTTCAACTCTACTTATTTGGTAGATCTGCGTTAAAGGCTACACATTGGTCTCTACTTCCGGCACCTCTATCTCAACCTAACTTACGGCATTAATGGACCTGTTTACAGCAACACTTAACTTCCGGCTACTCATTGGTCCCTACTTCCGGCATCTATATCTCAACATAAGTGACCTGGTTGAGTGGCGTTAACAACAAGCCCTGAACTTCCGGCGCCGCATAGGTCCCTGCTTCCAGCTTTCCTGTCAACCTAACTCACTTGGCTTTTGAAATTGCTGCATGCAGTATCGTCCATACTCAAACAACCTACTTCGTATACTTCGGTTAAAATACTATGGAAGTTTCACTATTGAATTTAACGAGCAACTACACAACGCCGGCACCGTATATTTTAATGGAACTTTTTTCTTCTTGGCTATGCCATCCAGACTTCAAATAACCTACTCTGTACACTTCGGTTAAAATACTACGGAAGGTTCAGCATTGGATTTAAACAGCAACTTTTGGACACTTTCGCTGTGCATATGAACTTTCAAACTGTGGACTTACGTGTCACCTTAATTTATATGGATTCTACTTTTAACATTTAGTCTCAGATATATTATCTAGATCTTCTAGCCGCGGGTCAGTATTTCTCAATTTACTTAATTCTGCCTCCATTACTTGATTCATTGTTTGTTCATGTTCCTTTAAACGAATCACTGCTATTGTATACGATGTAAATAAATTTTGTATTAATTTTAAATATCCTTGTTCTATTGTCCATTTTTGTTCCACCTGTCAGATTTTCCATCTTTAATTTATAAACGTTAGCGAGCCTCCTGTAACTATCTTTATTTGGGCACACAGACCATATTACATTGCGCCCTCCTTCAGGGGGGCCACTACACCTAGAATGTGTGAATTTAAGCGCAATACTAAACTGGCGGCGAGATCTCATCAATTTGCTGTTGAGTTAACTAAGTATAGCCGTAACTTCTATGCTAGCATTTTCTTATCTCGCACTTCTCGCTTGTGGAACTCCCTCCCTGCTCCATGCTTTCCAAACAACTTTAATTTGCAAAAATTTAAATGCACTGTCAATCACTATCTACTGTCTTCCTGATAGCTCTTTTCTCTTTCTCCTCATTACTTACGTTTCTATACCTGATTCCTCTAACCCTGTAAATCCTTGCGTTAATCCATTTAATCCGCTTCCTAATTAATATATATATATATATATATATATATATAACAAATTTGGAACATTTTTGTGACCCTTTTTATCCGTTAGGATTACATCGGACTAGGCTATGTTGACGTTTTCACGTCTACAGATGCACACGAAATTTAGCTAGTTCTCTAGTTTATCTCAGTAGTATTTCTACACTTGAAAACCCCAATATTGAAAAAAATTACATTGGAAGTACTACGTTTAAAACCGTTGGTATCGACATATACAATCTTTCAGCAATAGTAATTATAAATACAGAAACCGCTGTCCAAGTATTTTTGGAGTTTAAAAGAGAAAAACATCTACTGTTAAAGGAAAATTAATTAAGACATTCTCTATATTCCCTTGTTATCTATGTCTTAATGAAAAATTGCTGATCATTAGATTTAAAGGCAAGATCAATCTCATAAATCAAACGAATGAACTCACTGTTGATTGTAAGCACAGTTCACAATTTAGCGTACAAAATGGGTAGAATATTTTTAACGACAACGCAACGTTATTGTAAGTTTAGATTGATATTACTTCTATTATCCGCTAATCCTCCTATCTATTTGTATTCATGTACATATATATATGTATATGTGTATATAGATGTCTGTGTGTGCATATTTTTATGTATATGTAAGCATATATATATATATATATATATATATATATATATATATATATGTTTGTATTTATATTTGTATATATTTATATATTTGTGTTTTTATGGCTGTATGTATATATGGATATAATGTATGTGTATATATATATATATATATATATATATATATATATATATATATATATATAAGGACTTGAAACCCTTATATACAGTCCTTTAGGTAAGTTGGGGGTTTTCTTTGGCGTTGTGGTCTGGAGTGTAGTCTCGGGTCAAACGTAGGGGTTTCGGTGAGGAGATCTTTGGTTCCAGCAATGGGGTGATGATTGGTGATGATGTGGGTGTAGTCTCAATACAGAAAATGTCATGTGGGCTGAATGACAAGGCCTCTCAGCATCTATTGTGCCATTCTCATTTTCTCCTTCCAAACAAGCAGGTGATAAAAACCTTTTATGGATTTAAAATCAGATGAGTTCCGCGTGATGCTATTTTGGCCATGTTGTGCTGTTATCGTCTGCCTTTCTTTTGAGTTATTATGTAAGGCAGGGGGGAGGGTGGTGTTTTTTTTTTTTGTTGTTGTAGTTTTACTAGGACGATGTTGCCAGGCTGAAGTGTTGAGGGACAGGTTTTTCTTTTCCTGTCAGCATATTCACACATCTTCTGTTTACTGATGTAATCATTTTCTTTTTTATTTTGTCATGTGTGTTGTTTGGGGTTGGGTCTTGAGAGGGTATTCTAGGTAGGCCAATTTTCATATTCCTACTTGTGAGAGCCTCAAATGGGGACGAAGAAATGTGGGTAGTTGAGATTTCCATGTGTGTGTATCCTCAATTACACATGACCTAATGTTTTTGTTAAGTGTGGCCATGAAACGTTCCATCTCCCCATTTGCCCCTGGCCAGAGAGGTGTTATTTTTCTGTGTTGTATCCCGAACTCATGTATAGCTTCAGAAAACTCTTCCCCCATTAAATGGAGGACCATTGTCTGTCTTGATTGAGGTAGGGATTCCTAGACGTAAGAAAATGGCTTCAAGTCTTGGCAGGACTGTTCTTGTTCAGGTGAGAGATTATTTCTATTGCAGGTAAAAGGCTGTATTCATCTACGACTACAAGTGTGAGGGAAAAGAACCAGCAAGATCAATGGCAAGGGAGCTCCATGGTTCTGGTGGTAGTGGTGTGGGCTGTTCGGATTTCACGTCGGCTGTGGCCTGGGTGAGATACCTGGCATGGTAGGCAGGATTTTACTGCATCCTCTACAGACCTATCAATTCTTGGAAACCACACTGATACATTGTTTCGTTTTGATTATGCTTTGGTGGTTCTGGTGGGCAATATCTATAGTCTTCTGACGCAGAGTTTCAAGTATGATTATCCTGTTTTGCCTGAGGATAAGCCCATCATAGATGGACAACTTATCCTTGAATTTTTTAAACTCCTTTATGTCCCGGTCTATCCAGTGGCCAAGTTCGTATAGCTTGCATTACTTTTTGGAGCTGTAGGTCTTTCCCAGTCGCAGACTTTACTTCTGTCAAAGTCAGAGATTTTGGGATTGCATTCATTGCTATATATGCAATATATGCTTCTCCTGCATTGTCGTATTTGGGTATTTCGTGAGGATGTCTGCTGATCTAGTCAGCAGGGTTGTTTTCATCGCGTCCAGGTCTGTATATCAGATCCATGCTCTATGGCATTAGGCGTAGGCACCATCTCTCTAGCCTGGCTGTGGTGTTTTTTTTTTACTGTTCATTATTCCTGTGAGTGGTCTGTGATAACTGTAAAATGTGCCCCAAACAGATAAAGGTGAACATGCTCAACTCCATATACAACTCCTAGGTACTCTTTATCAGTCTGGTAGTATCTTTGTTCTGTTTCTGTTAGAGCTCTACTTGCATAGCAGATGGGGCGACCTTCTTGCATAAGTATTGTAGGAGCAGGATTTATGTTGGTTTTTGGAGGTCAAAATATGACATCACCTTACTACTGGTGAGTGAAACACTCACCAGTAGTAAGCTTATTGAAAGCATTTTGTTCGCGTTTCCCCCATTTCCAGGCTGTCAGATTTCTTAGACGCTCTGTGATGGTGGCATATCCTGGGATGAATCTGGCGACATGCTGTGTCATCGGAGAGACGGATAACAACGTTTATTCTACCCAGCGGGTACAACAGGAAACTGACTTTTACAATTAAAATCTCTTTTTCATAAGAGTATAGAAATCAAAGGGTTGATAGTAAGTTATTTCCCTTGGATTGTAAACACAACACAGTGTAACATGGATCACTATCTACGTCCGCCTCTGATTTTTGCATATCGCTTATCTCATCCAGGACTAAAATAAAAAGTTAATTTCTTCTTTATGTTCAAAACACTTACAGAAGAAACTAACTTTGTATTTCTTTGTTCGGGTCCTAATCTCTCGTATTCTTCTCCTTCTCATTAACCCCTTACAAATTAAATCTATTATCTTTTTATCGTATTGGATTTTTTCCAACTCAGTGCTATTTCTTGTACTTCGTTTCTAAAACAATTTTATTCGTTGTATGTGGTTGATTCAAACAAATTCCTTCTTTTTTTTTCCCTCGCTTCGGTCTCCCTCGTGTGTCTCTTGTATCCTTCTGGAATTTGAGGAATCTTGTTTTGAGAGATCGCGCACTTCCCCTCTCATACACGTAATATCCGGTGTTACAGGGATTGACTTCTGGCCTCTATGTTGAACTCGTGTCCTCCAACTGAACTTTGTACGCGCTCACATTTTTTCTGAACATATCTGTCATCCAAAATTCATCGTTTGTTCTTTACTATTCGCACTAGCTATTAATATCTGTGCTTAGTCTACTGATCGAGTTATCTGAGCATAATATGTAGTAAGATTCTTTCAATTTTCAGTGTGACATATATGTATCGACTAAACACGAATAGGCGATAATCGATTCGAAGTACACTCTCTAAAAGAATTTGAGGAATAAGCCCCCTCCCCTATATTTTTAAACAGAAATGAGGCTATATATAGTTTTTGCTTCTTTAAAAAGAAAAAAGGTATCTAAAACTTAATTTATTTGCTAATTTTTTTTTATATTAAAACAATAATTTGAAAAGAACATACAAGAATATAACTTTAACTGAAGTAGATCGATTTTATTTGCATGAAAACAACAGAGTATAGTAATTAAATAAATACTTATTTTAAAAATATTTATTTAAAAATATTGGCAGTAGAGCTTAGCCCCTTAAACATTCCATCCAGAAAGTACGACTCTGGTGCTGTTGTAGTGGGGTTTTATCTGGACTCCACGACTTTCAGCTATTTAAAAATGTAGGGGGTGCTTAGCTCACAAATCACAACCCCAGAACGCCCCTAAAATCAATTTTCAATCGACTTTTATTTCATAGTTACCGAAGTGTACTAATAAAAATTACCGAATTTTCCGTTACCAAATCTTCCGCTGTCAAATTTTTCGTTACCGAATTTTCCTAAATCCATATATATATATATATATATATATATATATATATATATATATATATATATATATATATATATATATATACTAAAATATGTTTACCTCTCGGTATCCATATGAACTAAGTTTATGTTTACGTTGATCCGACTGCGCATGTGTACGAACGAGAGACACTGAGAATTTAAAATTTGAAAATAATTTTGTATGCGTATTTTGGATATAATCTAACCGATTTCATTTAGATTCTGTTTCCTTTTGTTTATGTTTCCATCACTTTTGTTATTAAATATCTCACATTGTCATAATAAAAGATCTGCCAAGAAAAGCTGAAACCCCGTAAGAACTTGGACATAAATTTACTGTGGATGACTTAGTGATTACTGATTAAATCACTTTCTAAACATTTTCGCCTTAGTAAATTGTTTTCTCTCTTAATTAAAGTAGCATTTTTTAAATAGAAATTCTGGTCAGTCTCGTTACGGTGAGTAACAAATGTGTTGTTTTGTAAAAGATCCCTTCTGTGTTCATAATCTTTTATTTAAATTCAACGTAAACAAATTTATTCCGATGAAGTCATCATTGATGAAACGCATCACACGAAAATATTTTTCCACTTTATCATACATCTTTCCCTTAAAATTGTTCTTGATGTATCAAAAATTATATACCGTTATCACGCACACACAAACACAAACATACATATATAGATATAGATATATAGAAATATATAGATAGATATAAGCATATCTTCATTCAAACATGTTTCATTGAAGAATATAGACATGCTATGTCTATTTATTTTTATACTGATCCTTTTCTGTTCTCTGCTAAGTTTCTTCATGCTAAGATGAAAGGAATTTATTTATCAATGTCCCAGCTAGAGAATAATTATAAAGAATATTTACAAGAATCCATCTCTCCTTCTATTAAAAATTAAACGTAATATACTACGAAAATTTTGACTTGTACTACTGATGTTCCCATCTATGACGATCAAAATAATATCTACGTACAACGTGATGGCGTTTCCAAGGGTTCAGTTCTAGGACCAACATTTAGCAACGTCTACATGGCTAACCTTGAAAATAAGATATTTAACACCTTTAAAAAACCTTCCATCTACCTAAGATATGTAGATGATATTCTTATCTTAGTTAAAGACATAGATAAAATACATGGACTTCGTGCTTAACTTTACATATAAAGTTAATAATAATAGAATCCCTTGATTTATTGATAGACACTAATAATAATACATTCACTACCTACCCATATAAAAACACAACTAGCATAAACTAGCACACGCACACATACACACACACACACACACACACACACACACATATATATATATATATATATATATATATATATATATATATATATATATGAAAGTGAACATTGAAGTCAACACTCAGAGGCGACAGGCTGTTTCATGCTAGGCGCAATCTTCAGGTCGCAAATCGCACTATCTCTGATATTAAGCATTTTATCCCATAAATATAGCACACCTTAAAAGTATATTTCTTTATATATATATATATATATATATATATATATAATCAGGCAGGCAGTGAATGGCTACGACTGGCTGCCTGATGATTGTGTGCAAACACATGAAACTTACAGACGTGGCCTGTCACTGCCTACCTGATTTTTATGGCATTGAGCACTTTTATGTGGGCTACTTTCAGTGGGCTCCTTTTGACCAGACTCTTTTTTAGAATTATATATATATATATATATATATATATATATATATATATATATATATATATATATATATATATTCTGGTTTCTGGTCATCGGATCTGATAAGGTAATTTAATTTATTTTCCCTCTTATCTTCAAAAATACCAACGCATTTTCCTTACACAGGTTTGTCTTTCATTCTGTCCTGAAGAAGCCGACACCTACTGACGTTGGCGAAACGCGTCGCTCATAGTTTTTCCACTTTTCTCTCATTATCTCTACTTTTATTTCGGATACTATCAATTATCCTACAAAGACAGATTTAATTCTTTCTATATTTCAGAGGATTTTCCTGGCTTGATTCAGGAAAGTTTTAGCTCATTGTAAACCGAAATTAGTTTTATTCTTTATTTGAAAATATTAAATAAGAAAACTGGAAATAACATCGACTAAAGGCCATCAAGAGATGAGCGATAGAATTACAACGCATAAAATTAAATTCGAATTTTTATGAGCATGTATACTCTCTCTTTCATTTTTAATATCTCCTCAAATTCACACAGAAACACACACCCACTCATATGTCTGAGCGTGTTTAAATTTAATGCAAACCGAGATATAACATTTATCCTTGTGTGTATAATACCGGATTAGCCCCGATTCGACTAAAAAAAAGAAAAACAGAAAGAATTCACAATTGCATAGATATAAAAACGGCCATTCTGTTGTGTCGGAACAAACATGTCAATTAGCGAGAACTTAGTAAGTCGACTGAAATGTCAGCAAATGTCCGTTGCAGAATTCATTCACAAATGTGTTGTGCATTTGAACGGCGAATGTTACAAAATGTTCTCTCTCTCTCTCTCTCTCTCTCTCTCTCTCTCTCTCTCTTTGTTTGGTCAGGTGGTAATGTATAAAAAGTGAAAATTTCATACATCTGCGGTTTTAAATCAAAGTAAAACCCAACCCCCTTGCGTTTTAAGATCAAATAAGTAACGCTATTCTAAGAGTAAAATTTCCCCTTCTTGTTCTTTTCCCCTCTCTCCTCATTTGTCCTCTCATCCTATTAAATATTGCAGAGTTTCATTTTTAGAGACGGTATCTCCTTGCCGTTGACAATGACTTAATATAATTAACAGACGCACCTCCTACTCAAATCTGAAATGTTTCATTTTTAGAGACGGTATCTCCTTGCTGTTAACAGTATAATTTCTCCACCAAGGAGCTATAAAATGTACTCCGAAACCACAATCTGCTATTATACCCACCACCATCATTATTATATACTCGCATACAAATGGTCGGTGTTTTTGTTGGTGCTTACGGTAATATATATATACCCTATGGTAGTACCTGGCTCATTAGGATTTATTTATTTTACCTTTGCTCTACTTAGCACTCTTCGTTTTAACTTATTACTCGCTGGGCTTTTTTTTGTACCAGAAATTTAAGGCACTGGACGATTTCTTTCCCCCTGTTCGGAGGTTTGTGGTTCTATCTTTTTATAGATGCTAGTTTGTTTGAAAATTGTGCGATCCAGATTTTGTCACCCACCGTGTTTAAATAGATTTGCATTATATATATATATTAAAGACATTTTTTTATGTTTAACGTTCTTTTTATAGATACAAGTATTTAAGTATGCTCTGTTTATAATAAACAGTATTAAATAACATTTACCGGCCTGAATGTCCGAGAAATTTTCATAGAAAATTAAATTAATAAATATTCGTCCTTTGACAGGATTCGAACCTGCATCCTATACGAACCGTCATCTATGCTGACGTGCCTTAACCGACTCGGCCACAAAGGAGCGTTTGGTAGGCAAGGTCGAATTTACTGCTTATAAACTTCAATCTTCCATGAATCTCGTACATTCATAACTGCTCATGGCGTATCAAATGTAAACAAATGACGTCATACATTAAGAAATGGACAGAAGAAGTCCGACAATTTGTTTATTAAAGACATTTTTTATGTTTCTTTTTATAGATACAAGTATTTAAGTAAATGCTCTGTTTATAATAAACAGTATTAAATAACATTTACCGGGCTGAATGTCTGAGAAATTTTCATAGAAAATATTCGTCCTTTGACAGGATTCGAACCTGCATCCTATACGGAACCGCCATTTAATTGTCGGACTTTGTCCATTTCTTAATATATATATATATATATATATATATATATATATATATATATATATATATATATATATATATATATATATATATATATATATATATATATATATGTATGTATGTGTGTGTGTGTGTGTGTGTGTGTGTGTGTGTGTGTGTGTGTGTATGTGTGTGTGTATTTTGCAGAAAATATACTTTAATGAAAACACAAATAGAAATCGCTTGCAATAGAATGGTAGTTACCATAATTTGCTCGTGAGTCAGCCCAATCAAATCTAGCTTTAAAGAATTGGCGAAAAATTAACACAATCCATCATCTTGATATACACAAAAAATGAACACGTTGTTAAATTATTCTACTGTAGCCACATGCACCATAACTACAAGCAAGATGAAAATGCCATTAAAAATGAACTTTGCCGATCCATATCATGTGACGATCCCATCATTTACTAGAAAAGTTTCAAATATCTAACCTAATTATCATCAATAACTCCAAGCAGAAAATATCTACCCTGTGTAAAAACAATGATACTTATGACCTTTTATGCTCTATGGGAGACTGCGGCTCCAACATCAATAATCAAGAAACAACATTAAATTCTTACACCGGTCACACAAAAACTCTTGCATATTAACTTGCCACATATCGTAGCTTGGCAACTCATGCACATATCGATCATCACATTATAAACAACCAAGGTATGGCACAGTACAATAAAAGCCTCCGCACAATAAAATTAGGAACAAATGCAGGCAGGCTAAAGAGGAATGACTCAATAAAAAATGTTCAGAAGTAAAAATAAAATCACAGAAAAAGCAGATGTGCATAAAAATAAGAGCACTTAGAGGACAAGACATGCTCATTAACAGGATACATGAAATCCAAGGATGGGACACTGATATTAGAGAAAGAAAAATACTTTAGAGATGGGACGAATACACCGGAGAACTCTCCCACGACGAAAGAGGACAACCAGCAATACACAGAAATAACGAAGGATCAGAACTATTAAAATCTGAAGTGAAATCAGAACTGGCCAAATTGAACAGAAACAAATAAACAGAACCGGAAGGAATTGTAATTAAGATGCAGACAGCATAGACAAGATTAGGGAAACAATAAATGAAATATACAACAGTGGTGATATACCGGAAGACCTTAAATAGATCCATTTTCATAGTACTGCCTAAGAAGCTAGGTGCAAACGAATGTGAACTCTATCAAACAATCAGCCCAATGGGCCATAAAACAAATCTTATCATCAGAATTTTGATGAAAAGGGCGCATAGCAGAAAGAGTCCAGAAAATAGGACAAGAACAGTGCGGTTTTGTTAAAGACACTGGAACAAGGAATGTCATATTTATGCACCGAATGATATCAGAAAGAGCAATAAAAACACGGAAGGACGTGTACTTGTGTTTTTATAGATTATACAAAAGTGTTTGGTAAAGTGAACTGTTTGGGACTATTTGGTACCCTTGACATATTTGGGAAGGATATTAGAATAATCCAGAACCTATACTGATAACAAACTGCATGACTATGTATAAAAAATGAATTAAAAAATAGACAGGTGTACAACACAAGGATTTGTCTTCTCACCGGACATTCAATATATACAGTGAGGCGATTCTAAGAGTCCTATCAAGTTTCAACGTTGGCAGCCATACTCTTAACAACATAATCAATGCAGATGATACAGTGTTGATAGCAGACGCAGTAAGGAAACTACAAGAACTCCTATAGAAGTAGTGAAGGAAAACGATAAGAAAGAACTAAAAATAAATTGCAAGAAGATAAAATGTATGGTTGTTAGCAAAAGGAACAACCCAACATGCAAATTACAAATTGGAGATTATCAATATTAGGCAAGTACATCCATTTAAATATTTGGGAAGTGTTTTAACAGAGGATGAAAAGTGCAACACCAAAATCTGAGGGTGAATTGGGATAGTGAAAGATGCCTTCCCAAAGCTAAGCAAAGTATTAAGAAACAAGAATATTTCATTAGAAACAAAGAAAAGTATACTGAACTGTTATGTAATGGCAGTGAATTCTGGACAGTATTCTCACAGATAAAGAAGGGACTTGAAGCAACAAAAATGTAGTTCTACAGAAGGCTGCTGAGAATAAAATGAGCCAAACATGTGAGTAACGAGTAAGTTTTAGAGAAAATTTAAACAAAAGTGTAAATTATACTTAAGAGACAGTTGAAATTTCTAGGGCATATAATGAGGAAAGAGTGCTTGTAAAATTTGATATTCACAAGACGGATTGATGGCCGGAAGGATAGAAGAAAACAACGTATAACATACCAAGCGAGCTTGAGTAAATGAACGACGGAACAGGTTTTAGGAGAGATAACAAAAAGATCAAATTTATTAAGAGCTACAAAGGTAGGAAATTTTGGAGAGCCATGATCACCAACGTTACAAAGAGACGCGTCACATAGAAGAAGGTGAATATATAACAAATATTAATAGATAATACCATATACTATATATCACTTATTGCAATGAAAGATTCAATATACTCGAAACTATTTTCATACATAAGTAAAAGGTGTATTAAATAAGAGAGTATTTTTGAGTGTATATAAAATATTCAGTAATAATAATAACTATTTAATGCATTCTTTTCTGATGCAGTCGAGTTTTGTGAAACCGTTTTACACATGACGTCACTTACAGGGCACACGTATATTTCAATTAATTTGAATTCTAGCGTTCCAGAAAATACCAGAATGTAGTGAACAAAATATTGCCTTACTTAGACAATATCCAATTCTTGATAATGACTGAAATGTTCGAAAGTACTTGTACAAAAACTGAAGATGAAATTTTGACAGTTTATCCACACTTTGATCCTGATATACAACAACTTATTCGAAAGTTGAACAAATACAATAATAATAATACATTAAATAGACTCAAACTGTTAGATGAATTCTTGCTTCTAAAATAGACTTTAGCTCTCTCTCTCTCTCTCTCTGTCTCCACTTATATATATATATATATATATATATATATATATATATATATATATATATGTGTGTGTGTGTGTGTGTGTGTGTGTGTGTGTGTGTGTGTGTGTGTACGTAGACATTCTTACATTTTTAGGATCCGATTAAATGTCAATTTATTCGATGTAGAGCAGTGTATGCGTGGGTGATTACTTGCTCACTCCTTTCTCATCACTGCAACATCTGTACATTCATCGCCAACTGATTCTACTGCGCAGTAAGGCAAATTGTTATATGTAAGTGTCCCTCACACTTACATATAATAATTTGCCTTTTTGCAGTATTTATATTTCTGCAGTACTTTAAAATTTTTTATCGAGAACAAATCATTTTTTCGTACATGCATATATGTGTATATTTATGTGTATGTGTGCGTGTGTCTGTCTGTGTGTGAGTGTGAGTGTGTATATATGTGTATGTGTGTGTTATTTTTTTTTTTTAGTTTTTACTTTATTTTAATTAAATTTTCTTGTTTGGATAGATGAAATTCTATGTCTGAAATATTTGTGATGGAGCGCTTTCAAACATATTCCTGATTATTCTCAAGGACTTGAGATTATTCAAACGCGTCCGGTATTTACATATGATAGTTATGCATAATGGTGATTTTATGAGCGGCACATCTTAAAACGCGTATACTAGATAAAAGAGTCTTAAAAAAGGAAAGACTTCATCTTCCAGAAACACCTAACCATAATGTACATACAATCATACACACACACACACACACACACACACACACACATATATATATATATATTAGTGATGTTCACCCTGTAAAAAGCACGGGAGATGATCGAAGTAAAGGGTTACAGAGTAGGAAATACAGTTTATGCAGATATGTGGGAAATATAACGGTTAGGCTTAGATATGAACAGGTTAAAAGGAAAACACCCCTTTGGGAGTCGGTTCCACAGTGCAGCAGTTCGCGGGAAGAAACTGCTCGAGTGAAATTTACATCTCACAAATGTAATACGAACGGAATGAGGGTGGGTCGCTACATGGCGGATCTTAGCCGTGAGGGTTAAAACTGACGGAACTAAAGAATGTAGTTCGTCTGAGCACTTTCCATGGGAATAGCGATAGAGCAGTGATAGGCTCGCGACGTTTTGTCTGTGAGATGAAAAATCAGGAATATGATTGAAAGCGCTCAATCATAAATATTTCAGATATATTAGGTTGGTGCAAAAATAATGTCGTTTTCTCACATAGTAACATATGTGAGAAAACGACATTATTTTTACACCAACCGAATAGAATCTCATCTACGCAAACAAGAAAATTTGACTAAAATAATCTAAAAGGTAAAAAAAAATCACACACACACACACACATACACATACACAAACACACACATACACGCATAAATATACATATATATGCATGTACGTAAGTTGAAAACAGTTTGTCACCTACAAGGAGATGGAGACGTTTTTGGATTCTATTCAGACTGGAAAGTGAACACTGGGCAGTTCCTGCCCATATATGGCAGCAGTACTCCATTTTCGATAAGGTCTGTAAAGGTAGAAAATAGCGGGAGGAGTCAGGTACTTACTAGCGCGGTACAGGTAGCTAACCATTTTTTTCAGCATCTTTAGCGATGAATCGTATGCGCGAGCTCCTCTTCAGGCCTGGGTTGAGTTTGAGGCCCAGTAGTCGTTCAAGGTACGTGGCCTTCCTAAGGGAACATCCATTCATCGTGGTTAGTGATAGTTCAGGGTCTGATCGGCAATGATGGAATGGAAATAGATTGGTTCTTCAGTTATTGAATGTAACCAGCAAGTTTTTTTTTCCTCACTGAAATGTTAGAACGAGGTCAGAAGTGAGATCAGCTATCAATCTCTGGTACATCCATATACCGTTGTATCATCACCTTATATATTCACAAATGATCGAAGTATATTCTTAGGTAGATCATTTATGTAAAGTAAAAAAAGAGTTGGTTCGAGAATCCCCCTCCGGAGGACGCCTACGTTACTCGGGACCCAGAGAACTGGCCGCTAACTACCTTCGAGATCCTACTCGTTGGGGAAGACTTTATCATAGAAAAAACTACATGAAGAAAAAATAAATTAAATACGATCACTTTCAACGTTGGAACAGACGTATTTTATGTATTCAATAACTGATAATTAGATAAAAGCACGGTGGATAGGGACTCAGAGGAATCAGAGAGCTGAGTTCGAATTCCAGTCGAGTTCGTTACTTTCGCTTACGGGCAAATACCCTTAGGAAAGTTATGAATCCATATCTTCTCCCCAAAGCTACCAGGAAAGACTAGGTCCTATAGCCTTAAGTGGCAAGTGGTCCTAGAAGATGGACAACTCTGAATTCAAACCCTCCAACTTTAACTAAATAGTAGGGCTGTCTGGGCTCTGTATGCTTGGTTGGCAACCAGCCTAGGAAAAGGACAGCTCTGAATTTAAAGCCACCAACTGTGGTTAAATAGTAGGGCAGTCTCAGCTATGCAGCCTTGGTTGGTAACCAGTCTAGGAGAAAAACAGCTCTGAATTTCAAACCGTTTGCAACCCTGGCGAAGTACGTACTATACAGCTATGGTAAGGATTGTGGAATTGATTAAATGATCCCGACTACGGTCGACTTCCATCCGCCTAATAACGGGTAACGCTTGTATCCTAGTTAAGAATATTACCTGCCAGATGCCCTGCCTGTAACATCACCCTAACGTATAATGAGGCGCAAAATTTTCTGTTCAGTACAATTTCATTTAAAATAATATAATTCATCTTTCAAATATTGGTGTTATACTGCATACATATGTGTTGGACACTTCGATATAGTGTAATGGTTGACAAGCATGCCTACGCTAGATCAACTGCGGCTGAATATTTTCGACCTTGTGCCACATCTAAGCTACGCTTATAAAACCACCAAACACATATGTCTGTGTCTGTGCGTGTGTGGAATTTGATCATGATCGTAGGCGTAGTATAATCCATTTTAGAATCTTTCTATTCAAAACAATAGAATTATAAATACAGTATTAAATAATTGGCAAAGATAAAATTTCAGATTCGTCTGAAAATTGTTAAATTGTTCAAGAAATATATATTTATATCAAAATATAATGAGTATATTAGGTTGAATCTAAGTTGTAAATGTTTAAAAGAACCTTTTCCGCAATGAACAATCATATTGTTCATTCCAGGCCAGATTTAAACATCAACATGGTGAAGGTGAAAGCGTTGTCTGTTGATTTAAAACAACACTTCGTCAGTACTGAGATATGGAACAGTAGTTCTAACAGCAGTTCTGAATCTATCTTACATATTTACAAGTCTACCATTCGTCCATGCTTAGAATATTGCAGCCACATATGGCCTGGTGCTTCTGCTATATATTTACAGATCCTTGATAAAACCCGAAGAAGAATCTGCAATGTCATTTTCCTGACCCTAGCACTTTGGCTTCAGTCAATTATACCACCGTAGAAATGTAACTTCTCTGAGCCTTTTCAATAAATACTTTCGCGGTCATTGTTCCGATGAACTCTCCTCTATGGTAACTAGACTCTATGAATTTAAGCGCAGTACTAGATTGGCGGATAGGTCTCATCATTATACAATTGAAATGGCTAGATGTAACCCTAAATTCTATGCTAACAGTTTCTTCTATCGCACTGATCGCTTGTGGAACTCTTTTCTGGCTTCTTGCTTTCCTGTCAACTTAGACTATAAAAATCTTAAATTCATTGTCAATCATTATTTTCTGTCTTCTTAATTTCTCTTCTTTTATTGTTCTCTGTATTTAATAATGTTTTTCTCATATTCTCTCAGCCTCAGTAACCCTTTGCATCTTTGTGAAATTATTAATATATATATATATATATATATATATATATATATATATATATATATATTGATGCATGTTTCATTAAATAATATAGACAAGTTTTGTCTATTTATTTTAAGTAAGTTCCTTTCATATTGTCTGATAAGCTTAATAACATTATCATTGAAGGACGAAAGGAAATCACCATATTGATACATGTTTAAATCCAGTCTGAGCTTTCGGCTTACATAAGCCATCATCAAAGATGACAATTACTTTTCGATATATCAACCAATACACGATATATATATATATATATATATATATATATATATATATATATATATATATATATATATATATATATATATAGTTAGACCTAGACAGCCAGACAACACTACCAAGGTTTCACCTAAGTGGATCGTCAGGAAAGGCTGACTAAAAATAGGTGAAACCTTGGTAGGTTTGCTCTAGTTCTAAATAAGTCTGCTCTACTTACTGTAATGAGCACTTTATTTAGTTATTTTGCTTACTCGTATCGGGTTTTTTTTTCTTTGGACTTTAGACTTGCATGCTAGACGATTTTTTCGGCTAACGTACATGTTCTTGGTTCTTTCATTTTTTATACCTTTTTTTTCCTTTAGTATTGGTTTGATTATTCGCAAATCAAGACACTGAAGGTTTTCCGGATGAGTATAATTTCTTATACTTATAAGATTATTACCATATATATATATATATATATATATATATATATATATATATATTGTAAGACAAATATCGGTGTGATTCTTCCTCTTTATAAGACTACGAAGAATGCTTGTCCATGAATGCAAGAAGCACATTGAAGTTGCAGTGAAAGGTGTTGTTCCTGGTTTATCAAACAGCAGGGTAAATGTGGCACGTCATACGGTAAGCGGGTGCTCAATAAACATTCTCTGTAGTTACCGTTCAAGAAAAATGTCATCATCGTAAGGTTACATTGGAATTTGCATTTGTTTATTGGGAAAAGGATGGTGATTTTGGGAACTCGGTTTTATGGAGTGATGTTACTCCAGTTGAACTGTTTGTTTTGAATCAGGCACATTGAGTGTGCAGGAAAGAAGAGAAGCCGTAAATTCTAGCGTAAAAGATGGGGATTACAATCTTATGCTTTGAATGTGTTTGAGTGGAAATGGAACAAACCATTCTACGTTGACCCGCAATGTGTCCAAACCTGAATTAATTTTAAAAAATTACGACGAGAACTTAGGATTTTTTGCAAGAGATGCAAATCTTTATAGAGGTCGTTAGTATGGGAATTAGTTCTATTTTAGGCCCTGGTGAAAATGAGAACTTTTTTTAAGCTGGAATGGTTCATGGGCTGACAAGTGAAATTGAACTTGGGTTTTGTTCGGAATTAAAATCGGCAAACAGAAAGGTTAACAAACAAAAGTTTATTTTTTATCGACTCAAAGCGAGTTGTTGAGAGAAAAACAGACTTCGATGAGTAGAATTTTCTAAAAGTTGTTCGTACAATAGAGGTTGCTTTGCGGAGGTTACCACACTTGTCTGCTAGAACGCCGGCTAGGTGTCGTTGTATTCAGGACTATAAAAGTATTAACACATTTTTTTGCTTTAGCATGCGGTAGGTAGAATACGTGTGCAGTCTTCTATCAGGGAGACACTCCCTGGGTATCAGACGTCTTAATTTTTTAAATAAACCACGCGGTGCACTCACGAACGCATAAACACTCGCTACAACTAAGCACATAAATGTTTTTCTTTCCGTTTTTTTAAATTATACAACACATATATACAACACTTCAATATAATTTTTCTTTTCCGAGTCATCTTGTTTTTATATAAATATGTATAAAATTCCTTCACGTACTGAAATTCATTTCTTTTGAAAATGTTGAAATTCACTTGAAAGTCTTCATCCTCATCAGCAACAAATCATACCACCTTCCGCTGTAAATTAGTAACCAATGGCAACCTCCTCCGTTACAATCCTTGAGATCCGCTTCGCTACAGGTTTAACTCACTTAAGCAGTGAGAAGTGTAATTCTTTGAAAGTGAGAATATTGGTCATCCCACAATCAACAACACCCAGCTTGGCGTGATAATCCAACAAGTTCATAAAAAGACAATCTTCAAACATAGTAGAGTTAGGTCAGCGTTTTTCAAACTTTTATTTTTACTGCGAACCACAGAAAGAACCACATACTGCATTGCGATCTATTATAACTATTTGCATCAAAGACAAGCTCTCTTCACTAAATTCATTTATTTAGCATCAACAGTTTTATGTATATTTCTTATAATCCGCACATATTGGAACTGCATTTATCTATTTGTACTATCTGTATGAATATAAAATTATTACATTTAGAAAAACAAATTTAAAAGAAATTCCAACACAAAAGTAAAGTAAATAATATTTGAAAAAAATGTCATGATGGATGTTCATCAGCAGTGTGATTCAAATTGGAATTTTAATTGCACACCTTCATAGATAAGTTTTGGCGCGAGGTCGCTTTCGAGATTGACGAACAAGATTCATAAACTCAATGAGAACAAACTATATATATATATATGTGTGTGTGTGTGTGTGTGTGTTAGGTAATGAAAAGTTTGGTAATCCGTATGAATAATCCCAAGGATGATGCAAACCAGAGAGCTTAATGTCAAACGAGAGCAATTATTAATTCAATTTAATTAGAAAACAGACAACCTTAACGATCTCAAGACCCTTAACATTGTCTGTTTTCTAATTAAACTGAATTAATATATATATATATATATATATATATATATATATATATATATATATATATGTATAATTATTATTATTATTATTATTATTATTATTATTATTATTATATTTAAAAAATAAACTATAATTCGAGCTTACCTCAATCCGTTTAGTGAGTATCAAATTTTCTAAGCCCTATTTCCTTGTTATGTCTCCTAGAATTTTCAACTGTCTCTTCCTGATGTTAAGTGTCCTTTTTGCTTGTATTTTCTTTAAAACTTCGTCGTTGCTTACATGTTCGGTCCATGTTATTCTCAACATCTTTCTATAGAAGCACATTCCCGTTACTTCAAATCTTTTTTTCATCTGTAAGTAAAAGTGAACTAACCAGCAAGTATTTAAAGTTGGTGTTACAAATTTAAGCAGAAAAAAAAAGATGTAGACTATCGACTGAATACATGAAAATAATCTCTAAGTGCCAAATTTAAATAAACATTGTAACGAAATCATTTGAGCCGGTTGAAATACACGAAGAGAAAATTCTCAAAACGAAATCAAGGTCTGATCAAGAAATATCGGGACTTGTGCTATAAAAAGAAAACTACGACAGCTATCAATTCGACATTTAATCTCCTTCGAAGTAACCCTCCACTGAAGCCACACACAGCGTCGTTTCCACTGATGGAAGCATTCTTGGAATTTCTGTTTAGAGATAGGGAGCCGCTGCTGCATCGCATTCTCTTGGATTTACTCGACGTCTTCAAAAGTTATTCCTTTCAAGTGGGACTTGATTTTTGAAACGGGGAAAAGTCGTAAGGCTCGAGATCTGGGTAATACAACCTTGTGTAAATTAATTAAAACAACCGTTTTAGTTTCCTTTTTTCACCTTACGGTCAGTTTTAGACCCACTGGAGTGACGGGGTGTAATGATTTCTATTTTTTTTCTCAGATTAAGTCATTTGCAATAGTCTGCAGTAATATGAATCTATTTTGGGACTGTATGATGAAATTTGTTTGGCCTTGAAAAATATTGCGTCATCTGTGATTGCATCAGATTTTTATCACGCCCAGACACTATTGTCTCGATTATCGATTAGTTTGCGATGGACGTTACTCTAAAGAAGTGTACGAAAATTGTAATGCTGCATGAACAACACTGGCAAACCTTACCAGTGAGAAAATCAAAACTCTAATTGATTTAAATCCAATCGACAATGTGTGGTCAATCTGCAAGGAATGACTTCGTGAAGTGACATACGAAGTACTAACATGTGCACTCGGCCATGTTTCATTGGAGAAATACGAAAAAAGTAAATAATAGCGGAATTATTCGTTTTGTTTCACTTAATTTGCACGAGGGTGTATGTTGGTTGTTGGACCTGGGAAGAATGTGCTTGACCAAAAACTGCTGCACAAGCTATTGTCACTGATGGAACTTCTGCGGTGGGATGAGACGAACACACTCTACACACTTTCCTTCCATACACTACTATAAATAATGGAAGTGATCGAGAACGTTATATCTTAGTGTAAATACGCAACAGTGTTCATGGTCAATCTGGGCCAAGTGGATTCACTCTGCGTACTTTGACTCCGTTACTATAGCGGCAGTCCCGATACTTTTGGGTCAGACCTCGTATATAAACACATTTTAATAATCTTTCATGCATTTTTCTTAATTGTAAAGTCACTAGATAATGTAGATTAAGTTGTCTGTCAAAACACAATGAAATAAAATATATTAAATCATTTTAGTCCTCTTAGCACGGACAACTTCGTCATCATGCCCAAATAGTATTGGACTGAACGTGTTCCTTTTCACAATAGCATAACAGAAACCGATAATTTGTCTCAAGCCTTCATATGGACATTCTGACGCTAGTGTCATCTTTGACCCCGATTTGAACCTACCCTTATAACTTGTTTTAGTAACCTCATCACGAAATCTTCACTCAACACCTACATGACTCGGCGTTAAGTTGGATTAACTTAGTGACCAGCAAAGGCGACAGACATCGCATTGATGAAACGATAATTAAATGTAAATGAAAAGATTATTTTCCAAGCAATGGACAATTATCAGTCTTTGGGAATAATCCTAGCTGTTATAAATCTAAGAAGTAAGACATTGGTCAAATCACGAAAGAAAAGAAGTCCACTCAAATTCACAGAAGGATTTCTGAGAATCGTGACTAGTCTTTTAATCCAAAGCTTCAAATATAATCATAACAGCAAGATATCATTTCTCTCTTATCCATTGATATAGCCAAAAGTGAAAATCAAAGTTACAGCATCTATGATTTAAAATATTAAAGGTCCAGGTCAGTTATGTAAGAAACAGAAAATAACTAAAAAATGTTTCAATTCCCTTGTGAGTAACTCTACTAGAACACTTACGTTAAAAATGCTGAAAAAAATTAACGAAAAATATGTAGACCTTATATTTAAATGCTATATATCTTCAGGACATAGATGACCACAACTCTCCATAGCCTTATTTTCTTTATCTTTAAATTACAGGGCTTCTTTGGAAAGATAATGGAGTGGTTGGCCATTGCTTTTCAATTAGAGAATGCAGTTTACCTTGCTAATTAATCCATAGCTAGGGAGAGAATACATTCATGTCTTTTCCAAAGGTATTAGTATGAAGTGAACACAATAGTCAAGCCTGAAATTGAACTCTGTTCGCTGATTCTACTTTATACGTCCATAATAGTTTTACTACCTACACATCATTAGAGATAATATTACTTGCTTAAATGTCGATGGTTATCGCAACACCTAAAGTAGTGTTTATAATTAGATACTCAGAATATTTCTTCAGCTGGAAGAACTCAAATGTTTGAATCAATAGATGCATTTTTAATTCAATCCCTGCTAGCCTGAATAAATTAAAAAATCCTTCGGAGTAATCTCCACTAAAAATAAATACATGACTTTGCAATAGAAAAGTCTACACAAATTCGCAGAAGGATTTCTGAGAATCGTGACTACTCTTTTAATCCAAAGCTTCAAATATAATCATAGCAGGCAAATATCATTTCTTTCTTTTCTATCGATATATCCAAATGTGAAAATCCAATGAGAAAGTTATGGTATCTATGTTTTAAGTCAACTCTAAAATTCCAACTCATCAACACAAATCTATTACTCTAGTAATCCAGAGGTAAGAGAAGCGGTTAGAGATTAAAAGACTTTCCGACTGCAGAAACTGCATGCAAACTCCTTTAAGTCAAGGTGCTTGTATTTCATAACAGGCATGGACAACCTTTTTCGAGCAGTGGATCGCATTATCTATGTCTTATCACAAGGCTCCACTATTAAAAAGATTCAAGGTATTTTTCTTAGTAGGTACCTCAGCTACTTTCACTGCAGAAGACAATGTGCGTAAAAAATATACCCTAGAAATGGGGTGTGGGAAATGAGTATTTTTTCTTTTTTTTTTTTTTTTTTAGAAAAGATTTTTATATAATTACAAAAAAGGGAGTCTTGGTATAATATTATCTCTGACGACAGTAAGATTAACACTTGTCCTTGAAATTTGAAAATAAAAACATGTATTTCTTCTTTAGAAAAAAATTACGAACGTTTCCTGTTTCAAAAGCAAAAGATGTTTACACGTACGATCTTCCTTAGTGAAAATCACCAATGGTTTAAAATGATGAAAAAGTTACTTTCACCAAAAGTTTACGACATTCAAGAAACATTGTACTTAATCATTGTTTATGCATGAGAAAGTGTGTAGGTGAACAAGTGAGAACAAAACACAATTTTAAGAAACGTTATTTTCCTTATAAAATTAAGCAGGAAAGACCAAATGGGTTGCAGTTTTCCCATGACTGTTTTATAAACTGTGAATAAAACAAAAAAACATTTGCTAAAATGCGTAAATTTTTTCTATGCCAGACGTATAAATCGTTTTCATAAAATATTAGAAAGTTTACTTACTTTAATAAAAAATCAATTTGAACACAGCTTTACATACAAAGCTTTCTTGTAAAAATATAAATAGAGTTTTAAATTTTATGACTCCCAACGATGCTGTGTGAAAAAAGCATTGAATTTGTGAATGAATTTTTTTGCACCCTGTGTAAATCTCCGTCATTCCTGCTTTACCGAATATATCTTTTTATCTACTCCAATTTTTTAATCATAAGAAAAAAATGGCAAGTAAAATATATATCAGATTGTTGTGTACAATAGTTCATTTTTTAGATTCTCAAATTATCCATTATTGGAAACCAGCACTTAACCACACACTTAAAATGTCGGTTCTGTTATACAGTGTAACCCGGATATAAGAGAAACCCAGATATAAGAGACTTCTTCTCCGGTCCCGACAACACTCTTATATCCGGGTTACACTGTATATGAACATATCTGCTCTGAACAGATGACCTGCTACTTACAAAACTGAAAAGTTTCCAGATGCTTCGATCTGAAAAGGAATTAATATCTTCTGACCATTTCTACAGGGAGAATTTAGCCGAAGCAGTCAGAGTAGTAGCATCTTAATGATATTAATGATGCTTTGTTTTTGCATACAACTTGATGTTAAAAGCATTAACATTTGGGATTGTCTGTATTCAAAAGCAAAACCCAGGCATACTGTACATGACAGGTTTACAGTTTATGAAAAGATCTAAGACTAATTTAGATATTTTAATATTACAAAGAAAAATATAAAACAGTTTTCATTTTTATATAAACTAATACATTTAGGCATTTAAAACTAATTTATTCTAAATTTTAAGAAACTTCTACATTGTGAAAATTATTATTTATCTGATACTATACTATTATCTGTTCGATTCACTATTAATCTTATTTTACGCGATAAACTGAGTGAAATGACGGCAAATAAAGAAAGACTGTGACCAAATGGTGATTGTACTAATTATAATTCAGCTGTGGAAAAAGTCAGGCGTTAGGCTCTTGTTATCGTCACAGGTCACGCTGTTCTTAAAAATAATCATGATTATAACAGAAGCTAGCAGAAAAAGAAAATCATGATGTTGCTGTATTTAAATGTGAAATCACATTTTCAAACTCCTTCATTGATTCACAAAAAGATTTTAGAAGGATAGAAATAAAACTTGATTTTTTTCTTGTTGTTTGTTTGATATTTTTATTTTCATTTAAAAACATAACTATGTTAAAAAACATTTTCCGTAAATTTATGATTCGACCTTCAGAACCAGAAAGCAACTAAATGCAACGCTTGTTGATCTCAATAAAATTTGCTTCTACTTTCGTGATGTTTCTGTCTTTGACTTTTCAAACGAAGCGATCAGAAGCCAAATGTATATCTGTTTTAAAGATTTATGAAAAGTAATACTTATGCGTTATTTTTAATTTATTTTGTTTAAACGTTATTGTTGATGGATACTCATACTCCAGCAGAAGCTGTTTTTTAATTAAATACTATTTTTATCAGCTACATCTACCAGCCTGAATATTTGAGAAATCTTGTCAGAAAAACATATCATATATATATATATATATATATATATATATATATATATATATATATATATATATATATATATATAGTTAAACCTAGAGAGCCAGACAACCTACCACGGTTTCACCTTAGCGGATCGTCAGGGAACCCTGACGATCCGCTAAGGTGAAACCTTGGTAGGTTGTCTGGCTCGAAGATGAAACCGTGGTAGGTTGTCTGGCTCTCTAGGTTTAACTAGGTTTTATCTACTTATTGTATTGAGCACTTTATTTAGTTATTTTGCGCACTCGTATCGTTTTTTTTTTCTTTGGGCCTTGAACGTCTGATGAACGATTATTTTCGACTAACGCACATGTTCTTGGTTCTTTCTTTTTATACCTTTTTTCCCCTTTCGTATTGGTTTGATTATTTGCAAATCAAGACGCCGAAGGTTTTCCGAACAAGTATATTTTCTTATACTTATAATATTACTACTACTACTACTACTACTAATAATAATAATAATATATATATATATATATATATATATATATATATATATATATATATATATATATAAGGCACAAACACTAATATTCCATGGTTATAATTTATTAAATAGGAATCGTAATCACGATCCAATTCATCAGACCTACAAATTATATATATATATATATATATATATATATATATATATATATATATATATGCTATATTTATGGGTTAAAGTGCTCAATATCAGGGATGGAGTGTATGTAAATCTAAAAGTGGATTTTGAAGTCAACACCCAGAGGCGACAGATTAGCATTTAGCATGAAACAGACTGTCGCCTCTGGGTGTTGACTTCAATGTCCACTTTATACACGCAACCACACACACACACACACACACATATATATATATATATATATATATATATATATATAAAAGTGAACATAGAAGTCAACACTTAGAGGCGACAGTCTGTTTCATGCTATATGCAATCGTCATGCCACATATATCTATATGCAATCGTCAGGCCACATATATGTGGCCTGACGATTGCATATAGCATGAAACAGACTGTCGCCTCTAAGTGTTGTCTTCTATGTTCACTTTTATATTTACACATGCTCTATCTCTGATATTGAACACTTTATTCCATAAATATAGCAAACTTTAAGACTATATTTCTTTATATATATATATATATATATATATATATATATATTTAACATACGACGTGTGTTAGCACGTTGTATGTTAAAATATATATATATATATATATATAATAAAATATATATAAGCGATCAGAGCTAACAATCATCATATTATAATTTTTCTTGTTTATCCGTTCGTTTGTTAGCATGTACCTTACGACCTGTTATTACTTTAGATAAATAATAAGCCATTTCATTTTAATTGTGAGGAAAGACGGAAGAAAAAGATATCAGAAACGCTGTTTAATTTTAGGGAGAAAAAAGAAAGTATACATAATAAGAAAGAAAGATATAAGGCAAAAAAGAAAAGAAGAATGAAAGAAAAACGAAATAAAAAGAATACTGAGGAGGTGATAACGCGTTTAGCGCCTGCTTCAGTAAAACGGAAAACCTTGTCACCTTTTAAATCTTTTCATTACTTTTCCTCTAAATTCGTTGAATAATGACCTGCATTCACTTCACGATATTATTGCAATATTTTGTTAAAGTTCTTAAGCAGACATGCCTTGAGCTATTCATAGTAGGTGTAATATGTTAGTTAATAGTGCACTTGTATTATAAAGTCCACAGTATTGACTGAGAGTCTTTTCAGTTTTCAAAGTCTTCAGAGAAGATTTTGTGAAATAGTATTTTTTTTTTAATCATTTCACCCCAAGCAAGGCAAAAAACCGCTAAGATGCGAGAGGTTACTGTGTGTGAAAGAATATAAGAAAAAGTAAAGATTATTAACGCGAGTAAACAATAAAAGATCAGGAATTAAGAAGACAGAAGATAACAATTGACGTTGCATTTTTTAAAAAATCAACGTTGACTGGTGAGCAAGAAGCCGGAAAAGAGTTCTACAAGCGTGAAGTGCGATAGAAGAAACTGTTTGCATAGAATTTAATGTTACTTTTAGCTATTTCAATTGTATAATGATGAGACCTAGCGTTATTTTATTCTTTAATGAATAGTGCTGAATAATCTCAGGGCTCCTTACTCTCGATATTCTAAACTCTTCCGAAAATGATTCCCTCTTCCAAACAGACTGGATACAATATTTATTATCGCAGTTAATTAAGAGTTTATATTTATATTATTTAATTTCAACTTAATGTCCGCATCTTTTTTATTTTCCCAACGTTTCCAGCGTTGTACCCTCCGACTTTCTCCATGTGTCTGTCGATCAAGGTAGGCTTCAATGAATTTTGAACTAAACATTTTATTTAATCTACGGGAGTAGAATCCTAAACCTAGAACATAGCCTCTTAAACATAATGTTCCCTCCTACATGCTGTTAATCCCGCTAATGATGCAGGTTTCACTCTTTCTCTCATTCACCCCCGCTTCTCTTTTCTTACTGCTACTCCTATTGAAGCTTTGCTGTCATGTCTCTTTATTTATTTATAGATAGCTCTTATGTGGTATTTTTTAAAAATTAGTTCACCCAAGCAAGGCGATAATGCCACAAGAGACAAGGAGCTACTGGGAGTGAAATAGAATGAGAAGAGTTTGGAAAGAACCGGAAACCCAATCCTAAACAGGAAACAAGGGATAAAATTCTGTTCCTATTCAAAAGACCGTGAAGAAGTGTGAACCGGACGATAAGTGAACCGATCTTTCATAGACTTCTTCTTCTTTATGCCAGGTCCCTTCAGTAAATAGACGATCATGGCTCTCCACAACTTTCTATCTCTTTGCTAAGGCCCCCACTTCCCGTTCTGCCATCCATTCACACATGCTTATCAGGTAAGTAGCTCCCTACCTCCCGTTATATCTCTTGCCCTCAATATGCCCTGTTTGATGTTTAAGGTTTCCAAACCCTCCTTCTTCATTTTATGTCCTCGGAATTTCAGTTGTTTATATCTGATTTTGAGTATGTTTTGCCATTTTCTTTAAGACTTCCGCGTTGCTTACTCCGTCCATGGAATTCTCAGTATGCTTCTGTGAAACCACATTTCTGCTGCTCCTAGTTATTTTCTTCGTTCTTAGGCAAATTGTCCAACATTGACTGTCACATAAGAGAATGGATATCGTATAACAAACCATCACTCTTTTCTTTGTTTCTAACTATTTTGTTTCTGCTTCTCAGTAGACTGCTTAGTTTTTCGAATGCCTCTTATTCGCAAGTCCGTTGCGTGTTCGGATCTCGGTGTCACATTTTCCATCCTCTGTTAAAATGCTTCACAGATAATTCTGTGCCTGCTTGTTGTTTCTATCTCCAATTCGTAACTCGTATCTTGGGATTTTTCTCTTGCTGAGGACAATACTTTATATCTTCATGCAGTTGTAGTAGTCCTCTGTTCTTGCTTTCTCCTACCATCCTGTCTAGGAGTTTCTGTAGCTTTCTTTCCGAGTCGGCCATCAACAGTGTCATTTGCATATTTTATATTGTTAAAAGTACGCTCACCGATAATAAATCCAGTTACGTTCTCCAGTCGCCGAAAGGTTGAATATAACTGGGAAGAAAACTCATCCTTGTCTCACGACCCTTTCTATTTTTGTATAGCAACTCAATTTATTTTCAATGCGTATGCTGGTGGTGTGACCCCGATATTACCTCTGGTTTATTTTAACAACTCTCAAATAGATCCTTGTGCCATACCTTGTCAAATGCCTTAAGCATAAATGCACATCCTTCTGCCTTCTGCCTCTCTCTCTCTCTCTCTCCCTCTCTCTCCCTCCCTCCCTCTCTCTCTCTCTGATCATGAATATCGCATTTCTTGTTCTGGTGTCTTTGAGAAAGCCACTGTTCTTGTCCTATTTCTGTTTTAATTCTGCTTCGCACGCTCTTCATCAGGATTCGCATCATTAGTTTGGTTATGTAGGTCATTAAACTGTCCTATGAAATTCACATTCGTTTACACCTCGTCTTTTGGGCAGTATCACGAAGATGAATTTAGTGAGCTCTTCTGGTATGTGGCCACTGTTGTATATTTCGTTTATTACTTTTGTGATCTTGTCGATGCCGAAAGTATTTCTAATACAATCCATTAGGCCATGCTGGTTTCATCCTGTTCATTTTTTTCCAGTGTTCATTCATCTTTTAGTATTTCTGGTCCTTTTATTATTTTTTTCCAGCGTAGATTTATTTCTCGCGTCTTAAAAATGATCTTTGATTTAATCGCTCCACCTTTGAAGTATGTTTATCATTTTCTATAAATCAGTGATACGGGCTTTGCTTTTACAGATCTTGTTGGTTGCCTTTACATTTCGTCTTGTTAATTCTTTTATTCTGTTATGCTCACTTGCTGTATTTGTGTTTCTCATTCTCTCTATTTCTGCACACTTTCCATTGATCCATTCCTCTTTAGCCTGCCTACATTTATTTTTAATTTTTGTTTAGTGCTCGGTATTCTTTTCATAGACTATAAGGACTTATTCTAGAAATGAAGTCTACAATCAGTTCACAATAGTTTAACTTGTGCACACAAATTTAAATGAGTTTCTCTTTAACATTTGGAAGCTACCATAAAACTGCACTTCTTTAAAAGCCATTGATAAAATTTCTCTTCATATCATAGACGTATGATTCTTTTGGAAAAATGCAGTTTTCGGCTGTTTAAATTGCTGAATAAGCAATAATGTAGAGAATTATTCCAGCCTTCTAGCTTAGCCACTGGGTGGGATTTATTGATTTGCAACCTGTAAACCAATCACCAACCTCAAATAATCTGTGACGAAAAAGATGGTAGCCATGATTGTGTTTGCATGTCTAGGCAGAGTAGTGGAAGCAGATATTGTGGGAAAATTTTGACTACGTCAGTAAGCGGATATGAGTAATTAGTGATTGTAATATTTACAGTTATAGAAAATTAATAGTCTCACTTCATCACTATTCATAGCATGAATAATAGTCATAACGTACGAAGTATTATCGCTTATAACTCTATGTAAAACGGCGGCTACTGTTGGTTGATTTTTCTACTGTATTCAGGATCGCCAATAATAAAGTAATTACTGTTTTAATGTTTTCCTTCAAAATTTACTTTAATACAAACTATTCTCCTAAATGTCTATTCACTTATACTCCGATACCAGGAGATGCGACACAGAGTGAGTTTGTATGTGAACCTATATGATGACAAGGACTACTAGACAAGGTAATGAAGGAAAGCAGGAAGAAAGGACTATCAATTGTAAGAAGACAGCATGTATGGTCGGTAACAAGAAGGACAGCCGAAGATGCAAACTACGAATTAGAGATATCAAAATAAGAGGTCTACAGAAATTTAAATATCTGCAAAATGTTATAACAGACGCTAGAAAATGTGAGAGAAATCTGAAGACACATTGAAGACACAGTGGAATAGCGAAAAATGTCTTCCAAGAGCTAAACAGAAAAAATTCGTTAGAAACAAATAAAAGAGTGCTGAACTGCTACGAAATATCAGTTTCCTTACATGTTAGTGAATGCTGGACAATTTCCTCACAGATGAAGAGGTAAAGGAGATTTTGTTTTATAGGATGATGATGAGAATACAATAGACGGGGGAATTTAGCAATGAGAAAACTTAAAGGAATATGCAAAAGTATACTTACAATCGAAACGAGACAGTTGAAATTTCTGGGAGACATAATGAGGAAAGAGGAATTGGAGGATTTAACACGTATGGGGCATACTGAAGGCAAGAGGGGTGCTCCTGGTGTTCCTCGCTCTTAAATACGAAGGATGCCCAAACATGTAAATGGGGAGATATTGTTAAAAGGGCGAAACGCCAGTTCCCTAACAAAAGCACGCTTTACAAGTCTAACCTGAAAATTGAAGCCCAGTTCATGATCACTTGTGTTAAAAGTGTTTTTTTAATCATTTCGCCCCAAGGACGGTAATAAAACCACTAAGTCGACAGTGGTTGCTGAATATTAGAGAATATGCCAAAAAAAAAAAAACTTTTAAAGACAGAGGTCAATAAAAGAACAGGAATTAAGAAGAGAAAAGATAACGATTGATATTCCACTTAAATTTTTGAAGATCAAATGTTGAGAAGCAGGATGCCACAAGAGAGTAGTGAGATAAAAGAAACTGCTACCATAGAACTTACGGTTACATCTAATCATTTCAACTGTAAAATAATGAAAGCTTGCAGCCAATCTAATACTGCACTTAAATTCATAAATTCTAGGTACCATAGAAGAGAGATCATCCGAACAGTTACCATGAAAGTATAGAAAATAGAAAATGCACAGAAAAAAGCTACGTTACGGTGATGGGAAAGTGACTGAAGGTGAGATATCAGCTCAGGACCAGTGAGGTTGTGCATGCTTCTTTGGATTTTATCAAATACCCTCTAAATATATAGCAGTAACACCAGATGTGGCAGCAATATTTTAAAGATGGACGAATGGTAGACTTGTAAATATGTAAGATAGATTCTGAAAAGAAAAAAAAAACTAGCAAGGCATAAAGAACCAACTTTCCTCGGTTATTTTCCTTGTTGTGCTGATCTATTAATATTTACTACTTGGAGTCCAAAATATTTGTTCATGTCTTTTCAGGTTGATTGGCACCATGCGCTTTATGGCGATAATAAATGTTATCAATGCTATTATTATTATTATTATTATTATTATCATTATCATTATTATTATTATTATTATTATTATTATTATTATCATTATTATTATTATTATTATTATTATTATTATTTTTATTTTCTTTGTTTTCTGGCGTTTACACATTTCTTTCCGGGTCCCACCCAGGGACCTAAGGTTAGAAATGGCATCATGACCCTTTTCACTGACAAAAAAAAAAAAAAAAAAAAAATTACATAGATAGAGCCCTTCGTAAAGTGTGGGCTGTACTTGTCAGAACAATTTTTTGTATCTCCTTGAGGCATGGGCTTCCAGGAATCCCTGCAATTAGTCTACTGCAATCTTTTCCAACCAGTCCTAGGGCTCCAACTACAACAGGGATTGTTGATGTTCCCATATGCCACATTTTCGAGACCTCTATTTCAAGGTCCTTGTATTTTGACAGCTTTTTGAATATCTTCAAAGATACATTGCAGTCAGCAGGGACTGCCATATCAATAAGGAGGCACCGTTTTTGTTTGTGGTCTTTAATAACAATATCTGGTCGGTTGGCCTTGATTGTTCTGTCAGTGTGAATTGTGTAGTCCCATAGAATTGTAACAGGTCCTATCTCCGTAACTGGGTCTGGGTGGTGTTGGTACCAGTTTCTTTCAGTTTCCTTCCCGTAGAAGTTGCAGATTTTCCAGTGCAGATATTGGCCCACTCTGTCATGTCGGGTTTTATATTCAGTGGGTGCCAACATCGTGCAACCTGATACAAGATGATCAATCGTTTCTGGATATTTATCACAGAATCTGCATTTTGGGCTGACACAATATTTTAGTATATGTGCTTGATAATTCCTAGTTAGCAAGCATTGGTCCTGCGCAGCAAGGATAAAACCTTCAGTTTCCGCTTTCAACCCTGCACTGCGTAGCCACTGATGGGTACGGGTTTTGTCTACATCAGCTTGGTTGATACGGGCAGAGTATTGGCCATGAAGCGGTTTATCTTGCCATCGCTTCTGTATCTGGTCGGTTGCATTCGTCTTTGCTGTCTTTTTCAAGTATTTTGCAGTTTCAGCCGGTGTATTGTGCTGTAGTTGCATCTCTACGCCCATTTGAAGCTCCAGTTTGAATTTGTTGGCTTCTTTCATTACGGAGTAAAGACGCTTACTACTTTCATGTTCCTTGACGCATACCATCATCCAGTCTTCTGTAGTTTCCAAGTATTTTTGGAGGCCAATTGCTGTAGTTTTGTAGGACAGTTCTAGTTGAACTAATTCTCTGCCTCCTTCGGATCTGGGCACATACAGACGATCAACATCAGCTTTGGGATGATGCATGCGATAGCAAGTGAGAAGCTTTCTCGTTTTGGCGTCCATTCGCTTAATTTCAGCTATGGTCCAGTTAAGGACATTAAAGCTGTAATGCACCACTGGTACAGCCAATGTGTTTATAGCTGATATTCTATTTTTTGAGTTTAGTTCAGTATTTAGTATCAGACGTACACGCCTGTAGTACTCTTTTCTTATTTTTTTCTTTCATTTGGGTGTGTTGTATGCCATCTCCTTCGCTAATTCCTAGGTACTTATAAGCTTCTTCATGCTCCAATTCCCTAATCTTTGTGACAAAATCTAAATCTATTGAGGGTGTTTCTGTAATTCTACCTTTCTTGAATGTTACTTTTGCACATTTATCTAATCCGAAGTCCATACCTATGTCGTCACTAAAGTATTTTACAATATTGAGGAGGCCTTTCAACTCATTGTCGTCTTTGGCAAAGAGTTTAAGATCATCCATGTATAGTAGGTGATTGAAAATTTTCTTATTTATTTTGTAACCATAGCTACTGTTGTTCAGTTCATGTGTAAGAGGGGTTAAGGATAAACAAAACAGAAGGGGTGACAGAGAGTCTCCTTGAAAAATTCCACGTCGGATATTCAGACGGTTGGATATAGCAGTGCCCCCGGTGTGCCTAAGGTATAGTTTTGTGTTCCACATCCCCATGCTGTGCTTAAGAAAGTTTAATACCACAGGGGAGACTTTGTACATTTCCAAAGCCTTAAGGATCCAAGAATGTGGAACACTATCAAAGGCTTTACGATAATCAATCCACGCTGCACTGAGATTTCTGCGTCGTCTCCTGCAATTTTCCAGGATCATTTTATTTATCAGAAGTTGATCTTTGCAGCCATATGAACCTCTACTGCATCCCTTCTGTTCCATCGGGAGAATGCTGTTTGTTTCGAAGAAGGAGTAAGTACGGTTCGTCAGTACAGACGTGATCAACTTATACGTTGTGGAAAGACATGTTATCGGTCTATAATTTTTCGGGTCGTCTGTTTCAGTTGTTTTTGGTATGAGGTATGTAATACCTTCAGTAACCCATTCCGGGATTTTATTGGGATTATTTACAAGCGTTGATAATGTTTTTGCAAGTATGCCATGGGTAGATGAGAGATGATACAGCCAGAAATTGGGCACCTTGTCATTTCCTGGGGATTTCCATTTTTGGGATTTCGTTAGTGCTTGCCTAACATCATCTGTGGATATATTTACCCATTCTTGCAGAGGTGTATCCAGCAGTCGTTCTTCTTCACGCCGTATCCATTCTGCATTTGGGTTACATTCCTTTGGTTTGCTCCAGATATTTTCCCAAAATGTCTGTACATTATCAATCGATGGTGGCGTTTCGACATGTATAGGCGTTTTTCCAATTTCCCTGTAAAATTTTTATTATTATTATTATTATTATTATTATTATCATTATTATTATTATTATTATTATTATTATTATTATTATTATTATTATCATTATTATAATTATTATTATTATTATTAACGTTATTTATATTATGGTTGGCTCAATTACGATTGCATTTATAGTTCATTTCTGCTGAATTTCTGTTACTCTTTTATTATCTTTTACTATATTGCAATGGCCGTTATTGATAAATGTGTTTTCTGTGACAGAATTCTTTGGAAACTGAGGAAACTTGAGGAAACCAGTAGTACTTTATTGATAAATAAATCGAAAACGGAAAATCTGGGGTGTTCTGGGTATTTGCTTTTAAGACACCCATTCTGTGTGTGTGTGTGTGTGCGCACGCTCACGCCTATGTGTGTATGCATGTGTGCATGTTATTGCTAAGCTTCCTTAATATGTTTGCGAACCTAATTATAATACAATTGCCAAGTCTGTTATTAGATTGCAGAACAGAGTTTGTTTCATATACTTGTCTCTAAATGAAGGATTTCATCACTACTTTCTTCAGTATAAAAAAATGGCTATAATCAATAGGATCAAAACTGCTTCATTATCATCATTGTTGTAATGTCTCATGATCGGGCGTGGTCGCAGGTCTCTTCGCAGCTGAGCACCTAGCCAGTTTCAATATCTGGACTGAAAGTGAGAGGTATTCATTCATGCGTAGCCTGTCTTGGTCAAAGTTGTCCTGCCAGAGCCCATCTCTATTCTGTTGGGTTCCTTCGGCGAAGTCACGTCTTGATCACGGTCACATATCCGTTAATTCTTTCACCATGGCTGTTGACTTCTGTCGTGGAAGCCTTCCGTCCCGCGATGTTGTGTCATCACCGCCTTCGGTATGTTACCAGTATATCAGTTCCACGGGTAGATTTAATCTGCAGCCGCTCGAAACTCGCTGTAGTTATTATCTCTTGGCGGAACACCTCACATGGCGTTACCCGCATAGTTCTGTGTCAGATTTTGTGTCACTAAAAATCGGAGTAAACGGATCATCGTCAAATATAAGAATTATTATTGTTATTATAACAATTGTCTAAATAATAAATAATATAAAGTAATAAAAGATATTGATAATAGAAAATAACTCTCATATATATATATATATATATATATATATATATATATATATATATATATATATATATATATATGATAAACATATAATTTTAAGGTATGCTATATTTATGGGTAAAAGTGCCGAATATCACAGATGTAAATATAAAAGTGGACACTGAGGTCAACACCACAACACCAAGTGGAGACAATCTGTTCCATACTTCAGCCTCTAGAATAATTTGAACCATAATCGTTACGGCCCACTCAATAATCGTCAATATAATACAATAGACCTTACTACTGCCGTGTGTCCACACAAAATAAATAAAAATAATTATAATAAAATAATTTTAACAATTATGATTACCATTAATTCACTCATTCTAAACAAATGAAAATCGACCTCGCTTTTCTCTTCTACACGCACAAACACGTGACATTCTTACTACTGGACAAGCAGTTCTCACATGGACAGTTCGTTAACACGTGCATCAACGAAAATTCAACACCTTTTGCTTTTCAGACCATAACACAGGTTGCGATGGATAAATTGTCGTCTAAATTACGCAAAAATCTCATTTTGATAGATATATTTGCCAAAATTACACAAAATTATCTTGAAATATTCAATAAAATTGCCATTGGCTTCAACCACGGCCTTCAGAATCTCCTTCATCTCTTCTCGACGGTGAATGTTGCCATAATTTTTATCTTTTAGTTCACCTTTGGTCTTAAAAGGAGTTTTGTTGGCCTTCACTCAACTGTTCCCCCATACATAATAATCAAGAGTGTTGCAGTCTGGGGAGTTAGTCGGCCAGATGTAAGGGGTGATGTGATCGCAGAAATTGTCTGACAGCCATGATTGGGTCCTCCTGCTTGTGTGGCATGGTACAGATAGGGTCTTTAAGCAGCCACACTCTTTGACCCAGAACAACACTACATCCTGAAGGTACTTGATGTAGACCTTCGTGTTGAGTTTGTGGCCCTGTGGTAAGATGAATCGAGGCATAATTATGCCATCACTAGTGATCACTCCAGACATCATGATGTTGACTGGATATTTGGTTTTCATCACTCCCAGTACATCTTATGAGGACACAGTAAGCCTATTCTGTGTGTTCACCATCTTATCCTGGCAGAAATTTTTCTCGTCTGAGAAAAACCAAAACATGATCGATTTGAGGAATTTGGCTTTGGATAAAATTGAAAGATCAGAGTAAGTTTTCCGAACGCCACATAACAACGCCACATAACAACCAGATAATAAATAATACACGTTTTGTGGTTTCCACGTTTTGCTGTTTCTCACTTTTACGAGTATTTTTGTATTTATAAATGTTAGGGGTGATTATAATTATTTACTCATTGGTATAACTCCCTACACTAGCCATAAGGTACCACTGACCAGAAAATATGAATAGTGTAAACACACAACATACATGTTTTGAAGATTGCGCTGAAGCATATATATATATATACATATATATATATATATATATATATATATATATATATATGGTTGGATAGATGTGAGCTTGTGACCCTGGGTTTCACGCTTTAGCGATCGTGAGACAAACTGATTAATTTTTAAATAAATAATTATACATATATATATATATATTTACACACACTTTTCACATACATATATATATATATATATAATATATCGCCAAATAATCCAGTAATTTTCCTTTATGTTTAATAATTAATAATTAAAATTTAATTTTTTGTATATAGAATAAAAATCCCGTCTATTTTGAATGCTAAATATACTTTTAAATTAAAAAAAACTGCAATCCCCGTGTAATAGACTATGCCAACATTACGTTAGCCAGATATTTTTATTAAAATTAAAATTACATAACGGTCAGTCTACACTCAGCAACGGTGAGGAATAAAATGTATATTTATTAATATTATATATATATATATATATATATATATATATATATATATATATATATAAGGTAAACTCATTTTTACAAAACCACCATCTTGACTGATAGATGGAAATGCAACAAAGTGTGTATGTGTGTGTGTATAAGACCAATTATAATTATTGTTGTTATTGTTGTTGCTTCGGCTATTAAAACATTCTTTAATGTTAAATGATAGAAACTATTCGACTATACAGGATTTATAGTAAAAATAAGCATTACAAAATAAATTTAAAATAAGAATTTCTTTAATGGAGGGCAACTAATTTTCTCTGGCCTCATTTAAACAAACATAACAAGTTTTTTTTCTCTCGATATGTCTGGATGTGAATTTTAAAATAGTCTTTTTTCGAAGTAGTTACATCTGAACAAGGTTTTGTCAGTTACAAAGTTGAATTCATAAAACAACCAAACTTTGAGCTGTCGGTTTTACCAAATCTATGTGGGCGACCTTGGCGGTATCTTTCTCAACTCACTCAAACACAAATGAATAACGACACTTTAGAAAAAATCAGAAAAACGTAAATGAAGTTTTCTTCATTAGAAAGAGAATATTCTAACAAAATATAGAATTATGTTACATGCCTTCTATCAGGCTGAAAAGAAAAGATGGTAGATTTTACAAATACTGTCTTTACTCACAAGTCTGGCATGTCATGTTGCAAAAGACTGAAACACATCTTGTCTTAGCAGCATCTACCTATAAACTACCTTCTCTGTCGAGAAGGTATTCCGGTTGATTAGCCATTGATGGCCACGACAGACTAAGCGCGGTCCATACTTATTAGTGAAGAGGAAAGAAAGATAAGTAACTATAGGTATGATAGTCAACAGTGTAATTTGTTTATATTTTTACAACAATTTTTTTGTATATAAAAGTGTTTATGTGTGTGTGTGTGTGTGTGTGTGTGTGTGTGTGTGTGTGTGTGTGTGAAGAAGAGAGAGAAGTTGATTTCCGTGTACATGAGAGCGAAAAAGAGAAAAAGTTGATTTTTGTATACATTTTAAACAATGAACTCTTCATCATATTTAAAGTATTAGGTTGGTGCAAAAAATAATGACGTAATAATGTCGTATTTTGACGTATTTTTTAACGTCAAAAAACGACATTATTACGTCATTATTTTTGCACCAACCTAATATATGTTTTATGACTTTCACACAAAGACACGAATATTCCATCCCACAGTTTATAGTCCTGGACGCCATTGTGGTCGTTAGTTTTTGTTTTTTTTATCTTATGCTGTTTAAAAGAGTTAACTTTTTGCTAATGTTGCTGACCTTAGTACGTTAGTGGATGTGTAGCGGCTGGTTTGCCTCAAAAGGGTAAAGAAAGTAATCTCTGGTATTTTTCAGTTTTGGTGACTTAGTCTTTCTTGAATATCATCGACTTCTTTTCTTTTTATAACTCTCTCGAGAGAGAATCGTACGTAAATGATTTTAAAAATATTCTCATATAAAATGATTTGCTCTCCACTACGTTCGTGCCAAATTTTATTTTTAGTGGATTTCTCGTGATCCTAGCGAATCGACTGATATTAAATGCAGCAGTGATCGAACTACATTGAACATTTTTCAAACCACCATATGCATTCAAATTACGAGTGGCCAATCGAAACACCACCATTTATTAGTTAGAATATTTCATCCATCTGCAACTGTCCTTATCTCGTTTTGAGATGAAACAATCACAATTCACTAATAGTTACGGGGTCACATTTGCCCTACATTGTATTAAAAGACATAGGGTCAATAAGCACAGCCAGACGCCTGCAATAATAACAATGAAACGGGACTATTTGTGTGTGGGTTCCTATGGTTAAAAAAATATGTCATAGTCGAGATAAGAGAATGAATAAATAAATATAATCATCTAAAAAGATATTGCAAAATTTGTTGTCTAATGTTTTTCCTGGTTAATTATTGTTTAAAAATAGGGTATAGAACTTTACTTAAAACGTTGTGATGCTAAGAAAAGAATATTTTTAAATGCCACTCATAAAATATTTTTTATAAAAAGGTCTTGAAAAACAGCAGTTGGGGCATAAAACAAATTTGGTACATAGTCTGTTGATGAAAATGCATTTATTTTGCGCAGCAAATATTAGTTTTTCAACATAATCTGGTTCCTTGCTAGTACTCTCCGCAATCAATCATGCAGATCAAACATTATGCATTTAAAATTAATGGCAAGTGGTCCATCTACGCAACGCTTGCCATTCCTTCATTTCTTAGCATAAATTGTGAACAAGCGATATTAGAAGAGTAGTGTAAGCACAGAAGGCCCCTACCTCTGTATACCCCACTTACGCACCAGCTTTATTCACGGGTACAAATAACAAGGAAGAACTGAATGAAAAAAAGGTTGAGTTAAGGTTGAGTGAACGAGAAAAGAACTGAGGAAGGAATGCACTAGATTTAACTACTTCTTCCTGTTCTCAAAATAAAGATTGACTGGGTAAAATGGTTTTCTTTTCCATGAATAAAGACCTTCTACAGAAGTTGAATGTAGTACGTTAGGTTTCGCCAAAACGCCCGTTATATAGCGCTGTTTAAGTACTATAAAAAGACAAACATTTCTCTTCATTTTTTTTTTTTTTTTGCTCCAAGATGAATCAGCACGAAGCGACTGAACACACACATGTGTAACTTAATCCTTAATATCTAAAATTTTAATGTCTTCTTTTTCTTTTCAAATATGTACACATTAATGTAATTTCTATTTGTATGCATTAATTCTTGTCTGTTTAAAAGCCATGATTTGTTTCTTCTTTTTATCCGGACCAATATGAGTTCGCCAAATATTGTTTAAGGGATAAATGTAACATGAGCTATTGAATGTTTACAGAAAAATGTCCACACCACACAACAAAAGTGGTGCTTCCCTTAACAAAGTTTTAGATATGCCGATATTCGTTGATTTTTTTTCTCTGATTTATCTCGCAAATATCAATGAATTATAGACTGCATGCCCCGGATCCAAAGACATCTTTGACTACTAATTAAAATTTACTTAATAAATGTGGAAGACCAAAGAGTTGTTGATCCACCGTCGTATTTTTATATTAAAAATATTTTTGAAAGGTTGTAATAAGCAGACAATGACATTTCTCTTTTGATTCAAAACAAAATTGTTGATTCTCCGATGAAAAATATGATCCGGTAGTTTTGTTTTTTTTGGGGGGGGTTTCCATTATCTCATAACAAAATAGATTGTTAACAATATCATTTATGACATTTTTGGAATGAAGAATTTTTGGGAATGACATCTCCATATCTATTCACCCAGAAAAATGTAGCGAATATTTTTGCTGATTTCTGTTCCTTTAAATTAAATTGTAACTATGCCATAGATCTCGTTTCAGATCTCGTTTCAGATCTCCTTCACATGCTGTAATTATCTTCTCAAGAAAAGTAGATAATAACCAAAGATAATAAAAGTAACATTCTCTTTAGTTGCAGTTTTCATTTGCTTTCATTTATTCGTTCTATTTTTTTTTCAGTAGAATTCCCTTCATTATATCTTTATTTTCAATTAGTTTATTTATTACAATTAATCATTATCAATCTGTTTATTAGTCATTTGTTTTTAATTGTTTTAAATTGTGGGGCTTATCGTTTTATCGACGCCAACTCCAATATTAAAGCACACGAGTCTCTCATATTTAAAGCTATCATAGGGTCTGGTACCCTATGATTGAAGAGTTGCACACAAAGAGAATGTATCAGAGAATGATACTTGCATAGTATATCGGAAAGAAACTTTATTTCCAACACATTTACATGACCAAATACATACCATATTAAAACACAATTAAACTTTATTTTCTACCCAATAACAGACAATATTATAAACATGTCAAAAAGATTTCACAATAAAACACACACCGTTTAAATTAAGATGTCTATTGGTTAAGAAATTAACATCGTTATCTGAAATATTTGATCAGTCAGAGAAAACTAGAACCTTTCTTTTCCCCGAGCTTACTTTCTGGAAAAATTTATTATAAAAACCTAAAGATTTCGACTTTCAGAAGAAGAGATGTTACTCTCTCCAAGCCATTACATAGTGTTTTCCTTCCCTACTGCATGTGAATCATGTGTCGGCGACTCAAACCAATCATCCCCAGCAACAATAGCTCGGATGATCAGTGAATCTTCGCTGACGATCAAAGTTTTTTCTAAACCGCAGCCTTTTCTATTTTTTGGAAAAAAAAAATCTTATAAAAACCCATAAATTTCGACTTTTTAAAGAGTGGAGATGGGACTGTCTCCAAATAGAAGAGAAGACGTGGCTACATGGCTTTTTCCTTTTCTCCAACACATGCTTAAAGAAACATGTATCGGCAACTTCAAACGAATCAGCTACAACAGCAGTATGGCCGATCACTTGGCAAATTAAAACAAATAATTTCCAGCAACAAACACGGCCAGTGAATTTTCGCTAACGATGAGTCCTTTTTCAATCACAGGCTTTTATTTTGCGGAGAAACGATTTAAAAGACTATAAATTTTCCTCTGTACCAACAACCCAAAGACTTTAATTCACCTAAAGACTATTCTTACTCCCTTTCGACTCTTTTGAATTAATGTACATACGTTTGTAAATACAAATGATTTATTTAACAAGTATACCCACGTTTTCTTTATTTCTATTTTATTTTTGTTTGGAATTCAGACGTTCGGATTTTTAACATAAAAAAAACCTGGACGACTGATTTTTCTATAAGTAAAAATCTTCATTGCTAAATTTAAACGATGGAACTGCGATCAAGATTTTAGTCACAATTTTAGCAGATTTTTATAATTTATTAAACCCTGAAAGCAAGATCTTTCAAATGCTTTTACTAACGAAAAATAAAGAGGTGATAGGTTCCTATCAAATCTGAAGTGATTTGCATAATTTATTTGTATAATTTATTTAAGATTTTAAAAGAAACGCAATCTTGATTAAAAAGGTGTGTGGATTTAATGCAGTATTTGGACAATGAAGTTAGTCCTTTTGGACGAGGTATTAATGCAAGAAAAAGAAAACAACAACCTTATATGTTTTATAAGTATTTAATAAAACAAAGGAAATAAAAGAAAATGAAAAGCGGTTTACAGACATGGGTACGTACCTTTTAACAGTCCATAGGTGTAACTTCAAGTCAAAGTTATGGAGTAACAGTTTTCACTGAGGCTGTGTGAATATTTTCGCCCATTTCAGTGTGGGTGCAAAACAAAAACGAGCCGTTCATTCGGAGTTAGCACTTTGTGATATCAGCATTAGGAGCTTAAGTTTGGTCATTGTGCAGGTTTCTTCTTTTTATTGTATACTTCACTCTTAAAATAAGGAACATAACGTCGTTGCTTCCATTTAATTGTAATTCCATTTTAATTCCAGTAAAGTCAAGCCAAATAATGTTTGCTACTAACTCCGGTTGGCGAGTATTTAAACAATCAGCGACTTAATAAACCAATTTACTCACTTCCGTTCATCATTAATATAAGTCAACTTTTTCAAGACGTTCTTTCGAGAATCCGCTTTCACTGACATTATAAGACTACTTGAGTTTTTTTTACATAAACTGCATACAACTATAGACATACATTTCCTTAACTAATATATTCCAAGAACGAACACAATAGAACTTATATGCATTACCATAATAACTTAGAATATTGTCATAATTTGACTGTGTTGCAAGCAACACATTATTCCTATCAAAAGAAATTTATTTCTATGTGTTTAAATATTCTGCACATTGCCATCAAAGAGAAATGTGTCTACTAAGTAGTTGACTTGCATTCTTGATATTTATTCTTGTGTAATACGCTTGCCTTAGAACCTTGCCTGTTGGTGTTGGAAAATATTCAATACAAGTTAATAAATTGTTGAACTATTATTTTGTATATATATATATATATATATATATATATATATATATATATATATATATAGATAGATAGATAGATAGATAGAGAGAGAGAGAGAGAGAGAGAGAGAGAACTAAATCTTTTTGTGTTTTTTTTTGGAGTTGAATGAAAAATAATCTTTGTTCATAAAAACAGGATCTGTATTAGTTCTTTTAAGTAAATTTGGAGTTAAGCTTAGGTATCGTCGCTGCTGTAACCTTTCTGTAACCTTTTGCTTAATTCTCAATATATGCAGTCATTTTAGTTCTACGTTTCTACTTCCGAAGCACAGAAGTAATTGTCAATTACAGGAAATTTTGAATTAATTTATACTTAACAAGAAAATGGTATATAATTATGAAATATGATACATTACACTGGGGATGGGCGTTCAAAAGAATCATGTCGACACTAAAATTATAAAAAAAATGTTTTGAATGTATAAGATTTGAGCCAAAATATTTACAAAAGATGGAGATTTGGAGAAAATATTAAACAGTTTTTTTTTTTGTTTGTTCTACAAGAAATACAACTTTTTCCACCATTGGTAAAGTAAAAACTACGTTGTTAGATTTCATTGTCTGTGTGGGTTAACCTCACTTGGCTATTTTGGGGGCACAGGTAGGATTTTTCAACCAATCAAGTTGAGTTTTTAAATTGTCTGATTTTGACAGCCTTTTGGTTATCCTTTTTCACAAACTTTTGCCAAAAGGAAAATTGTAAAAAAAAAAATCGTTTTCGTTGTTATTTTCGGTATAAATATTTGACTCCATTTCCTTTCAAGCTATTGGTGATCAAATTTTATCAAAATATAGAACAAGTAAAACATTTAATGTTCTATTTTTAAAAAGTAAAACATTTACTGTCCTTCCTTTCAAATAAAATATTTTTATTTTTCAGACATATTTTTTTAATAAATTCTTCTATTTCATTGATATGAATAAAGATATTTCATGTGAAATTTTTATGTTTATATTATGTTTTTATGGTAATCTTTCAAATAAATTAAAAAAAAATAATAATAGTCCGAATAATGTAAATAGTATTAAAAAATAAATTCTTATAGAATATGATCTGTGCAAAATGTGACTCAAGACTTATGACTTGATAGGGCTGTGGAAGTGAACCACACAAATAACAAAATGTATGCATAACGGAAAACCTGAACTTGAGCACATCACATGATTACAATAATTTGTTACTAAGAGAAGAAACCTCGTGCGATCTACTTTCTTTTCTTCTTCTTCTTCTTCTTCTTCTTCTTCTTCTTCTTCTATGTGCCGTGTCCCTTCAGGACGTCCACGATCATGACTATCCGCTCTTAATAAACTTTGTCTTTTTGTTATCTCTCCTGCTGCACTATCAATTTACTGAAGCTCTCTAGGTAGGTTATGCGGTATTTCCCTCAGTTTCTCTTGCCTTCAGTCCTGTGAGTATCAAATTTTCCAAGACTTCTTTCCTCATTATATGTCCTAGAAATTTCAACTACCTCTTCCTGATGCTGAGTATAAGTGATTTTTTGTTTCCATTTTCACTAAAAATTCGCTGTTGCGCACATTTTCGGTCTATGGTATTCTCAGTATCCTTCTGTAGAACCACATTTCTGTTGTCTCAAGTCTCTCCTTCATCTGTGAGGTGATTGCCCAGTATTCACTGCCATATAGAAGGACTGATATTGCATGACAGTGCAGAACTCTTTCCTTTGTTTCTAACGAAATTGTTCTGTTTCTTAATATAATGTCTAGAGTTTGGAAAGCATTTTCCGCTGTCGGATTTCAGTGTCGCACTTTCACTTCTTTGTTAAAACATTTCGCAGACTGATTTACTTGTTTGATTTTGGTATCTCCAATTTGTAATATGCATGATGGGGGGATGTTCCAGATATAAATTGCCCGTTTTTCAGACAATAACCACTAGCGATTAGTTTTAAAATGAAATCCACGTCACTCAATCAGCAATATGAAATTTGATATAAGAGATGTTTAACTGACAAAATCTAAGTAAATAAAATACAAAGAAGAATCTGCAATGTCATTGGTCCTGATTTGGCATCTCGGCTTCAGTCACTTTCCCATCACCGTAATGTAGTTTCTTTGCGCCTTTTCTATATATATTTTCATTGTAATTGTACTGATGAGTTATCTTCTTTGGTACCTAGACTTTATCAATTTACGCACAGTACCAGATTGGCGGCAAGGTCTTATCCTTTTACAGTTGAAATGGCTAGATGTGACCGTAAGTTCTATGCTAAAAGTTTCTTCCCTTGCACTTTTCGCTTGTGGAACTCTCTTTCGACTTCTTGCTTTCCAGTTTACTTTGATCTTCAAAAATTTAAATACCGTCTTAATCGTTATCTTCTATCTGTTTTTTACAGTAATGTTCCCCCCCTGTATTATGCCCGAGGGCCACTCTATGTAGAGGGTTACGTTAAGGGTCACTTTATAAATATAGGAGAGGAATATAACGGTTAGCTCTAAACAGGTTAAGATTGTAGCGATCGGGAAAACATCCTCTTGGGAGTCTGTTCCACAGAACAGTGGTTCGCGAGAAGAAGCTTTTTTTTCATCAATGGAATACGGAGGGAATATGGGTGGTTTACTACAATGACAGTGGCATGGCGGCTCCTTGGTGTAGAAGGTAAGACGTGGTGGAACCGAGGAATATAGTTTGTCCGAACACTATTCCATGGAAATAGCGATAGACCAGTGAGACGCTTGCCACATCACACTTGTAAGAGAGAGAGAGAGAGAGAGGTTAGAGGGTGGAAAATATGCGTCAAGCACAAGGACTTGGAGACGCTTTTGAACTCTACCGAGACTGGAAAGTGAGGACTGGGCAGCTCCCGCCTAAATATGACATTTTCGGCCAGATCTGGTTCTTGTAAAGGTAGAGAATAGCATGAGGAGTTAGCTACTTGCTGGGGTAGTACAGGGATGTCTTCTTAATTCCTGTTCTTTTATTGTTCTCTCTCCTTAATAATGTTTTCTTTTTCTCATATTCTCTCACACTCAGTAACTCTTTGTATCTCAGTGGCTTTATCGCCTTGCTTGTTGTGAAATGATCTAAAAATATAAAAAAATACTATTTCACGAACTCTTCTCGCAAGACTTTGAAAACTTAAACTCCTCTCAGACAATAATGTGAACTTTATTATATAAGTGCATCATTAACTTACATATGACACATACTATTGTCAAAAAAGGTCAGTAACATAATGCGTCTAAAAAGTGAATTTAAATTCCTATTCTTCTTATATTATTTTGGCATGCGCATTCAGTCGACTTTTGATTTGCTTTTCTCAGTCAGATATGTATTCCTTCCTTTGTCCATAGCATAGGAATAAACTAAGAAACCATCTCTTACCGGCTATTACAATAATAACTACACCTTGTTACTGTAGTGTAAATGATCCTAATATTTTGCAACTGGCAACAGAGTCGATGAGATTATGGGCAACACACACAAATACTCACACAAGAAACAACACTCGTACCTTCGGCTTTGGAATAACAAAATCAGTTTCATTAAATCCTTCCTTTGTGGACGTAAGAGAGAAAATACAAGATGACAGGAAAAAAATAATAAATTACAATAAGCTAATCAGATCGTTTTATTTATGGTGCTGAACATTTTTAAACAATGTTAGCACAGATATAGTTATCCGGCCTCCCCACTAAGGCAGGCTGTGACACAAGGTTGTTTTTACGCGGACAACGCCATCACATATGGGTCAATGACAAAAGGTTTTTTGGCCCAGTCCCTTCAACCAGTGTCATGCGGGTATCGATATTACACCGACCCTACCTCTTTTACTTCAATGAGGAAGGTGCTGCAGCATGGTGTTGTGTTCTACGGTACTGGGAGACTTCTCCCACCTAAAATAAGAAGACACTTTTTTATTCCACTTCCGGCCCAAATCGAACTCATGTACAAGCACAGGTTATCAACGAAAGTTTCAGTAGAGGCATTTGCTTTCAACAGCTCTTCGTTTCGAGATATCGGCAACTACAAAGGAACAGCTAAATCTTCTATCCCGTTTCCATCGGTCAAATCTTCATCTAAGTCCAACGAATTCCTCCCTCACACTGTGTATGTATCTCTCTCTCTCTTTCTCTTTCTCTTCAAATACTGACTTTTATTTGAACTCAAACATCTGAAAGAAACATTAACTTCGTACAAAACTTTTCTTTATCCACTGACTTTAAATTGCTGAATAAAACATTTCTTTATCAACCCACTTAGAGTTAACTTAATTTTCGTTTTTGTATCGCATTTTATTTTTGTTTTGTCGAAAATAAAATAAAATAACTATCTTTATTTTATTATCCATGTATGTGTCGTGTTGATTTATTTTGAAATGGTATAAAAATATTTACCGAAATTTCTCATGGAACTCAAGGTTAATTCAAACAAGTCTAAAAAAATTAACTGTTGACTCACCCTCTAAATATGCATGGCCATGATTAGCTATGCGATCGCTATAACTAAACATCAATGAATCATTTATTGACAAACTTTACCCACTTGTTTACTCAACGCACTAGAAAGAAAAATGAAAATATCGAGCTCCACTCGCTTTAATCTTTAATCTTCAATGGTAAGAAATTGTGTAGTTTTTTTGTTTGTTTTTTTTGTTGTTTTGTTTGTTTGTTTTTTTTTTTTTTGTTTTTTTTTTTTGTTTTTTTACTGTAAGGTACAAGGCCCGGTGGCAACTCGAGGTAGAGGGTTACTTTAGGAGGCAGTTTGTATGGATAGGTTAATTCTAGACTTGAACAGATTAAGATTGTAGTGATCGGGGAAACATCCTTCCGAAAGAAGCTGTTCGAGTGGAACTTACTTCTCATCGATGGAATACGGAGGTAATGTGGGTGGTTCGCTACAATGTTCGTGTTATGGGGTCCACCTCTTTTTCATACAAGTGGACTCGACCAGTGTGTGTATCTGTACTGCTGCCGGTGAATACCCGGTTGTAAGAGAGATACACTTATACAGTGATACAGTGAAAGAGTGAGGTAACCGCTTTGGAGGAGTCACAGTTGCGAGCACGTAGACTCAGAAGGAAGTCCTACTTCGATACAGAATTTCCCAGACTGTATATATATTATTATTGCTACTAACCGCATTTCTGGATCTACTAACCGTATTACCAATTGTATTATTGCGTCGATACATTTATTTGCTATATTTCATTCCTGCGTTTGTCATTCATTTTGTGACCGGATTTCATCTCGGAATCCACAACAGTTCGCGGAAAAGGTTAGGCCTAGTGGAACCTAGGAATGTAATTCTCCCGAGCACTTTCTGTGAAAATAGCGATAAAACAGCGAGAGGCTTGCCACATTTTACCAGTGAGACAGAGGTTTGTAGGTGGGTGACGAATTGTGGGTGAGGCTGGAGAGTGCCGTCTGTGCAGCCCACGTCCAAATATGACAACAGTACTCCATTTTTGGCTGGATCTGGCTCTTATAAACATAGAGGATAGCACGTGGAGTCAGGTACTTACTGGAGCGATACAAAGAGCTGGCCATTTTACCTGTATTTTTAGCGATGGATCGTATGTACGAGTTCCACTTGAGACTAGGTATCAGGTTGACGCCTAATATTCCCTCAAAGCAGGGTGCCTCGTCGTGAAGACATCCGTTCCTCGGGGCTGACGGTAGTTCAGTGCCCATTCAGCGGCGATGGAATGTAACCAGTTTGGTTTTCATGGCATTGAATGTAACCAGCCAGTTTTTTCCTTACTGGGACGTTAGTGCTAAATCGAAAGTGTGATCAGCTGCCAATCTCTGATCAAGAGCAGTGAGAGGTGCGCCACCTATGAGATAAGATTGGATGGTGGAAAATAATTCGTCACCCACAAGGACACGGAGCCGCTTTTGAACTCTATCGAGGATGAAAAGTGCGGTCGGTGCAGCTCTCGCCCAAACATGACAACAATACTCCATTTTTGGCCTGATCTGACTCTTGTAAAGGTAAAGGATATCACGTTATTTTATGTTGATTCTGTTAAAACAAAGGTAAAAGTAGATATTATAAAAATTATCAGGAAGTATCAGAGAGGACAGGGAAAATAATCGACAGAAAAGAATGTTTTGGATGTCATCTGTGCTTAGACATTAGGAGATACACTTACTGTGTATTATTCTTTCCTTAGCTAAAGCTTTTCAAGATAAATTCCCAAACAAAGACGCTTGTTCCGGCGGTATGGTATAACAAATTAATTACACAATGAACAAATTATTTTTTGGGTAAAGTGTAAAAATATATTTCTCTACACAAAAACACCTAGATTTCTGTGCAAAATATAAAACTTAAAACCTATACAACCGCCCCCTAGATTTTTGTGCTAATATAAAAATTTAGTAGGGGTAGAATTGGAAAAGAGAACACGTACCTCACTTGTCCCTAAAGTTGAATAAGGCGCAAACTAATGAAAAACACGACGTGAAATTTAAAAGAACAAACATAAAATTAAAAAAAACAAAAAAAACAAATACAAAATTTACATAGAAGAGCTATCACAAAAATTTCATATTGTGCGCCTTATACGAAATTAAGGCCGGATAACAAATCATATATGCAAGACAAAAAAGATGACATTTTTGAAAATGAAAATAAACAAACTTTCAGGTTACAAAAACATAAGGTAGGGCAGAAATACAAGAAGCGCGCCTGTGGAGTTAACCCCACTTACATTCCTAACTAAAAAACCACCACTAGAGGACGATTTCTGAAACTATAAATACACTGTAATATTTTCTATCATTCTCTTTTTACTATTTTCTTTAGACACGCTAGGTCTATCGTGAAAACACGTTTTCCATTGGGAAACGCACGCACAAACATACACACACACGTACGTACGCAACATCATTTTACTTCATTTTATCTAGGAGTTCTACACCCATTTTACATACACGAACAATTCTCTAATCTTTAAATGTTTTCATAAATGTTCATTATTTTGTCACATACACACGATATCATTGTCTTTGTCACTCGCAGCAAAGTAACTTTTTGTCTTGTTAATTATACATCATCGTTTGTTTGTACATATATATTGGTTTTAATTGTTTCTTTGAATTTTATTACCCAAACCCACATGCAAGACCGCCATTTTTGTGGTGGGATAAACATTCTGGAGACACGTGTTTTCCTATTCAAACACCAACGCACATACCCCCCACCCCCGCAACGCATCCACCGAATAGAGAAACGGAAAAAAACTCCCAAGAGCGTCTCTGGGACCGTCTACGATATTTGAAATGTTTTTCGGTTTTCTTTCAGCTTGGCTACCTACGTGCTTCACTCGCGCCTTTATCGATATTTTGGTAAATTCTTTATGTTTTCTGTGAGCTCTCTTTTCGCTGTTGGTGTGGAAGGGTCTACTAAAGTTTTTCTTTGTTCTTCCCTTTCTTTCAGCACTGTCCTTGCGAAAGCCAAAGTCTTTTGCTCTCCTATCGCCGGCTAGCGACTTTCACATGTGAACGCCAACAATCCTTCCGCTCCTTGTAGCTGGCCAGCTTTGTTCGCAACAGACGTTTATGTGCTCTCTACTTTAAAGTCTGAATTCTTTCCACCTTGATATCTGAATGCTTTCTGCCTTGACGTCTGAATCATTTCTGAACTTATCCGCTGACCTGCCCCATTTTATGAGAAAAGTAGACCTCCAGAGACACCATTACAAAATTTGCAAGGGGATGTGACCACGTCTCTGATAGATAAATGAATACAATAACAATTTTTTTCACAAATTCAAAAAATGAATCCGCAACAATTCACAAATAAATAATTTTGGCGGTTCTTTAACCACTAATTTTGAAAATAGATTTTCACAAAAGTATAACATTTTTACAAACCGTCTGCCTTTCTTTAAAATACACTTTTCTCAAAAGAACATGTAAAAAACAACCTAGATGATTAAAATATTTATTTATTACATAAAGACTAACGCTATTTTACAGTACTAAAATATAAAATTTTTATAATGGAAATAACGAGTGATAATATTGTCGGCCCCGCCCATTGATCCCAGTAGTCATAAAAAGCAAATTTGAAGAGAAGGTGGATACAAGCAGTAAATAAGACGGAACCATTTAGTGGGACATACATTTTTTTAAAGAAAACAATTTATAACAATAAGAAAGAAATGTACACGTATAATTGGTATATAAAATATCCGTATCTCAAATGTAATATTGTGTGAATCTTTTTTAGGACCATGAAATGTGTCCTGGCTGTGAGAGCTTCATTTTGGTAGAAGCTAATACGTGCGTCTACCTACAACGATGAACTGACCAGAAAAAGAGACGAGCCTTGTGACCAATGTCTGGAGGGAGAATAAAAGAGAGAAAAGGTGGGGGTTATTACTTCTTTTCATACACTCCCACGAATTGATTTTGATTGGCTACGCGGGAGTCTACTTAATGTGTAATTTTGGCTACGGAAATGATTTTGGCGTGGCATACCGATTTTAATTTCCGCTATGGTTGGAATTCAGCTGCAAGATCAATTTTTACTTAAGCCTCGAAGAAGATATTTTCTCCTGACCGTGCCTAAACATTTTACGAGCTGACAGCTAATAAAAAAATGCCCGCGCAAAAATCTTTTCTTTTACAATCGTTCTACAAGTTTTGCTTCTTATTTACTGGTTTCAAATGAATAATAAAAATAAATGCATTTTAAATACCAACATGTGTTTAGTTTGAATAAGTGCTACAGGATTGTAAAGAAGGAATTGCTGTTGATCATCAGTTTATAGCGAGACGAGTTACAACTTCTTGCAAAACTGACTGAGAACACATGGAGAATTTTTATGTATATATTTGTGAAGAACAACATAGCTTACAAAAAGAGAAAAAATATGCTTACGAGTATACAGATAGCTCAAAACAGGAAGACAAAAGATTTATAAACTTAGCTGTCGCGTGTATGTGTGTGTGGGCGCACGCGCGCTTGAGTGTGTGTGTGTGTGTGTGTGTGTGTGTGTGTGTGTGTGTGTGTGTCGTCCATGTGGTATGTTTGAAATTAAGTAGTCGGTTTGACAAAGGAAGAAAATCTCCCCTGGCAGAGACGAGTCGCAATGTTATCACAACTACACTCCGAAGCAAAAAAGAGGAAGCTGATACTTGTCCATTTCTTTTATGGTCCTGAATAGAACACCAGCTAGGTAGGATAATCCCCATAAATTTATCTGATGACAAAAAAAAAATAATTATGTTCATGCTAAACAAATACATTGTGAAGTTATATATTATATATATATATATATATATATATATATATATATATATATATATATATATATATATATATATAACAACTGCAATCCATTATTATTATTATTAATTGAATACATCTTAGATTCCTCTCCTTATTTACTGGAGACAAAGAATGTTTATAATGATAAATAATTTCCCGGAAAGTAACAATTGTTATTACAGATAAATTCAGAAAAATGTAATAATAATCATCTAAGAATGTTTGGGCCATCAGAAGACTGTTTATATAAATAAAATGTCTGTCCAACACGTAATCTAAAGGAGAGAAGAAAAAAAACCTTAATGTTTACTCTCACCTCAGGTTACAGATGTACATTTTCTCAAGAAATATTCTTCTTGCTAAACTAATTTTGTTTTACTGTGACTTTGCATGTAGACTATCATTTTGTACTCGTCAGATATAGGTTTTTGTTACAAAGGGGTGTTGGAATGTTATGCAATATGAATTCTCCTATATAGCAATGAATGTTGGTCAATATTCTCGCAGATAAGGAGGTGAAGGGGTAACAGAGATGTGGTTTTACAGAAGAATGCTGAGAATATCATGGAGCAAACATGTGAGTAAGGAGGAAGTTTTAAGGAAAATGGAAACAAAAAGGACACACTTATACTCAGAGTCAGAAAGAGATTGTTTTTTAAACGTTTCACCTCATGCAAGGCGATAATGCTACTAGAATGTAAGGGGTGGGGGATACTGGGAGTGAAAAGAGAATGACAATTATTTAGTTAGGAGGTCAGGAGAAAGGACAATAAAAGAACAGGTCTCAGGAAGACAGAAGATGGCGATTGGCATTGTATTTAAAGTTTTGAAGATTGTAGATGGAAGAGAAGCAAGAAAACGGAAGGGAATTCTACATACAAGAAGTGCGAGAAAAAATATTATTAAAATATAACATACGGTTGCAGGTAGCTAGTTCAACAGTAAATTGGTGAGACTTAGTTGCCAATCTAGTAGCACATTTAAATTCATGCAGTTAAGACACCAAGAAGAAAAGTTCATCAGAACAGTTACCATAAATATATTTGTAGAAAAGACAGAGGGAACTCATGTCATGTCGGTGAGAAAGTGATTGGAATCGAGATACCAGGTCGGATCACTTATATTACAGACACTTCTTTATCTTTTGCCAAGAATTTCAAGATATACAATAAGAGTACCAGACCAGATATGACAGCAATATTCCATGCACAGACAAATGGTAGATTTATAAATGTGCAAAATGGATCCTGACGAGAAAAAAAATGTCTGCCATGATACAATGAAACAACTTTCCTAGCAGTAGACCTAACTGAAATTTCTGAGATACAGAAAGTGAAATTTCTGAGATGTAGAAAGTGAACTTCGCGAATCTGACACTCACTTGACATTAAAAACTGGAGAAAGAAAAGAAAGCCGTGATTAACATATGTAACAATATTATGTAAATGGATGTCAGAACAGTGAGTAGGGGTTTTATGTTAAAAGACAAACAGAAAAGATAGGAATTTGTGAGGAGTCATGGTCACCCACATCCTGAATTGAAATGATACGCAGTAGAAGAAGAGGGAGAGACTTATAATCATTCAATATGCAGTTGACTCATCTTGATAGCAATCCTTTCTTTAAATGAATGTCGTAAAACCGTCACTATTTTCATGCTTTACATATATTAAGTTTGGGAATAATAAAATTGGCAATAAATTATTCCATTGCTTTTTTTCCTACTTCCTCTTATTGATCTTCACTGCCCTGAAACGAGATTTCATTTTCAATCATTCTGGTGAGAAAACAAATACGAACAAATCCTGAACACAATATTTTGAAACTGTCGGTTTTGTTGGGAATTATTTTAGAGATTACAATCAACAGTTAGGAAACATGTCACCATTATCACTATGACATGCAAGGAGAGCGACTTTCAACCATTAACAAAAATAGTAACCTTGACAACAGCTATCAACCAATCAGTAATAAGTATTGAGCGATAGAGTGTATGAGGGGATGCTGAAAAGTTCTAGGCCCAACTCTCTTCTTTAAAAACCGCTTCATAACAGCTTTGCTGTACCTTTTCTATAAATAATTTCATGGTAAATGTTTTAATGAACTTTTCTCTATTGTTATTTTTATCCCCCTTCCATGACAAATTGTATATATAGGAACTAGTTAGGAATATATAGCGACTTTAAGGTATTATGATGACTGTATTAAGAATGGTAAGTAGGCGTTTGTTGTTTTGGTGTAAGGAATTCTGTGGTACGTTTGGGTGATTAATCGTGGCTAGCTAAGTTTAAGATGAGACAGATTGAAGACCAGCCTTCCTCTATCGCCGCTTTTGTATTTCCCAAAATAAATATTAATTTCCTCTATGGTACTTACACATTACAGTTAGAATGGCTAGATGTAGCTGTAAGTTCTATGCTAACAGTTCCTTCTCTCACACTTATCGTTTGTAGAAATCTCTTCTGGCTTCTTGCTTTCCAGCCAACTTTAATCTTAAAAATTTAAATGCAATGTCAATCGTTATCTTCTTAATTCCCGTTCTTTTATTATTCTCCTTAAGTGATTTTTTTTTCATTCATTCCTCTCACACTCAGTAACCCATTGTGTCTTAGTGGCTTTGTTGCCTTGCTTGGAGTGAAATGTTTAAATTGAAAAAAGTATTTCAGTGATTAAATATCAGAATCATTTTGGAATAGTTAAGGAAATAATGTTGCAAGCATGTTGAACTGAAGAGTGAGTGCGTGGAATCACGTTTTTCCTTTTTTTCTGGCCATTCCCCTAAATGCTAGTAATTTAATTTTCCATGCGTGGAATATGAATGCGCATTAACCAGTCCAAACCAACACAACTCATTTTTAATTTTATTCCAGGTCATGAAGAGAATATAGTTTCTCTAATTCTTTTTTTTTTTTTTTATGTGAGGGTTCTTCTTCCTAGGGATAGAAATATGTGATACCATCTTAATCAAACAAACAAGAGTGTTACTAAACCCAACTAGGAAGTAAACATACAATTTTCAGGCTGATAACTTCTCTATAACGATTCTTAAAAATAGTGAGATGTTGCTGGACATATTTCCTATGTAATTGATAAGTTCTTGACATCTAAGACCATTTTGCAAATATCCAGTATTTTAAATTTTGGATTTTCAATTTTTTTTTTGTTTTATTTTTTCCTAATGTAAAAAAAATGTAAAAAATAAAAAAGCAAGAATTAGAAGTTATTAAGAATACGTTAGTATCTGAAAGTTAATCTCCATGAAACTACTTCCATCCCACATAAAATGTCAGGGTATTCCCTGCTGTTAGCATTTTTACCTCGGTGACGCAAGAATTTTTGAAAATGTTTGAAAATTTAAAAAAAGTTTGTATTGAATACTATGTTACATGGAGAAATAAATAAAAAATATTCATATATTTGTAGAGTAGAAATGGAAGGTCACATTAGATAATGGGAGACTTCCACATTCAGACATAAGTTACTTCGTCCAGTGTTATATACACAGCTGAGTGGCCAGGGGCCAGGGGCCAGGGGCCAGATATATTTTTGTATTTGTATCTCGTTGGTACAGGAATAAAGTAATTGAGAATTACTCTCACCATTGCCGTTGTGGCTATCTTACATAGCGCTGAGAGCAGGATCTGGTGAATACGTGGAATTATCTTAACAAAATAAGACATAGCATCTGCACCAGGCGGAACCCTCGATTTGATTGCTCAGCTTATGCAATAAATGATATAGCACCAAAGGAAAACTATCGCGCTTCGGAGAGGCAGAGCCCCCAACGCGACGCAAACGTCCGACATCGACACAAAAAAAAATCAAAACGTCCTGTCACTGAACCCAATGCAATGGACGACAACTGGGCATTATTCCTTGACGCTTGGACTCGGTATAAGGAGATGTGTAAATTTACCAACCCAGTCGAAATACGCAACGAATTGAGAACGATATGCTCGCTCGAAGTCAACAGGCTCTTTTTCGAACTTAAATTCGACTACGGAAGAAAGGCTTTTGTAACACATCCGATTCGTTGTGGTAAAGCGCTTGCACAAAGGAAGTTCACCGACAGACCTTTCATTCCACTCATCAGATGATGGGTGAGTCAATCACTCATTTTTTTTAGCAAGGCTACGAGCTCAAGCCAAATTTTGCTCGTTCATAGTTGATTGTCCAAACAAGGCTGCAGTCAGCAAGTCAACTACTCGTGCGACATAATAGCTCGGCGTATGACTACGGGACTCGTCAACAAGGAACACCAGAGTTGAGTTTTGGCCAAGGCTGCTAACCTCATCACACTCGACCAACTCGTCATCTTGGAAAACGACGGACAAGTCATCTGCACGGTTACTAAATGATATCAGCCCGTCAACCTCGTCCTACCTACGTATACGTATATCTGGCCACGATCGCCATGCGCTTCGACAACCCCGAAGAAATAATGTACCCGCTTCTTCGCCGAATAAGAATCCATCTGTGGGTTGCGGGAAGACATTCCACCCAGGTGGATCAATTAATAGGAGAGATTGTCCAGAAACTAAGCTGGTATGTCATAATTGTGGGATTAGGGGTCACGTAAAAAGAGTATGCCAGAAATCTACTAAAATTGAAATTGGAACCATGAACAGATCAACAAAGTACGAGACAAGGCGTAATTCATTCACTTTCTCAAACACTAGTCTGAAAGTTCCTCCAACTCGCGGCATCCGCTATGCTGACAGATCGAAACGGAGCCATAAAACCGGTTTGATACCCCACCTGATGATGTGCCTCATCTTGCGTGCAATGGAAAGCGATTTGAAGGTGTCCCAGGTCCACTGCCATTACTGATAATATAAAGGGCTATAATGCATCAAGCCCACACTTCATTTGGACGCACTCAGACTGGTCTAATTAGCCATTGTAATCATCGCATCCTGGCGTTCGCCAATATAGGGGCTCAAACTTGTTCAAATGGACCAGAGATATTAAAACTTTTCAGGTTCCCAGACGAGTACCTCGTGCCAATTAGTTATCAAATACGTGGCATCACAGACAACCAACTTCGTATAAAGGGCGTGTTGTTCATGCATATAAGAATTGGCTCGAGGGAGACACGACAGATGGTGCATGTGTCAAACAACACGTCTGCTTTTCACTTATCAGAATCTGCCCTAAAGAACCTACATTTGTTGTCATCTAATTTCCCAGCCCAGACATGACGACTCAACTCATTGAAGGACGCAAAGAAAAGTGTCCTGTGCATATGTCCACACAGAAAACCCAATTCCTGCGATGCCAAATTCCATCCCGTTCCTTCTGACAGAAAACAACAGGCACCTACTGGAATGATGGATACGTGACCATTTCAAATCGAGCGCATTTAATACATGCCCACATCAACCCTTACAGACTATGAAAGGAAAGCCATTGGACATTACCTTCGTCCCTGATACGACGCCATCAGCGGTCCACACACCAATCCCTGTCCCTCACCATTAAAAGAAGAGAGTGAAACAAGACCTCGATCGCAACGTCTCATTGGGTATAATTGAATAGGACTTGACACTATGGAGATGGCCACAAAGTAAATGTCTAGTTTATTAGCTAAATCAATAAAGTGAATTTAGGTTATACTTAAAAAAAATTAATTGCCACAAAAACTGAATTCAGGTAAAAATGGTACATATGGAATGAGAGGAAAAATGACATGACTAATTCCTAGGTAAAAAGGTTGTTCAGTTTTTAAAACCTAAAAAATCAGATACTAATAAAATTTGATTTAACTTTTTGGAAATTATTCAATAATAAATAAAATTATTTTTCAATTTTTTTTTAAAATACTGTAGTAATCATTTTTGGTCTTTCACTGAATTAAATTATCCACGTGCATATGCATGCCTACATGCACACACACAATTTGAATGAAACTGAAATGGACATCTGTGCTGCAAGGAATAATTTTCCTTTTCGTCTGGCAAAAACCTCAGGTTAACAGGAAAAAAGTATAAGCCAAAATATGCAGTTCTTTGAAAGCTTTTTCCATGAATCTTTCTGTATTTAAAATAAATATATTTTCAAATGAATATGGCATTTTAAATAGATAAACAATTTAGATTTGAAATTTGATCATCTAGCCATCAACAAATGATAGGCCCACAAACTAGTTAATATTATACAGTACAAATGAAAAGCATTTTCTGTTCTTCAAACAAATAGTTCAAATGGAGAAAAATTGTGTTTTAAATTACACCATTAAATTCAATCACTTAGAAGAGACATTTTAATCTTCATTTAGCTTAAGTAATGAGTTAATGTGTGCGTTGTCTATGAGTTCAGAAAAGCATGCATGGCATATTCGACCATCTGTTATGCAAAACTTTAAAACATGTGTAGCATTTTTTGATGGTATTGCTTTCCAATAATAGTTTTGCTATATTTTTAAAGCACAGAGGTACATACTGGTGTTGTTTATCAATGAAAAATATTTGAATGGAGTCATAACTTCAATATTAATGTTAAAATCAATAGAAATTTTGTTTCTACAGGGTGTGTCCCTAAAGTCTAGATACCTAGGCAAAACTGCATAGTTTCAAGAAAAGAAATTTTATCAACATTTTATTGAATTGGAAAATTAACAAATAATATCTTCAATATGATTTCCATCATTCGTGATGTAAAAGTTGGTGTGCTTTGTAAGTTTCATGTGAATGCGATGCAATAACTCCACATTGCTGTCAGTTTTAGAACATTTACTCTTTACGTGTTCATTTAAGTGTATTGCATCTGTGATTTTCCTTGAGTACACCTTCTCCTTTAGCATACCCCAGAAAAAGTAATCAATTCTTTCTTCTTTGGACAAAACCATGTTTAATCTGTGGAGGTAAAACAAAATAGTTAATGTGATTTCTTATATGTCCAGACTTTAGGGTCACACCCTGTATTATATTTAATGTTCTTCCTTTATAAAGTAAATGTGTTTGTTTGGTGTGAATAAATTGGCTCATCGTCAGGAATATGATTGAAAAAAATAAAATGAATTGTATTTTAAAAAGTAGACTGTATCATAATAACGTGACTAAATGGAGGAAGTCAGTGAAAGCAAAAAATATAATAGCATATAAGAATTTTTGGCAAAAATAGATAAACATGCCTACAATAAAACAGTGTCAAAAGGATGTTTTTTCCCCATTACACCACTTTTTTAACTACCTTCACTCCTTAACAATGTTTATTGTTTTAAAAAATGATGATTATAATTGTAATAAAACCTAAACATATAAAAGTGAATTTATACATTTTCATTGTTCTTGAGAATTGACAATAAAAATAATAAACACGATTTATTAGATTGTTTATTTACAGTATTATATTATATTGTTTATTGGAAATGATTGGCAAAATATCAGCTAATTGCCAATTGATTCAAATGTTATAAAATGGTTAATAGTAACGATTTACTTATAATTGGTTCACATATTTCAATAATTTAGTAAATGTTTATAAATTTAAGAATACAATTTTTTTCTCACATTTATTTCTTTATAAATTGGTAAATGATAAATATTGCTTTGCATTAGTTTTAATTGTATTAGTTTTTAGAATGTTGTAAATATAAAATTATTCTTGTAAATAAAGAATCTAATAAATAAACAGTGTTTAATATTTTTTGTTGTAAATTCTCAAGAACAAAAAAATGTATAAATTCCCTTTCATCGTGTATTTAGGTTTTCTTCCAATTCTAATCATTATTTTTTTAAATCAATAAACACTGCTAAAGACAAAGAGTGAAGATAATTAAAAAACGTGGTACCATGGAAAAAAACATCCTTTTAGACACTATATCTTATTGAGAGCATGTTTATTCATGTTTGCCAATTTCTTTTATATGCCTTCAAGAATACAGGGTTTCAAATGATAGTTATTAAGGGATAGTTGTTCAAGTTGAATGCAAATGGATTTTATACTCTTTACTCTTTTTTTAACAATCAGATTTATAAAGTATTCTAGTATTATCAGAAAGAAGAACAATTTCATTTTTTACAATACATGTGTAGAAGTACAATTGCTATACAAATATAACAAATTTAAATTATAACTTTATACAGATTGAAATCTAACTTCAAATCAGAGCAGACAAGTTTCTTTACCTAGGAATAACCTCCAGAACAGTAACAGACAATAGTGTGCTCAAAATATTTAAACAGAAGATTTATATCCAGCCCCAAATCTGCCAACATTTCTGTCAGTGCCAAAGTGAACCAATTTAAAAGCAACGTTCCTCCTAATGTTTAATGAACCATGAAACTGGAAATGTCTCCTCCTCCCAATTTCCCTTTAAGGTTCTACTCTTTTTCAAGCATATAAGTTACGAGGTTTCATTGCTTAGATGTAATTCAAAATTAATCTCTAAGGAATGAATTCCCATTTATATTTTTCAAGTGTGATTCAAAATACATAAACAAAAAGTGAATTTCAAACATCCTGTAAACACACAAACAAGATTTTTTTTTCTTTCTGAAACAAGATTTTTCTCCATTCAGCATAAGTATTAATTGTATCAGATGACATTATCACACACACACAGATACATACAGACACACATAGGGAAGTAAATCATATATTTTATGGTTAGGAATACATGTGCAGATACGTTTATATTAATATTCTTCTATCCATAAATAAAATGTTCTCAGCCTCACCCAATTCTCAAAATTAGTATTTCAATGACCAAACATCAAGATGCTGATTTTGTGAAGGGGGTTGCGGGTCAGACTGATAACTTTTCAGCACCTCTTTGTGTATATGGATAAGTATACTTATATAAATATATATATACACACACTCACTAACATATTTGTCCGAATATAAAATATGTATTTTTCCTTCAATAAGTAGATGTTCTCTTGTATCATTTACTTTAATATTTGTGAGAATGTTTAAATAGAGTATGTAAAGAAAAATGGTGTTTGTAATTATTTTGCTGAAGTTCTGTTCCATTTTCTTAAAAATTACGAAGGAAGTCAAGATATAGTGAACTTAACCAAACCTATGACTCGTTGAAATTCGAAAGTGTCTGAAATCAATATTGTTGTTAACTCATGTGAACTTCTAAGTCCATTGAAATTTCTATGGGAAAATCAATTTTTACTTCTGATCTTCCATTTTGAAAAAACATTGGTAATGACGACAATGTAAAAAGATATAAGTAAGTGAGTTTTTTTACCCAAGTAACTTCACAAGTTCTGTTTCAAATTATTTTTAAATTATTTTCAAATTTTAATTAATACAGCAAACACAAAATGAAAATTTAAGGTTTAAATGAACGATTCTGTTTGAAGAGAAGAGAAATGAAACAAATTATGGATTTTGAATTCTGCAGCACACTTTTCCTCATTTATTAGGATGAATTGCATTTATATACAGATAGATTTATACACATAGATTAATATATATAGATAGATTAAAATATATAGATAGATTATATATATATATATATATATATATATATATATATATATATATATATATATATATATATATATATATATATAGTTAGATAGATATACCTAGATAGATTAATATATATATATATATATATATATATATATATATATATATATATAGCTAGATTGATAGATTAATATATATACATAGATTAATAGATAGAGATAGATTAATATATATATAGATTAACATATAAATAATATCAATTGATAATTAGTAGGGGTAATTCCAGCAAGGACATTAATCCAAAGAGAGCTCAATGTAAAAACAGAGCAATATATTAATTAGTACAGACGATCCTTAAAAATCCATTTTGTTATAATTTATTTCATAAATATATAAAAATATATTCGTCTCTCTAGACCTACGTTTTTTATTAAAAAAAAAAACGTTGGTCTGAAGAGAGGAATATATTTTTGTATATTCATGAAATAAATTATAACTGAATGGATATTTAAGAATCATCTGAACTTATTATAGATTAATATATATAGAGATAGCTTAATATATAGATAGATAGCTTAATATATATATATATATATATATATATATATATATATATATATATAGATAGATAGATAGATAGATAGATACATAGATAGATAGATAGATAGATAGATAGATAGATAGATAGATAGATAGATAGATAGATAGATATAATGTAGCAGCAATATATGTAAGAGCAAAATTGTTCAAATCATATTACAGCATGATTATCCGTCCCACAAAATGTTTGATATCTAAAAAACGACTAATTGAGTTTCTTTTTTCCAGGTTTTCAAATGAGACATTTTGCCATCTGGACAACATTTGCTGTAAGAATCATTGGAATACCATTATGTTAATTTACCCATGCATGCATGGACTCTCCCAGCTATAAATAGGAGCAGGTACTGCTTTTTGGAGGGGGGAGTTTCAAGCAGTCAGCTCTGACAGTCGGACCGAACATTCTTGCTGTAACACTCTCATTTGTAAATGTTTGTCTTACTGTTTCTGTTAATATATTTGTTAAACTCAATT